>CM056058.1:144857894-145457894 GCA_029574335.1 Rana kukunoris | reverse complement strand
CTCACGGACATGAGGTGAGCTGGGAAGAGTCGGCCCAGTGACGTGATGTACCGCACACTGAACCCGACAAAGAGCATGTGCGAGTGGGCTGCTTAAATACCCTCCGGGCTCCTCCCATAAACTCAGGCCACCATACTGGCCTTCTTATACATATATATATATATATATATATATATATACGCATGTGTGTTTGAGCTTTGGGGTGCACGTGCTAATATAATAGGCTGCGCACACCTATGGTACAGTGTTTATATTGCTTTGTTGCTATACCTTATTAACACAGATGCAATACAACTTGTAGTGTCCCTTGAAGACCAACAGTTTGCCATCTTTTCAACATCTCATTATGTGTAATATTTAAAATAATAATAACATTAATAACATGTTAACAAAATGCAGAGGAGAAAACAAAGTTAATTCTCTCAGTAGACACCTGTCTACTTTGCCTTAAGCAGAAAATTAAGATTTGTTTAAATAGGTTTAACTATATAAACATATACTTCTACATACCGGAGTCTCTCACATGGGATGTTATGAATGGAAACTTTCACTTCAGGAAATGATCCACGCTCAGTACAATAAACAGAAAAGCAAATAAAATTGGAGTTTATCTAGTCTGAACACTTAGATGAAACCTCATTCTGACTTGAGAAATCTTTTAAAAGCATTAAAATGGTTCATTTCGATGGGGTTCTGATGGGACTGGGAACGGTGATAAAACACAGGCAGTAAAAATCAGGGAGGAAATGGGACATTACTCTTCAACCAGAAAAGAAAATATTTTATTAAACCTCTGGAAATGTGTTTAATGGGGTGCTGGAGTCCTTTCTGAAGGAGAATACAAAAATTCTCCAGCACTCGATCCAGCTAGTCAGCACAAAAAGTCTAATTAAACGGTTTCAACATTTAGATTAAAAACAGACGCTTTTGTTGCATGGATTTGCAAATACCTAGGAAGCCTCACTGTCAGGTCAACACACTTCTGCAAAGTTTAGTGCTCGACTCTGAACTATCGGAGCTTCCACCATGGGACATACACACTCACCGGACACTTTATTTAGGTACATCTTGCTAGTACCGGGTTGGACTACCTTTTCCCTTCAGAACTGCCCTTATTCTTCATGGCATAGGCCTCGTACACACGGCCGAGAATCTCGAAAAAAAAATCTTGCCACCCGAGTGTACTGACTTTCATTTCAAAAGAACCGCTCCTCACATTTGATGCCGTCGCTGCCATCTTGCTTCACCCTACCTATGCTGTGGAAGCTACCGCGCATGCGTCAAAGTCATTTCGAGCATGCGCAGGTTTCCAGGGCGACAGGTAAGTATACACACTCTCGGGTTTCTCGTCTGAAAACAGGCAAACGAGAATCTGGACAAGAGAAAAAAAGAGAGCAGGTTCTTGCCCGATTTCCAGACAAGAAACCTGAATGCCTCATACACACGAACAGGAATCTCGGCAAGAAGCAGTTTCCTTGCTGTTTTTTGCCGAGAAACCCGGTCGTGTGTACGAGGCCATAGATTCAACAAGGTGTTGGAAACATTCCCCAGAGATTTTGGTCCATAGTGACATTATAGCATCATGCAGTTGCTGCAGATTTGTTTGTTTGCCCATCCATGATGTTAATCTCTCGTTCCCACAGGTGCTCTATTGGAATTGAGATCTGGTGACTGTGGAAGCCATTGGAGTACAGGGATCTCATTGTCATGTTCTAGAAACCAGTGGTAGGATGATTTGAGCTTTGTGACATGGTGCATTATCCTGCTGGAAGGAGCCATCAGAAGATGGGGACACTGTAGTCATAAAGGGATGGACATGGTCAGCAACAATACTCAGGTAGGCCGCTTAGGTCAAAAAATAAGAAGAAAGAGATGGTAGATAATTTGCTCAGACTTGGAACCCAAGCCAGCTGGTCCACACAGTCAAAAGACAGCTGGCTTTCCAAATGTAATAAGGCATATATTATCACACTAAGCATTCAGCTCAAAAGAGGCAAATAGCCATACACTGATATTTCAGCTGCTCACATAGCGCCCATCATGGTGCATGGCACAGACCTAAGCCGCTGACTCATACTGGCTGTATCCATCCTATGGCTCAATAATATCCTCTTACGTGATTCTTTTGGTGTGGGTTTATCCATATACTGATTCATCATATGCTTTTGAGCACCATGAAGATACTTAATGTGATACTTCACAAGCCTCCTGAAGAAGCCAGTGTTTGTTGAAACATGTTGAACTGAAGTCACTGCACTTATGCTATGGGCACATGGATGTTCTATGATGGTTTTTATGAATGTATGTTTTTTAAATTAACATACTACAATAAAAATGTACATTTTATGAATATTTTGTTATATTTATTATGGCACCTTAAACATCCCATTTTTGTACATGCATATTTTAGATTTAATTGGTGGGATGTGGTGCCCTGACCCTCATGCTGCATACACACGATCATTTTTCGGCATGAAAAAAACATTGTTTTAAAAAAATGTAATTTAAAATGATCGTGTGTGGGCTTCACATAATTTTTCAGGTTCTGAAAAACGACCAAAAAAAAAAATTAGAACATGCTGCATTTTTTAACGTAGTTTTTTTAAACAATGTCGTTTTTCGGATTGTAAAAAATGATTGTTTGTGGGCTAAAACGATGATAAAAACCTGCGCATGCTCAGAAGCAAGTTATCAGACGGGAGAGCTTGTTCTGGTAAAACTACCATTCATAATAGTGATAAGTAAGATATAGAGTAAAAAAAATAGAGTAAGCACATTCATCACGCTGTAACAGACACAAATAGAGTAAGCACATTCATCACGCTGTGACAGACAAAAAAGCGCACATCGTCTTTTACTAACAAGGAATCAGCTAAAGTAGCCCCAAGGCGAATGGAACTTCCCCTTTATAGTTCAGTTGTACGTGTTGTACGTCACCGCGCTTTGCTAGATCATTTTTTAAAAGCGATGGTGTGTGGGCAACGTCGTTTTAATGATGAAGTTGGAAAAACAATGTTTTTTCAACATGCTGAAAAACAACGTTTTTCTTTTCATGCTGAAAAATGATCGTGTGTACGCGACATTAGACATATGGCTGACTACATACTGCTTTACTTTGTCATGCATGGGTAAAGGAAAAGTCACCTGAACACACTACTAGCAAACTTTGCATTAAAAAAAAAAAGTGATTCTTGGGATTATGTTTTATTCAAAACAGTTATACTTTGCCAATGCTCACGATTTATAGGTAGCAGAAATATGCTGAAAAATACAAGTTAATGCACCTTTCTGGCAGTTAGAGGAATGAGGGCAGCAAAAAACACTAATATATTCTTATTCTTCCATACTATGGTGATGATATAGACTGGCAGTTTCCTACTGCTGTCAATCACCCCTGTCTCACTGGTGCCAGGTCTGCAGGGAAAGGTGAATATGAGAAACATCTGCCAAGTTTAATTCCATCTTGGTTACGGTAAACAAGTAGATGCAAGCAGCTGTTTCTTATCAGGGACCAATTCGTAAGGTTCTAGCGCCGCAGGCTGAGAATGTGCGCAGAAACAGTAATCTTCTGTCTGCATCGGTGAGAAAAATATTCCAGATATGTATTTCTGAGTGACTACAAGGACTCCACGAAGAAATGAACCCCACTTTTCTTGCAGCGTGACAAAATGAAGAGAACTAACCCCATGATTGAAATATAAGTGGGTTTATTGTACTCTGTTTCTCTAGAAGTGGTATGTGTACTGTATGCATATATCTACTTCTGACAATTCCAAGGGGACTTCTTATTTAAAGTGATCCTGTACTCCATCTTAAAGTAAAAGTCCTGTCTTAGGCCGCGTACACACGACCAGTTTCCTCGACAGAATCCATCAAGAAACTTGATGTGAGAGCTTTTTTGCAGAGGAAAACGGTCGTGTGTATACTTTTCATTGAGTAAACTGTCAAGGAACTTGGCGAGGAAAAGCAAGTTCTCTTTTTCCTCGACGGAAGTCGTCGTGTTCCTCGTCGGGCTGGTTTTTCAACGAGAAACACGTTGGTGTGTATGCTTAGAAACCCGCGCACCTTCGGTAAAAGTAGTATTTGTAATGGAGATAGCACATTTGTCACGCTGTAACAGACTGAAAAGTGCAAATGTCTCTTACCAAACTTTTACTTAACACGCAGTAACATGAGATTAGCAAAAGCAGCCCCAAGGGTTGTGCCAGTGGAATCGAACATCCCCTGCCGTCGTATGTGTTGAAGTCACCTCGTTTGAGAACGAGGAGATTTGGTCTTGACTGTGTGTAGGCAAAGACAGCTTGTCAAGTTTCTCGACAAGCCTAACAAAGAACTTGTCGAGGAAAACGATGTGTCTTTTCCGACGAGTTCCTCGGTCGTGTGTACGAGGCCTTAGAGAAGACACCGCAAGTTGTCTGCTATTACCTTTATTTACCAAAAAAGCCTCTTCGGTGCCATTCTCTGATTTAGTTTTTTATTTGTGTTGGGTGTGACATATTCTGACATCTTTGCTTAGCTTTAGAAACTGTTCCACTGTCCATTGGAAGAGGCCTTACTGACCTCAGTCTCATAAGAAAGTAAATTGACACTTGGCCGGGATACAAAGGGCTGCAATTTTTGCCTTTGTTGGAGAAAAGGCTGCATCTAGCTTGGTAATGTGACAAAAATCCTAGGAACTTTGTCATTTGAATTCTGCATCCAAACCGAAATTATGATTTTGCCCTTGTTTGTATTCCACCTCTGCATGTGGTTGTTTGTCTGGAGTTCACATTTAAGTTAAAGCAGACCTAGACTCAGACAACCTTATCCTTTAAATCAGCCACTCTCAACCAGGGTTTCATGGAACCCCCAGAGGTTGCTAGGGGTTCCCTGAGCTGGAGCTGAGTGATGGCGTCACATGCAAAGAACCAAATTCTCTTTTATTTTCATTTTAGAACATTTTGACTTTCCAGGTGGCTACATACAAAAATAAAGAAGGAACCAATGTTGCTTTTACAGAAGCAATGAGTAATTAGTATATAGTTCAAAAAGTGTGACAATGTAACACAAATGCCATTTTTTGTCTGTGTAACAAGTAATAAAACAGGTATGGATCTGAAATCCTGACTTTTCGCATAAATATACCCCACACACCCTTAAGGTGTCAACACTGGAACTAGAGTAACCAAATAGAGTGCAATTGAATGGGGATGGATAGGGAGGTAAGGGGTTAGGGACACTGGAACTAAAGTAACCAAATAGAGGGAGATGGAATGTGATTGGGTGGGGGGTAGGTGATTAGGGACACTGGAACTAGAGTAACCAAATAGAGTGCAGCTGAATGGGGATGGATAGGGAGGTAGGGGATTAGGGACACTGGAACTAAAGTAACCAAATAGAGGGCAATGGGAAGGGGATGGGTGGGGAGGTAGGGGATCAGGGACACTGGAACTCGATTAACCAAATAGTGGGCAATGGAATGGAGATGGGTGGGAAGGTTGGAGATCAGGGACACTGGAACTAGAGTAACCAAATAGAGGGCAATGGAATTGGGATGGGTGGGGAGGTTGGGTATTAGGGACACTGGAACTAAAGTAACCAAATAGAGGGCAATGGAAAAGGGATGGGTGGAGAGGTAGGGGATCAGGGACACTGTAATTTGAGTAACCAAATAGAGGGCAATAGAATGGGGATGGGTGGAGAGGTAGGGGAACAGGGACACTGGAACTTGAGTAACCAAATAGAGGGCAATGAAATTGGGATGGGTGGGGAGGCAGGGGAATAGGGTTCAGAGGTGCAATTGGATCATCCCCTATTTAACAATCTGAACAACATACAGAGGTTACTGTGTTGTGTTGAGTCCCGTAGCAGAGATCAGGAACGATTTTAAGTAGATGTGAAGTGGATCCAGGCCACCCATATATTATAAAATCTATCAAATTTACCTTGGCCAAGGTTTATACATTTGTCAGCCTCCATGATGAAGTTGACTTTTGTAATTCAATTGATGACTGAGGGTATTAGGGACCGCTTCCAATAGAGGGATCAAACTTTTAGCGTTTTTTCTTACAGGCCTCAACAAAGGATGGAATGGAATGCAGTAAACAGAGCCCAGGGTCACATTACAGCTGATCAGAGGTCATCTCCAATCAGCTTCTGGGTTTCAGTCCAGAACGGTCTGATTTTAGGACATTCCCTCCACACATGGAGGTGGGAGCCTTGTAAGATGCAACCTGTTCAGCACTTATCCAGTACTGAAGGTTAAATTAAAGCTAGCGTCTATATAGTTATAGTTGGTTTCTTGCCTTTTAGAGCAGATGGTGGACCCATTATCTTTTTAAGCATCCTTAAGGGGGACATTGTTCCCATTAGTCACCAACGTAAGGGACATTTTTCCCACTGATCACCAATGAATTAGATTCAGCAAGGGTTCCCTAAAAATTATTTCAAGGGTTCCTCTGGGATAAAAAAGGTTGCTAAAAGGTTGCTTTAAACAGAGAGACAAGCCAGTGAATGATGTATGGTTAACAGTAGGCATTCTGCAGCTGCTCTTATGCCTTTATTATTCATTCCATCATGCTGAGTAGCTGTGGGTCAGCCGCCATATAAGTGGACATACAAGCTGTTATGCTAACATCAATGTAGGTAATCAGAGGCAGAATTGGGCAGGATATGCTTATCAAGCTCCTGCCCTGGCACCGTCACACATGTAAAATGTTCTTCATCATCAAATCTTACATTCCTAGGGTTCATTTTTTTTTTGATTGCCACATTAAACTGTGCTAATGAATCCCCTTTGAAAGCCAAACTTGAAATTGAAATTATGGGTCCACTTTCATATTTTAATAAAGCTCAGTTTTAATAACTTTTCACAGGGGACCCCATATGTGTAGCCAAATTCCACACAAGTGACTTAAAGACCAAATATGCCCTAAATTTCATGTTGAAAAGAAATAAAACATGTTAACAAGCTATGTCAGTGAGGTAATTTGGGTGTGTTTTATAAAATCAGAAAAAGAAAAAAAAATCTTTATGAATTTAATGTGCAACTAAGCTAAGAATTCCAAAAAGCAATTTACTAGAATTATAATAAGGAACTAATATTGATTAAAGTGTTCACAGACTATAAATGTTACTATTAGACCGACCCTTTTTAATACAAAACACAAAACAAACCACAATTTCTATGAAATATTATGCCATTTTTAAAATATTTTACTTTAAGATATCTCCACAAGGAGAAAATTGTTATCTTAAAAACTGTCATTCCATTTAGAAATTAGGCAGATTCTTTGGCACACAATACATTTTGGATGGGATAGAAGGATATTTTGCTCTTCTGCACTTTCTACAGCTTTGCAATCACTTCTCAAAGAGAAATTTTCTGGCTAGAAACTTCCAGACTAAAAGGCAACCTTTGAGGAATCTTTGAGGATTGGGCTACACAGATGATATTTTTCCGCCCAGTTGTGCAATTTAAATCTCATGAGATCAATCTCTTTGCTTGTGTCACATTATATACACTATGTTGTCAAAAGTATAACTTTAACCGGTTCCCGACCGGCTCACGCAGATAAACTGCGGAAGAATGGCTCTCCTGTACATATACGGCTTTGCCCAGGAGAGTCACCAGAAAGTAAGCATGTGCCAACTGCACAGTGGGGAACCCGATGCACGTGGCCGGCAGGCGCGATCACAGCCAGCCACGTGCAATCATGTGCACAAGCGCCAGCATGGGAATTTATGTGTGTAAACACACAAATCCCTGTGCTGTCAGAGGAGAGGAGACAGATTGTGTGTTTCTACAAAGTAGAAACAGTGATCTGTCATCTCTCCTAGTTAGTCCCATCCCCACACAGTTAGAACACAGTGAGGGAACACGCACGTAATCCCTTGATTTCCCCCTAGTGTTACCCCTTCCCTGTCAGTGACATTTATACAGAAATCAGTGCATTTTTATAGCACTGATCGCTCTATAATTATCAATGGTCCCAAAAATGTGTCAAAAGTGTCCGATCTGTCTGCCACAATGTCACAATATCGCAGATCACTGCCATTACTAGTAGAAAATAATAATAATAAAAATAAAATGCCATACACTTTCCCCATAGTTTGTAGACTCTATAACCAATTATTGTATAAATAAAGTGGATATACAGGTGATGGCGCTGTAGTGATTTTGGAAGGTTCTTTAATCCTAATTACAGGTGTCGGGTATTGGTAGTCGGTGGGTATATTGATAAATCCCCCCGCTTGTACCACAATGCCCCTTTTGCTGATAGCTTCCCGCAGGGGCTGTGAAATCACCCTTGTGTGTGCTGTGATAACAGTAATGTGTTCCTAGAGGAGTAATATAGAGCCTGATGGCACAGTCTGATTACTAAATATAAATTAGCACCAATCCGATAGTGATTGTGGTTTACATAACATTCAAAATTCAATTAAACACTGTGACCTTTTAAAGTGCAAGAGGCAAAAAAACAAATAAGTAAGTGAATATGAATTAATCCTGGTAACATGAATAATGTAAACAGTCCATTAAATTGAGGTAACATCTATAACATGGTGCAGGTGTGGTAAGCTTTAGGTGTCTGATGAGGCTTCAGCGGCCCCCCCACGTGTGTCCCCACTTACCAGAACGTTGCCCCCTGGAAGGCCTTGGGGATCAGTGGGTCGTGGCGGTGGCTTACCCGTTCCTGGATGAGGTAGATCTGTGGTGCTGGTAACAGCCTTTGACCGTGTTATGAGGAAGCAAAAAGAGATAGATCCTCATAGGGTAGTACTTCCTGGTGCCAGGTATATTTATTAAAAAGGATAACTTGTTTCCAATAGAGGAAAGTAAAATTAAAATTAAAAATTAAAAATATAAATCCAATCAAAGCTCCTCAGCCTGTGAAAAATGTCCCGTGTGTCCCTGTATGCTACGCTGTACTCTCAGGACCTCTCTGCAGGGTAACGGTGTGGAACGTGCTAGCTGTTTGCGTTCCAGCTACGATCGTATCCTTACCCAGAAGTCCTCTGTAGCGTAGGCAGAGCGTGTGCAGAGCGTGGAGCGTGTGACGTGAGAGTGAGTCACCTGACCGGTTTCGTCAAATAGACGTTCTCAAAAGGTGAAGACACGTGATTGTCGTAACGCGTAGGGTAAGGGAAGGACGTACACCGAGTAACGTGCCACCAACGCTGCAGTCACCGCTGTCCTACATGCTTTGTACAGTATATTCTCGTTTATGTAAGTGCAATTCTTTTATTAAACTGTTTTACTGACGATATCACACGATTGGAGGCGTTTGTTTTCCTCTCCCCATTGTTGCTGAGATTCCAGGTACATCCCTCCCCCCACTGATCCGTGGTGGGGAGCAGGACCCTCCAGGGAGGCATCCATAGGAAGAATACCTATCAAGTCTTTTGCTCACCGTTTGAGGTGAGAGTTCTGGGAGACCAGACCCTGTGTGTGTGTGTTTATCCTCAATCAGTGGGCACACTCTCGATCAGTTTCACCATCTCCACTACTGGCACCATCCACAGTTGACCTAGGACTCTGTATGCCGATTGGACTTGACCTAGGCACTTTAGTTAGGCACTTTGCCTTAGTTGGAACTGTGATATATTTATTTATATCTTGCACCTTCACTTTTTGTTTATTTTTACCCATTATTATTTATATATACCATAGCTTATATACTTTGCGCAATCACCCTATATTTAATCTATCACTATTAGGTGCTGTGTATGCACGTTATTGTGTTTGCTGCAGTGTTAATACTGTTATTCTAAGTAAGATTTTTCATTTATTAGCGCAGAAGCCCCTCTTGCTTGATTAGATACAATTTATGGTGTTTTAGATTTTAGTGTATCTTGTAAACTACTGTATACTGTAATCATACCAGTAGGTCACCCTGGAACACCCACATTTTGGTGTCGGTGCCCTCCCGGTATAGATACCTTTATGACTCCCATTGTATGTCTAGGCAGCCCCACTACTTACCTAATTTTGCTGCATAGAAAACAAACAGTTTAAGTAGTGATCAGCTGCAATTTTATTAGTTATTCCAATTAGGAGAAAATGTGTGTCAAACGCAGCATTCCACCCCCAGCCCCCTGGCTTCATGTCACCTTTTTTAAGGAATTAAAAATATGTATGTTCATAGTATCACTGCATTCCACTGCAGTTCTCCAAGTTCTAGAAAAGTCTTTCTTTTTGTAATTCCCTTTGGCCCAGAGATGGAATGTATCAGTCTCACAGGTGGATACCTGCATTAGGGATATGAGCATTCCCAAGACCTTACCCCTATCCTCTGTCCTGACCCCTTCAACGGTACATCCCTGACTACGGTCTAAATTCCCCCACATCCTGTACCATGTCATGCAAAGACTCTGACTCCCATCCCGTGACACAGGGCTGATCTCTGCTCCCGCCATAATATCATTATTACACACTGAAGGGGCGATATCTCTAAGAGTATCACAGCCAGTAATATGATAGGCCTGGGGGACATGGCGTTTATTGTACACAGAAATAAATGTTTCTGACTGCTTCCTTCTCGCTTAAGGCCACACGTAGACTCCTACCCCCTGGGTACAAAGTCTGAACAAGGCAATGAACAACATAAGAGCCTTTCTTTGCTTCATCACATAATCGGATATTTTTTATTTCTTTAAAAGTACCATATCCAAATAAAAAAGATAACAACTAATTTCTAAAAGTAGATGTGAACCCTAAGGCTGGAAATACAATTTTCTTGCACAAATTCTACAATTTTCCTTTAGACTTACCAAATCCATATAATAATGGTGTTTAAATTTCAAAAATCAATTCAACTGTATAATCCACTCTCCACTTACACTACATTGAGAAATCAAAGAAATGTAGAAATTAATAAAAAACACCATTACTGAATTTAATTTAGAATTATAATCTGTTTTTTATAAATAACAAGTCAAATTCAGATACTTACACTGCCCGAATCTAAAAAAAAATACATAATGTACACAAGACATAATCATGACAGATAGGGATTTTAAATAGAGAGTTTATCTGTTGAATTTGCATCTTATGCCCAAATGAGAGAAGACCCCAAACCCTGCAGACTTCCATTATCCAATCATGTGCAAGCAAATATGCTGCTCTTTTTCCTTGCACACGCATAGCTCTCATTGTCCCTGATTTTGAGGCATTGTCCCACATTTGGCCCCAAGTCCCTCTGTCCATCTTTCCTCCTCATTTGCCCCTCATTTTGGTCTATTCTGATCTATATAGTTGTATGTAAAATACACTATTTATCTATCAGAAAGTGTTTCTCAGTGCTAAACCTTTCATCCAATTTTTAAATTGCTGCATTTGTAAGTTTCAAAAGCAAGTATAAAAGAATAGTAGTGTTAAAAGAAAATAACTTGTGGGTTTAACCCAGGGTTCCTCAAACTACGGCCCTCCAGCTGTTGCGGAACTACACATCCCATGAGGCATTGTAAAACTCTGACATTCACAGACATGACTAGGCATGATGGGAATTGTAGTTCCTGAACAACTGGAGGGCCGTAGTTTGAAGACCCATGGTTTAACCCAATAATTTTTTGTATAATTCTCCTTTTTAGGGGGACGTGGCAAGGGGTGTGTCCTATGCCTACTTACTTTTGCTATTACAGTGCCTTGAAAAAGTATTCATACCCCCCTGACATTTTCCACATTTTGTCATGTTACAACCAAAAACTTAAATGTATTTTATTGGGATTTTATGTGATAGACCAAAACAAAGTGATACATCATTGTGAAGTGGAAGAAAAATTATATATATTTTTCCTTTACAAATAAATATGTGAAAAGTGTGGGGTACATTTGTATTCAGCCTGAGTCAATACTTTTAGAACTGCCTTTCACTGCAATTACAGCTGCAAGTCTTTTTTGGAGATGTCTCTACCAGCTTTGCACAACTAGAGGGACATTTTTGCTCATTCTTCTTTGCAAAATAATTCAAGCTCTGTCAGATTGGATGGAGAGCATCTGTGAACAGCAATTTTCAAGTCTTGCCACAGATTCTCAATTGGATTTAGGTCTGGACTTTGACTGGGCCATTCTAACACATGAATAAGCTTTGATCTAAACCATGGGTCTCCAAACTTTATAAACAAAGGGCCAGTTTACTGTCCTTCTAACTTTAAGGGGGCCAGACTGTGACCAGTGGGGCAAGAAAATGTCCTGGTGTCAGCAAGACTAAACAAAGTCCATCATTGGTATTAGGGGGAGGAATAGTGTCCCATCGATGGTGCCAGTGGGAGGAATAGTGTCCCATCGATGGTGCCAGTGGGAGGAATAGTGTCCCATCGATGGTGCCAGTGGGAGGAATAGTGTCTTATTGCCAGTGGCATGAACTATGCCGCCCAACTGTTGCTGACAGTGTGGGGAATAATGCCTCAAGGGCCAGATAAAAGCATGCAAAGGGCAACATCCGGCCCGAGGGCCACAGATTTCCCTGTATTTAGCTCCATCCATCTTCCCATCAATTCTGACCAGCTTTCCTTTCCCTGCTGAGGAAAAGAATCCCCACAACATGATGCTGTCACCACCATGTTTCACGGTGGGAATGGTGTGTTCAGGGTGATGCGCAGAGGTAGTTTTTTTGCCACATATAACGTTTTGCTTTTAGACCAAAACGTAATATTTTGGTTTCATCTAACAAGAGCACCTTCTTCCACATGTTTGCTGTGTCACCCACATGGCTTCTTGCAATCAAGACTCCTTATGGCTTTTTTTCAACAATGGCTTTCTTTGAATTGGATTGGATTGGAATAAATACTTATAGGGCGCCGAATGCGAGTTGTGAAACTCGTGTCTAAGCGCTTACCAACAAGCTGGGGGTATCCAGTTCCCAGGAGCAAAAAGAAGACACTAGGACATCTTAAGTAAAAGCGGGAGCAGACAAGAAATAAACAGAGATATAAAAAGAAGGGGGGGGTATCCGGGCACAAAGAGCCTATCACACCTCCCTAACCATGGACCGCAGCCTGGAATTAAGGCAGCGTCCTGCTAAGGGCTTGGAAGGCCGAGTCACTATCTGTAGGCTTGTGAAAAAAGAAGTGTTTTCAAGCCCTTATGGAAGGCCATCAAGGAGGCCACTCTTCTTGCCACTTTTCCATAAAAGGTCACATTTGTGGAGAGCATGACTAATAGTTGTCCTGTGGACAGATTCTCCCACCTGAGCTGTGGATCTCTGCAGCTCCTCCAGACTTACCATGAGCCTTTTTGCTGCTTTTCTGATTAATGCTCTTTTTGCCCGGCCTGTCAGTTAAAGTGGGCGGCCATGTCTTGTGCCATACTCTTTCTATTTGTGTATGATGGGTTAAACAGTGCTCCATGAGATGTTCAAAGCTTGGGATTTTTTTTACAACCTAATACTGCTTTAAACTTCACCACAACATGATGCTGTTTGTTCACCAAGGTTCTCTAACAAACCTCTGAGGGCTTCACAGAACATCTGTCTTTATACAGTGTATACAAATTAAATTACACATAGGTGGGCTCTATTTACTATTTAATTAGGTGACCTCTGAAGGCAATTGGTTCCACTATATTTTCCAGCGATTGGTTCCACTAGAAAAGAGGCACCCATACAACTGTGCAAGACCGAAAGTGGTTATAAAGGCTGAAGGTTTTTTACCTTCATGTATTCAATACATGAAGGTAAAAAAAAACTTCTATGTGCTGCCCCCCACACAGCCCCACTAATACTCATCTGAGCCCCCTCTCAGTGGGGTGCACGAGAGCCTTGGCTGTCCCGGGACTCCTTCTTCTCATTGATTGAGACAAAAGTGGAAAACATTTATTTTGTGGTTAAAGATAACAGATATCTCCTGATTTTCTTTTTAATATAAAAGAAAAACTAGCCCACAATAGTCAAAGTAATTTTTTTAAATGTAGCTGTATATTTCTTGCTATTACCATAAGTTACCACCAAAGAACAACCCAAAATAAATCATCTTGGTCCTGACAATCGCAGCGATACTACATACTGTATGTGTATGTTAGTTGTTGTTTTTCCCTGTAGTAGAGCTCAGAAACAATAGCGCACATTTTTTTTAATTTTTTTTTATCTACCTGAAACACACTGACACTAACTTACTTTTTCATTGTACTCAGAATATGCTGACTGTAACCTTTGACCCCGACCTTGACCCTAACAATGACTCTAGCAAACCTTAATCTTTATTTTTTTTAAATGGAACACTTTGCAAGGAGAGGAAGATACAATGTATTAACACCTTCTTTCTCTTGCACCATGCAGCTAGGTTCCTGGGGTCTCCATACCGCAAGTTCGGTCCTGATTGCTTTAGGGGAACCAACCACAGGGAGGCAGACAGGACGCCAACCCCCTTGCTAACGAAGGACCTGTCACCTACGCCAGGTACGACCTTTTGTTGTCTGACTGCTATTACACTCCATCACTCCATGGTTATCCGTAGCAACTACACTCTTCCCAGCAGTTTCTCTGCTGAGTTTGGGGTGGCCTTCTTTTCCTTTCTCTTCACTCTACAGGCCTGTTCTGATACTCCCTGTACCTTCATGCACCCCTTTTGAACAATTTCAGACCAGGATCAGGACAGTTGAAAGTGGGGAGGGGAAGAGAAGCAACACAACCATAGTGTATCTTGTAAAGTGTAATTTTATTAGCAAAATGCCTTGCTTTGGCCACTGGCAAGGGAGCGGAGATGGAATGGAAGCAGGAAAACGATATCACCATGCACGAGTGCCCCCATGGAAGCGGCTTCCCATAGGGGCACTGGACAAAATGGAGGAGCCAGGAGCGCTGGCGGGAGACCCAAAGAGGAGAGGTTTGGGGTCACTTTGTGCAATTACTTTACACAGAGCAGGTAAATATAGAGATGTTTTTTTTTGTTGTTGTTTTTTACAAGAACTTTGAGGCGGCGTACACACGACCGAGGTTCTCGCTGGAAACCAGCGAGAACCTCGCTGGAAGCTGCATTCCAGCGAGGACCTCGGCCGTGTCTACGCTCTCGGCGAGCTTCCCGTCGGGAAGCCCGTCGAGCAGAAATAGAGAGCACGCTCTCTATTTGCTCGACGGCCCGCCTGGATGAATGGCTGGTTGCCATTCCCGACGGGCGGGTCACCGATTTCGACGGCCGGCAGAGAACCTCGACGGGCGGAGCGATGTGTTCTGCCTGTCGAGGTTCTCTGCCGTGTGTACACGGCCTCACTCTTTCACCATCCAGGCAGCCCAGTCACTAACTATAACAGCAAAACACCATTATTTGGCATCTATCTACATACTTTGGCCCCGGATTCACATAGAGAGGCGTATCTTTGTGCGGGCGTATCGTATCTTCTTTACCCTACGCCGCCGCAACTTAGAGAGGCAAGTGCAGTATTCACAAAGCACTTGCTCCGTAAATTGCGGCGGCGTAGCGTAAATTGGCCGGCGTAAGCCCGCCTAATTCAAAGTAGGAAGGAGGTGGGCGTCATCTATTTAAATTAGGCGTGACCCCATGCTAATGAATGGCCGGTCGAACTGGGCATGCGCGCGGATGCTCAGAATCACATCGCATATACTCCCTAAGAAGACGTTGGCGCAATGCCTACGACATGTGAACGTAACCTACGCCCAGCCCTATTCACGAACTACGTATGAATGAATGAAGAACTTATAAAGCGCAGCACATGCAAATTAAATCGCCTCTGGGCGCTTGTTGTTCCTGTCTACTTTGATATCAAAAGAGATGAGTTTTGATCTTTCTTCTAAAGGTCAAGTGGTTCTCCTCCAACTGAATGCTGGTTAGTAAAGCATTCTATAGTCTGGGACCTTGGAGCGCAAATCTTCGCTCTCCTTTGGACTTGTATCTGGCCTTGGGTATCTGGAGTAGATTTTGATTGGTGGATCGCAGAACGCGATTGGGGTTGTAAGCTTTTAGTTTTTCACATACAAATTGGGGGGCCTTTCCATGGACGTAAACAACGTAAAATTTGACGGCGTAGTTTCCTGGCCCATACCTTTGCAGTAGCTGCGCCTCATATAGCAGGGGTAACTTTACGCCGGACGTAAGCCTTACGCAAATCGCGCATATGAAGCGGCCAGGCGCATCTACGTTGGTGAATCGGCGTATCTTACTTATTTGCATATTTATAATGGGAATGCCTAATGTGTCCAGCGTAACTATGCGCCCACGATACGCCGGCATAGGCAAGTTACGTCGGGCGGAGGAAGCCATGTTTTTCAGCGTATCTTGCTTTGTGAATCGGCGCAAAGATGCGATGGCGCACATTTGTACTTACGACGGCGTATCTTTTGATACGCCGGCGTAAAGCCTTTGTGAATCCGGGCCACTGACTTTAAACAGCCTATCAGTCTATTTAACTTCTTTCAGCGTGTGATAGGGTTGACAGCAGTAGTAACCAAAGACTGGTTCTTTAGGCGCCAAGCGCTGTCACATGGGAGGGAGGGGAGTGAGTCACATGCTCCTTCATACCCAAAAGTACACATAAGAAAAATGTGTTTGTGTAAGGATTATAGCATATTTAAAAAAAGATATTTTGATAAACATTTGCATAACTATCATGGAACATATAAAATAAAAAGTACCATCATGCTGATTATCCTCCCGTGATCTTAGATTTTCTAATACTTTAAAAATGAAAGAACAGAAGGAATTTGAAAGAGCAAAAGGCCAAACCAGGACAGTAATACCTCTTCCAAAACAAGAATTCAGATGCTGTGTACTGGCAAATATCAACACTCACACTTCACCCTGTGAACCACTACCGATGCCAGCTGGTGTAAAGTGAAAAAATACTGCGCATCATTTTCCCACTGCAGTAGCAGTTTCTAATGATCAAATAAAAGTCAACAACACATAAGGAGGTAAGAAAAATCTAGCTATAGACATCAGAGTATGGTCAGTTGTATAAGCATGACTATGGTATTTAATATGGTTTGTTAACTGCTATACCAAAAAAAAACACTCTTCCAGTAATAACCACGCCACAAGAAAATTGAAGCTAAATTGCCATAGCAGCCTTTTTATTAACCAAAATATAAATAACAAATAATTACCAGATCAATAACATAAAAACCAGGACAGTTTATTAAAGAAAGGAGCCTCAAGGTTCTAATAGGCACGAAAATGAAGACAGTACCTGCTTGTCACTTTTCAGGCCTCCAGCCGCAAAACCACAGACAACTCGCGGGTACACATACACCAACTGGGAGTTGTACCTCAGACGGGTCCCTACACCATACCTTTTTTGTGCCCATATGACCCTAAAAGGACCTTGCACCCCACCGATCGCCACATCTGGCTCAGGTGCAGAACACCCAAACCCCCAACCCGAAATACCCACCAAATGCAGGGCAGGAGGGTGGGAAGTTGTTCCACGCTTGCTGCTGACTAAAGACCCTCCCCATTCGGTCTCCTAACCACTTCCACCAAAGCTCTCCCCAGCCCAGACATGGCCCAATCAGCCAACTCTAAGGCCTCGTACACACGACCGAGGAACTCGTCGGAAAAAACACATCGTTTTCCTCGACAAAATCCTTGTTAGGCTTGTCGAGAAACTTGACAAGCTGTCTTTGCGTACACACTGTCAAGACCAAATCTCCTCGTTCTCAAACTCGGTGACTTCAACACATACAATGGCAGGGGAAGTTTAATTCCACTGGCACAACCCTTGGGGCTGCTTTTGCTAATCTCATGTTACTGCGTGTTAGGTAAAAGTTTGGTGAGAGACATTTGCACTTTTCAGTCTGTTACAGCGTGACAAATGTGCTATTTCCATTACAAATACTACTTTTACCGAAGGTGCGCGGGTTTCTAAGCATACACACCAACGTGTTTCTCTTTGGAAAACCAGGCTGACAAGGAACACGACGACTCCCGACGAGGAAAAAGAGAACTTGCTCTCTTTTTTCCTCGTCGAGTTCCTCGACAGTTTACTCGATGAAAAGCATACACGACCGTTTTCCTTGGCAAAAAGGCTCTCCCACCAAGTTTCTTGATTGATTCTGTCGAGGAAACCGGTGGTGTGTACGCGGCCTGAGCCTATCCTGCAACAGTCCAACTGTTGCTATCTACCTGTATACAAGCCCCTTTTAACCCATGTCATGCCAGCCCACCATCTGGTGCCTTTTGGTTCTACTTCGGGCTTCTCTTGACTTCCATGTCACCACGTTTTGGCTTTGGAAGCAGGCACATTCCTGTTTAGGATAAGAAGTAAGGAGAAAACAGTAATAGAACAGACATTTTTAAGGGTAAAAAGAACAGCAATTTCACAAGTTTCACTAACTTGTCCTATCCAACATTTTTGAACTATGGCTGTGTCTTACAACTTCAACAGGTATGCTTCATCGATTAACCCTCACGGGTTGGAGCCAGTAGGCTGAAATTAGTATTTTTTCAACTGGTCATTACTTTCTAAGATAATCTTGGTTTCATCTCTGGAAAACACACAAGTCACATTGGGGTTGATTTACTAAAACTGGAGCGTGCAAAATCTGGCGCAGCTCTTCATAAAAAGCAGCTTCCAGGTTTTTTTTGGTCAAAGTTTTTTTTTTTTTAATCCAACAAAAGTTTTATTTAGATTGCAGAGGTACAAAGCATACAAAATCCTCTTAACATATCGAGGAGAAATATGTACAGAAACTGAAAAGAAAATTGTACAAGTGCACTCAGAACATATATACTCTGGGGAGTATTCAACCGTTTCAAATTACCATCGTCTGTCATTTGGCTCCATCCACATCTTACCCAGCATTAAAGCCCACCAGCCTATCCATCACCAGGTCCACCGGGGCCAGACCCGGCACATCCAACCACTTTGCCCACACCTTCTCGAACTTATATGCATTACCCCTGTGCTGGTATATTAGTTTCTCCATTCTCAACACTGTCCCAATATTAGCAACCCATTCAGCCAGGGTCGGGGGAGCCTCAGCCTTCCAGTGTACCATAATGAGCTTTCTTGCCTGGAACAGAACCCTGTGTATCGCTTCTCTATCCGCCTCTTCCCAATCGTACTCCTCCAGAGCCCCCAAGAGACAAGCCCTCGGGTCCTGTGGGAGAGTCACACCAAATGCTGAGTTGACTGTACTCACAACCCCCGACCAGTACGTATGGAGCTTTGGGCATCTCCACAACATATGGATTAAATCTCCATGATCTCTCTTACACCGTGTACAAGTAGGGTCGAGCTGTGGATTCATCCTATGAAGCCTGTGAGGGGTATAATAAGTACGGAGCAGTATGTACAGCTGAGTGAGCCTTTGTGAAACATTCAACGAGCACTTACTCACTACTTGAAAAATTTCTTCCCACTGCTCACCATCTATCTCACCCGCATCTGTCTCCCACCTTTCCCTTATCTTCAGGGGATGCCGCTTCATCACAGACTGCAGCAGGATGGCATAACACTGGGATATGAAGCCTTTCGACGTCTCAGCATCCCCCAAAAGATCAAAAACGGGCGTTGGCGACAGGCACCACTCCGAGGAGCGACCCTGTGCCGCCACTGCATGTCTCAGCTGCAGATAGGAGAAGTACATTGACTGCGGCAGGCCAAACTCCGCCTGCAGTGCAGGGAACGTACGTAGCACTCCATGTTGAAATATGTGTGTGAGGTGCGTGATCCCAAACCGTTTTCCCACCTTGCCCCTGATTGCAACTTGGCTAGCTCAGTGTACGTACCATTGTGCCAAACGGGGCTGTATTTCGTGTACCCCTCCGCGTTTTGAACATACTTGACTTTGTTCCATACCTTCTGGATCAGGCTAAACGTAGGAAACCTCTTATGTGGTTTAGCTAATGCCTGCGCCTCCAACGCCTCAGGGATCGGACTTCTGCCCACGGTGTGCTCCAAGAGCTCCATAGCCGAGGATCTCACCGTCGGCCGAAACATACCAACCAGCTGCTGCAGTTGGGCCGCCAAGTAGTACAGCCAAGGGTCGGCAATGCCAATCCCCCGCTGTCCTTAGGTCTTTGCAGGTGTTCCAATTTAATCCTAGGAGCTCTATCCTTCCAGATAAGACTACGGAAAAGACTGTTCACTGTGTGGAAAATCTTTAGGGGGATAACCATGGGGGTGTTGTGGAGAAAGTATAGCAGTTGCGGCATGAGTATCATCTTGATCAGATTCACTCGGCCAGCAACCGATACTAGCAGGGCCTTCCAGGTTTTAATTTTGTCCCTAAAACCGCAGTAGCAAGGGAGAGATATTAAGTTGTATAAAGTCCCGTGGTCGAGCCGTGATCTGTACCCCAAGGTACTTAAATGATGTGGTAATGGGTATGGGGCATACAGGGTTAATTGTCTGTGTGTCATCGCCGTCCAACAGGAGCAGCGCTGACTTTGACCAGTTTATAAGTAGCCGGAGAGAATGCCCCAAATTCTGTAATTGCCACCATAGCCTCCCTGAGGGAGGAGTCTGTGTCCCCCAGCATGAGGAGGGTATCGTCGGCGTACAGCATCACTTTTTTCCTGCAGGTTGCCATAGCAGAATCCTGTAATGCGCGGGGTTTGCCCTAATACTAATAGCCAGTGGTTCAATAGCCAAAGCAAATAGGAGGGGGGACAGGGACAGCCCTGCCGCGGTCCCCCTTTGTGGCTTGAGGAGTTTTGGGTGGTTGGGGTTGGGTGTTTTACCCAGGATATATAGGGGGGCCCAAATTTCTGTAGGGTAGTTCCAATCTATGCTGTCAAACGCCTTTGTCGCGTCCAAGGACAGCAGAGCCCTGCTGCCCATGTTATCCGCCCTTGCCTGCATGTTAAGGAACAACCGTCTCAAATTCACCGCCGTGGATTTATTAGGCATGAAGCCCGCCTGGTCTCCATGCACTAGTGAAGTTATCACCCCGTTTAGCCTAATGGCCAGCACCTTGGCCAGTATCTTCACGTCGCTTTGCAATAATGATATGGGACGGTAAGCCCCAGGGTCTACAGGGTCCTTGCCTGGTTTTAGCAGCAGCACTATGTTCGCCCTAGTCATAGAGGGGGGAAGAGTACCTCCCTCCCTTGCTCTGTTAAAGACTCTCAGTAGCTGTGGTAACAGCACTCCGGAATACTGTTTATACACCTCCATAGGCAAACCATCCTCCCCCGGGGCCTTACAATTAGGGAAAGCACTGACCGCCTCTAGTAACTCCTCAACAGTAATTGGTTTATCCAGCAGGGTGCGCTGGTTAACGGACAGCCCGGGGAAGACCAACTGAGCCAAATATCGCTCCAGGTCGTCCTGGGCATATGCCGTGCCGGAACTGTAGAGGGTCTCGTAGAAACCCGCCAGCACCTGCATAATTTGTTCCGGGTTAGTAACTACACCCCCCGTTCCTGATCTAATAGCCCCTATGGCAGGCGAGCGTTGATGAGAGTTTGCAATCCGTGCCAATATCCGGCCAGTTTTCTCACCCTCCTCAAAGAACGCCTGTTTGGCAAAGAACCTCTTCTTCTCAGCCGACGAGGAAAGCAACTGCTGGTAGGCACACTGAGCGGCTTGCCAGGTCTCCCTGGCTGAATCGGAAGGATCTGCAACGTACAACCTCTCCATGTCCTGAACCCTGTTCTCCACATCAATCAGCAATTCAGTGGAAGCCCGTTTAACCTTATTCACTTCCCTTATAAGGAGGCCCCGAAGATAAGCCTTAAAAGCATCCCAGTGTAACACATTTGGCTCCATCCCCTCTCCAGCAGCAAAATACCCCCTCATATCCTCCACTTCTCCCGTGTGACCTGACCAGCTTCAACCAAAATGCATTCAGCTTCCAGGGTGCCTTCACTAAATTCCCCTGCGGTGCCACACAGAGCTGCACCACCAGAGCAGAGTGATCCGACACACTGCGGGGCCTATGCGACACATCCGCAATTAGTGGGAGCACACTCAGGTTACCCACCCCCAGATCTATCCTGGACAGACAGCCGTGCGTCTTTGAGAAGCACGTGAACTGCCTGCCCCAGGATTGCGGTGCCTCCAGATATCCACCCAGCCCCTCCTCTTGCAACAACCGCGCCAGGGAGTACTCCTGGCGAGGGCAGAGGGTCGGGGGCCCGGGGGTCTCTATCCGCCACCTGATCCAAGCAGCAATTAAAGTCGCCAACCACTAGCAGCGGGACGTCCGGCCTACCATCCAAAAAGGAGAGGAGAAGCCGGAGCACCGCCGCCGTGAACGGCGGGGGAATATACACACATGCCAGAACACATATCAATGTGCCCAGTTTACAGTGGAGAAATACATAACGCCCCTCGGGGTCTATGGCACTGTCAATCTCCTGGAAATCCAGGGTATTGTGCACCAACACACTCACCCCCCTAGAGAAGGAGGTGTGTGTGGAGTGGAATGCCTTCCCCACCCACGCATATTTCAGGAAGCTCACCGTCTCTGCTGTCAAATGCGTCTCCTGAAAGCAAATCACCCCGGGTAGAAATTTCTTTAAGCACATAAATAACATTGTACGCTTTAATGGAGAGTGCATACCCCTCACATTCCATGAAACAATAGGAACCTTAGCCATGAGTGTCCTCTTCCAACATCAAAAATGCATATACTTGCGTGCAACAATGTGTAATCAGGCCTCTCGGCTGGAAGGGAAGGCCCACCCCCGGATCCGAACACCCCAGTTCAAAATGATGCAACAGGGCCGACGGCCCAAGTCTAGTGCAATGTACCTCCTGCCAAGTATGGTAGCTGAAAAAGCAAAAGTTGATGCAACCTTCGGACCAAACGGGTCCTGGAACTCTCCGAACCGCCAACAGGGCGGTTGCAACTTTCTGTGCGACTAATCGTCGACTCATATTAGTCTTGTATATCAGCTCCGTGAACTTCTTGATAAGAGCAGCTCTCCTCACTTTTGCGCTGCCACTTAGTATGTCCCCCAGCCAAAAAGAAAAAACAGCACAGGCAGAGGAAAAAAAAAAATGTGAAAATAGAAATTTAACAGGAAAAAAAAAAAGGGCAATGGATCCCCCCTGGACAGGGGTAGAATAAGAAACCTTCCCGTTTATGCTGAGCGGGTGCCCGACGGCCACAGAAATCAATCACCTGCTTCACTCCCCTTCCTCCTGTGCTCTACGTTGTAGGGATTGCTCATTACGATCCAACCAGGACATGGCCTCTTTAGCAGATTCAAAGAACTGGGCCTGGCCCCGCACCACCACTCGGAGCTTTGCAGGGTAGAGCATGGCATAGGGGAGTTGCAGAAGTCGCAGCCTCCGTTTCACATCAAAGAATTTAGCCCTGCGTTTTTGAACCTCCTGCGAGAAGTCCGGGTAAAAAGACACCCTGGCCCCATTATATTGGACATTAGCTCGCTCCCGAGCCTGACGCAGTACCGCTTCCCTGTCTCGGTAATGTAGTAGTTTTGCCAGGATTGACCTGGGAGGGCCCCCCTGCTGCGGTTGACGGGAAGGCACTCTGTGGGCCCGCTCCACTGCGAAAAAAGGCGACAGTGAATTCTTCCCAAAAATCTCGATCAGCCAATTTTCCACAAATGTCGTGGGATCTCTGCCTTCCACCCGCTCCGGTAGACCCACTATACGGACGTTATTTCGTCTGAGACGGTTCTCCATGTCTTCCACCCGATCGTATGCGTCCCTAGCCATTTGCAGGGCTGCTCTGGTCTCCTGGGCCATGGGCTGTATCTGGTCTTCCACCTCGCTAACCCTGCTCTCCACGGCTGTCGTGCGTTCGCGGATTTTTTGCATGTCCTGCCTCAGCAGTCCAAATTGCTCCTTAATAGTGTCCACAGAGGCTGTGCACTTATGCACAGCCTTAAGAATGTCCGCCAGGGTGGGTTGTGCAGCTTTCGCAGCCTGCGTTTCTGAGGCCTGCTCTTCCACCGGCCCGGGGCCTGCCAGTTCCCGTCCTCCTCCTCCCCCCAGTGGAGCCGCCCAGTGTCCTCCTGCATAGCAGGCTGAGAAATTTGTAAGTCACCCGATCGGGATGGGAGCTCAGACCCTCCAGCCCCCGACATCTTTTGGGCATAGTAGACCATATCTTTAGGGGGATCTTTGCCAGGTACCTTAGTTGCCTTGCTGCTTTTAGCTCCCTGCTTGTCCGCTCCACGAGGCGTCCCCTTCACAGCCATCGCGGCGGCGCCATCTTGGATCTCCAGCCCTGCGCTCTCTGCTTGTCCTTTGCGGGTCATCCCTCTGGTGCAGAGCGCCGGTGGTGGTACCGCTGTGATCCCGGGAGTGCTGGCTGTTAGCATATGGTGTTACCGAACCGGAATTATGGCCGGGGGAGGATCAATACCGGATCACCGCTGGGAGCTGTGGGAGATGCGTCCTCTCACATGCCTGTCCTGGCCACGCCCCTTTTTGGTCAAAGTTTAATTGAACAAGTTGAAGTTAGAATCTGATTGGCTACAATGCACAGCTACATCAAATTTTGCACTCTCCGGTTTTTAGGAAATTAGCCCCAATGTGTCTTAGACCTCGTTCACACTGAGTGTTTTAATCCGTGCCCTTGCAGGGCCATGTTTACCGGCACAGGGATGCACATCTGTTACATGCCTTCCTGTGCTGGCAGTCCCATAGGGATTGGGATGCAGTGGCTCCATGGACACAGCCACTTTTCCTCATGTTACACACTCATTCCATATGCATGCACAGGACCTCGTCTTCCCCCACTGGCCAATCAAGAGGCTGAAAACCTAGGACTAGGATGCAGAGGTGAGTTTAGTCCACTTTAATTTGTTCAATGGACTAATATAGTTAGATGGACTTTATGTAGGTGACTAATTAAAGTCGAACTCCAGGCAACACTATTCAAACAGTTATGCCGCGTACAAATCATTTTTCGGGTTGTAAAAAACAATGTTTTTCAGGCTCTAGAAAAAACAATGTTTTTTCCAACTTGATCATAAAAAGGGTCTTGCCTACACACGATCGTGAAAAAAAAAATGCTCTAGCAAAGCACGGTGATGTACAACATGTACAATGGCACTATAAAGATGAAGTTCCATTCGCATGACGCCACCCTTTGGGCTGCTTTAGCTGATTTTGTGCTAGTAAAAGACGATTCGACAACTATACAATAGCATAATATTTACTGAATATTATTCTAGATCCTGATGAAGTGAATGTCGTTCATGAAACGCATTGAGAAAAAAGCTTTGGTACTTGGAAATATTCAGAGCACACAAATCTGGTGCAGCTGTGCATGGTAACCAGCTTCTAACTTCAGCTTAGGCTTTGAAAAATAAAAATAAAAAATGGACGCTGATTGGTTATTATGGAGACCTGATTTTGCACTCCAGTTTTACTAAATCAAACCCAATATTTACAATAAGTAGGTGTAAAATGATAACTGTCAAATAATACAAGCCCTGTTGTGGGTGATCTAAAAACGGATTCATGTGAATGAACTTATCAGCAAAATATGTTTTTATGATATAATGTTATGAATTTTATGTTCTTGGTTGCAGGGATGGACTGGCCATTGGGACAACTGGGAGTTTCAGTGACAACTTACCGCCACCCCCCTCCGCTCCTCTGTCTCTCCCTCCCCCCAGTGCTTACCTCCTCGCCCTCCCCACAGTGCTCACCTGGGGGGAACAGAGAAGCAGGGGGGAACCAGAGGAGCAGGGGGGATGACAGAGGAGCATGGGGGACGACAGAGGAACATGAGGGACGACAGAGGAGCATGGGGGACGACAGAGGAGCATGGGGGACGACAGAGGAGCATGGGGGACGACAGAGGATAATGGGGGATGACAGAGGAGCATGGGGGGGACCAGAAGGCGCACAGAGGGGACAGACAACTGACTTAACAGCTATAGCCTGGGAGTTTCTCACTTCTGCCTAATCTTGTCCCATGGGGGGGGGGGCACCGAACTGATTCTTTACCCCGGGTGAAATAATGTCAAGCTTCCCCACTGGTACTGCCTATAAGACTACCAGTACCAGCCGTACTACTCTAATAAAGTAGAACTAAGCACGGCTAGTGGCTAGTAAAGGGGGAGAGGGGGCTTGGGTGGCTGGGGAGGGGGCGCGGGAGTTGTCCAGCCGCAATAGGAGAGACCTGTCAAAGTGGGCCAGTCTGGATGAAGTCCAGGGCCAAATTTTTGTCCCAGTCCAGCGCTGCTTAGTTGTAATGTACAATAAATGCTGTGGTACCAAAACAGTCCTGCTTTGTAGTGTCTTTGTATAAGTGTCTACGTTGTACATCATGATGTTGGTACACAGATATTTTCTCTGGGGGGGGGGGGGGGGGGGTTGATATCTTTCTTGAATGAAAGTAGCCACGCTAGGACAAGAAGTGTGTTACTGTCTGGGTCACAATGAAATATATTTCATTGTTTTTTGGGGCTTTGGATTCGCTTTAATTTTTAAATAAAAACAGCTAGAGCCATGCTATCTGTGCATAGAGGCCTAAATGGGAGGTCTCGGACACAGCAGTAAGGGCCACTCCAGAATGTGAGAATGCTCCCGGCACTTCGCTAACTGCCTTATGAAACTCATTAGTGACCCTTGAGATTTGCATTTGAAGGACTCTGCTTTACCGGCTGTCAGCGAGGAGGAAACAAGGCTGTAGAGAAAGCTGTACAATTCCCTGGCAGCCTTCCCCTCCCCATCCATTGCTTTCCCCTCCGTCTTTCATGCCCCTCATTACAGTGACTAGCTCCCCATCCACCAGCCACACGTTTTAAATAAACACAGGCTCAAAGTATTATCACTAAAATAACAGACGCCAGAATTTCTCAACTCCCCCTGTAAGAAGCTTCCAATAAAATCAGGAGGACTCTCCAACAGCCGGAGGTCTGAAGGTGAAACGCAATTAATGGTTAAGCGGTTATGTTTGAAATGAGCACCCCTCTGCTATCACTGGGGCTTATAAACAGGGGAACGCCCGCAGACTTCTCCGCTCAATGTTTCAGTGTTTATATATTAAAGGGCCATTATGCCGAAATGACATCCTTTAACCGTTTAGGTGAAAGAGGTTTTATTAACGTTTGGGAATGTAAATGGTCCAAGAGGTTATCGGAAAAAAAAGCTATTTACAATGAAGGTGGGATATGTTTAAAGGGGACCTTTCAGTAATTTTAAGTCTAAAATAGATAAAGATTGCTGCGCCTCCCCCTAAGGACACATATACAAAAGGGAAAACTTTCAAAAATATATACATATATTAGTGCGAATCTATTTTGCTATTTACATTCAATGATAAATTCATATATAAAGTGCTTTAAAGCGGAGTTCCGCCCCAAAAAATAAAATAGATTAAAGTCAGTAGCTACAAATACTGCAGCTGCTGACTTTTATTATATGGACACTTATCTGTTCTGAGCGCCCGTGATGTCGTCACCCGAAGCTGATCTGTTCCTCAGCTGACGCCGCCACCTTCAGGAGGGGAATCAGGAAGTGAAGCATTGCGGCTTCCTGATTCCCTACTGCGCATGCGCGAGTCATGCTGCACCATTCCACTGGTCCCTGCTGTCTTTTGTGACCTGTGTGTCTCCCAGAAGACAGCGGGATGGGGGGGGGGTAGGTGCCGGACGTAGCATAGGTCAATGCGGCTCACCACAGCAGCGCTTTTCTTTCTTACTGTTGTGAGTTGCCACTTTGTTTAACCACTTGCCAACCGGGCCAATTCTGACACTTCTCTTATGTATGTAAAAAAATCTTTGTTTTTTTACTAGAAAATTACTCAGAACCCCAAAATATTTTAATTTTTTTAAGCAGAGACCCTAGAGAATAAAATGGCGATGTCACATGGTATTTGCGTAGCATTTTTATGGGGAAAAAATACACTTTAATTAATTCAAACACATTATATAACCCAATTTTTTGGTAAAATATGAAAGAGTAAGTTAGATATCCAACATGTACTGCTTTAAAATTGCACATGCTCATGTAATGGTAGCAAACTATGGTACTTAAAAATCTCCATAGAAAACGCTTAAAAAATTACTTCAGGTTACGAGTTCAGAGTTACAGAGGAGATCTAGTGCTAGATTTTATGCTTTGATATGACGTTTGCAGCGATACCGCACATGTGTGCTTTGAAGACTGTTTAAATATGTTGGTGTGACCTACGTAAGCGTTCACCACTGCGTGCGAGCATTTGGGGACAGGGCAGTTTAAAAAAAATTATAAAAAATATATATATATATTTTTATTGAATTTTTTTATATTTACATTTTCCCTTTAAAAAAAAAATGTTTTTATCACTTTGATTCCTATCACAAGGAATACAACATCCCTTGTTATAGAAATAAGACCTCAATTCTCTCCTCTACAATGCAAAGCATTAGATAAAAAACAATGATAGAGTTCTTAAAAAAAGGCCATGTTTACAAGTGACCTCATGACGTTGTTCCAGGCTTCCTAGACAATAGAGGTAAGCGGGGGCCATTTTTACTCCGCTCATCTCTGTTACCAGCCGCAGCAGCCGGCGGATCTGTTCTCGGGGCTTACCAATCATCCTAGAAAGTCAGAGAACCACTGGGACAACCCCTTCTGCCACTTCTAAAAGTGATCCAGTGGTGAATCCGCCTCTTGGACCACTTTTATTGGTTAGAGAATGGCCCACTTGAAAAGAACAATACTGGAGTTATGGCATATTGCTGCAGCCAAAACCCCGTTATTACACTGCCAACCGAGGACATCTTTTGTCTATAACTCGGTCGGCAAGTACTTTTTTGCTACACTTAAGGCCCCTTTCACACGATCGGACCGTTCCGGTCCGCCTGTCAGTTTTGACGGCGGACCTGAACGGCCGCTCCATACAGTCCTACGGAGCGTCGGATGTCAGCTCCGTATCGGCAAAATCAGACGTATGGCGATATGTCCCCATCTGTCCATGGCGGATAGGATCAGGTAGGATTTGATTAAAACGGACATGCTGTCCGTTTTCATCAGATTGCTTCATAGGAGACAGCGGCGCTGCACAAGCCCCTCACTGCTCAGTGAGCAGAGAGGTGCTTGTCATCCGCCGGCTCAGTGGAGATCAGCGGACAGATTTCAAGCTGAGCTGGTGGACTCCGTAGCTAGTGTGAAAGGAGCCTTAAAGGCGCTGCTTTTCTTTTCATTCATCCACTTTTGAGTGATTGCATTATGAAAACTTGCTTGCATATCTGTTTGCATCATAGGCGTATGGTGGTACAGATCCCCCCTGTTTAGACTCCTGATATTTCACCAAAGCCCCCTAACAGGGCTCCTAAAAAAAATGTAAAAAAAATATAAATATGAATAAAAGTAATTGTATAAACAATAAAAAATGTAATAATAATAATAATAAAAACAAAAAAACTCTTGACACCAACCTCTGCCTTCCTGACACTGTCCATTGCTGTAGTGACACTGTCAGTATACACACACACACACACACACATATGTGTTTGAGCTTTGGGGTGCACAACTTATTGCAATAGGCTGCGCACACCTATGGTTTCTATCATGTAATCCCATAATCTGATTGATCGAAATACGATCATATTAATGAGCAAAATATTTCAGTGCTGCTGATTTATGCAAAATGATCAATACTATTCTGTTCTGACCAATCATCTCAGTGTGATCGAATCTGATCCAAATCTAGTCTAAATCAATTGGAAGGAAGTTCTAGCTATTCAACTGTCTGCTGTTTAGATCGTTTTAATTAAATAGTACATTGATAGGATAAAAAAATTCTAAAGCCCATGTGGGCACCAAGAGATGAGCGCTCGCCTCACTATCATAGGACTCTTTACACCCCATCTGCTTTTACCCATAGCAGTGCATAGTACTGGCAATGTCTGCATATGCACCTGCACTATAGTCCAAATACTAAAAATAAACTCTCCCATGATAAATAGTATTTAGATTTTATCCTTCACTGGACAGCCATATTTATATAAAGAATACCTGCTCCTGATAAATAACAGTGTGCTCGGGATGGTAAGAGCCCTGGGCCATCATCGGTGTGTTTACTAATTTGCCCCTTGTCTGCAGGTGATCATGTTGTTCCAATGTAACATGTTTAACACTTTTTAAATAAACAGTTAGAGAGTACCTGTTCCTCCCTCCGCTCTGAGTGAAGCCAGATGTTCCCTTCCCTAAACTCCGCTCCCCCCTTTTCTGCCAACATGCCATTTACATACAGACACTACTGAGGCAGAGTATTTCTACAGAACTTCTTGTTTTTGTTTCTACTTTTAGTTTGTTTTAAGCTAGAAGCGGTTTTATCTTCTGCCTCAAATAACTTTAATTATAATTTTTTCTCCGATTTTAAGGGAAGTTTCGGGAACTTCAGGAAGATAAAAATGTATACTAGACAGATGAGCATACAAATACTGGGGCATTCCTTACCCTAAAGCGGAGTTCCACCCATTTAAAAGTCAGTAGCTATTGAAAAAAAAAAGTCAGCCACTACAAAAATTGTAGCCGCTGACTTTTAATAAACAAATACTCACCTGTCCCATGAGCCAGCGATGTGGCCACCCAAAAAGCCTCGCTCCTCCCCCTCTGCTCTCTGTGGCGCCGGCACTTGCAGCTTCACAGCCAGGTGCGCACTGCACGATTAGCGCTGCGCTGTCTTCAATGGCTGTGCAATCTTCTGGGACCTGTGATGTGTTCTAGAAGATTGCAAGGGGGGGGGGGGCGGCGCCAGGAGAGGAAGTGCAAAAAAGGGTGGGACTTTGAATGAGGTGCTTGTGCTGGAGCCAAACAAATCCATATACATGTAGACATTTATATATTTAATAATAAACCAAATAATGGCATAAATCGAACCATATAGCATGCATAAAAGCATATAAGCATATAAAGTATCAATATATATATTGTAAATTGTAGCCAACATGACACAGGGAAGGGTAAGCATTGACATATTACCATGATTAGTACAGCAGTAAAACCATCATTGATATGAAATGGATAAGGCAAAATTACCTTGACACGTTTCATGGACTTCTATCCACTCATCAGGAGCACGTGCATCAATGTTCTAAAGGGGGATAAAAATCACCAAAATAATTTAAAGTAACCGCAAACTGGGGAGGGGGGGTGGAAGTAATAAAAAAATAACTGTCCGTAACGGAAATCAATCACATAAGAACTGATATTGAGACCATACCACATGTCGGGGGGTCGGCCAGATAGGTATCTCTAGCATGGAAGCTGAGGAAAGGACCCAAACAGAAATCAGGAAAGGAAGTGAGAGCTAGGTGTCAAAACCAGGTACGCGCAGCCCCCCCCCCCCCAAAACAAATGACATTTGGCATGTCAGGGGGTCAGGAGTACTTAAAGTGGAAGTTCCATTTTTGGGTGGAACTCCGTTTTAATGCCGTGAATGGATTAAAGTGGATGTAAACCCTCACATACACCCAGTGAAGTAAACAACCTCAGATGATACACAGGGATGAAACAAATCTCCCTACATAAGTTTTAGAATCTATCTCACTCTATGCTGACCTAAGGAACTGTCATGGATTTGCAATAAAGTCTGGCAGCTTACCTGTCTCTCATGTGTTCATTAGAGGCCAGACTCTCTTATCTGGCTGCCTTATATCATCTCTCCTCCCTGTATGGCTCCACCCCAGGCCATCCCAGGAACTCTATATTAACCAGTGCACTGCAGGTCTGCATTGCTGATCAACGTTGTTTGTTAAGCATTGTGTGTTTGGGTTCCTGCTTGTCGTGTGCTACGTTATCTCTGTGTACCGACTTTGGCTTGTCTCCGACCACTCCTGTTTGCCTGTGACCCTGACGCTTGGCCTGTCCCTTGGTTATCCTTGTCTGCCCATTCCCCCGACCTTGGCTTACCCTCCACTATCCCTTGTGTCTTGAGTGGCTGTTTCCCCTCTCTCCCTAAAGAGCATGACCTAGGGGACTCCGGGGGCCGCGACCTGGATCCAGCTGCAGCAAAGGCCATCCTCACTACTAGAGGCTCTGGTGAACACCAGCTGGGTCTTAGACTCTGCACTCTAGGGAATCTTGTGTTCGAGCTCCTGTAGGATCCTTATTTGTGTCCCAGCGAACCTCCCATCCGCAGCAGTATGCTATTGGGTTCACTAACCTGGTGTACCCCTGACTCCTACGAGGTGACCTGACAGGAACGTCATGATGCAAACCTTTTTACCTACCCAATACCTTGTATATCCCTAGGTGTATACTATATGATTTGACTATTTATACCTAGTTCCAATTACATAAGAACTAATGACTATCTTGGAAAAAGAGGAGGATCATTCTGTGGCAATATATGGGTGACAATGACCATTTGTAGGAGGACCATTCAATGTTTTTCTATTTTGATGTTTTTGACTACTAACCGTGAGTGTTCTTGCTGAAACTATTCCTAAAGAAGCGGTCTATCACATGCAAAACGCAAACTGCATCAAAATTACAGAAACTCACTGTGCTCCACCATAAAGGAGCCACCAAAAACCTGTATTCAAGGTTCAATAAATGTTCTTAAATGCACTGTCTGCACTATGGAGTTTCTCTCTTTATGTTGTCTTCTTGTGCTGGTGAGCATTCAGCAGGACAATCATTGGAGTTTGGAATATTTGTATATAAATTGGAAGCATTCCCATATCCAGACGAAGCAAACAATATTACCAGGTCTGCTGAAGGGATGGAGCACTGCAGCTGATGATAACAAATGAATGCAGCGCTTTTGATCCCTATAATTTGTGATCCATCTCTTCTGGTAAGAGGCTTTGTTTGTTATACATCGTATACATCGCATAATAGCTTATAGAAGTTTTCAAGATTCCATATTAAGACACCTATGGATATTTTTTTCTCTGGAGTCACCACTAATCACTATAGTGGACACTTATGATTTCATAGATATATCTGCCTGTCCGCTGCCAGTCATGGCTACAGATAGATAGTGAGACAGACCAAGACAGACCAAGGCAGACAATTTTGGTTAAAGGGGAACATTGATATTTTGACTGGTCAGCCAGCAGTAATTTTGGAAACTAAATCTAACAGCCAAAAGTGATTTACTTTGGCAAGAGATAAAGCCAGAACATTTTTAATTTTACGAAGTGACTTTTAATCCCACTGTGTTCTATTAAGCTATGCAGCAAGCTGGGCTCTCAGGCCGGGAATAGACAGCTGCGCCGCAGATGGTAAACTGAAAACTTCATTCATAATGCAATGCCGCTAGTCTCCTTTCCCAGCAAGACGTCTAGAGAGTGTGCTATGGCTTTAGAAAAATAAACACATGTGACTAGCGCTGTATCTTAAAGGACGCAACCCCTCCCTCCAATACTGGAACTGAAAGAATAACAGGCTAAGTGCTGCTTGTGGTCCGCAGTCAAAACAAGGCAAAAACTAATTTATCAGGCAAAGAAAATGCACAATTTGGGAAGTCGGCTCTCAATTAGGGAGGTTTTACTGAAGTGTCACAAACCGAAAATATTTAACGGGCTGGTCCTTTTTTTTTTAAAGCCAAACCCTGTATAGATATATTCATATTGTGCCACGGTGGACCAATGTCGTAGCTGAGGGACCACTGGGTAAGGTGGAAATCACTATTGTGTTAGGAGCTTCTGCATTGAGAGTTATCTTCAAGGTCCTGCTGGGGTTCTGCGCAAACAACTTCCTCTCTGCACACTGATCTCAAGGGGGAGCTCTGTGGCTCTACGGCTATTCATAGAAAGCCTTGTATTTTTTTTCAATTAACAATTTTCAATCGTCATCAGGAAGCGACTGATGACGACAACAACGAAACGTACGTCGAGGCGGTACCTGGGCACGCAATAACATACTAACTTCCGGTCCTCTGGTTTCCTAGGCGACGGCGGTGGAACGCACGCCGGCTTTACAGCTAACGACCGCAGCTCTCTTCATTATCCCTATAAGCCTACAGCCTCAGTGCCGGGATACGGGCACCACCACAAGTAAGAGGCCACTCGGCACTGCAATTTTATTTTTAATATATTAAACCGTTTTACACTATGGAGATTGTTTTCTCTTTTTTATGATGCCCGTACACATGTCCATCGAGTGTTATCGGATCGTCCATGTTAAGCAGTTGACTCTTAAAGCTCAATTGACCTTATTTTAAATAATAGGTCAACATCATCTGGTAAGGAGCCATCTATCCCCACTTGTGGTGATCTTTTCTGGTGAAGGTGGAACCAACATTTGGAAGACCTTTTGAGCACGGAGCACTTTAAACTTTAGTATTGCACACTATTGCTGGTGCAATAGTTTTATATATGGACTTTAGACAATATATTGTCCACTGCACATTGCATTACTTGTTTGTACTATCACAGTTTTGTTGTCTGTTGTAATTTACTTCCAATGCATGTGATTGCTATATTCAGCTAGTTTACACTGATCATCCTAAGTACCCCACCATTTTTAGCACCTTTGTATATGTATATCTATATATAACATAATTTCTTCAGCGCCCCTTTCCCACTCGTACACAAGACATTTCCTGATTGGACAAGGTGGTGAGGAGGGATCAGATGTTACAATCTCTGCCTCATCCAATCAGAGAATGCCTTGTATTCACAAAAAAAAAATACAAGGTGTTTTAAAAACGGCGGCAGTTTCTTGGGGAGTGACCCCCTGTGATCAATGAAGCGGAAGCCACTCGCAGAACTCCAGCATGACCAATAAGATTGTGGTGATCACTGTAGTAACTACTACAATGATTTTAAGTGGCCCATCAGCTATGTGATATGTATATATTGTAACGTTTGGGGGCTATAGCTCAGCAGGGATTCAGTGCTGAAACCGTTGTTTTGAAGAAAAAAAGTTTTTTATCCACAGAAAAACAAAACAAGGCTTTCTCAGCATGTCAGAAAACTATAACATAAAAGTCCACTTGGCTCCAGCGTCAACAAAAAGTCTGCTTATTTCCAGCACAAAACAGTGAAAGCAAATGACATACGGTTTGTTGCAAGACAAGTCTTCATCCCCTGCACTCCAAAAGTCCTCACTGTGCAGCTAGCAGACTCCCATCTTGTCCTCACAGGTGCACTCTCCAAACTCCCTCACCACCTCCAGCACCACTTCCTGCTTTATTAAAGATAGAGAAGACTGCGAGCCAGTCTTCTCTGAATTAGCGCCTGCCTGGAACTTTTCACCCACTTTTGGGTGACCCCCTGAACCTTCTACCTCTATTTAAATGGACCATAGTCCAAATAGTGGTGCCGTATAGCACCCGTCCAGGACCCAACCCCGGCGTCCTGTACAATATACATTGTGCCAAGCTTCACCAATAAAAGTAACTACTACAGGTCAAGTCAATGGTCTGGAGCAAGAAGTACAACTTGGAGGAGGGCCAGCGTGACTGGGGTGGGCAGAAAGGCAGAGAGAATTTGGTGTGATAGGGGGAGGTATTAAGCCACTTACCCAGATTGGTGGGTCCCGAGGGTTTGGGGTGTCCTGTGGATGTAGAGGGGCGGAGGTTTCCTGTCAGAGGTCAGTCGGAGCTTCTCACAGAGTTAGGAAAAATATATATTTTTTTATTTCGCCTATAAAACATATCCAATAAAAAATTGGATTTCTTCATCAATTTAGAGCAATATGTATTCTGCTACATATTTTTGCAAAAAAAACCAATAAGCGCATACTGATTGGTTTGCGCAAAAGTTATCACATCTACAAACTATGGGATAGATTTATGGCAATTTTTTTTTCTTTTTCACTAGTATTGGTGGCGATCAGCGAGTTTCAGTGGGACTATGAAATTATGGTGGACAAATTGGACACTAAGTGACACTTTTTGGGGACCAGTGACACTAATACATTGATCAGTGCTAAAAAATGCACTGTTACTGTAAAAATTACACTGGCAGGGAAGAGTTTAACACCAGGGGGCCATCAAAGGGTTAAGTGTGTTCCTAGGGAGTGATTTTTTTTTTTTTTTACAAAAGGTTTTATTAATATGCATTCCAACAGTTAAACAACAATATGAAGGTTACAGCACATAATAAGCCAGATGAGACTAAATACAAAAACAAAAAAGTAATACTGCTGCAGTCCCATACACAGTGTCCCTAAGCAAGCAGGGAAAGATCAATTGACACCGTTCGAAGAATCCAGAAGATCCATGGTGCATTGCAGAAAACAAGGGAACAAGAGTGTCCCAACATAGGACTAGGCATGACTAAATTTAAAGCATTGTCATAGAATAATATATATAAAAAATGTAAATAAAAAATAAATAAAATGAAAATTATCTCCAAAACCATTTGTTACCAGGGCAAAGCCTGGCAGCCTAATAGGCCTCTAACGTGGATGCATGTAACAGATGCAATAGGGTGAAGAAGAAAAGAAAAAGGAAAAACAGGAATGAGACATAGAGTAAAAGAAAAGGAAGGGAGAAGAGAGGAGTCCACGGGGCTAGGGCCAGGAAATTTCTAAATCGAGAGAATGGCTAGGGAGTGATTTCTAACTGTGTGGGGGATGGACTGACTGGAGGAAGAGAGGCATCTGTGTTCCTGCTTAGCAGGAACACAAGAGGTCTCTCTTCCTCTCTGACAGAAGGGCGGTCTGCCTTGTTTACATAGGCAGACCACCGTTCTGCCTCTCCAATCACAGCGGGAGTGGGTCGTCGGCAGCACTCGCTCATGCCCCAGACTCAGGAGGGTAAACAACGTATAGGTACATTGTTTTGCGTAGCCGGGCCGCCCTGCTGCAGTAAATATGAGGTGTGCGATGGTTAGTGAGGGATGCTGAAGAGTTGTAAAAATGGACGGAACTCCACTTTGTGATTTCTTGATTCAACAGGTCTGGCAGTAATCAGGCCTGGGTGTGGCAAATGAAATCAAACTCAGCATTCCCAAAAATGTGGTTAATCACAGCTCATTCATGATTTAGCAAGGGAGGAAATTACTTTTTCACATAGGGCTGTGTATATGCTCCATCGCAGTTTTTCCCATAGGAAAACTGGCAAAAACCACCAGGCAAAAGTCTGCCGTTTTCCCGGCAGGAAAAAAAGAGAGCTGGTTCTTTAGTGGGAGAGCAGAGCAGAGCTACATCACATTATATTATTAAAACTAGGGTTGTCCAGATACCGATACTAGTATCGGTATCGGGACCGATACCGAGTATTTGCGGGAGTACTTGTACTCGTGCAAATGCTCCCGATGCCTAAATAGAATACTTTTTTTTGTATTTATCAACATGTTCTGTTAAAATTCTTACTACTGCGTGACAAGCAAATATTTTTTTTTTTACTCATTTTTATTCTTTTATAATGTCTTGAGTTAGAGTTCTTCATAATTCTAAAGAAAATATCCTTAGTCTGTATTGTGGTTTGAAAACTGTCACATGACATTTAAAAAAAGTATCGGTATTCGGTATCGCCGAGTACATGAAAAAAAGTATCGGTACTTGTACTCGCTCCTAAAAAAGTGGTATCGGGACAACCCTAATTGAAACTGTGGTGGGCGGTCGGCAAGTGGTTAAGTGTAACAAAAATGCAAAAAAAAATAAAAAATTTTTAAATCAGAAAGGGGCCAAATACTTTTTCACAGCACTATAAGCCACTTTCTTCCTTCCACCCCATCTTTAATCATTACAGCAGCCAAAGGTGAAAATCCTGCTGTTTGCCTGATATAAAATTTCAGATGGTGTGCAGGGGAAATTATACACGGCGGTTTATTCCTTGCTTGAAATCTGAACAAGCATTTGACTGTAATCCTAAACAGAACTTCACAGCTATCTCCTGCATGCAGTAATGTGATATCCTGAGGCTACCAGTCTCACATATTGGAAATTCTTGGGCATTCCAGTGTTAGAAAAACAGCAACAAAGTGAAAACTACTGTACATGAAAGCAGAGAAATTGACAGCCGACATAAAGCCCTGGGTCAGCGTTCTGTTCATTCAGGACTGTTATTTGGTCACAGCTCATTTATATCGCATTTTTTAATAGTTATGTTTAAAGTCTGCTCCAGGCACATCCTACATTATTCATGAAGTATTGCTTCCTAGTCTTCATTTTGGCATGAAAACCAAATCGAATGAAGCATGGATGATGGAACAGAAGGGAAGATATCCCTGGATCTAAGACCCTGGATCTGATGCCTCGTACACATGATCAGTTTTCCTGACGGAAAAACTGTGAGGAGAGCTTTTGGCCGGAAAACCTGGCCGTATGCTCCGCGCAGTTTATCCGACGGGAAAACTGCCCAAAAACCGCCAAAAAAAAAAAGAAGAGAACTGCCTTGTACACAGGTACGGGATTTCCAACGGGAAAAGTTCCCGTCGGAAATCCAGAGGGGAAAGCCGAGAACCTGCTCGGTTCAGTCTTTCCCCTACACACCGCCTGTTTTCAGGACAGGAAAACTGCGATGGAGCGTTGGCCGGGAATCCCATAGGAAAACTGCCAAAAACCACAGAGCAAAAGTAAGCCGAAAACCGGCGAAAAAAAAAAAAAGAACTGGTTCTCTTTTTTTTGTCCGGTGGTTTTTGAGCAGTTTTCCTGACGGAAAAACTGCAAGGAGCATACATACAGCCGGGATTCCCAAAAGTTCTCTTCACAGTTTTCCTGAACGCGTGTACGAGGTAAATCATTTCTCTTTTTTCCCGCCCGGAAAACCGGCAGACTTTTGCCCGGAGGTTTTTGGAAGTTTTCCTATGGGAAAAACTGCGATGGAGCTTTGGCCAGGAATCTCGGCCGTGTATATGCTCCATCGCAGTTTTTCCCATAGGAAAGGAAAACTTCCAAAAACCTTTGGGCAAAAGTCTGCCGGTTTTCCCGGCGGGAAAAAGAGAACTGGTCAGGAAAACCGGCCGTGTGTAAGGGGAAAGACCCCTCGAAATCCTGCACGTGTGTACAGGGTATTAGTTTTAGAACCCGTTCACATTTGTGTGTTCTGTAATGCTTGTATAGTGCATGTGTATATTTGCGTTGCCACAAAGAATGACATATAGCCTGCAGTGCAGCCCTACACACTGTACAGTAGAGTTGAACACACAAAAGCACATGTATTGTTTTCTGTGGTGCGCTGCATTGGTAAACAAATGGCCATGCAAATTTTTTCATCTGTTTTGATGCATTGTTTGCCCATTCATAATAAATAATTATGTCTTCATGCAGTGCACGTTAAATCGTGCCACACCACAACAAAAGGCTTCAGTGCAAGTGGGCCCTAAAAGTCCAACCAAATCTTTTTTGAGCATGTGATTTAGAGCTTTTTTTTCAAATAATATTTTTTTTATTTAACACAAGTCAGCGTTGTGGTGCAATAGATAGAAAAAAGAACTTTCAGCATAACAGCAACAGCAGTGCGCACAGTACTTAAAGCAAACTGCTGGGGAAACTTACTGACTCCACATATAGTGATTTAGAGCTTTAAAGGATCACTAAAGGAATTTTTTTTTTTAGCTAAATAGCTTCCTTTACCTTACTGCAGTATTGGTTTCATGTCCTTATTGTTCGTTTTTGCTTTGAAGTTGCTGTAATCCTGCTCTGTTCTCCACACTTCCTGCTTGTGTGTTTCCTTATAACCACCATACTGGGACCTTTCTCACGATGGTTTAACTAGCTCCCAACCGCCCACCGTCCTATTACTGCGGGACGGTGGTGCGGTCTCGTGGGAGCACGTAGCTCTACGTCCTCTCCTTTTCGGCCACTAGGGGGCGCGCACGCCCCCAACGCACGCCCCCGAGTCCCGCGCGCGTGCCCGGCGGGTACGATAGCCGCCGGGCACCCGCGATTGCTCGTTACAGAGCGGGGAATGGGAGGTATGTGTGTAGGTATGTGCGTATACCGTGGATGTGTGTATGTGTGGAGGTATGTGCGTATACCTCTCGTTCCTGTCAGCAGGGGAAACGCTGATTTTCTGTTCATACAATGTATGAACAGAAGATCAGTGATTCCCCTAGTGAGGCCACCCCCCCATACAGTTAGAACACAAATAGGAACACACTTAACCCCTTCCCTGCCCCCTAGTGTTAACCCCTTCCCTGCCATTGGCATTTTTATAGTAATCCAATGCATTTTTATAGCATTGATCGCTATAAAAATGCCAACGGTCCCAAAAATGTGTCAAAAGTGTCCGATGTGTCCGCCATAATATCGCAGTACCGAAAAAAAATGCTGATCGCCGCCATTACTAGTAAAAAAAAAAATATTAATAAAAATGCCATAAAACTACCCCCTTTTTTGTAAACGCTATAAATTTTACGCTAACCAATCAATAAACGCTAATTGCGATTTTTTTTTTACGAAAAATATGTAGAATACGTATCGGCCTAAACTGAGGAAAAAAAATGTTTTTTTATATCTTTTTTGGGGATATTTATTATAGCAAAATGTAAAAAATATTGAATTTTTTTCAAAATAGTCGCTCTATTTTTGTTTATAGCGCAAAAAATAAAAACCGCAGAGATGATCAAATACCAGCAAAAGAAAGCTCTATTTGTGGGAAAAAAAGGACGCCAATTTTGTTTGGGAGCCACGTCGCACGACCGCGCAATTGTCAGTTAAAGCGACGCAGTGCCGAATCACAAAAAATGCTCTGGTCTTTGGACAGCAATATGGTCCGGGGCTAAAGTGGTTAAGCTGTCATTACTGTGTGTCTAAAACTTCCCAGAATCAGATTCATTTTAAAAACAAAACACTGCCCTGGATTTGTTTGTTTTTGTTCTGTGTATCTATTTCTACTTTGCAGAAACATGAAGCCAGTTCAAAAGTGAAACTAACCTGTAGGCACATTATATGATTGATTTTTATCTATTTTTAATCATTTTGAAAAGGAATCAGTTAACTTTTATGTCTCTACTATACCCTGTAAACAGTCATTTCAGCAAAAATTTTTTTTCCTTTAGTGACCCTTTAGGTTGGCAACCAGCACTAACAGAGGCGGCTCTAGGCTTTTTGAGGCCTTAGGCAAAACTTGACATGGGGCCCCACCTATGCCCAAGATGGGAAAAATAATTGAAGGACAAGAGCCTCTTACCCACAACCCTGGCTGTGGGGGTCTGTGGGCAGCGGGCTTATCGGAATCTGGAAGTCCCCTTTATCAAGGTGGCACCCAGATCCCGCTCTTTAATAACTAAGGGGCGGTGGCCACTCATGATGTCACCTGGTAACCCTGGTGACGACATTGACTGAGGGCATGCTGGGTCCAATGTTCCCAACCGACCAGATTGAAATTTACTGGCACGACACCCGAAATTTACTGGTGCAGCCACGTTTTTACTGGCATTTCACGAAAGTTACTAAATGTCGTTTTAGGTGCAAATTTCAGTATTTAGGCTACAAACAAGTACACTAGGCAAATAGCAATGTTTAAGGTAGAAAAAAAAACATATTTTTGATATAATAAGGGAAAATTATTTAGTCACATCACCCCCTGCCTCCATCCCCCTCTGCCACCAACACCCCCTGCCTTCACCCCCCTCTGCAGTGCCACAATATCCCCCTGCCTCCAATCTCCCCCTGCGGTGCCACCATCACCCCCTGCCTCAATCAGATCCCCCTCTGCCACCATCACTTGATGTCACTGTCGGCTAGGCTGTCTGCCACTCTGTCCATCCCCCGACTCCCCTGTGAACTTTGTGTTGCCTGGATGCAGCAGGCTCCTCCATTCCGTGTGCTGCTCAGCCTCCGAGTCTGACTCCTGCTCCAGTGCTGTGCTCCTCCGACCTCCTGGTTAGTTACAGATTTAAAATTCTGGCGCGTGCCTGGCGGGATGTCACTCGCCGGCGCCACGTGACACAGGCTCTGTGAAATCCACCCCCACCGGCCGAATACAGCATATGCTGGGCTCGGCAAGCTCCGGAACTGCGCATGTGCAGCTCCAAGCCGAATCTATCGGCTCGGCTATTTTCACTGGCACATTCCCGCAACTACGGACATTTACAGGCGGGGGAAAAAGTGCCCATTTTAACGGACTGTCCGTAAAAATAGGGACAGTTGGCAACCCTGGCTGGGTCATTTACGTCACAAGGGGTGGTGTCATTGATATTCACTGGTTGTTAGGGACGCTGGTGGCCCCCGCTCCGAAATCAGGGCTGAGCACAGCATCGTTAAGGTCCCCTGTTCCTCAAAACTGGGGTAATGCCTTGGGCAAGTTAGGCTGCCGCGAGGGCCAATCCCCAAACTGTTCCCACAAAGTTGGGAGCATGACATTGTCCAACGGTGTTCAAACCACACATGTGAGGTATTGCCACAATGGTTAGAGCGAGGTAAATAATTAAAGCAAAAGACCTCCTCTGTCCTTAAACTCCCCCCCCCTCAAAAAAACAACAGAGATCCACCACCATGCTTTATAGTATGGATGATGTGATTCTCTTCATAGGCCTTGTTAACTCCTTTTCTAACATAGCATTTGTGATTATGATCTTAAAGTTCAGTTTTAGTCTCACACACATCAAAATGATTTTGTTCCAGAGGTTTTGATGCTTCTTTGGGTGCTGTTTGGTGTATTGTAAGCAGGTGCCGATGCAGCAAAACTGTCCCTGATAAAGGAGCAATGTCCCCCTGTCCCTCTTTGTCTCTCATTTTGTTCTGCTCTATAAAGTTGTATATAAAATGCACTTGTTATCTTTCAAAAAGTATTTCCCAGTGCTAAACCTTTCATCCAAATTCTAAATTGTAGCATTTGTATATTTTAAAAGCCAAAATAAAGCAATAAGAGTGGTAAAAAAAAAAGTCCTTGTGGATTTAATTAACCTTTTTTTGGTTAATCCTCCTTTAAGGGGGTGTGGCAGGGGGCGTGTCCTATGCCTACATATGTTTGCAAGTAGGTGTCCCTCATTCCCATCTCAAAATGTTGGGAGGTATAGCACAACTCATAAAGCAAAGCAAGTGTGCTACAATTAAAAAGTGAGATTTATTGTCTGAATCTTATTTCTGTTACTCTTCCCCACATAATTTATGGCAAATGGTTTAAAGTTAGCCCTCTATTCAAGATGTGCTGACCCGCAGCAATTAAAGGATAAAATAGACAGGGGAGGTGTTGGGACATTTATAGCCGAGCTTAGCACACCCACCCATTAACCCACCTAGACCCATTCTTCTTCTTGGATTTTTCGCTCATTGCTTCATCCTGGCTCTGAGTGGGACCTGGTACAGAGGAGGAACAAATAATCTTCTGCATTCCTTTCAGTGGAATTCTGCATCTCAGCCAAGGAACCTGGCAGACAGATATGCATTATCAGTCCCATCACTCAGGGAGAGGGAATGGCAGCCCAGAACTCACCCAAAATCTACGGCATGTGTCAGCCTCAACACAGGGTGGAGGACAATAAACCGATGATTGACATGTTACCCAAATCATAGGCACTGCTAGAAATATATTACCGTGCATGCTTTCATGAATAGAGGCAATGTTAACGAGAAAATCACAAATGTAATTGTTTCATGTTGTGTATTTTTACAAATAAAATGTGAATCAAACATCCAAAAGCAGTTTTCCCAAGCCCCTTGTAGTCTCAAAAAAAAGGTATGCCCGGAGCTGAGAAGGAACGAAATAGGCAGAAGGCATACATTACTGGGTGGAAGGGGGACCAGGCAGAAGGGGTTTACTATAGTAAGTGGTGTGGTCAACCATTTTTACCTGGATTGATGGATTGATATATTTATTACTATGTTTTGTTATGTGTAGCGCCCTGCACCAGATAAAGAGCCACTGCCTCAAATTTAATGGGGGTCTGAGCTGTTTTGTGGCTCAGACCAGAGTGATTAAGGGCAATTTAGCCTCTGTTCCAGCCATGGCTGTGCTGGGAGTCACCCACCATTGATCGCCTGGGGGTGTTATTACCACCACAGGCCAAGGGTGGCAGCAACAGGTCATGGTATATTAAGTGTCCCCCTCAGCAATGATTAGTGGAAGTGGTTACCCGGCTGTGCATGCCGGGGAGGGGTACTTAAGGGACAGACGTGGGGTCCATCCTTCGCGCCTTGTGGCCTGTCTGGCTGGGGGGTGAGTGTTGTGAATCCTAGCTCCAGGACCACGTTGGCCCGGGGCTGCGGCTTCGTCTGGTGGGCCCAGTTGTCCCGACTGGGGACCGTACCACAGAGGTGATCCTGTGCGGTCTGTCCTGTTGGAGGAAGCCACTTGATGAAGGAGACCAGGGGAGTACCTATCCTGGTAGGGACCATGCAAGAGGCTGGTACCTTAGGGGAAGGCCTGGAATCTTCATTTAAGGATGCACAGTGTACTGAGAGACTTTAAAGGTTCTAGTGAGAAAAACTAAAGAGATCCGGGTGCTAAATCCTGTGGCAGAGGATTCCGGACCAAAATATCTCACCGAGAAAGGAAGGTCTGTGGCAGAGACTGTACTTTATTTTGTAGAGAGAGAGTGAAGATTTCGAGGAACAGATCGACTATCAGCAAATGGAACACTTGTCATTAATGTAAGCACCATTCCTGGTGAGGATTTTAATAAAATTGTATCTCTTAAAAACTTTAGCTTTAAATATTAGAGGATTACAGGAAGGCATACAAGGGCAGCAACTATGTAGGTTCAGCAGTTTCATCCTGCAACTTCATCTGGCTGATCCAGCCATAACTATAAATGAACTCTAGGAGCATACAGGGTGTGCAGCCTGTTCAGGGCTTTTAGGCCCCTTTCACACATATGTTTCGCTCGGATCTGCCTGTCCGTTTTTAAGGTGGACCCGATCGGAAACCTCCATTCTTCTCTATGGATCAGTGGGTGCAAACGGACACCCCCCTACACCCATTCTGATCTTATCCACCAAAAAGAGGCAGATGGGGATTCGTTCCCCTTCCGTTCACCGGATCAGATGGCAGTTAGGTGTAAACCAACAGGTGGTGCTTTTTTTTTTTTTTGCAAATGTTTTCATTGAAAGTTTTTAGTACAAATATGACAATAAACAACAATGTACTTCTTGAAACCCCTGCTTGATGCTGGATAAGAAATCTCAAACACATACTGCAAGCCCCTGGTTGTCCTTTAAACCCCGATTTAAAAAAGTAAATACTAAGAATTTTCCAAAGGCCACCAATTAGTTTCCAACCAGCCTTGGAAGTTTGAATTTGATTGGTGAAATGGACAGAATAAAATACAGAATACTCAAGCTTCAGAAAGCACACTCCCAGTGAGCCTGCAAGGGGCTCCTTGGATTCTGGCTATAATGGATTTGTTAATAAATGGTTCCTATTATTCCAGCAGCACGTTTTTGTATAGAGAAAATTCACGCATGTTTATCTTTGTTATGTCCTGACTTGTGTCAGACTGCCTGTACGCTGGTGACAGATTTATCGCTGAATCTTCGCAGGGAGCCCCAGGCCTCTATTATCTGCTCAGATGTCAGGGGTGACAAGAAAAGGAGAGCCCTGCAGGTGTACAATCGCAGGTGTTTGGCAGCTTATCAACCAGTTTGTCAAAGTCTACTCAGACAAATTCCACAACTAAGCAACATAACAAGAGCACAACACAAAGTGCAAATGACACCCGTAATTCAGATATGCTCCAGGCAGAACTGAAAATTAAACCCGCACCTCACACTTAATCAATTAAACCCACCTCATAGGACCCATAAATGAATATGCGGCGGACCCACTGGACCTCTGCTCTTCATCTAGGCTTAGTTGGACAAGGACACCCCGCTGAGCTCCAGGCAAACAGCTAAATACAAAGATGAAATACAGGTGCATCTCATAAAATTTGAATATCGTCAAAAAGTTAATTTCAGTAATTCAATAAAAAAAAACTGAAACTCATATTTTATATAAATTCATTACACACAGAGTGATATGTTTACAACATTTCTTTATTTTAATTATGATGATTATGGCTTACAGCTAGTGAAAACCCAAAATTCAGTATCTCATAAAATTTGAATAATACACAAGGAGGATTTTTTAATACAGAAATGTTGGCTTACTGAAAAGTATGTCCATGTACAGTATAGTATGCACTCAATACTTGGTCTGGGGCTCCTTTCGCATGAACTACTGTATCAATGCGACATGGCATGGAGGCGATTAGACTGTGGCACAGCTGATGTGTTATGGAAGCCCGGGCTGCTTTGGTAGTGGCTTTCAGCTTGTCTGCATCGCTGGGTCTGGTGTCTCTTGACTATACCCCACAGATTCTCTATGAGGTTTGGGTCAGGTGGAGTTTGCTGGCCAATCAAGCACAGTGATACCATAATCATTAAACCAGGTATTGGTACTTTTGGCAGTGTGGGAGGTGCCAAGTCCTGCTGGAAAATGAGGGCTGCACTGACTTTGGACTTCAGAAAACACAGTGGACCAACACCAGCAGATGACATGGCTCCCCAAATCATACAAAGATAGAGTGAGCGCTTGTGCCAAACTAAGTGTGTGCCTCCAACCTGATTGCTCCAGGTGAGAAAATAAAACAAATAGTGGAATGTTGCAATGATAAAATAATATAGTGAAAGCAATGACTTAAAACATGTCCATAACATTTTTAAATAGCAGCTTTAGAAGGCAGCCTAGTTGAAGGGTAAGAAGATGTCTTCTGGCATAGCTGGGGATGAAACAGAGGCACCACTCTAAGTGCAGTAAATCAAAAGGTCTTTAATTGCACATGTAAATAAGGTACTCACAGAAGGTACAGTCATGACAGGCATGTAGGCATGTAATGCCGGACGTCCGAGAAGCCTCCCCAAATTATCACTGCCCCCTTCTGAAGTCACATGGTGTCATGTGACATTAGAAGGGGCAGTGCCACCAGGTGATGTACCCGGTGGCCCCTTCCCTTGCCTACTGTATATAAGAGCTGTCAAAGCAGAGAGGAGGCAGACGGACAATGGCCTCCCAGGAGGTAAAAGTATTTAGATTTTTTTCAAATTTTTAGGTCGGTAGGCATCGTGATTGACGATGGATGTACATCGACGGACACTATTTTTTTTTTTTTTAATAAAGGATTTGTAAAAAATGGTTTCCTGTGGTTATTACTTTTTTTTTTTAACATTTAGTGAATGGGTAGGGGTACAATGTAAAAAAACACCTTCTTAAAGGGGGCTTCCAGATTATGATAAGCCCCCCACCCACAGACCTCAACAACCACAGCCCAAGGTTGTCAGGAAGAGGCCCTTGTCCCCATCAACATGGGGACAAGGTGCTTTGAGGGGTACACCAAAGCACCCTCCCCATGTTGAGAACAAGCGGCCTGGTATGGTTCAGGAGGGGGGGGGGGGGTGCTGTCTTTGGTAATATAGTGTCTCTCTGCCTGAAGTCTAGCTTTTAAACTACCATGTTGCTCAGCTGCTCAGCTTTGCAAAGGTGTATATCAGGCAATATCAACTCGGCCCAATACAAGTGCCAAAGCATAGCATATGACAAGCGACTGTAGTCCCAGCCCAAAGCAGCCTGAACTACCCTTGAATCTGGTTGCAATAGATTTCACTAAACACTTTTGTAGATTGTGTGAGACATGAACTGTTCTTGTTACACTTATCAACCATTCTCATGCCGCGTACACACGGTCGTTTTTTGCGATGAAAAAAAAACGTTGTTTTTTAAAACGTCATTTAAATTGATCGTGTGTGGGCAAAACGTCGTTTTTTGTCTTAAAAAAAACGACCAAAAAAAAATTCCAACATGCTTGAATTTTTTGTGTCAATTTTCAAAACGTCGTTTTTTGTTTCACAAAAAGTCACCGTGTGTAGCAAAAACGTCGTTTAAAACGACGTTTTCAACCCGCGCATGCCCAGAAGCTAGTTATGAAGCGAGCTTCAATGGAAAAGTGTGGTGAACGTAACCTCGTTTTTTGTGAAAAAAACGATGGTGTGTATGCAACATCGTCTTTGAAAGTGACGTTTCAAAAACGTCGTTTTTTACTTCACAAAAAACGTTGTTTTTTTTCATCCCAAAAAGGACCGTGTGTACGCAGCATAACTCTCCTTTCACTCTGATATGGTTAGGCCCAAATTAAACCTTTATTATAAAACAGCAGAAACGTTGCCTTGCTGCCCACAGCAAAGAAGCTGTCCCTTTCATTTATTTGCCTGCACTTGAAAACCTTCACTTGTAGTCTGGTTAGTCCATGGGTTGAGTCTACAGGTGCATGCTTATAAGACAGGATCCCTATTATTAGTGGGCTATGGTACACCAATTTCTAAAAGAAAGTGTCTTGTAAAATAGCAGAAGGAAATTGCAACGGGGACCACAGGATGCAGACACGGGAAAACTTAGAATTTACAGGAGCTCTTGAGATGAGCTTGGCTTGAGTTCTTTTTGTGATAGGAAATTTTTATTAACAGACATAACTGAAAGGGCAGATGAGCTCAGTGGTCCACTAGTAAACTTTCCACCACCTTTCACTCTCAGGAAAGTAGTAAACCTGAAACACAAGTTGCCATTATAAAATAACTACTTATAGCATTTACAGCACAATAAAACCCCTGGTGCTGTTACAGAACTTGAGATGAAGCTCTGCTTTTTTTTCATTTGATAGTCACATTGTGCTTTTGTTCTAGGCTATTTTCTACGTTCAAATAAAAAAAACTTGCAGCTGGTCCATTCATACATACAAAAATGAGACGTCTGATTGCATCACAGCGGTTGGTAAGCCAGATTCTGCGCCACTCTGGCTCATACTCCATGGTCAAAAGGCCTTTGGTAAGGAGACAGAGTAATCAGGAGCTCTTATTTCAGTGGTTCCAGGCTGAGTCGGAGGCACACTAACCTAGCCCAAACACAACAGGGTCATGGGTCTAGACCAGGGTTTCTCAACCAGGGTTCCATGGAACCTAAGGGTTCCTGAAGAGGTTGCTAGGGGTTCCTTGAGCAATGAGCAACTTCTGCCTCTGAGATGAGTAATAACTTGCAGCAATGATCTTTTAGCTATCTGTAAGGGTGGAATTCCCAATGACCACAAATGTAAAAAAAAAGCATTTTTCCTAATGATCATTATATTAATTTACCATGATTTATAGATATTGTAATTATTAGCAGGGGTTCCCTGAGACCTGAAAGTTATTTCAGGTTGAAAAAGTTGAGAAAAGCTGGTCTAGACAGAAGGACCACTGCTGAGCAAGCTGACACCAAAAGGGTCCTACATGCTGCGTATCTAAGAAGAAACACATTCTCAGATATATGGTGGTTATTAGCATCAATCACTGTAAAGATTTTTACGACATTCTTTAGCTTGGAGACGTTGGACTAGAGGCAAAGGATATATGTGATATCACCAGGCCACAAATGTCACTGCAAGTGAGATCAAATGGGCAAGAATGTTAGGGCTTCTAGTATGTGAAGCTTGACATCTGCTTTAAGTGTGTAGTAGGACGTTAGTTCAATATTATAAGGGGGGGGGGGCAGCATACATAATTTACAATGAGCTTCCAGCGACCATTTTGGGGCAGCCTTTGCATATGATAGGGTTAGGGAGTGTGGTTTGTGCTGTGTCTTATACAGTCTCTTGCATTTGAATAGAGAGAGGAGGCAGATCCATTATGTGAGCGAGTAGCTGAGACAGGTGGCTTCCCCTTAGAGGGTAAGTCAAAGACCTCTGCACATACGGTAGACTGTGTATTCCTAGTAAGTACCTACCTTGAGAAGGACTTTTATTCTCCTTTTGGGGGAGTGTAGTGGAGAGTCAGCATGTGTAGACCCATGCCTGTCCCTCCCCCGCACACCGGAGGGACAGCGGCTCACCGGAGGTGACATCCACTGGGGATGAGAAGATGACAGGAGAGGAATGTGGCACTGGCCATGGCTGTGCTCTAGGTGGCAGTGGGCCCTAGGCGGCTGCCTAGTTTGCCTGGTGGTAGCACTGGCCCTGGCTCTATTGGATTGAGATCTGGTGACTGTGGAGGCCATTGGGAGTACATTGACCTCATTGTCATGTTCAAGAAAGCAGTGGTGAGATGATTTGAGCTTTGTGACATGGTGCATTATCCTGCTGGAAGGAGCCATCAGAAGATGGGTACACTGTAGTCATAAAGGGATGGACATGGTCAGCAACAATACTCAGGTAGACTTCTAAACGATGCTCAAATTGGTAATAAGGGGCACAAAGTGTGGCAAGAAAATGTCCCCCACACCATTACACACCACCAGCCTGAACCGGTGATACAAGGCAGGATGAATCCATGCTTTCATGTTGTTTTACAACAAATTCTGACCCCACCATCTAAATGTTGCAGCTGAAATCAAGACTCATCAGACCAGGCAATGTTTTTCCAATCTTCTATTGTCCAATGGTGAGTCTGTGCCTCAGTTTCCTGTTCTTGGCTTACAGGAGTGGCACCCGGTGTGGTCTTCTGCTGCTGTAGCCCTTCTGCTTCAAGGTTTGATGTGTTTCAAAAATGGTATTCTGCATACCTTGGTTGTATTAAGTGGTTATTTGAGTTACTGTTGCCTTTTTATCATCTGCCTCGTCTGCCTATTCTCCTCTGACATCCACAAGGCATTTTCCTCCACACAACTGCCGCTCACTGAATATTTTCTCTTTTTCAGACCATTCTCTATAAACCTGAGAGATGGTTGTGCATGAAAATCCCAGTAGATCAGCAGTTTTTGAAATACTCAGACCAGCCCATCTGGCACCAACAACCATGCTGCCTTCAAAGTCACTTAAATCCCCTTTCTTCCCTTTTTTGGAGCTCGTTTTGAACTTCAGCAAGTTGTCTTTACCATGTCTAGATGCCTAAATGCATTGAGTTGCTGCCATGTGATTGGCTGATTAGCAATTTGTGTTACCAAGCAATTGAACAGGTGTACCAAATAAAGTGCCTGGTAAGTGTATGTACATGATGTACATGCATGATAAGTAATGTGCAAGTGAAATGATCGCCTCTTATTAAGATCAAACTAGTTTGAACTCTTAAAACATATTGCTTTTAGTGTAAAAAAAAATATTATAATAATTAAGAAGCAGTGCAGTGAAAAACACACATAATAATAAAAGAATTGCATGAAATTCATAGAGTCCATAAAGTCCATAGTAAGATAGACAGAAGGCACGAGCACCAAGGGGTGTCCAATTAGTGCTTCTATAGATGAAACATATAGTGATCATGTTATAACCTCCACTGATGATAATCATAGCAGCTCACCTCAATGAATGGACCCCTGATAAATCAGACAGGTCACGGGGGGCGTGGCCTGGACGGCATGGTGTGAGGAGTGTTGCACGGGAGCTCCGCTTGCCACAGATCCGTTATCAACTATCCTGGGCCTTATTTTGCCTGATCTTCTGCCCTGTGTCGGGTGCATCTAATCTCCTACCTGTGTGGACCATGTCGCCGACAAAAAAGTCATCGGAGGCGATCGCTAAGCTCTCTAAATTTCGTCTGACGGACAAGGAGGCTGGGGCGGAAGATGGCGCCGATTCTTCTGCATCCGCAGATACAGCAGATGAAAACACGGCGCGTGTGCTGGAGGCGATCTCCGACTGCAAAAGCTCCTTAACCTGTAAAATCGAAGAAGTTAAGATGGACGTTTCCCTTATTCGCCAGGACATACAAAAACTCAGGGACCGTGTCGCTGAAACGGAAATGCGCATCAGCCGCGTGGAGGACGAGGTGCCGCCATTGCAGGTTACGACTGAGCGCCTACAGCACCAGCTCACCATGGTCCTGGCGAAGCAGGACGACATGGAGAACCGCCTAAGGAGGTGCAACTTACGGTTCGTGGGTCTACCTGAGGGCGCAGAGGGCCCTAATCCTCCGTCGTTCCTTGAAAACCTGCTGGTTGAGGCCTTCGGCCGCGCTGAGTTTTCCACCTCATTCGTGGTAGAGCGAGCCCATAGGTTGGCGGCTAAACCACCTCCGCAGGGCGCGCCGCCGAGAACATTCATAGCTAAGCTGCTCAATTTTCGTGACCGGGACACAGTGCTCCGCCTCACCAGGCTGAAGGGCAACATACCATTCCGGAATGTCGAGATCAAAGTGTTTCCGGACTTCTCTGCGGACGTCCAAAAGAAGAGGGCTCTCTTCACTGAAGCCAAGCGCCAGCTACGGATCCGCCATTTTTCCTATGCCATGCTATTCCCGGCCAGGCTGCGGGTCGTTGGTGAGGACCGCACACATTTCTTTGATACGCCGGAAGCTGTCTTCTCCTGGCTTGAAGAAGCGGCTCCACCGGCTAGACAGCCCAGATAGGAGCTCCGGCCGTGATGTGAGTGACCCATGCCTGGCTGCGGTGGCGGCTTGCGCCTTCCTTTACTTTCAGTCTCCCTGGGCTCCGGAATTGACTTCTCCCCGAAAGGTACTGTGACTTGCCCCGTGTTTGTATCCCCTTCTACAGTCCCTGGCGATGACTCTCCTGCTCCCGACTACCCCAGTGGAATTCCTCCCCGATTGCTTCAGACGCATGCCCCTCTCCCCCTTATCCCATCCTGGCTCACCTCATATTATTACTTTTATTGGGGTTCAGTGTCTTTGTGCCGCATTCAGCCGACAATGGCTCATGGCCCCGCATGTCCGCCTCTATGTGGCGGGCTGATACCCGTTATGGTACCCTGGACGTGGACCTTCACTCTTATATCCTTTTACTCTCTCCTTGGTGACTATCCTTGTGTTCATGGACTAGGGGCCTCACTCCTTAAGCTGCTGCTTGTTTTACAGCGAAAAATCGCTCCCTTAGATGCGGATGTCCCCGTGGACTCCGTCATTGTCAAATTGTTATGTAACGTTAGCCATGTGGCTCAAGTTTGGTTTCCCTGGTCTGGCCGGGTCCGGTGGGCAGCCTTCGCTCAGCGTATGGCGTGCTCCCTGCCCGGTCAGCCCAGAGTCTCAGTTAATTTCTGTTTCTACATGTTATGTTTTTTTTGGGTTGTAATGTGTTCTAGTGGTGTACTGAAGATGATGATACGTAGATGTGCATATACTGTCGTGGGTGTTGGGTGGGAGTGTGGATGGCTCGTTGTGTCCCCGCTGCCCAGGTCTTATGGCTCTCTATTTTGTGTCCTGTGTCTGGTTGATCGGGATCCGTGGGCGGTGCTGCGGACCCTCCTCCTCTTTGGGGGGGCTCTCGGCGCCTGCTCGCGGACCTGGACGCCCAGAGACACTGATACCTGTCTTCTCTGGGATGCCTGACGTGAAGTTCTTGACTTGGAACGTGAGGGGCCTTAGGGCGAGACCAAAACGCAATGCTGTCCTTTCCCTCCTTAAGGCTCAACGGGCGGATGTCATGGTCCTTGTGGAGACTCATTTAACGGGCCAGCTCATGTCGACGCTCAAAAAACCCTGGGTGGGATGGGTGTACCAGGCCCCACACACTGCTAACTCACGGGGGGTGGCAGTATTGGTTGCTAAAACAGCGCAATTTGTGCTGCTGTCGCTCCAATCTGATCCCCTCGGGCGGTTTTTGTTCTTGCATGCTAAAATATATGGCTTGGAGGTCCTACTGCTTGCTATATATATACCCCCCCCTTTTCAATTTACGGTCCTTACCGAAGGCCTAGCCTATATGGCCCAATGCCCTAGCGTGCCTGCCATCTGGTTGGGGGATTTTAACAATGTCGCCCACAGGCACCTAGATAGGTTGACGCTGACGCCCCCTGACGCTCAAGCACAGGCCCAGACCCGATTCGGTAAGCTCCTCACTGACCTGGACCTTGTAGACACATGGAGGCATCGCTTCCCGTCAGATAGGACCTTTTCATGCTTTTCTCCATCGCACAACTCAATGTCCCGTATTGACTATATATTGACCTCTCGGACCCTCCTACCCATGTTGGAGACCGTGGGGTTTAACCCTCGGGTTCTCTCGGACCATGCTTCCTATTGGATTGTGCTCCGAGTTGATTCGCCCCCCTCGACTTATACCTGGAAGCTCAATCCCTTTTGGCTGACTGTCATCCCCGAGTTGGAGGAGGCTGGCGCTGAATGGGATTTGTTCTTCCAGACTAACCGGGGTACCGCGCCCTTTGAAATTGTCTGGGACTCTTTTAAATCCCACGCTCGCATGCATCTATCCCAGCACATCTCCCGTTATCGGAGGACTTCTGGACGGGTTGTTGAACAGGCGGAGCAATCTCTCTCCGAGGCGGAGAGGGCATTTGTTGCCCAGCCCTCCTCGGAGACAGCAGACGTACTTAAAATGCAGACGCGGCTGGTGAATAGCCTTCTCTTTGAGAAGGCGAACAGACAGATTTTCTATAGTAAACAGAGGACTTACGAGTGCGGAGAACGGGCGGGGAGACTTCTGGCCTACCTGGCCCATCTGGACCACAGACCCCCCACGGTGGTCTCGCTTCGCGGGGTTAGTGGCGAGGTGGTTACGGATCCTGATGGGGTGGCGGAGGTCTTCCGCTCCTTCTTCGCTTCGCTGTACTCTTCTTCGGCCGACAACCCCAGGAACGCGATAACCGACATGCTGGCGGCTATTGAGCTGCCCACATTGTCACGGCCACAGGTGGAGGCTCTCGAAGCCCCTATATCCGTGGATGAAATCGCACAAGCACTTTCCATGCTAAATCCATCCAAGGCGCCTGGGTCAGACGGTCTTCCCACAGAATTCTACACCACTTACAGTGAATCTATGGTCCCCAGGCTTCGGGAGCTATTTAGCCATATATTTGAATCGGGTTCCCTGCCCCCCTCCATGAAAGAGGCCTATATAGTGCTTATCCCCAAGCCTGGTAAAAACCTGGAGCTTCCCGAATCCTACCGCCCAATATCCCTTCTCCAGCTGGACATTAAGATCCTGGCCAAGGTCCTGGCGCTACGCTTGAACGGGGTGATCCTTACTCTGATCCACCCTGATCAGGTTGGCTTCATGCCTGCCAAAAACACGGCGTACAATTTGCGTAGACTACACATGAACCTGCAGGCCAGGCATGACCAAATCGGCGCCAGAGTCGTGGTCTCCCTTGATGCTGCGAAGGCATTCGACTCTGTCGAATGGGACTACCTGTGGGAGTGTTTGTCTAGATTTGGTTTCGGGCCTAAATTTATTAAGTGGGTTGGTCTCCTCTACCAGGACCCATGCGCCAGGATCTTGGTCAATGGTCGCGTCTCGGCCCCCTTCCCTTTGTCAAGGGGCACCAGACAGGGGTGCCCCTTATCCCCACTGTTGTATGCTTTGGCCGTGGAGCCCCTGGCATCCTCCCTTAGGGGGCACCCTGGAGTTCGGGGCCTCCAATGTGGGGGGTTGGAGGAGAGGATCAGTCTATACGCCGATGATATGCTTTTGTATCTGGCTGATGCTGGTCCTCCCCTGCAAACCGCCCTGGAGATCATTAGCGCCTTTGGGCGCTACTCCGGACTGCGGATTAACTGGGATAAGTCCCAAATCCTCCCCATAGACGTGAGCGTGCCGACGGCAGTCCAGGCCTCCTCCCCTCTCCTTAGGGTTAGCTCCCTAAAATATCTTGGGATCCAGGTGTCCAGGTCCCCGGAGGACTATGTGTCCCTCAATATTGAACCGTTGATACAGTTTCTTAAAACCAAAACACAGACATGGGCCAAATTGCCGTTGGGGGTAATGGGACGAATAAATTTAATCAAAATGATCCTTCTCCCGAAATTCCTGTACGTACTCTGGCATGCCCCCTGCTATCTCCCCCTCCGGCTCTTCAAATCAATTGAGGCCCTCCTCAATTCGTTTGTGTGGGGTACCTCCCGGCATAAGTTGTCCTGGCAAGCTCTGAAAAATCCTGTTGAATTGGGGGGCGCGGCGCTGCCTGATTTTAACTTGTATTACTTGGCTGCACAGCTGTCCCACTTCTTCTATTTAGACAAACACGACAGGGACCGTTACCTCGCACTTGTTTGCTCCCCTTGGGGCTCGAAGATGACCCACCCTTTTCAGATACTTTTCAGGACTATGACGAGTGGCTGGGCACTGGGGAGCCGCAAGGGCCTTTTATACCACCACTGTAGAGTCTGGGAGGTGGTGGGTCGTAGGTTGAAGGTCTCGCCCACTCACTCTCACACCCCCTTATGGGACAACCCTGGCCTCGCGGAGCTGACCACTGTCCCAGATCACACCCTATGGCTCCACTGGGGGGTGAGATATCTGTCCGACATCTATACTGGTACTATTTTAATGTCATTCCAGCAACTCAAAGATAGGTTCAACCTCCCTAACTCCATGCACTTTCGCTACCTCCAGCTCCGCCATGCTCTTTGGACCCAATTTGGAGATGTATCTCCTGATACTGAGCGAATTGGGGTTCTCCACACTATTATGGGCCCGGACCCCCGGAAACTCATATCGGTGTTCTACTCTTCTCTCCTGCGTCCCTCGGCCACCACTCTGGCTTATAAACTTAAAGATCGATGGTCTGGAGATGTGGGGGAGCTGGAGGATGACGAGTGGGAGGATGCCCTGGAAACCAGCAGGACGGTCTCGACCAAGTTGTCGGACCGTCTCACGCATCTCTATATCTTACATAGAACGTACTTGACCCCTGCCCGCATAGCTAAATACAAGCCCGACTACAATCCATTATGCCCCAGGTGTGACAGCCCTTCTAGTACCTTCTATCACCTTTTGTGGACTTGCCCGGCAGTGCAGGAATACTGGATACACATAGTGAAATTTATACATGATGAAATGGGCTCTCCTCTGACACTATGCCCTAAGCAGTGCCTGCTGGGGGTGTTCCCAGACCCAGACTCGGACAAATACCATAAGATATTCCTGCAGGAATCGCTTTTTACGGCCAGACTGCTCATAGCACGAAAGTGGCTCCAGGCTGTGCCGCCTTCCTTGCAGGAATGGATCTCAGCGGTCAACCATGTACTCCCATACAAAAAGGAAACTTATGCTCACAGGGGATGTCCGGCCAAGTATAATAAAGTTTGGGACACCTGGCTGGCCTCGGCTGCCACATGTGATGACTTACCCTCTTGAGTCTTCCCTAGGCCTGCTGCTTGCTTTTCCCTATGTCTCTTATGCTTTTCTTATTTTCTTTTTCATTTGTTTTTCTTTTTCATTTCTTTTTCTTTTTCTCAGTCTATAGACGAGCCATGCACCCAGGATATGTGCTGCTGAATCCAGGGTGCGATCCCTGGGGGGGCTGGGTTGGGATGGGCTGTCCTCCATGTGTGTAATATTACTGACTTTGTCCTTCCTCTCTCCCCTCGCTCCGCTTATGCACCAGATTGGCTCAGCTAAAACTTGGAAGCCCGTTGGAATATGCTGCCTGTACTGTGCGTTTACTCACATCCATGTACTGTGCTTGATGTACCCCTGTATAATGTATCACTGCATTTCATGTATCTGTAATCTACCACTCTTTCCAATAAAACACCACGTTAATTGTAAAAAAAAAATCAGACAGGTCACACAGACATTTCTCCCACGAGGGTAATAATGGCTAGATCACAGGATAAGATGACCGCGGAAGAGGAGTATACACTGGTAATGAGTGGATCACTTACGCTCTGAACATGAGTTCCGGTTTACAGGTACATGAAATAGAAGCAGCAGAATATAGTGCTCTCCGTTTGTAAAATCATTTATTTAAGTAAAAAGAATTGCACTTACAAATATAGCACGGATCCCAGTGCTAGTTGATATGGCAGATGAATAAATAAATCCATAAGGGTCAACGATAGATGCGGGTGACGTCACGCGTTGAGTCCCAGGGGTGGGACTTTATCAGCCTTTTAGTGTAAGGCTCGGTTCATACTGGGACGACTTGTCAGGTGACTTCAATGCAATGGAACCGTTCTAATCAGAGCAATTCGAGTCGCTCCGACTTAGAAAAAAGGTTCCTGCACTACTTGGGGCCAACTTCAGAGTTGCTTGCATTGACTAGCATTAAAGAAGTCTTTTGCAAGCTGCGCAGAAGTCGTGCTGTGCTTCAAAGATGGGCAACTTTGAATCCGCCCCAGTGTGAACCGAGCCTAAAGCCCCATACACACTATCAGTTTTCCTGATGGTTTTCTCATCAGGTTTACCAAAACCATGTAGTGCAAGGGCCTGCCTGATTGCATACAAATTGAAACTCTTCAGGTTTGACCTCATATTAGATGGTTTTGGTAAACCTGAAGAGAAAACCGTCAGGAAAACTGATAGTGTGTATGGGGCTTTACTGCTTAAAAGGTGTAAGTTGGGGATTGGCGATTAAATGTGTCACTTATTTAAAGCTAATCTAAAACTACATGTCTACACAGTGACAATGCTGCAGTGATATCACTGCAGAATAATCAGCATTGTCATCCTGTTTAAAGGGGTTGTAAAGGTTTGTTTTTTATTTTCTAAATAGGTTTCTTTAAGCCAGTGCATTGTTGATTCACTTACCTTTTCCTTCGATTTCAGTAAGCTTGCCCCCATCATCCGTGCGGTTCTGGCTGGGGGTTAGTCAGTGTGCTCGCCCCCTCCCTTGGGACTGGGCAAGCTTACTGAGGAGAAACAGGAAGTGAGAAATTCAGACAAAGGAAAACATTATTTAGAAAGGAAATCGAAGGAAAAGGTAAGTGAACCAACAATGCACTAGCTTAAAGCGGACGTTCACACAAAAAGTGAACCTCCGCTTTTTGGATTCCCCCCCCTCCGGTGTCACATTTAGCAACCTTTAAGGGGGAGGGGGGTGCAGATACCTGCTCAGCCTCGGCTGCCGAATTTTTTTTTCAAGTCAGGAGCTGCAGTATTTGTAGCTTCTGGCTTTTGAAAAAAACAAAAAAAACAGGTGGACCCAGCCGTGGGTCACGGGTGCGTGGCTGCGGCGTGCTCCCGTGACCAGGTCCGAAGCTTCGGGACCGCGATCGGTCCCCAGAGCTGAAGAACGGGGAGAGCCGTGTGTAAACACGGCTTCCCCATCCTTCACTGTGGCGGCAGCATCGATCGCGTCATCCCTTTTGTAGGGGGACGTGATCGATGATGTTACACCTACAGCCACACCCCCCTACAGTTGTAAACACACATTAGGGAACACATAACCCCTACAGCGCTTGTGGTTAACTCCCAAACTGCAATGGTCATTTCCACAGTAAACAATGCAATTTAAATGCATTTTTTGCTGTGAAAATGACAATGTCCCAAAAATGTGTCAAAATTGTCCGAAGTGTCCGCCATAATGTCGCAGTCACGAAAAAAATCGCTGATCGCCGCCATTAGTAGTTAAAAAAATAATTAATAAAAATGCAATGAAACTATCCCCTATTTTGTAAACGCTTTAAATTTTGCGCAAACCAACCGATAAATGCTTATTGCGTTTTTTTTTTTTTACCAAAAATAGGTAGAAGAATACGTATCGGCCTAAACTGAGGACATTTTTTTTATATATATATATATTTTTGGGGGACATTTATTATAGCAAAAAGTAAAAAAATATTGAATTTTTTTCAAAATTGTCGCTCTATTTTTTTTTATAGCGCAAAAAATAAAAACCGCAGAGGTGATCAAATACCCCCAAAAGAAAGCTATTTGTGGGGGAAAAAAGGACGCCAATTTTGTTTGGGAGGCACGTCGCAGGACTGCACAATTGTCAGTTACAGTGAAAGTGACGCAGTGCCGAATCGCAAAAAAGGGCAAAGTCCTTTAGCTGCATTTTGGTCCGGGTCTTAAGTGGTTAAAGGAACATTTAGAAAATAAAAAACCTTTACAACCCCTTTAAATAATTTGAAAATGAATGGATCCACTGTAATAATGGTACTGGGGGACTCCGATATATCGCACACTTTGTTTTATGGCTATTGGCGGGCTGAGTATATGTCATTTTCATCTTTGACCACAGTCTTGCATAATAAGCAAAAGGAGAAGCATTGCAGTCAGGCAATTAGTAAATGTTATAGTCAGTAAAAGCAGTTTAGCCTTACATTAATTAAAGGGAATATGTTAATTGTGTATCATAAGTATTACAGCCCAAAAGAAGGCAGGAGATACCTGCAACTATCTTAAGCCTTTAGTACAACTTCATTTATGCTCCTAGGGTTCCCCAATCCCCGCTGCATACTGTGTTTAGACCTTGTATTTAGTCCTGACCGGAGCTCACCTGCCATTTTACAATTCAATGACAGCGTTGCCATTGGCCCCAGAGGCACTTTATTTGGATTGTGGGATGATGGGTAGGCGTGACAGAGTTCCAAGGTTGGGGACAAAAGTGGGGGCCTTGGTGCAGAATGCCTCTGAAATCAGGAGATTCCTGAGCAAAGAGAAGAACATCTTCTAAAAAGACTAAAGCCTCGTACACACGATCAGTCCATCTGATGAGAGCGGTCTGATGGACCATTGTCATAGATTAACCGATGAAGCTAACTGATGGTCTGATGTGCCTACACACCATCGGTTAAAAAAACGATCGCGTTAGAACGCGGTGACGTAAAACACAATGACACGCTGAAAAAAATGAAGTTTAATGCTTCCAAGCATGCGTCGATTTGATTCTGAGCATGCGTCGATTTTAAACCGATGGTCGTGCCTACTAACGATCTACTAACGATCTGTTTTTTGACCTTTTTTTTTTTAACAATTTTAAAGGCTTTTCACTATTCTTGTTATATGTTAATGTATTCTTCATTATAAAGAATACAACAGGAAAGTGAAGACATCCTTAGTTGGCAAAAAAAGATTTACAGTGTGTGTGTGTATGTATGTATGTGTATATATATATATATATATAGTTTATTTTAATCAATTAACACAATGGAAAGTAAATAAACAGAGAGAGAAACCTAAATCAATATTTGGTGTGACCACCCTTTGCCTTCAAAACATTTTCTTCAATTCATCTAGGTACACTTGCACAGTTTTTTTTAAAGGAGCTCAAAGGTAGGTTGTTCCCAACATCTTGGAGAATTAAACACAGATCTTCTTCGGTTAGGTATCCATTGGTTAAATTTTAAAGCAAGTTGGCTTTTTTTAAACCAAAGGTTAAATAACCTATAGGGCCCACACACGATCAGTTTTGACCGATGAAATGGTCCATCAGACCGTTGTCCTCTGTCTATCCTATCGTGTGTACGAGGCCTAAGGCACCCATTACGCTATGCCTATTTTGTGGCAAAAAAAATTGCCAATACACATGAGGACACAACAGGTTCCCTTTAAAGAACTTTTAAGACAGATGTTCCAAAAAATGATTAATTTATAAAGCCATAGGAAATAGGAGAGATATTCATGGAAAGTATAGAGTGGAGAGAGGGGGAAATGGCGCGTTCACTTTTACAGCCTCATGCTGGAAACACTTTTCTGAGATCTTAGCACCTTGTCCGTGGTACTTGACAAGTATGAATGTACAATGCAGCGAGTGGCCAAACCAAACATTGTTCCTGATTTCAAGCACTGTTGGGCTGATTGCGGCTGCGGGGACTTTATTCCTCAACCACTAACTGTACTTAGATTATTTTTATAGCCAATTTCTAACTTCACATGATGAAAATCTATAAAAGGCCGATGACAGGCAGCTCTGTGTGTATTTCAGACTTGAGATCAAGGTTCAGAGGTAAAATGCTTGTCCTGTTTGATCTCACGGTGAATCAGAAAGATGGTGACAATCTAGCCACCCTTATAAACCATTTTGAAAAAATTGAGGACAAATGGTTTTTTTATTAAAGAGGTTTTTCGCTTTAATCCAGACCTGTCCGTGTTTTAGGATGGGGGGGGATCTCCGATCCTGAACTCTCTTTCTACATTTTTATATCAGGTATTTACATATAATACATCAGTCCATAGGTGTGCACACAGGGTGTGCTGGGTGTGTGTGGGCACACCCTAATTACCTAGAGCACATTACAAATAAAGTTCTGTGTAGCAGTGGGGAGATAGGAAAGATCTCCCTCTTAGAAGCTCTTCTTACGCACTTCTTTCACTGTGCTGTCAGGGAAGTCAATGTGCTAGGGCCATATACAGTATATATAGACACATACGCATGTGTGTATGAGCTTTGGGGTGCACAACCTAATGCAATAGGCTCCGCAATAGACACAGATTAAGGTACAAGAAATTATTAAAGAGATACTAAACACACACTTTGATTTACAATATCCCTTCTCTTTATGTATATGGATGATAGCACTGTATTTATTTGATGAAAAAAATATATATATATTTATCTAATTACAGTGAGGGAAAAAAGTATTTGATCTCCTGCTGATTTCGTAAGTTTGCCTACTGACAAAGAAATGATCAGTCTATAATTTTAATGGTAGACTTATTTAAGAGCAAGAGACAAACAACAAAAATGTCCAGAAAAACGCATTTAAAAAAATGTATAAATTATTTTGCATTTGAATAAGTAAAATACAGTAAAACCTTGGTTTGAGAGTAACTTGGTTTGAGAGTGTTTTGCAAGATACGCAAAATGTAAAAGAAAAAAACATTTTGACTTGATATACAAGTGATGTATTGCTATACAATAGCAACATGTCACAACCGAGTATAAAAGAGAAGAGAGGGGCCTCTAAATGTAGCAATATGATTACATTTAATGAAGGTGCAACATATTGCTACACTTAGAGGCGCCTCTCTTCTATTTTATACTCTGGAGCTCCTGCTGGATTTTGCTTCTAATCCCCTTGTGGAGGCTTCCATTTGTGGAGGGACATTTTATGGTTACACAACCTATCACGTTACTATAATCTATATATATGGACTATAAACTGAAGGATTTATGAATAAATGGTTGTGGAACAAATAATTTGAGTTTCCATTATTTCTTATGGGGAAATTTGCTTTGATATACAAGTGCTTTGGATTACAAGCATGTTTCTGGAACAAATTATACTCACAATCCAAGGTTTTACTGTAAGTATTCATGGCTCTTTACATCAGGAGTTAGGTGCAAAGATAAAACTATAAATACCAAAGATTTGGATAAAGGAATCCTACCCTTTGAAAAGGGAAAGAAAGCTGTTAGGGAACAAAGGATCTGTACTCACAAGTCAGCTGTAATCTGTGCCCAACTGATATCAAGGGAGAAGGGGCCTCAGATTGTCTGTCCCGGGGCTAAGGTGGGGTGCTCCACCCTGACCAAAAAGGGAGCCCAAAGGCAGGCCAGATCGACATGACACGTTCCCCATGTGTAGAGAGTGTGTAGACCTTGGTGACCTAGAGAAAAAAGTCCATCCATGTCTGCACTCACACCTTTCCATGCATTTTGTTTTTCAAATTTTTCACATTTCTTTCTCTAAATCGCCAAGGTCTACACACTCTCTAAACATGGGGAACGTGTCATGTCGATCTGGCTTGCCTTTGGGCTCCCTTTTTGGTCGGGGCACTCCACCTCAGTCCCGGGACAGACAGTCTGTCTGGGGCTCCTCCTCCCTTGATATTAACTGGTCACAGTTCACAGCTAAATTGTGAGTACAGATCCTTTGATCCCTAACAGCTTTCTCTCCCTTTTCAAAGGGTAGCATTCATTAACCCAAATCTTTTGTATTTATAGTTTTATCTTTGCACCTAACTTTTGACGTATGGTAAAGAGCCATGAAACACGTAAAGTTTTTTATTGGCCCGTATAAACAACTTATGTACCTAGATTTTATCAAGTCCAATGTTATGTATGGGTATGTGTATTCTTGTGTGTGTACATTGAAGCTCTTTTGCATATGATTTATCATGAGCTATGAACACAATTATGTATCTCCAGAATATGGAAGGTTCAAATGTACCTGTATTTTTTTTTTTGTATTTTTGTGTGTGAACTCGAGAGAGAGGAGCCGGACTGCAGAAGTTGGGAGTAGGCAGACCCCCCCCCCCGGAGGCAATCGCCATCCTTCTCCATGCCCCTGGTGGCAATGGCGGGTGTGAGGGGGGGCCTCCCACTCACCCCGCCCTACCTGCTCCTCTTGGGAGCCCAACTGGGGCCCAACGGGACCCCAACGGGGCAGAGGGACTCCCCCTATGAGGGAGTGAGGGGGCCTAGCCTACCCAGCCAGCGCGTAGGTCCTTCGCCTCTCTTTATTTTAGGAGACCGCATGGCCAAAGTGCGTGTGTGTTAAACCAATTTCATGTGCGTGCAAGTGTGGTGGTTTTTGTGGGGGGGGGGGGCGTATTAAGCACAGGCATACCTTGCATAGCACACCCACCGGGAGCCGGGCTGAGACCACCACAAACTCAATTCACATGTAGCCGAGACCGGGATCCGAACCCTTGGCTGCAGAGGTGAACGGCTTGTCAGCGCAGTGCCAATCACGTTGAGCCACCACAGCTCCTAAATGTACCTGTATTTGATCAATAAAATATAGATTTATACTCTATGTAATATCTGTCTACAGTGACGACCCTTATTTAAAGTCCCACTCTTTTTCTCCTCTGTTTTCATATGTATACCAGGGACGAAGGTTTGTCATTGCGGTGGTGGTCAGGTTACACCCTTTTTTGTTCTACTGACACCATCCACTGTCCTACTGACACCATCCACTGTCCTACTGACACCTTCCACTGCCCTACTGACACTGTACACTGCTTTACTGACACTGTCCACCAGTGGCGGCTGGTGCTCAAAATTTTTGGGGGGGCGCAAACGAAAAAAAAAATATTGCAGCCTCACTGTGCCCATCACATGCAGCCACTGTGCCATGCCACCAAATGTAGCCACTGTGCCATGCCACCAAATGCAGCCACTGTGCCATCAATTGTCACCACTGTGCCATGCCATCAAATGCAGCCACTGTGCCATCAATTGTCACCACTGTGCCATGCCATCAAATGCAGCTACTGTGCCCATCAATTGTCACCAATGTGCCATGCCATCATATGCAGTCACTGTGCCATCAATTGTCACCAATGTGCTATGCCATCATTTGCAGTCACTGTGCCATCAATTGTCACCACTTGTGTCACTAATTGTGCCATGCCATCAAACGCCACCACTGTGCCATCAATTGTCACCAATATGCCATGCCATCAAAAGCAGCTACTGTGCCCATCAATTGTCACCACTGTGCCATGCCATCAAATGCAGTCACTGTGCAATCAATTGTCACCACTGTGCCATGCCATCAAACGCCACCACTGTGCCATCAATTGTCACCTCTCTGCCATGCCATCATATTCAGTCACTGTGCCATCAATTGTCACCACTGTGCCGGCCTGTGCTCATTGTTGCCTCTGTGCCCCATGATGCCACTGTGCCCCATGCTGCCACTGTGCCCCATGCTGCCACTGTGCCCCATGCTGCCACTGTGCCCCATGCTGCCACTGTGCCCCATGCTGCCCCTTTCCCTGTAAAAAAATCACTTACCTGACGCTTCCATGTCCTCCCTCGATGTCTTCTGCCGCCCTGGAGAAGCTTCAGCCAATCAGGTTCCTGAAAACCAGAATCCGGGAACCTGATTGGCTGAAACGGCTGTCAGTCTAATGCAAGGACCGCAGATTGTCTGCGCTCCGAGCATAGACTTCCGAGAGCCGGAGGGCGGGACTGGAAAAGCCTATCAGAGCCACTGGCTTTGATAGGCAGTTCCCCTCAGCCAACCAGCTGTCGCTATTCGGGTAACCGGCGTCCCATGTCCGGTTATACGAATAGACCAGGCAGCTGGCAACAGTAACACACGTCCAATGCATAGCATTGAACGTGTGTTACTTGCGAGAGGGGGTGGCGCTGCAGCGCCCTCTATAGACGGCCGCCAGAACTTCGGCTAAAATGTCAAAATGACATTTTAGCCGAATAAAAGTTCTTAAAGGGCCCGTTTTTTTTTTTTTTTATTCTTTTTTTTTTTTGTGACTGCGGGAGAGGGGGCGGCGCCCGTGCGCCCATATGGGCGGGCCGCCACTGCTGTCCACTGCTTTACTGACACCATCCACTGCCCTACTGACACTGTCCACTGTCCTACTGACACTGTCCACTGTCCTACTGACACTGTCCACTTCTCTACTGACATCACCCACTGCCCTACTGACACCATCCACTGCTCTACTGACACCATCCACAAAAAAATGTAAGAAGCATTCTTCCCAATGACCATTATTCTAATGTACCATGAGCTGTATATGGGGTTCCCCGAGACCGTAAAGATACTTCAAGAGTTACCTTGTGTTAAAAAGTTTGGAAAAGGCTGGCCTAGCCAGTTAAGTCCAGTGACAAGTATATCATTCCAACTGTGCATAAACACTCGGCTGATACAAGCGAGCATGTTTTTACCAAGATTTTTTATAAAAAAAACAGCTGTTCAAGAGTCGGAACCTTTGACCGCCAATTCAGCTTTTGGCTGAAGTGCTTCTTTAACGATCCTTTTCACACACTGAATAAATTGACATGCTTGATTGTAAAAGAAAGCCCTGGAGTCCTTGTCGGTGCTGGAGGCCGAGGCGTTCCTTCCTGCTCGCTCCTATATTTTTAGCCACCCCCTCTGCCCTTGCCCTCACTACTGTTATTTTTCTCTTCTCCATGAAAGGTGCTGTACAAATGTTTTTATTTATCTGTCAGGCCTGGTTTCAGTTAGAGGCCCGAAAATGAATATTTTCCTGGGATTCAGGCAGGGGAGGTGGATGTTTGCTTTGTTAGTCATCCCGTACAGAGAAAAATAGCCTGTTTAGACGCCTTTCTAGCTGCATGTCATCCGCTGCTTGGCCAAACTATGCAGAGGAGACACTGTCCAAGCACAATGACATCTTAATGAGTCAGTTTAAGAAAAGCCAGGCCCCTTCAAAGCCGGGGCCCTCAAAGATGATCAGGAACCTTTTACTGCAAAGTAACTGGAGGTAGTCACATAAAATACTGTATTTGAAAAGCAATGCTATCTTTCAATGTGTTATTAAAATAGAAATAAAGGCAAAGCAGGTTTTTTTTTTAGATTTGAATAGAGTGGTAAGGGGTTAGAACCCCTGTCAGGCTTTTAGTGCAGCCTGTCTCCTCATTAGGGTCATTGGTGGGTGCAGCCTATTGCATTAGGGTGTGCACCCCAAAGCAGTGGATGGTGTCAGTAGAGCAGTGGATGGTGTCAGTGGAGCAGTGGATGGTGTCAGTGGAGCAGTGGAAGGTGTCAGTGGAGCAGTGGATGGTGTCAGTGGAGCAGTGGATGGTGTCAGTAGAGCAGTGGATGGTGTCAATAGAGCAGTGGATGGTGTCAGTGGAGCAGTGGACGGTGTCAGTGGAGCAGTGGACGGTGTCAGTGGAGCAGTGGACGGTGTTAGTGGAGCAGTGGACGGTGTCAGTGGAGCAGTGGAAGGTGTCAGTGGAGCAGTGGAAGGTGTCAGTGGAGCAGTGGATGGTGTCAGTGGAGCAGTGGATGGTGTCAATAGAGCAGTGGATGGTGTCAATAGAGCAGTGGATGGTGTCAATAGAGCAGTGGATGGTGTCAGTGGAGCAGTGGATGGTGTCAGTGGGGCAGTGGACGGTGTCAGTGGGGCAGTGGACGGTGTCAGTGGAGCAGTGGACGGTGTCAGTAGAGCAGTGGACAATGTCAGTGGAGCAGTGGATGGTGTCAATGGAGCAGTGGATGATGTCAGTGGAGCAGTGGATGGTGTCAATGGAGCAGTGGATGATGTCAGTGGAGCAGTGGATGGTGTCAGTGGATGGTGTCAATAGAGCAGTGGATGGTGTCAGTGGAGCAGTGGATAGTGTCAGTGGAGCAGTGGATAGTGTCAGTGGATGGTGTCAGTAGATTGTGTCAATAGAGCAGTGGATGGTGTCAGTGGAGCAGTGGATGGTGTCAGTGGAGCAGTGGATAGTGTCAGTGGAGCAGTGGATAGTGTCAGTGGAGCAGTGGATAGTGTCAGTGGATGGTGTCAGTAGATTGTGTCAATAGAGCAGTGGATGGTGTCAGTGGAGCAGTGGATGGTGTCAGTGGAGCAGTGAGGGTGTCAGTAGAGCAGTGGATGGTGTCAGTGGAGCAGTGTACGGTGTCAATAGAGCATTGGACGGGGTCAGTAGAGCAGTGGACGGTGTCAGTGGGGCAGTGGACGGTGTCAGTGGAGCAGTGGACGGTGTCAGTGGAGCAGTGGACAATGTCAGTGGAGCAGTGGATGGTGTCAATGGAGCAGTGGATGATGTCAGTGGAGCAGTGGATGGTGTCAATGGAGCAGTGGATGATGTCAGTGGAGCAGTGGATGGTGTCAGTGGATGGTGTCAATAGAGCAGTGGATGGTGTCAGTGGAGCAGTGGATAGTGTCAGTGGAGCAGTGGATAGTGTCAGTGGATGGTGTCAGTAGATTGTGTCAATAGAGCAGTGGATGGTGTCAGTGGAGCAGTGGATGGTGTCAGTGGAGCAGTGGATAGTGTCAGTGGAGCAGTGGATAGTGTCAGTGGAGCAGTGGATAGTGTCAGTGGATGGTGTCAGTAGATTGTGTCAATAGAGCAGTGGATGGTGTCAGTGGAGCAGTGGATGGTGTCAGTGGAGCAGTGAGGGTGTCAGTAGAGCAGTGGATGGTGTTAGTGGAGCAGTGTACGGTGTCAATAGAGCATTGGACGGTGTCAGTAGAGCAGTGGACGGTGTCAGTAGAGCAGTGGGCAGTGTCAGTAGAGCAGTGGGCAGTGTCAGTAGAGCAGTGGGCGGTGTCAGTAGAGCAGTGGGCGGTGTCAGTAGAGCAGTGGGCGGTGTCAGTAGAGCAGTGGACGGTGTCAGTAGAGCAGTGGACGGTGTCAGTAGAGCAGTGGGCAGTGTCAGTAGAGCAGTGGATGGTGTCAGTAGAGCAGTGGACGGTGTCAGTAGAGCAGTGGACGGTGTCAGCAGAGCAGTGGACGGTGTCAGCAGAGCAGTGGACGGTGTCAGCAGAGCAGTGGACGGTGTCAGTAGAGCAGTGGACCGTGTCAGTAGAGCAGTGGATGGTGTCAGTGGAGCAGTGGATGGTTTCATAAGGGGAGTGGACGATGTCAGTAGTTTAGATTTTTATTATTTTTTACAATTTTATTGTTTTTTATTTATTTTTAAAAAATTGCAGAAAAAAAAGAGATTTAATTTTTTTTTATTTGGTTAAATATCAGGGGTCTAAAAAGGGGGAATATGCTCCACACGGGCTGATTAAGGCATGCCCAGGTACACCCTGTGTGTACGCCTATGATTAGGATGATTTACTCACTTTAATTGTGCTGATCATCATTGTCACCAGTGCGAATCATTAATTCTAAATTGCCTCCAGAACAGGAACAGAGAGAAAATCTCCCAATAGGGGTACTTGTTACTGTGATAACTGTCTAAAGCCTGATACGCACGATTGGATTTTCCACGAACAAAGCGCAAGACTTTTGTCCGAAGGGCGTTGGCCAGGAACTTGTCTTGCATACAAACGGCAAAGAATTGTTGCCCAACAAACACAAAACAATGTGTTTTTTTCAGCTCTTTAGCACCACCCTTTGGGCAACTTCTGCTAATGTTGTGTTATGGTAAGCATTGCTTCTGAGCATGCGTGTTTGTACTTTGGATTGGACTTTTGTACACACGATCGGATAATCCGACAACACACATTTGTTGGCGGAAAATTTTAGAGAATGCTCTCCAACATTTGTTGGCGGAGAATCCGACAACAATTGTCCAATGGAGCATACAAATAGTTGGATTTTCCGACAACAGCCCCTAGTGTTATCACACAATCCCTGTTGGAAAATCCGATCATGGGTACGGACCTTAAGTATGCAGTCACACCTGAGCGTTTTTGTAGCCTGAAGCATGAAGCTCCAAAACGCTAGAGGGGAAAAAATCCATTATTCTCAATGGAAATGGTTCACATCTCCACTCCAAAACGTCTGAAGCTGAACGCCTGAAGCTCAAACAAGTTCTGATAAAAAAGAAAAAGGATAGTGGCGCTGCCCTCAGTGTGAGGTGTAGGAACCTCCGAAAAAATACCTAAAGATACACACAGTACCCAACGTATCCGGAGGAATATTTGTGTAAAGTATGAAAAAAATAAAAAAAATAAAAATATATATATAAAACCACCTTAAAATCCTAAGAGTGGTATGGTGTGCCAGTGCACCTATACGGTATGGAAAAGTGGTTTATATAAGGTAGTGATATACCATCACACTACTTATGTGCTGACACAGTGATATGTGACCACATGTATTACAAAATACATAAATAAATTGTGAAAAGTTATAACATAAATCCTAATTGGGTGCCTAGAATCCGCAGCTTGTCAAAACAAATCGTATATAACCTAGAAAAATAAGTTCATAAGGCAATTCTAATTTAGGATGTCCAGAGGGGGATCATGTATAGATGCATAAAATGTCCAATACGTCCAATCCGTGGGGGGATGTGATGCTGATAAGTACACACAGCGCAGTGCTCCCGGTGCTCCCCGCAGGCGCCTCAGAAGACGATCTAATATCGAAACGTACGTCAGGCGTTTCCTGTCTTTTTGCGATACGTCATTTCCAGGTACTTGCAAGGTGGAACGCAGCTGGAGCGCACGCCGCACGCTGCACATAGCCACGAGCACGGACAATATACCCAGGAGAGCTTAGAGTTATCTCAGCTCCATATACTTATGATTTTACTATTTTTTGTTTTATGTTGTATTCATTTTTAACATATCTAAGCCTGGAGTTGTAAGGCTGAATAAATATTTTACCGCTTTTGTGCTACCTCTGCACTATTGGTGTCCTTTTTTCATCCTTCCGAGGAGACCACAAGGGATCTGACTGATGGTGTCTGCAGTTGCTGGACAGGCAGCAAGAATCGGAGCAAGCTTACTCAATGCCCATCACCCCATATTGGGGAGCTTCATCTGGTGAGTGTTAACCCCTGCGGGGAGCACCGGGAGCACTGCGCTGTGTGTACTTATCAGCATCACATCCCCCCACAGATTGGACGTATTGGACATTTTATGCATCTATACATGATCCCCCTCTGGACATCCTAAATTAGAATTGCCTTATGAACTTATTTTTCTAGGTTATATACGATTTGTTTTGACAAGCTGCGGATTCTAGGCACCCAATTAGGATTTATGTTATAACTTTTCACAATTTATTTATGTATTGTGTAATACATGTGGTCACATATCACTGTGTCAGCACATAAGTAGTATGATGGTATATCACTACCTTATATAAACCACTTTTCCATACCGTATAGGTGCACTGGCACACCATACCACTCTTAGGATTTTAAGGTGGTTTTATATATATATTTTTTATTTTATTTTTCATACTTTACACAAATATTCCTCCGGATACGTTAGGTACTGTGTGTATCTTTAGGTATTTTTTCGGAGGTTCCTACACCTCACACTTTTTCTTTTTTATTTACACTCACTAACTCTGAACGGTTAGTTTAGAGGAGGCAGCAGCTCACTTATCACATCCTAAGCGCAGGTTTCTCACTTCTTTTCAAACAAGTTCTGGACCCTTTTTGTCGCTCGAATTGGGCTGATTTGGGCGTTTTTGAATGTTTGTACTCCCATAGAAACTAATGGAAATGCTCGATTCAATCGTCTAGCGCAGGCATCCTCAAACTACGGCCCTCCAGCTGTTGCGGAACTACAAATCCCATGAGGCATTGTGAAACTCTGACATTCACAGACATGACTGAGCATGATGGGAAATGTAGTTCCTGAACAACAAGAGGGCCATAGTTTGAGGACCCCTGGTCTAGCGTGACAACGAGCGTTTCTATGGGCATTTTGTCGCTTTAATCTGTTCTGTAAAAAAGGATATTCAACCAGGAAGAAGATTAAAAAAGATCTAAAAACATAGCAACAAGTGAGGAAAGAGATGATAATTTTTCCTATTGGCTAAAATAAAAAACGACGAAGTTCAAAAACGTCGGACAACGCTGTATGCAAATGCAGCAATAGGTGTGAATACGCTCCAAAACAATACGCTCAGGTGTGAATGGGGCCTAAGAGGGGAATTCCCTCACATTCGATTGATATCCACAAACTTCCTGTTGATTCCACAAGATAGGAAGTGAACGGCAAACATCCTAATGAGGCACAGATGGCAAATGAAAGCGGTTACAGTTCTGCCACACAACATTTTTTTTTAAAAGGTTTTGGCTTTAAACATACTTTAAAACTAAATTGTAGCATAAATGCAATACAAACCCTACCTATATCATGTGTAAAAAGAGGTTTTATTGGGCACATTTTCCCAGGTATTTTGTCTGAATTTACAGACAGCTGCAGAAAGATTCTCACCAACAAATTAGACTCATATCTGACAATGATACGACCACCTTCTCCCTCCCACCTTTTTGATTAAAGTGTCAATAAACACACAACATATAAAACTATCTATACATGTTGTATTACATGCTGTTCATACTCACTCAGTTATCAAGATTCTTTTACAGTATTCAGCAAAAAACCTGGTTGATCCTGCTGGTCGCTACCTCCCCCTTCTGTTCATGTCCCAAATTCATCTAGGGATTTTGCAGCTGTGGATATGCAGCTTTGGACATTCTCAGTTTAGAGTAGAGTTTCTATGCTGAGCATTTCTTCCCTATCACATCTGAGCAGCCCATGTGACTATAGAGTCACACATGTGGGCGTATATACAGTGGTAAATGACAGCCCACTCCCTCCCTCCTCCTCCATGTCCACTAACCAGCTAAACACAGTGGGGGTGGGATATTATTTGTAGATTAATGGAGGCTTCACCTCCCTCTTATTTGAAGAAACAAGTTGGAGGGGCGTGACACAGCCTGTGACTGGCAGAAATCTGCCCACACCATGTTATTGTCAAAAAATAGTAAAGATTTAATCTCAAATATGTATTTGCATGTCAATTTAAAACAGTTTATTGATCTTATTTATTTTTACTCTGTACCCCAAAAGCTGTTTTATTTTTTTAACATGTGACCAGCAGCAGAGGACTATAAGCTTCTCCTGTTTATGTTTTCCTGCAGACAAGCTGTGAATGATCTGGGTCTTGTGACAGCTGTATATTGATTAGTAAAAAGGTACTTGGATTCTTTTTTTGCGTGCACAAGCTGTAGCATTAGGTTTGTATGTGTAAACACACAAATCCCTGTGCTGTCTGAGGAGACAATACAGATGCATAGAATGCATTAAGGTGAAAAACCATGAGGGTTTCCAACCCCTTTAAGATAAAAAAAAAAAAACTGCCTTTAGAACCACTTTAAACTATGTATCCCACAATCTCTGGGTCTCAGTCTAGAGGTCAAGGAGATGAATGCCACACAGTATTTAGAGATGACACAAGCAGGCAGAGCATTCAAAGGTTGTGATGGCAGAAGCAAGGCTCCCAACTGTCCCTAATTTTGAGGCACTGTCCCTGATTTTGAGCAAAGCCCCTCCCTCTTTTACTCTTTCCTTCTCATGTGTCCCTCATTTTGGTCTGATCTATATAGATGAATATTTAGTGCACTTTTTATCTTTCAAAAAGTGTTTCTCAGTGCTAAACCCCTCATTCAATTTCTAAATTGCTGCATTTGTACATTTCAAAAGCCAATATAAAGGAATAGTAGTGGTAAAATGGTCCGGTCTATTCAGGTGAGTGTTTCCACTGCAAGTCGGACCGCCAGGGGCCATATGGGGTTTAGACAAAAACGTGGTGTTTGTTTTGCGCTTTCCTTTGACATGAGCATTGATGTTTTTCTGTCTGCCAATCAGTGGAATGTATCGTGTGATGCCAGTAGCTCCGCCCCTAACTGTACCTTACCATTTTCTATGGCCCCACATCTGAAGCAGGACCCCGAATGGTGCGGCCTGGTTCAGTTGTATGGGCCGCTTTCATAATGGAAACACTCAAAAAAGCGTACCATACCAAACCGATACGCTCAGTGGAAACAAGGCATTAGTGATCCAGAACAGGAAATGGCTCTGTCCCCTTGGTATAAGGGACCAGATAGGTGAAGCACTACATGGGCAGAGGGGAATAGTTCAGCCATGACACTACAAACTGCAGCCACAACATGTGAGCCCATTATTACAAGACAAGGCAAACAAACAACACAGGAAATATAACTGCACTAACACCTAGTTTAAAAAAAAGAAAGTGTAGTTTGTAAACAAAAAAAAACAAAAAAAAGAAAGTGTAAAATACCTTTGAAGGTTTAGGAGAAGGATTATAGAAATTGATTTAAAAGAGGAATATTACTTCAAAGATTTTATTTGCACACTACACCCACTAATCCTTTTCCATAGACTTAAAGGGGTTGTAAATGTTAGTTTTTTATTTTATAAATAGGTTACTTTAAGCTAGTGCATTGTTGGTTCCCCATCCCTCATGCTTGAGAGCACATACAGCCATTCGTTGTATATACTGTAAGACGTTCACCAATATAAACACACCTAAATCTAGTTGTCAATCATAGAGGCAGGGCTGTTTTAATGAGAGGACACACATGGGCACTGCCCAGGGGCCCTAGCTGCATGGGGGACCCCCTGCACTTTCCCCAAAGCAGCTGGTCCTTGAGCCCACGCTGCCGCGATATTGGGGGCCCCATGATTGCACTGAGAGTGATAAATACACAGGGGAGGCAGTCTGCCTCCTACCTACTTGATATCTGTTTACCTGCACTGTCATCATTGTAGGGGCCCCAGAGCATTACTTTGCCCAGGGGCCCATGATGCTATTAAGACGGCCCTGAATAGAGGTGTACACAGGTCCTAGTGGCAAAGATAATATACCAAGTGTCTTAATATAGAATAACACAAAAGAGATTTCACTCATTGTAATTCCACAAGACCCCCAGGATTTCGAATTCCCCTGAAGAGGCCATCAAGATGAAACGCGTCTGTTTGTGTGTGTTTTTTCTCCCTCATGTTTATTATCACTTTGCCTTGTACATAGTGGTATCTCTATTGAGTGTTATTTACATCTTTTCCTCTAGGAGTAATAACAATGTTTGGGGGCGATGTTTTGTGATACACTAATGCGGTGTGATGATTTTTTTCTTGTTTTTAGGAGGTGTCTGTTATATATAATGGACATTTTTTATGGAATATAATAAAAACTACATTTTAAAATTATGTTATATGATGAATTTTTCTAGGAAGAGGTTTCACCACCTGTAAAGTCTCAATATTTCCTTCTTGTCTGTATTATAATAAATAAATCTGAGCAATGTAGATAATATGAGAACATTATAGTATTTGAAATATCTTCCTTTATACTCAGTGTCAGATCTAATGTATTTTAAATAGGTAAACAATATTGTGGATTAAATGTTTTATTACAGCAGCCATGTGAAGGAGACTTTATGGAGAATAAGGAGATGGCGGTGAGGTTGAATGCTATGGAAAAATGTATGGTAAATCCGGTATGTGCATATGGCGAGATGGCCTCTATAGAATCTTAATTTTTATTTTACATATTTTTGTTCATTTTTGCCTCTCCATGTGAGCCACAGAAACAACTCTTTAAGCTAGAGAAAGTTCAAGTTTTAGTGATGGGAAAACTGTACTTGAGAGGAAGAGACGTTTTAGAAAAAAAGATAAAAGACTGATAGGGGGAAGATCGTTAGAAGATGAAAATCGTTTTGAGGAAAACCAGGCACACTCAACATTCCTGGAGCCTAATTTATAAAGGTCTGGGGGTTGGAAACAGCCCTCGCTCTTACAAAATGATCCCTTGCAGATCCCAACATTCAAAAATCACCAGAAAGAAGGAATTTCAAGTTTAGAAAATGTCCCAAGATTTGAGTTGCACAATATAAAGTTGTCTGCAGTTATCTGCAGATGTCTATATACTACTGAATAATGCCCACAAGAGACAACTTTTTACATGATTAGAATTCCAGACGTGGGACAAGCCAACACAGAGTTGAACCCCAGACAGATATATATATATATAAAAAAAACAAATTCAGATCAATTGGTTGTAAAGGAAATGTTTTTTTTTTCCTTAAAGCGGAGGTTCACCCTAAAAATCAACTATCTACCATTAGATCCATTAGATGTACAGGGAGGGCAGCACCTGAGGACAGCTGCATGACTATAGCAAAGCCCTTACCGGGAGTGACGGTCTGACATCACGCGAGTGAAACTCCGTATATGCTGTATCTGATCCTTTGTCTTTCTGGTAAGAGACTACTCTATAAGCTTGGTGGAGGATACACTTGTTTTGTTTTTTGACCACTTCTATCAACTTGTTGTGACTCAGGAGCACCGGTGTTTATCTTTTCATGGACTTTTTTTCTTTTATACATTAATTGGAAATTCAGCAGAGGGACATTTATTTTCATCACCATATGTTTTCGTCATTAATAATACCTATTAGGTGATCGTTTATTGTCCAGCGGCCATCATAGGTCACCCTTTTTTAATTTGTGTTTACTCACTTATTGATCTGTGGTCATTTATATATTTATTTGTGGTAGCGCGATTTAATTTTTTCTTATGTTCATTTCTTGTATTTATTGTTTACATGTAGATTGCAGCACCTGGGGTAGCACATTTTATTATGTTTTAGCTCCCTTTTTTTCCTATGTATGTTTTAGCGCAGTGATTTCCTTTTTTTACCATTAGATCCAGCATACTGCTGACATCTGCAGTATGCCGTTTTTTTTTTTTTTTTTCTGTACTTCTCGTTTTTTCAGGCTTCTTATCCGGCTCCGAGCTCTGACTCCCGCGGGCAATAGGCGTTCCTAAGGCAAGCGTAGTTGATTGACGTGCTGGTAAAGCTGGTAACGCCTTCCGAAAATACCTGAAGTGACACTCGGCTGTTTACCGCGCTATACGGCACCTGCGCCTGCCGTGTAGAGCTGACTGCGCAGGCTCCGTAAATTGCCGAGTGTCACTTCGGATATTTTCGGAAAGGCGTGACGCATTTTACCAGCACGTCAATTAACTACGCTTGTCTTAGGAATGCCTATTCCCCCGCAGGAATCCCCGCTCGGAGCCGGGTCAGAAGCCTGATAAAACAATAAGTACAGAAAAAAAAACAGCATACTGCAGATGTCAGCAGTATGCTGGATCTAATGGTAGATAGTTGATTTAGGGTTAACCTCCGCTTTAAATAGCTTCCTTTACCTTAGTGCGGTCCTCCTTTACTTACCTCATCCTTCCATTTTGCTTTTAAATGTCCTTATTTCTTCTGAGAAATCCTCACTTCCTGTTCTTCTGTCTGTAACTCCACACAGTAATGCAAGGTTTTCTTCCTGGTGTGGAGAAAGCCTCTTGAGGGGAGAGGGGGCGAGCAGGCAAGTCAGGACACTCTCTACTTTGCAGATAGAGAAAGAAGTTGTGTGTTAGTGGGCGTCCTGACACTCCTGCTCGCCCCCTCCCCCCTCAAGAGGCTTTCAGGAAGTGAGGATTTCTCAGAAGAAATATTGGTGAAGCTGGCACAGGAGTACACCGCATCCTTCAAAAGTCTCAGTATCACGGGTCATTCCGTTACACTTCCCTCCAACCACTTTGCATATTATTTTATATATACAGTGATTCGAGTCTGGCTGCATCCATTTTAACTGTGGGCAGCTGAAGCTGCTGCCTGTTCACTTCCTGGATTTACACAGACACATACCTCCATCTTTCCAGCACTTGTTGGCTCTTTTATGAATCATCCTACCTCCCTTCTTGTCAAACTCTCATGAGAGTGAGAGAGAGAGAGCTGAGCATGATGTCATAAGCCTAGGCTTTTTACCAGACAAGAAACAGGAAGTGGGCTGTATAAGGTATTTACTGGCAGAAGAAAAATGTTTTACTATCCAAAGTTAAAACAACAAAGGCAGAAGAATTAATAGATGGAAAGATGAAAAAATTACTGAAGTTTCACTTTAAAGGAGGAAAAGAATGTGGATAAAACCTTACAACTGGCTAATGGTAATGATACAATGAACAAGCTGGAGGCTACACATGAAGCAGCGGAGCTGTTGGCACTAAAGGGTGGGGTTCAAGAATCACAAATATTTAAATTTGCATATTTCTATTTAGTGATTTGGTTAAAGCTTTGGTAGAGATGTAACAGATACCTACAACAATGTGCAAATTAATCCACCCAACTCGTTTTTTGTCCATTGACGTGCATCTGGCTTGGATCCTGGATCTTACCACTGGATCTGGCTGCCTGAATTCAACATTATTCTGTCCACTACCGAAATATGTAATCATTATCAGGCAATCTGCATTTTTACTAATGTTCACACTTAGCCAGCTTCTGATATCATCTAATGCTGCTGAAATCAATGCTCAGTCATAGGTTCATATTACACAAAGGGATCAACCAGAGTCAGGCAAAGGTTATAGTGTAAATCCGTCCATCTGCCTCGGCATGGCAGAAACCTGTTACTTTCGACAGCTGCTGTTAACTGCAGAATGCAAATGTACTAAAGCCAGCAAAGTGTCCGGTAATAGAGAGGGGGATTTGAATTAAATCCGCACACTTAGATCTTAAAACATCTGTGTTTTTTTTTCTATGTTACACTTTAATTTTCTAAACCAACATGATGAAAAGGAACGTATTAGAAGGAGTTGGGAAGGTGGACTTGCACTCTGCGTTCAGGCCAGATGTCTTCCAGTTGTTTCAAGCTGCCCAGGGCGGCTTTGTGAGTGGAAAGGAATTTCGGGCATGGAAAATTCTCTGGCATCGCACAAAGAACAACAGAAAATAGATACATTCTGTCTTAAAAACATGCATTAGGGCAAAAACAAAGAGGAAGGAAATGCAGCGTACGGAGAATAAGTCAATCGTTTGGTTCCGCGCTCTGATATCGGATATTGGAACAAATCGTGAAATCTCCATTATTAATAGTTGGGTCTCATAGCACAGAATATGTTCAGAAAGGGAACTGGAAAGAATCACTGCATGCAATACAAACTTATATGTGCCAATAAGTGTTATCCATGCACATTCTGCTAATGAAGAGTCCCCAGAAGGACGTACATTGGCTCAAGTACACGCCAGCACTGAGATTATGTAATTTCAGATGTAGTGTGCTGGCGCCATCATTCTATGTCCATGATGGTGTAATCACTCATGGGCGTAGGAATCTTCATACTTTATTTTGTTCTGTTCATAAGAAGCCTCCTGAGAACCCCTGATCATAGTGGATTGCTCGAAGTGTCCAAGCCTAAAACTTCCAAAAGAGGAGTTCTGCAATACGGACCTCAGTTGGATCCAATACAAGCTTTCATGTTTTACCTTTTGGTCTGTAATTGGTTTGCAAAAATTTCTTGTAGAATTTGGACACACAAAAAAAGTACGACGCTTACGTTTTAGTAATGCTCCTTATTAATGCTTGGCAAAACCTAAGGCTTCATGTACACTAGCCTACACTGGCAGCTCCTAAACTTTTTTTTCAACGCTCCTAAACCAGGGGTGTCCAAACTTTTTTCAAAGAGGGCCAGATATGATGAAGTGAACATGCGTGAGGGCCGACCATTTTGCCTGACATTCTTTGAACCATTCAAATTAAATGCACATGAACTAATACACTGCCCAACAAGAATTCTCTTGGCTATTTGGCTATGTGTGATCAAGATTCTAAGGATGAGCTTGGGCGTGTTATTTGGATATACCGTATTTAATCGGCATATAACACGCACCTTAACTGTAAGAGGGAAGTTTTAGGGATAAATAAAGAATCGTAAAGCAAAATAAGGGTCATTGACCATGAATGCAGTCTAATCAGTGCCAATCTGCAGCCTCACCATTGCCATGAGTGTAGCCTCTGAATGCAGACTCACCATTGCCATGAATACAGCCTCACCATTGCCATGAATGCAGCCTCACAAGTGCCATGAATGCAGCCTCACAAGTGCCATGAATGCAGCCTCACAAGTGCCATTAATGCAATCTCTGAATGCAGCCTCACTATTGCCATGAATGCAGCCTCATCATTTACATGAATGCAGCCTCACCATTTACATGAATGCAGCCTCACCATTTACATGAATGCAGCCTCATTATTTACATGAATGCAGCCTCATTATTTACATGAATGCAGCCTCTGAATGCACGATGCTCGGGGATTCGTTGGGTGCTACAAAAGAGATATATATCCAAATTACCAAATTAAACCGAAAAGCGGGCCGCAATTGGCCCCCGGGCCAGACTTTGGACATGGCTGTCCTAAACTCAACGTACAATGTACCCAATGTACACATAGGCTTTTATCAAGGGTTAGGAGCTGCGGTGGTTAGGTGAGGTTCAACCTCCCTCTCCTGAACGTGAAAGAATCGCATTCAGAATAAGAACGTTTTGACCGTGGGGCCATGGGAAAACACAAAACCGAAACAAAAACATGCAGCGATTTTGCCACGTTTTGCATTTTCCCACGACCTGTTAGGGTTGGGCTCAGCCCTTCCTTCTCAGAGCTCTGTGCTCAGCATACGGTCAATTGCCAAAGACTCTTCCTTCCATAGTGACTCACCTGCTCTTCATTTCCTGCTCGTCAGCTTGAGCTGCTGGCTATATAAACTCCTAAATCAGAATTTCTGTGCCTTTGCCTTGGTCAACATATCCGGACTCCCTGTGCTGTGTTTTACTGTGAAAGACTTTTGCTTGGATGACTTCCCATTTGGTTCCCGATTCTGTTTAACTCTGGGCAGCTGCCTGTATACTTCCTGGATTTACACAGACACACAGAGGCACACCTCCAGCTCTATATAAAAGTAGGGACTTTCACGCCTCCAAGTGAACTAAAGTGTCAATGCTAAGTGAATATAAACAACTGCAGCTCAATCTAAGGGCCAGATTTTCATAAGAGATACGACGGTGTATCTCCAGATACATCGTTGTATCTCTGTTTTTGTCCCCGGGTATCTATGCGTCCGATTCCTAGAATCATTTACGCATAGATACGGCGTAGATCCGACTGGCCTAAGTCACTTACACCGTCGGATTTTGGATGTAATTCTACGCTGGCCCAAGTGGCGTTCCCGTCGATTTCAGCGTCGCATATGCAAATGAGCATGATACGCCGATTCCCGAACGAAGTTGCACGCCGTCGTTGTAGTTTGCGTACGCATAAGGTTACCCCTGCTATATGAGGTGTAACCATGCGTAGATCCGGCATAAGCCATGTTAAGTATGGCCATCGGGACAGCGTCGGGTTTTTCCCTTGTTTACGTAACTTGTCGCGAATAGGGCTGTGCGTTAATTACGTTCACGTCACAACCAATGTATTTGCGGCATACTATTGAGCATGCGCACTGGGCTACGTTTACGCAGTTCGTTCGGCGCATGGGCGCGCTTAATTTAAATACAAGCTGCCCCCTTTGATTTACGTGGGGATACGCCGGGCCATTTACACTACACCGCCGCAAATTACGGAGCAAGTGCTTGGAGAATATGGCACTTGCTCCTGTAAGTTGCTCCGGCGTAGTGTAAATAGCATACGCTGCGCCGCAACAGACGAGAATCTGGCCCTAAATGTATATATATGCACAAGGTAAATGTAAGTCTTGTGACATGATGTGGCGTAACATGTAAGGGCCGGAAATACCCGAAAAGAGCGGAAGTGATGTGGAACGCGAATTTAGCCATCAGTGTTTGGCTCATGATCTTTTAATTTTCTGTAAGAATTTACTTTTTTCTTTATTAAACCCTTTACTATATACTTCACCATGGGAAGCCTTTTTTTTCTGTTTATAATCACATCTCATGTCAAGAGACACATCAGTGGCCACTACACGCACCTTTGGAACCTAGCTTGGGATTTTCTTATTGGAGCAACTGCAGGAGCCGCATAGCCAGAACAAGACATCAAACAAAGCAAGGATATCCATTAAAGGCATTTATTACCAACAAGGAGGTAAGCGCTCTGTGAGCCCATATATAAAATAGTTGTTTCACCAACACGAAGATCACAGGAATATTACTTTTATCACTTGTTATATTGGACATTTACTTAGAATTGATTATTCATGCAGTTCACTAGTTTATTTTAATTGTATATCTTTTAGCATCAGCTTGCACTTGATATTTCAAATATAGTATTCAAAACGCGCTCATCACTTTTTACTTACATACACCTCCAGCTCTGCAGCTTTCATTGGCCCTCTTATGACTCACCCCCCTCCTTTCCTAAATTCTCATGAGAGAGAGAGAGATCTGTGCATGGTAATAAGCCTAGGCTTTTTTCCCAGACAAGAAACAGGAAGAGGCTGTATAAGGTACCGTATTTTTCGCCTTATAAGACGCACTTTTTCTTCCCCATAACTGGGGGGGAAAAGTTGGTGCGTCTTATAAGACGAATATACCTTTTTTTTACTCGCCGACCCGACCGATCCGATCCGCGGTGCGCGCCGCCGCCGCGGTCTTAGGAAAGGCCGTGGCTTTGGCTTAGCTCCGGAGCGGACCCAGCGGCGGTGCGCGCTAAGCAGAGCAGAGGGCTTGTGCGATCTGCAACAGTAAGTTGGAGGTTAATGTGGGGGCAGGCAATGTTACTGGCTATTATTATGTGGGGGCAGGCAATGTTACTGGCTATTATTATGTGGGGGCAGGCAATGTTACTGGCTATTATTATGTGGGGGTGGTGTGATGGTGACGACGAGGGGGGGGGGGGGGGGGGCAAATATTTTACTACAGTATTTGGTTCAGAATCTTTTTTTTCTAGATTTTCCTCCTTTAAAATTGGGTGCGTCTTATATGCCGGAGCATCTTATACGGCGAAAAATACGGTATTTACTGTCAGGAAAAATAATTTTACTATCCAAAGTTAAAACAACAAGGGCAGAAGATTTAATAGATGGAAAGATGAAAAAAAGCCTGAAGTTCCACTTTAAGCTTGGGTTTCAAGAGATATCCCATGCAGAAGAAACAGGATTTCATAGATGAAGGGAGAGTACAATTAAAATGTACATCAAAGGCCCAAGCCTACTCCCCAAATTTACAGAAATTAAAATACCCAGCTTGCGCTAATAATGCCTGCAGAAAAAATGTATTAAGCCTTAGTCCAATCTGCTCACAACACTGATCTGCAAAGTGTTCTCTTCACCATATCAAACGCTAAAATAAACACAGCTGCACTGCCTACTGCACTTGATTATGCCTCTTCCTCTTTACTCAAAAGACCTCTAAAGGGTTGGCATGGGAACATCAAAACCCTAGTACTGGGTATACTGTCCAGAAGAAGCTTGTGCGTGCGGGTTCTTTGGATGTGGCAGCAAGTGTTGGTTGGTTGCTATGGTATAGTCCAGATTTGCACATTAATTCAATGTTAGCAAACATTGTTCTTTATCTTGTTGCCTGTCCATTATGCTCCTAATCCCAACTTTCCACAGTGGGTGAAATTCCTCTCCCTCTGTGGTTTATCTGTTCCCTGATCTTCCACAAACAGTCAGAAGTTTTTGCGATTGTTTTCTTGTTTTCCCAAAGACAACTTGGAAGAAAGCTCTAAAAAAACTTCTTGTTCATGACTTATTCATCGGCATTGTGAGAGAAGGGACGTTGTGTTTTGCTGCGGTGTTCGGCGCCTTTGCTGCTCTCTACAAAAATAAGAACATTATGTTGACTAATCCTGTTTGAGAATTTTTGGCATAGGCAACAATTCTTTCTTTTTCCTGATGGTTAATGTTACGAATTCCCACTAATTTGGGCTATGACATGTTTTATTCACTGCGTATCACGTTGCATTGTTAGCAGAACACAACGCTGACTCAGCCAATATTGTGTAGGCTGTGAAGTCCCCAGGAAAGATACACGGTGGGGTAGAGAAACAGTCCTTTCATAAGGGTCATCCAAAGCATTCAGCCATAGGAAACGTAATATATAATTTCTTTTTATGTATACTTCAAAATTTAGGTGTGTTCAAGAGTGTAGTGCAAAGAACCATAACAGTATGTAAAAGTAACCTACTACAACCAATGAAAAAACAGCTTATGAAGAACTTTTCAGGTATGTAACAAATACATAAAGCCAACTGAAACAATGCAGAAATTGTTTGCGTTTAAAATTTCTGCTGCCAATACTGACAAATCAGAAGTGGAAAAATCTGTGCTTTTAATGCCTTGCTTTTAAACTTCAGACTTAGCGCGTTTTCCCAAAAAAAAGCCCTGCCCCCAAAATAAGACCTAGTTAAAGTCCTTGTAGAACATGTAATCCGTTTTGTAAAACTATTATATAATGTGCAGTGTGTCTCCTTTTGTAACTTTATTGTAAAAAAATACTGTATTTACAGCGGCGCTGGGCGCTCACTTGACCTGCCGGAGCTCTTGTACTCTCCTCATGGCCAACGCCAGCCCCATGCTGAGCACTGCAGCGGGGATCTCAGCCCTCTCCCTCTGCAGTATTCGGAATGGGGAAGAAGAGCTCCGGCAGTGCACGTGAGCGCCCAGCGGCGCTGTTATTAAGATATTTTTCACAAAAAAGTTACAAAAGGAGACACACTGCACACCCTTGTGGGTGAAGTTCCCCTTTAAAGAACGGGGCATTGGGTGTTCCTAGATCTGTCATTAGAGGTTTGAATGAGAAAGGAAAAATGGGCAGAGTATTTTTATTCCAAAATTCACTTACCTTTAGGGCAAATTATGAAATATACAGGTTCAGCTAAGATTTAAGGCCATCCTTGGATCCACTTTACTTTAAAAGTGGCATCCCTTAGGATATGGACGTTGAGGACTTGAGAAAAACGTTTCTAAAGGTACAAGAAGAAGATAATAGTATTTTTCTACTCACCGAAAAAAACTTTTCTCTGAAGTCCATGGACGGACACAGCTTCCTTATACCAGGGGTCATCAAACTTTTTAAACAGGGGGGCGGTTCACTGTCCCTCAGACCGTTAGAGGGCCGGACTATAAAAAAAAACTATGAACAATTTCCTATGCACACTGCACATATGTTATTTTGAAGTATATACACACACACAGCGCTACAAAACAAATATACCAGCAATAACGCTCTTTGACCATCAATGCTCGCCAGTCCAGCCCAATCAGTGCCTGCCTCACCATCATTGCAAGTCCCCCTCACCATCATTGAAAGCCCCCCTCACCATCATTTCAAGCCATCATTGCAAGCCCACCCTCACTGTCATTCAGACCATCATTGCAAGCCCCCCACCACCACCATTTCAAATTCAAGCCATCATTTCAAGCCTCCCCTCACCATTGCAAGCCCCTCACGAACATTGCAAGCCCCCCTTCATCATTTCAAGCCCCCCTCGCAATCATTAATTGCAAACTGATCATGATTATTGCAAGCCCCCCCACCTCACCATCATTACATCACCATCATCATCATCATCCCCTCATTGCAAGCCCCCCCTCACCATTATAATTGTAAGCCCCTCATTACAAGCCCCCCCCCCCTCACAATCATAATTGCAAGCCGATCAAGATCATTGCAAGCCCCCCAAATCATCATTACATCATCATTATCATCAGTCCCTCATTGCAACTCCCCTCACCATTGCAAGCCCCCCCACCTTCATCATAACATCATCAGCCCTTCATTGCAAGCCCCCCCCCCCCCCACCATCATCATCATAATTTTATCATCAGCCCTCCACCATCATTATTACATCAATATCAGCCCCCCTCACCATCGCAAGCCCCCTCCCTCCCTCACCATTGTAAGCCCTGCACAGCACTTTCTCCTTACCGTGCCACACTGCTCACTCAACTGCCGTGACGATCCCGCTGTGTCACGAAGGTAACAGTTCTGGCGCGCTGTGATAAATGTCCTGCCCTCCTCCTCCTAGACCAGCTTGTGTGATAGACATAACACCGGCTCTATCACACGAGCTAGTCTAGGAGGAGGAGGGCGGGACATTTATCACAGCGCGCCATTAACACTGTCATCTCCGTGACACAGCGGGATTGCTGTGTTACAATCTGCAGTGTAACCGGCGTTACCTGTCAGGGTCAGGTGGGCCGGTTACAAGTCCTCCGCGGGCCGCATATGGCCCGCGGGCCGTAGTTTGAGGACCCCTGCCTTATACTCTTGACTGTAGGGTTATATTCCGTCTATTAGGAGAGGACTAGGCAGACATGTTAATGGTTAAAACATGTAAACTTTAGCAAAGCTGAAAAAGCCCCGCCCAGGGGGCGGTCCCTCTGGTCATAACCCCTCTCACTGCAATGAGCAGCTCAGTTCGTCAAAAAGCAGTACAAACTCAAAAAAGGAGAGGTGGGTGCTGTGTCCGTCCATGGACTTCAGACAAAAGGATTTTATGGATTGGACTAAAGTCAAGATACAAGTGCACAAAAAGAGAGAGACCAACCCTCCTTGCTGTACTGACCAAAAGGGGTATCTCAGGGGACTCACCACCCTGACAAGAAAGCTGCACAGTGCTGCGCTCTGCTCTCCTTTACACTGTGTTTGTCTGAGTGTCTCTGAGGTAAAACCTCCAGCACTAGAGATCAAAACCTGTTAAGAACCACACCAAGCTTTTAGAAAATGCCTGCCCGCTGCAACTGCCTGTGTCACAGTGCGGCTACAAGAAAATGGGCGTCGGCCGCATTTCAATAGCAAGAGCGGCCACAAGAAAATGGCACAGAGGAAAAACAGCGCAGAGGGACACTGAGGTGGATGAGAAGGTCGAAAAAACAGTGGCCCCTGAGCGGAGGACCCCCATGGCAGACCACCCACACAGAGAGAGGGCTCAGAACACCCCGCAGCCCCCAGCCAGGATTAAAAAAAAAAACCTCAGGTACATGTACATCCCAGGTCAGTCACAGCATGGTGGAGGAGGGAAAGGACGGGAGGAGAAGAAAGGCAGGACACGAGACCCTCTAATCGACCCCCCCCCCCCTAGGAAAGCCCAGCTGTTCCATCCTGCCAAGACAGGAGGAATAGTACTCATCCGTCCCTGCGAGGTCTGCTGGAGTGTTCCTGACAGACCCACTTCCAAGCAGTACGGAGTAGCTGCCAGCCACGGTCCACTGTGACACAGTGACAGCTAGCAGCCTAGTCATATGTAAGCCCCGGAGCAAAAAGCTCACCGGCCACTCCTGGAGCAATGGGGTATGTCGTGGCCGACCCAGCACGTAGCTAAGGCCTGCTCACGCTCAATGGCCAGACTGGGGGGACTACAAGGATCTATATTATCCAGCCTGTCACCCAGCCGGCAGTTGATACAAGATAATTCGTCCAGCATTGACTTCCATTGCATGCAATACCGCAAGTGGCCAGAAGAAAATATTTAGAGACCGTTCGGATGCAGGCAGAAACCCTCGGAAAGGCTCAGAAACATTCGGGAACTGAGTATTTCCCAATGTTTTCGAACCACTACTAACAGCTCGGAGTGTCACCGCACTTCTGGCCAAATGGGGTACTGCACACCACAGAGGCGTGAATCCTGCTCGTTTTGCAAACCAATCATCGCAAAGCGAGTCAGGATTTGTTAAAAAAAAAAGCTTGTATTGGGAAACGCTCATTAACCGCGTTACTCGCAATCCAAGGTATACTGTACTGTACTAAGCAATGTTGGATTTATAGTTTGCATAACCTTTTAAATCTCCTGCACTCAGTTTCTGTCTCACAATCATTTCAGGTAGTGCCTATATGTGTGTTTTTTTAAATGCCAACACACTTTGTTTTACCAAAACTGGAGAACACAGTATCTGGTGCAGCCGTGTATAGTAACTGATCAGCTTCTAGGTTTTATTGTCAAATCTTAAGACCCCTTTCACACCAAGACGCTTTTCAGCCGTTATAGCGATAAAAAATAGCACATGTAAAATGCCAGAAAACCACCTCCCATTCATTTCAGTGTGACATTTTTGACACTGGGTGGGGGGCTTGCGGAACGTTAGGAAAAGTCCTGCAAGCAGCATCTCTGGGGTATTTTGGGAGTGCTGTATTTAGGGCTCCCACAACGCCCTGCCCATTGAAATAAATGGGCAGCGCTGCAACACGGGCGTTTTTAAGTCCTTCTTTGGGACACACCGGACCCCATGCTGAGAACCACAGCTAGACATATGTGAATCCAGCCTCAGATGGTACCCCCCCCCCCCCCCCACACACACACACCCCTTTCCCCTTAAGCACCCGCCAACAGACTAAGCAAGATGGCATATGGATAATATAAAATAATAATGCAAAAGGTAACACAGATATGTATATGTAGCCCCCACCCCAAATCCAGGGGCGCTATTTCAAATTTAAGGGATGTCTGGGCCCAGACCTGTTTGATACAAATTTGCCTCTGCTCTGGCTGTGATAATATCTGGTAGTTTCCCTTGTTGCCTGCAGGTGGCATTACCATCTCGGGCTTATGTTGGAATGCAGATGTATCATGGTGTATTGGGTGTCCCTTCTCGGCAGCAGTGCAGTGGGAGTGGTGACCCCCCATGTGCATGCTGGGGAGGGGTACTTAAGGGGCAGATGCCGTTTATCAGGGTCTTTGCCTCGTGGCCCTCCTGGCGCGAGGTGTGTGTGTGAGAGCCTGACCTCGGGGCCAAGTTGGCCTGCAGTCGCTTCGCTGTTGAGTGGGCCCAGCTGTGCTGGCTGGGGCCTGCAGTCCTAAAAGGGGATCCCAAGCTGTCTGTCCACAAGGAAGGAAGCTGTCGTGATAAAGGAACCCGGGCAAGGACCTGCCCTGGAGGAAACCGGCAAAGTGCTAGTGTCTCGGGTGAGGCCTGGTGACCTAATTACAGGGGAATCCACTATATTAAAAGCCCTGCAGTTTGCGGATTCGACTTAAAGGCTTTCCTACTGCACGGCTAGAGGTTCGGGACTTTGAAATCCTGTGGCAGAGGATTCCTGGACGCATCCAAGTTCATCCAAAAGGTCTGTGGCAGAGACCAAGTTCACCCAAAAGGTCTGTGGCAGAGACCAAGTTCACCCAAAAGGTCTGTGGCAGAGACCAAGTTCACCCAAAAGGTCTGTGGCAGAGACCAAGTTCACCCAAAAGGTCTGTGGCGGAGACCAAGTTCACCCAAAAGGTCTGTGGCAGAGACCAAGTTCATCCAAAAGGTCTGTGGCAGAGACCACGTTCATCCAAAAGGTCTGTGGCAGAGACCACGTTCATCCAAAAGGTCTGTGGCAGAGAACAAGTTCATCCAAAAGGTCTGTGGCAGAGAACAAGTTCATTAAAAGGTCTGTGGTAGAGACCGTCTGGACATTAGTTTGTGCGTCATCCCGGCTGCTAGGCCATGTGAGAGGGGACTATCTGGGTGAGCAATTCCCACTCAATAGTTAAGAGTGGAGACTGATGGACTTTTTGAACATTCTGTACCGTGGGCCTACTCTTTTCCTCACTTCTACTCTCTATTGTTCAAGTTACCCTGCAGAGAAAATAAAACCCAACTGTTGAAAGTTTTACATCTGTCTGGACATTGCATTTATTATGGACTTCCACACCATGACAACGAAGCTTAACCACTTAAGGACCACCTCCTGCACATTTACGCCGGCAGAACGGCACGGCTGGGCACATGCACGTACAGGTACGTCCTGTGGTAGTGCCCAGCCGTGAGTCATGGGCGCGTGCCCGGGACCTAATCGCCACTGGAGCCCCGCGATCGGTCCACGGAGCTGAAGAACGGGGAGAGCCATGTGTAAACATGGCTTCCCCGTTCTTCACTGTGGCGGTGTCATCGATCGTGTAATCCCTACAGCCACACCCCCCTACAGTTGTAAACACACATTAGGTCACACATAACGCCTTCAGCGCCCCATTGTGGTTAACGGCCAAACTGTAATTGTCATTTTCACAATAAACAATGCATTTTTTGCTATGAAAATGACAATGGTCCCAAAAATGTGTCAAAATTGTCCGATGTATCCGCCATAATGTCGCAGTCACGAAAAAAATCGCTGATCGCCGCCATTAGTAGTAAAAAAAAAAAAAAATGATAAAAATGCAATAAAACTTTCCCCTATTTTGTAAACGCTATAACTTTTGCACAAACCAATCGATAAACGCTTATTGCGATTTTTTTTACCAAAAATAGGTAAAAATACATATCGGCCTAAACTGAGGGAAAAAAAAAATTGATTTTTTTTTTAAATTGTTGCTCTATTTTTGTTTATAGCGCAAAAAAATAAAAAAAACGCAGAGGTGATCAAATACCACCAAAAGAAAGCTCTATTTGTGGGGAAAAAATGACGTCAATTTTGTATGGGAGCCACTTTTGTATGGGAGCGCAATTGTCTGTTAAAGCAACGCAGTGCCGAATCGCAAAACCAGGCCGGGTCCTTTAGCTGCCTAAAGGTCCGGGTCTTAAGTGGTTAAAAGGTAACGTGCAATCCCAATCTAAACCAGCAGCTCCTACAGGGGTAGTGCTACATATGCATGCACAATTTTTAACTTACAATTTCAGAGTGGCGGGATTAAAAAAAAAAAGATGATTTCACTTTGGTTTTATTTTTTGAATCAGTTTATCTATTTTTAAACTGCTGTTTTATAATCGGTCTCTTTCACTATATATATATATATATATATATATATATATATATATATATATATATATATATATATATATATATATACATACATACATACACACACACACACTTTTACAAGACACCATTACATACATGGCAAAGGATTCCCCATGCACTATGGGTTAGCTATAGAGACAACACAGCAGCAGCAGCTTGCCTTTTGTCTCTCTTTGCCTGAATGACATTTCAGACTGCACCATACAATTGGGGCTGAGCCAAAGCTAACATCATGTTATCCACATCTGTGTAAACAGACTTTACAGCCTGGAAAACCTGAAAAGTATCCTAAAGTCACAGTGAGTTCTGTAATCACACTTCTTTAACCCATTTAATACGCATATATGCAGCGGCAGGGTGGGTGGGTGTTAAAGGGGTGGTTCACCCAAAAAAAATTTTTTTAACATTGATTGAGGCTCGTTTTGTCAAGGGGAATCGGGTGTTTTTTTTTTTAGAATCGAAGCAGTACTTACCGTTTTAGAGATGCATCGTCTCCGTCGCTTCCGGGTATGGTCTTCGGAGAAGGGCGTTCCTATTTGATTGACAGGCTTCCGACGGTCGGATACATCGCGTCACGATTTTCCGAAAGTAGCCGAACGACGGTGCGCAGGCGCAGTATAGAGCCGCACCGGCGCTCGGCTTCTTTCGGCTACTCGTGACGCGATGTATGCGACCGTCGGAAGCCTGTCAATCAGATAGGAACGCCCAGACCAGAAGACCATACCCGGAAGCGACGGAGACGATGAATCTCTAAAACGGTAAGTACTGCTTCGATTCTAAAAAAAAAAACACCCGATTCCCCTTGACAAATGAGCCTCAATCAATGTTAAAAAAAGGTTTTTGGGTGAACCACCCCTTTAACACCCAGCCACCAAAAAATTGACTTGTTCTGGCGGGCGCTTCATTAGCACCCCCAGAACTGTGACCCAGGATTGGGAGCCGATAGGTGCAGCCCCCAATTACATCAGCACTGTGCAGCCAGTCACAAAGCGGCAAAACCACACTTTCAGGCACCAGGCATAATGGCCCATTTAAAGTTCTGGCTGCAGGGTTAAAGTGGTTGCAAAGACACAAGTTTGTTTATCTTCATGCATTCTATGCATGAAGGTAAAAAATCTTCTGTGTGCAGCAGCTCCCCCCAACCCCCCAATACTTACCCGAGTCCCTTCTCGATCCAGCGGTGTCCATGAGAGCCTTGCCTCTCTAGGAACTCGCATTCCTGATTGGCTTTTGGCAGCACAGTGGAACCTTGGATTCTTGGATTACGAGCATAATCCGTTCCAAGAGAATGCTCGTAATCCATAACAGCATATCAAAGCGAGTTTCCCCATAGAAGTCAATGGAAACAAAAAAAAATTGTTCCGCATTGATTTAAATGGCATGCAATACCACATGTGGCCTTGGAGCCTTGGAAACACTCGGAAAGGCCTAGGGACAGCTCGCCTGAATTTGGAAAACCTTGAAAAGGCTCGGGAACCAAGTATTTTCGAGTTTTCACAAGCATTTCGGATCGGCGCCGCTTGGCTCCGACGCCCCCCCCACCTCAGGCCAAACGCGGTACTGCACACCGCTGTGGCTTGAATCCTGCTTGTTTTGTGAGACAACACTCGCAAACCAAGTCAGGATTTTTTTTTTAAACAGTAATGCTTGTTAACCGCGTTACTCGCAATCCGAGGTTTCACTGTATTTCACCCCTTGTACAGGCTCCTAAATAGCATCTGTAACAGTCAGGGGTTAACGCCGTTTACGATATTCCATTCCGAACCCAAGACAGCTTATCGACACTCCACAATGCGGCAGATGAACCCTAATAACGAGACACAGCTCTGTTTGAGGTTCAAACAAATAGGCACTTTAATGGTAAACTCAGGCTTTTACAGTTAGAAACCCCAAGGAACAATGGCTTAACTCCACCCACAACATGACACAATGGTTACTAACAAGCCCTCTCAATACACATCTTTTAGGAGACAGACAGCTGTCTCAGAGATAATCTACATGAGCTAATTACTAATCATTTACCCAGCCAAGGTGACTCGGAGATAAGCTCTTCTCATCTGCTATACAATATACATTTATCATCAATAGAAATTCACACACTACAGTGTCAATTAGCATCACACAATGAAAGGTTCTTGAGAGCCAGACTAGGGTTCATTTACATGACAGTAGCAGATGACATTAAACACCTTAACAGTCTGTGTTCCCACATTGAATGAATCACTCTATTGACCGGTTGAATTTAGAATCAACAACCTGTAATATTTCAAGATATCCTGGAATACATTGTGAATTATCATTACTGTCCCATCTCCTGTAATCCAAGATATAATTTCTCAGTCATCCTATGCCCCTAGTGGACATAGGATGACCCTAGACACAAGAGTCATCAGTGAAGCTGAAACAGGAGTACCCCACAACCTTCAAGAGCCTCTAGGTCCCACGGGCCATTCCGTTACAGCATCCAAGTTGGAGTAAGTTGGAAATAAGTCACAGGGCAAAGTTGCAGGAAAAGTCGTACAACTTTGCCGATGCAGCAGTGTGAATTGAGCTAAAATAAGAAATGCCTCTAAATATCAATAACAGATGATGTAATCTGCTATTGATAAACACCAGTATTCTCTGTTAAACCCCTGCAAATTATAGAATTCTTTAAAGAATATTAAAAATTGTAAATTATAAAACAAAAAAGACATTATTACTTTCCTAGTAATAAAAAAAAAGCAATATGACTGCAGGCATACACCTTGTACTTTGGGGAGTATTTCTGAAGGATTAAGTAAAAATGTTCTCTCCATGTTGCAGACTTCTGGTACCAGAAGACATTGGTCTGTAGAGTATGACTTTGCCGTAACACTCCTTCACTATAATGTTTCGATGCTACATTGGCCGACGGCCAACACAAGCATCGCTCTCTCCAACTTTGCTTTCTTAGTCATAAATCATTAGAACAGAATGAAAACATGTCATTTTCCCTGCCACTATTATACTGAATGCACACTGAACACCAGATAATGCCTCACTGTCTTTAATAAAATGTGGTTATTGAAGTGTCTACGAATGTCGGGGCTCAGCAAGGCTTTGGCTTGGGACAAGCAATCTATATGTTATGACCAGTAAGAAGAGAGGACGCCTGCGATCTGGTAGACAAGGTAATTCCACCTGCATACCAAGCCCCAGGACTCCAGGAATTCTGGTGCGGAGAAAAAGCAATTTGACCTCTTCATATCCAGGAAAAGGATGACAGCGGATGCAAAGTAAAATTTAATTTCAATTTTTTTGGTTGAAAATATCACGTAACATAGAAACATTTAGAATTGCGCACATTTGCAGTTAAATGAAGGTATCTATTTAAAAGGTACAACGCCACTAATGTTTTATACAGTACAGTAAGACCTTATGTACACTGGCCATCTAGCCTCAGTGCATAAGATCCTGGCTTTAAGGGGCGGCCCGTCCTTTAAGGCCCTGTACACACGATCAGACATGTCTGATGAGACTTGTCTGATGGACCGTTTTTATCAGACAATTCTGAACTTGTCTGATGTGCGTACACACCATCGGACCAAAATCCTCTCGGACCAGAACGCGGTGACGTAGAACACAACGACGTGATGAAAAAAACGAAGTTCAATGCTTCCAAGCATGCGTTGACTTGATTTTGAGCATGCGCAAGTTTTTGGTCCAATGCTTTTGTGTACTAACCATCGAACCTGTCCGACGGACAGGTTTCCATCGGACAGATTTTAAAGCATGTTTTAAAACTTTGGTCCGCTGGAAAACGGTCCGATAGGCCGTACACACCATCGAACATGTCCACTGAAACTGGTCTGCGGACCAGTTTCAGCAGACATGTTCGATCGTGTGTACGCGGCCTTAGGGGACACGGGCATCCCCCTGCTGCCCCTCCATCCATTTTGCCCCCAAAAAACTAAAAAGCCTGAAAATGTTGAAAAAATAAAAACTGTTTTATAGTTTGTTATAACATTTAAAGCGGAGTTCCACCCTTAAAACCACTTTCTTTCATCCCATCCGGAAACAGCCGACTAGCGTTCGGCTCTTCTCAGCGCCTACGCACAGACCCAGAAGCTGACTGCGCAGGCGCCGTATATAGCCACGTCACGCCTTCCGGAAACAGCTGACTAGCGTTCGGCTCTTCTCGGCACCTGCGCACAGACCCAGGAGCTGACTGCGCAGGCGCCGTAAATAGCCGGTCCTAGTTCGGCTTTTTTCGGAGGGCGTGACGCGGCTATATACGGCGTCTGCGCAGTCAGCTTCTGGGTCTGTAGGCGCCGAGAAGAGCCGAACGCTAGTCGGCTGTTTCCGGAAGGCGTGACGCCTTATAGCGGCGACATACACCGCGGTGCGCCCAAAATTAAATGATCGATTATAAAGTAAGTACATGGATTAAAAAAAAAAAAAAACAGCATACTGGCGCTGGGTGAAACTCCGCTTTAAAAACAGGTAATTTTTCTCCTCCACTAATTTTTGAGAGCTCAGACAAGCTTTAAATTCTGGACTTTGAGCGGATATGGAGAAGAGAAGACTGCAGATAAACAGGTACAACTTATGTAGGAGGATTTGTTTAATCCTGAGGCCAGTCACTTTATTGGGTATATGGGAGGGTTTACAACCACTTTAAGAAAACCATAGACCTGGGATAGATGCTAGCATATGCAGAGATTAGGACTTAAAGGATCACTAAAGGAAATATTTTTTTTAGCTAAATAGCTTCCTTTACCTTAATGCAGTGCTGTTTTCATGTTCTCATTGTTCGTTTTTGCTTTGAAGTTGCTGTAATACTTCTCTGATCTCCACACTTCCTGGTTGTCTGGCTCCTTATGAAAAATCTCATGGCAGATTTTCACTGTGGTCCAAGCTGTGCGTCTAAAACTCCTCAGAACCAATCAGATTCATTTTAAAAACAAAACACTGCCCTGGATTTGTTTGTTTTTGTTCTGTGTGTCTTATCTACCTCACAGAAACATGAAATCATTTTAAAAACGAAAGTGAAACTAGAGGCACATTATATGATTGATTTTTATCTATTTTTAATCATTTTGAAAAGGAATCCGTTAACTTTTATGTCTCTATACCCTGTAAACTGTCATTTCAGCAAAAAAATGTTTTTCCTTTAGTGACCCTTTAAAGGAGTAGTAATGGAAAAAAATGTTTTTGCTGAAATTAATGTTTACAGGGTATAGAGACATAATAGAGAGACACACAGAACAAAAACAAACAAACACAGGGCAGTGTTTGTTTTTAAAATGAATCTGATTGGTTCTGAGGAGTTTTAGACACACAGTAATCACATCTTCTTGATCATGGACCACAATAAAAAGCTACAATGAGTTTTTTCATAAGGAGCCAGACAAGCAAGAAGTGTGGAGTTCAGCAAGGGATTACAGCAACTTCTAAGCAAAAACGGACATGGAGGACATGAAAGCAGGACTGCTGTAAGGTAAAGCAAGCTATTTAGCATTAAAAAAAAATTCCTTTACTGATCCTTTAAAGTAGCTTTTGTATGAATGACCCCATAACAGCTGACCTAGGCTTGAGAAAATCACCTGAAAAATCATTTAGACATGTATGAAAATTTTGGATGCCAAATTCTTTTGAAGTATAAACTCAGAAATGTATGTGATGAGGAACAAATCAGTATATACAGAGTACATATATCAGGAGAAAAAACATTGTATCCTTCAAATTGTGGTTAAAAAAACTTGTAATAGCATTCCATATACAGGATTGCCAACCTACCGGATTGAAATTTACTAACACAACCCCAAAAATGTACTGGCACAGCCAAGTTTTTACTGGTATTTCCAAAAGTTACAAAATTACAGTTTTAAGTGCTATTTTCAGTATTTAGGTTACAAACAAGTACAATACGCAATTAGCAATGTGATTAAGGTAGTTATTAACCACTTAAGACCCGGACCAAAATGCTGCTAAAGGACCTTGCCCTTTTTCGGCCCTGCGTCGTTTTAACTGACAATTGCGCGGTCATGCGACGTGGCTCCCAAACAAAATTGGCGTCCTTTTTTCCCCACAAATAGAGCTTTCTTTTGGTGGTATTTGATCACCTCTGCAGTTTTTATTTTTTGCGCTATAAACAAAAATAGAGCCACAATTTTGAAAAAAATGCAATATTTTTTACTTTTTGCTATAATAAATATCCCCAAAAATATATATAATTTTTTTTCCTCAGTTTAGGCCGATACGTATTTTTCTACCTATTTTTGGTAAAAAAAAAAAATCGCAATAAGCGTTTATCGGTTGGTTTTCGCAAAATGTATAGCGTTTACAAAATAAGGGATAGTTTTATTCCATTTTTATTAATTATTTTCTTTTTACTACTAATAGCGGCGATCAGCAATTTTTTTAGTGACTGCGACATTATGGTTAACACTTCGGACAATTTTGACACATTTTTGGGACAATTGTAATTTTCACAGCAAAAAATGCATTTAAATTGCATTGTTTACTGTGAAAATGACAGTTGCAGTTTGGGAGTTAACCACAAGGGGGCGCTGTAGGATTTGAGTGTTCCCTGTATGTGTTTACAACTGTAGGGGGGTGTGGCTGTAGGTGTGACGTCATCGATCACGTCCCCCTATAACAGGGATGACGCAATCGATGCTGCGGCCACAGTGAAGAACGGGGAAGCCGTGTTTACACACGGCTCTCCCCGTTCTTCAGCTCCGGGGACCGATCGTCGCACTCCAGTGGCGATCGGGTCCGCGAGTCCCGCGGACCCGGAGCTTCGGACCAGGTCACGGGATTGCGCCACGGGCGCGCCCGTGACCCACGGCTGGGTACTAGAAACCAACGTATATATACGCTGATGTGCCCAGCCATGCCATTCTGCCGACGTAAATGTGCAGTAGGCGGTCCTTAAGTGGTTAAGGCAAAAATCATATTTCTTATTTTATTTTCGACATAGTAAGTAAGTAGCTCAGGGACAGGACTCAAGAGGGCAAGAAATTAGAATGGGCGGCTGACACACATAAAATTGACTCTCCCAGTGACACTGACAGCAGTGTGCAGTAGCACAGATGATGATGTCACCACACCGACAAGACACGCCCCCCTCCTGAGTCACAGTGACAGTCTCTCTCCACTCCAGATGGTGCCTTTAGTTACTCCAGTCCAAACAGCCCTGCTCCCGGCTTGCCTTGCTCCTGTCCCACACACCTGCATATGAGACTCCGCCGGGCACTATGACATCACACAGCAGATTCAGGCACTGCCTCCGCCAGACCTGTCCCCCACCGACACCGCTCAAACACACTGTAGCACATGGCTTGACAAATTTGTTTGGAATCTAGGAGCCAGCTAAAAAAGTTAGGAGCCAGAAAATGCGCCCCGTCCCAACGAGCTTGCGCACAGAAGGGAACACATACATGAGTAGCGCCCGCATATGTAAACGGTATTCAAACCACAAGTGAGGTATCGCCGCGATCGTTAGAGCGAGAGCAATATTTCTAGCTCTAGACCTCCTCTAACTCAAAACGATTTTTTTAAACATCGACTATGGATATTTTAAAGGGTAAAAGTTTGACGCCATTCCACGAGCGGACGCAATTTCGAAGCGTGAAATGTTGGGTATGAATTTACTCGGCGTAACATTATCTTTCACAATATAACAATTAATTGGGATAACTTTACGGTTTTATTTTTTAATTGAAATTTTTTTATTTTTTTCCCAAAAAAGTGCGCTTGTAAGACCACTGCGAAAATACGGCGTGACACAAAGTATTGCAACGATTGCCATTTTATTCTCTAGGGTGTTAGAATAAAAAATATATATCATGTTTGGGGTTCTAATTAGAGGGAAGGAGATGGCAGTGAAAATAGTGAAAAATTACATTAGAATTGCTGTTAACTTGTAATGCCAACAGCCACCACCAGATGGCGCCAGCTCACAGAAGAAAGAGCTTGGGACTTCACAAGGCCGCAAAGCCGTGGCCTCAATTACCGTTCGTCGCGGACCCGCCGCGATCGCGTGGCAGGGGAGGTGGGGGCGCACGGAGACACAGTATCCTGTGCCTCCGTGCTCCCCGCCGCTCGATCGCGGCGGCCGGTAAGTGAGGCCGCGGCTTTGCGAACTTGCATGCCGCAAGGCCGCGGCCTTAATTACCAGCCGCCGCGGGCGCCAGGTCACAATTTCTAGTCGCAATTGCAACCCGGCGCCCTGATATCGTCGACCCCTGCTGTAGCAGGCACTTGGATGGTCTCGGGCAGCATGCGCAGTTCCGAGCCAAGCATCACAGCCGTGGATCTTTTACTGACAACTTTTTCCAGTCACCGGCATTTACTGGCAGTAGAAAAGTGCCAGATTTTTACTAGCTGCCAGTAAAAATAAAGACGGTTGGCAACATTGTCAATTAAACCTACACCATCTAATGAAGTTTATGCATAGGAACCATTGTTACCTTGGTAAATACCCAGTCCTAAATGATTGCCCATCTTGGGTGGATCATACAGTTTGCAAATTGCTGTGAAATATCTGTGCTGATTGCTTTTTTTTTTTTAACAGAATTTTATGCTTTGCTTATAGCTCTCCTGAACCACAGCACAGTAAATGCACATCATAAAAAATGAAAAAGTATGTGGATTTAAACGTGTTAATTTGCCAAAATGCGCACAAGCAAAGAAAACACAGATGAAAATGTTCCAAATTCATGTCATTGTACCACAACATACATTTCAAAATTTACACTCTTTTTTTTTAGTACAGAGCCAAAATCGTTGTTGCTCAAGACAAAGTTTTTGAAAATTGCTGTGGAAACGCAGTTAACAATCCCAGTGCAATTCTTTTTAATAATAGCACGAGGAAACTTTAATAAGAAGAGCTATTAAACAGTATTCCTAAGTGAAAACACGTACTGGAAAAGTGACGACAATTCTTTTGGGAAAGTTGCCAGGTTTCTGAGAAGGAGGTGGGGGCAAAGATTTCTATGAACATATAGAGAAGTTGTTTTATATTCATTAAACCAGCCCTTGCCATTCTAGGCCCCGTATACAAGAAACACTAAAACTGAGTTTAAACTAGAAAGTCCACTTAATGTCTCTTTATTTTGAGTATTATGTAGTTTCTGGCAGCCAAATTCATCAGGGTTTTTACCAGGGCGGCACACAACCTTAGGCGCCCAGGAGAAAATACCCTCTGCTACGATCACCTTCTTTACAGAGAATGTTTTCTTGCTTTACTGCTCTTTACCCAGCTTGGAATATTGTGATTGTGTAAATAAACTTAAAGCGGAGGTTCTGCACCCCCTCCCCCCTGAAAGGTGCCAAATGTGTCACCGGAGGGGGGGGATCCAAAAAGCGGAGGTTCACTTTTTGTGTGAACCTCCGCTTTAAAAGAGATGACTGTACTCTGCTGATGGTGGGGAAAATGTGGAGGCAATAGCTGCACGGGGAAAACCATCCTTTGCCTTTTGTGCCTATAGGCATCAATTTACTAATGGTCATGTCCTGGTTTTCACAGAACTTCTGGGATTGACTATAACATCTCATTACACGAAATGCTGTACAAACTCCCTCTCTGAAAACTACAGAGGATAGAACTAGAACCAGCAAACACACTCTTTAGCCCAGAGGTGTCCAAACTTTTTTCAAAGAGGGCCAGATTTGATGAAGTGAATATGCGTGGGGGCCGATTATTTTGCCTGAGATTCTTTGAACCATTAAAAGTGTGTTCGTCCGAGCACTAATACACTGCTCTACAAGAATTCTCGTGCCTTTGTGGCTGTGTGTGGTGAAGACACAATCTCCAGCGTGTTATTTGGATATCCAGCAGCGGGAGCCATTGGCCAAAAGCCAATCAGGAGTGCAAGTCCCTAGAAAGGCAAGGCTCTCGTGGACATTGTAGAATCAGGCTCAGGTAAGTATAAGAGGGGCTGGTGGGCTGCTGCATACAGAAGATTTTTGACCTAACTGCACAACATGCACAAAGGTAAAAAGCCTTGTGCCTTTACAACCACTTTAAAGCTAAATTTGGACCCCCTCGCTGGGTTCCACCTGGCTTTACGGGGAGTCATGTGAGTAGTCTGTGAATTTCTTTCCTTTGATGTTCCCCCGCTTGGCGCGTAGGGGAACTGATGCGGTTTTCGGAGGGGCAACTCGTGGTGGGCGGTGACCTGAACATACCACTATCCCCGACGGAAGACACATCCTCGGGCTCGTCGACACTTACTCGTGATGCACGCAAACGCATTGACGCTACGCTGCACATGGCGCAACTGATAGACGCATGGTGCCTTTTCCACCCGGGAGAGCGAGACTTCTCCTTTTTCTCCAAGCCTCTCCTTTTTCTCCAAGCCCCACCAGATGTACTCGCGTATTGATTACTTCCTAATCCCTCACTGCCAACTCCACGCCATTAAAGACACGTCCATCGAGTCGATCACATGGTCTGACCATGCTCCGATCATGTTGACGTATGCCCTGGCTGACACTCAGACGTCCCAACACCCGGTATGGAGACTTAATGACAGAACCCAGAAGTGCTGGCGGACGTGATTACTGAACTCGGCCACTACTTCAGGACTAATACGACAGCGGAGAGTGATCCCGGCCTGGTGTGGGAGGTCCATAAGGCGGTAATCAGGGGTGTGCTTATTAAGCAAGTGGCCAGGCTGAAACGAGAGCGGACCGCGCAACTGAACGCGCTACTGGCCAAACTGCAAACACTAGAGTCCACACACAAGGCAACTCCGACGAGACAGGTGGGGATTGAGCTTGATGTGACCAGAACACAGATCACTGACATTTTACAATTTAGAGCCAAGGCAGCATTACAGGTATGTCGGAGGAAGGGGTACGAGTAGGGGAATAAATGCGGCCGACTCCTGGCACAGTCCCTGCAATCGCAACGCCATGCGACGTACATCCCCCGGCAGGACAGGCTGTTACGCTACCCGGACTGATAGTGCAGGAATTCAGAGACTTTTATAACTCCCTGTACAATCTGCAGACGCCCTCACCAGAAGGGGAGCTCACATTAGACTACCTTGAACAATCACGTATGCCTGTCCTGTCGGAAGAGACCCGTCGGGAGCTGGAGGAGCCCATCACCCTAGCTGAACTGCAGTTAGCACTTAAAAGCTCGAAACCGGGCAAAGCCCCTGGTCCAGACGGGCTGACCACGCATTATTACAAAGCCCTTCTCTCCAACCTTGGCCCACACATGGTAACGCTTTACAATACCCAAGAAACCGTCGTCTATTCCATAAAGCTTCCCTTCAAGCACAAATCTCGGTAATACCCAAAGACGGCAAAGACCCATCTTAATGTGGGAGTTATCGGCCGATATCTCTCCTCAACACAGACTTAAAACCATTCACAAAGATCCTGGCCTCCAGATTACAGCAACACATACCTAAACTAGTTCACTTGGATCAGGTGGGATTTGTGCCGGCCAGAGAGGCAAGGGACAACACCACCAAGGTCCTTAACCTACTGCATGTGGCCACCAGAAGCAAGACGCCCTGCGTACTATTAAGGACGGACGCCGAAAAGGCGTTCGACCGGGTGAACTGGGAGTTCTTGTTCGCGACGCTGAAATACATAGGCCTGGGATCTCAGATGTTGCGATGGGTGACGACGGCCCGGGTCAGGGCGAATGGAGTGTTGTCTGAGCCATTTTCGATTTCTAACGGGACCCGACAGGGGTGCCCGCTCTCACCCCTACTCTTCGCCCTGACCCTGGAATAGTTTCTTTGCCATGTACGCCGGAACCCGGGGATCGCCGGGGTGTCGGTGGGGGGGACACAACACAAGATATCTGCATATGCAGACGACCTCTTGTTCACGCTAACAAAGCCCCTCTCCTCCCTGCAGAACCTCCTGAAAGAATTTGAGACATACGGCCAACTATCCAACTTAAAAATACATTTCTCTAAATCGGAAGCCATGGGGGTGGGGGTCACTCCAGCCCGTCTAGTAAAACTTAAAACCAGCTTTAACTTAAAATGGACAGACACTGCCCTGAAATACCTGGGTACACACATACCGGCGGCCCTCTCCCGCCTGTTTCAGCTAAACTTCCCGCCACTCCTAAAGGAAGTGCAGAGACTTTTGGACCGGTGGAGCAGTGGCCTGCACTCGTGGCTAGGCCGCTGCAACATTTTAAAGATGTCGATCTTGCCCAAATTTCTGTACCTGATGCAGGCCCTTCCAGTGATCATCCCGGGCACCTTTTTTAAACAGACACAGTCCACTCTTACCCGGTTCTTGTGGGCAGGGAAACACCCGCGACAATTGGAGTATGCTCACACGCCCAAAATTACATGGAGGCATTGCGATGCCGAATATCCGCACGTACTACCGGGCGACCCACCTTAACAGGCTCCTGGACTGGTGCCGACATACAGACACCAAGCTATGGACGCGAATCGAGCAAGCGCAAAGTCCGATACCGCTACACAGGACCCCGTGGTGTCAAACCACACTGCCCCCCGAGCTCCGTCGTCATCCCATCATAGGTACGACCACTCGTATCTGCGCACAATCGCTGACTGACTCCCGTCTCTCGTCGCATAACTCGGCCATGTTTGCCCCTGGGCTACGGGACAGGAGATTCCTTGAACTGCGGGAAGCCGGATTATTTCAGGCATCGCACTTCTGTACAGGGAACAGATGGAAGAGTGCTGCTCCTTTGGCCTGGACTATATGAGAGCCCGACAGCTTAGCCATTTCCTGAGCAGCTTGGCACCGCCAGACAATGCGCCCCCCCCCCGCCCACGACATTTGAAGAACGTTGCGCGACGGACGGGCCACTCCCCCATGCGCTATTCGTAACATACAATCTCCTGATTACACCGAAAGAGGAAGACGTACCCCCCTGTTTTGCCAAATGGAAAAGGGACCTTAACTGCCAATTCACCAGCAGCATGGTTCGACATATACTTCTCTTTACTCATAAGTCCTCCCTGAGCACTAGGGTACAAGAGACAAATTTCAAAATCCTCACCCGATGGTACAGGACCCCTGAGCTGCTTCACAAACTATTCCCAGAGACATCAGATCGTTGCTGGCGCTGCCAGGAAGAGAGGGGATCACTACTCCATATATTCTGGTCATGCAGTAGACTACAAGGCTTTTGGGGGGAGATCCGACGCATAACACAAAAATTTACAGACAGGGTACTAGAAAATGAACCGGCCTTCTTCCTGCTACACGCGGCGACTATTCCAGCCAAGTCCTATAGGAACTCGGTAGTGCGTCACCTTCTGGACGCGGCAAGAGCCTGTATCCCCCTGTGCTAGAAATCCCCACACCCACCTTCTGTAGCTCAGTGGCTCAGAAAGGTGGACGATATCAGTCGGATGGAGGACCTGATCCTCACTAGCCAGCAGAGGGAAGAGACTTACACAGAGACCTGGCAACTATGGAACGCGTTCAGGTTCTCAGATGAGGGACGGAATCTTAGGGGCGAGGCCCCAGACGCAGGCGGGGACGGCACCTCCCCTACCCCTCATCCGCAACCCCCCCCCCAGTAACAGGGTCCCCAACCCCCCCCCCCTTGCCCCCCCTGCCCCCCTCCCCCCTTCCTCCTGTCCAGGAGCAGTTCCCGGCCATCTCCTACCCCCCAACCCTCAATTTTCACCCTCTACTCTATCCCTCTCTCACTCTTTCCTCCTAGCTCTCCTTTCTCTCTAGCTCTAGACTTTAAATGGAAAATGCGGAGTCAACTGGACCTGGCGGACCCTGATGTAGGCCTGCCTTGTCCTCAGGGGCGACACTTTAGTTGCTCAGGGGCACGCCCACTATAGTGGGACATGGTTGACCCCCCGGGGGACTCCAGATAAGGTCACATCTGTCCCAGACACAAGGGGCGTGAGGTGTGAGCGTGTTAACGTTATTGAAGGTATTTGTATATGACTGCCTGCTCCTTCTTACTGCCAATGTATGTACGTTTCAATGTTGACCGGGGTCCATGTGGGCCAGTTTGTACTCTGCTTTGAATAAATAAAAAAAAAAAGAAGCTAAATTTGAAAGTCTAGTGGCTGTAAGGATAAGACTCCCACTAATTTAGAATAATTAACAACCTTGGTTTTATTTGTCTTAAACTGTAATAAAATGCAAAGCTTTTTTTGGTTTCAATAAAGTGGGGAACAAATCAGCTCCCCACAAGGCCACAAACAGCATTAAAACCTGGCACTGGTTCTAACGCCTTTCTTCGTTGTCTGAGGTTTAAAATTAGCACAACCATGTTAGAAAATATTCTGTGCAATTCCTACAACATGGTTTGGAGGCCTAAGGGACCAGGATAAACCCATCTCTGAATACCTACTAATAGGAGTGTTAAAGCTCCAAAGGGTTAATATCTACTCTCTATTCCCACTTGCTACATACTAAACTGGGTAAAGCTAAATTGGCTATTAAAGTGAAGTTCCACCCATTTTTTTTTATGTTTGTCTGTGCTGCATGCCCTAATCTCATAGTGTTCAGAATGGACAATTTTATTTATTTTGTTGCTTGTAAATACCTTTATTTTGTAGTCCTTCATTGCTTCCTCCTCCTTATTAGCCTAGGCTATTAAGACACATGGCTATTTGCAAGGGTTTCTGGGATAGGCATCATGTTTCCCAGTAGTCCTTGCAAACCTGACTGAAACCTATTACATTGCTTGTGCAGCACTGAGCATGTGCGAGATATGCAAAGCTGAAATCCAGGAAGTCATACAGTCTGGCTTCATGATGCCCACACTTAAGATGGCCACTGTCTATTTCTAGATTATAATAAATAAATAAATCTAAATGCTGCAACAACCTAACAAAACAGACCTTAGTTTACAGACTAACTTTACTAGAATACATTAAGCTTGTGTATTACAGGGGTATTTATATTTAAAAAGTGAAATTGTGGGTGGAACTCCCCTTTAAGACCAAATGACAGAGCCTATTACCTACTATGTCTAGAGAGGAATGGGATGATATATATGTTACTCTTACATGTTGATCTCACAAGTAATTAATAATAGTTCCAATAAATTGTATATTATACACCAAAACATACCGATCTCCTGGTCGACTGCACAGAATGAGATGTATGGCAACATCCAACTGTATATAATGTAATGAACCACAAGAGATTTTACACCCTGCACTTGTGGATGTCAAATTATATCTGAACTTCAAGTTATTACTGCGTTTACCACCTTACTGTAGTCCATTTTTCCTTGTACATCTAACGTTTATATGGTATGCTAGACCAGTCCAGCTTGCCTTTATCTGGCCATTGGGGCACTAGTCTTCTTACTGCTACGAGGGACTGTTCCTGCCACTGACACCAATGATAGGTCATTATCCCTCCCATTGATACCAATATTGGGGCACTATCCCTCCCTTTGATACAAATAATGGGGCACTATTCCTCAAACTAACACCAATGATGGGGCATTATCCCATTCATTGATACAAATGATGGGGCACTATTCCTCCAACTAAAACTGATGATAGGACACTATTCCTCCAACTAACACCAATAAGGGGGCACTATTCCTCCAACTGACACCAACGATAGGACAGTATTCCTCCAAATAACACCAATGATGGGGCACTATTTCTCCAACTAACCCCAATGATGGTGCACTAACCCTTTCATGGATACCAATATTAGGAAACTATAGGCAAACTAGGTGAAAGTGTTATGATCGGAAGAGACCAAAATCAGGCTCTTTGGCATCAACTCAACTCGCCATGTTTGGGGGAGAAGGAATGTTGCATATGACCCCCAACAACACCATCCCCACCATCAAACATGAAGGTGGAAACAATAAAGGGTCACTAAAGGTTTTTTTTTTTTTTAAGTTAAATAGCCTCCTTTACCTTACTGCAGTCCTGGTTTCATGTCGTTATTGTTTGTTTTTGCTCTGATGTTGCAGTAATTCTCCTCTGTTTTGGACACTTCCTGGTTGTCTGTTTACCGATGACCAAAGTACTGGGAGCTTCTAGTTTTGTTTTCCAAACCATCACTGCTCTCTGGCTCTGTCCAGCACAGATACAGCATAACATGCAACAACGAAACTAGATGCAAAAACGAAACTAAAAAACTACAGGTACATTATATGATTGATTTGTATCCATTTGTAATCGTTTTTAACAGGAATCTTTAACTATTATGTCTCTATACCCTGTAAACAGTCATTTCAGCAAAACAATTTTTTCCTTTGCAACTCCTTTAAGCTTTAGAGGTGTTTTCCTGCTAAGGGGACAGGACAACTGCACCACATTAAAGGGACGATGGATGGGGCCATGTACTGTCAAATACATGTGGCCATGTGTTTTGGTTCATTGTCATGCTGGAATACCCATCCACGACCCATTTTAAAATCTCTGGATGAGAACCTCCTCCCCTCATCCAGAGCATTGAAAATGGGTCATGGATGGGTATTTCAGCATGACAATGAACCAAAACACATGGCCAAGACAACAAAAGAGTGGCTCAAGAAGAAGCACATTAATGTTCTACAATTACAGACCGTAATCCCATAGAAAATATGCAGAGGCAGCTGAAGGTTCGAGTTTCCAAACGTCAGCCTCAAAACTTTAATGAATTAGCAAGGATCTGCAAAGAGGAGTGAGACAGAATCCCTCCTGAGATGTGTGCAAACCTGTTGGCCAACTACAAGAAACATCTGACCTCTGTGATTGCCAACATGGGTTTTGCCACCAAGTACTAAGTCATGATTAGCGAAGGGGTCAAATACTCATCTCCCTCATCTCCCCCATCAATTTATAACTTTTTTGAAATACGTTTTTCTGGATTTTTTTGTTGTTATCCTATCTCTCACTATTATAATAAACCGACCATTAAAATATGGACTGATCATTTCTTTGTCAGTGGGCAAACTTACAAAACCAGCAGGGGATCAATTACTTTCTACCCTCAGGCCTTGTACACACGATGGGATGTTTCCATCGGATATGTCCGCCGGACTGTTTGATCCGATGGCTGTACACACCATTGGATCAAATTCCCCGCCGGCGGACAGCGCGGTGACGTTGACGCCGCCACGTCACCGCTACGTCACCGCACCAGGAAGTAAACACTTCCACGCGCATGCGTCGGATCCATTCACAGGATACGACGCATGTGCGGGCATGCTTTGAAACTTTTCCGCTGGAGAAATCCGGCCAAAACTGTCCGTTTGCCCCTACAGACGAGGGGATTCCGTCGGACCATTTTCAGCGGATTTATTCCCTCGTGTGTACAAGGCCTTACTGTATCTCTAGTATATGTGAACTCCCAGTTCTTTATATTAGGGAACATATTCAGGTGTTTTATATGATTACTGTTGTGAACACATACAGTATGTACTTGAAATGTTTGAGTTTAACCCCTTCCCTACCGCCGTATAGGGGAATCACGTCATGGTGATCCCCTTGCCGATGAGACAGGACGTTGCACAACGTCCTGTCTTCACGGCGTTCTAGCGCCCGCGCGCGCGCCGCCGGCGGCGCGCGCGCGCGCGCCCGCGGCACCACCCGCGATCCCGCGCGCGTGCCCGACGGCCGCGATTGCCGCCGGGCACCCGCGATTTCTGGAAATCACGGCAGGAGTGTGGATCTGTGTGTGTAAACACACAGATCCACCTCCTGTCAGCGGTGAGGAGACTGATGTGTGTTCCCAGTACAGAGGAACACACATCGATCTCCTCCCCCTGTGAGTCCCCCTCCCCCTACAGTTAGAACATACTTTTAGGACACATTTTAACCCCTTCAGCGCCCCCTAGTGTTAACCCCTTCCCTGCCAGTCACATTTACACAGTAATTAGTGCAGTTTTATAGCAATAATCGCTGTGTAAATGTGAACGGTCCCAAAAACGTGTCAAAAGTGTCCGATATGTCCGCCGCAACGTCACGGTCACAAAAAAAAAAAAACGCAGATCGCCGCCATTACTAGTAAAAAAAAAAAAAAAAAAAATGCCATAAATCTATCACCTATTTTGTAGACGCTATAACTTTTGCGCAAACCAATCAATATACGATTATTGCGTTTTTTTTTTACCAAAAATACGTAAAATACGTATCGGTCTAAACTGAGGGGAAAAAAAGTTTTTTTTAAAAAAAATATTGTGAGATGTATTAAATAAAAAGGAAAAAATATTGTGTTTTTTTTAAAATTGTCGCTCTTCTTTTGTTTAAAGCGCAAAAAATAAAAACCGCAGAGATGATCAAATACCACCAAACGAAAGCTCTATTTGTGTGGGGAAAAAAACATAATGATTTAATTTGGGTACAGTATTGCCTGACCGCGCAATTGTCATTCAAAGTGCAACAGCGCTGAAAACTAAAAATTGGTCTGGGCAGGAAGGGGGTGAAAATGCCCTGTATGGAAGGGGTTAATAAACAGTTAACAAAAAAGTAAAAATATATACATTAATGAGTACACCCCTATTGAAAAGTAAGATTTTAATCAATATCTCAATGAAAATAGGAACATTTTCCAAAATGTTGACATTTTGTTTAGCTCATTAAATGAAAGTAAGGTAATGTTATAACTTACAAGATTACAAAATCTTCAGTTTGACTCAAATTATCAAAAACGAATACACCCCACAACAACATCGACTACATCTAGTATTTTGTACGACCTCCATGATTTGTAAAGACAGCACCAAGTCTTCTAGGAATGCAATGAATGAAGTTGGCGACATATTGCAACATCTATCTTTTTCCATTCTCTTTGAGGGGCCTGGATGCTGGATGGAGAATGATGTTCAACTTGTCTCTCCAGAATTCCCCATAGGTGTTCGATTGGGTTCAGATCAAGAGACTTACTTGGGCACTGAATCACTTTCATTCTGTTCTTCTTCAGAAATGTAACAGTGGCCTTAGATGTGCGTTTTGGATCATTGTCATGTTGGAAAAGTACACAACGACAAATGGCACGGACTGATGGTACTATCTTCTCATTCAATATAGAGCAGTAAATCTGTGAATTCATGATACCATCAATGAAATTCAACACCCCCGGAACCAGCAGCACTCATGCAGCCCCACAGAAGGACACTGCCACCACCATGTTTCACTGTTGGCACCATGCATTTTTCTTAGTACTCCTCGCCTTTGCAATGGTATACAGTTTTGAAGCCATCAGTTCCAAAAACATTTATCTTGGTCTTAGTGAGTGAGTGAGAAACTCATATAACACATGCAAACTAAATCGTCTCTGGGCGCTTGGTATCCTTTCCCTACTGTACTTTTGCCTTCAGAAAAGATGGGTTTTTAATTTTTTTTCTGAAGGCCAGGTGATTCACCTCCAACCGGATGCTGGTTGGTAGAGCGTTCCATAGTCTAGGTCCTTGGGTCTCAGCACTCTGTTGTAATATTATATGACTTCACACTCCAGAGTATAGAGTCCCAGTAGTCTTCCTTTTTCAGCACTGGCTCTGGTAAATTCTAGGCAGTTTTTTTGTGCATGGGCTTTAGAAGAGGTTTTCTACGTGGATGACAGCCATGCATTCCCTTCCTCTGCAGTGTATGCCATATTGTGTCACGGAAACAATCACCCCAGTTTGGCTTTCTACTTCTTTAGCTAACTGCAGTGAACTTGCATGTCGATTTTCTTTAACCCTTCTCATCAGAAAATGCTCCTGTTCAGGTGTTAACTTTCCGTGGACAGCTTGGATGTCTCTGTGTAGATGGTTGCAGTTCCATCTTTGTTACATTTTTGTATCACTTATGCTACAGAATTCTGACTGATAGGTAAAGCTTTGTGATGATCTTTTTGTAGCCCTCAACCTTTTTTGAGTAAAGAAATAATTTTCTTTCCTTTTGACATTTCTCTTACATGTGGTGTTGTTGCTGACAGCATGAAATGGGAAGGGGTTTTCTATGTTAAGTAACACCCTTTTATAATAAACTGTCTGCTGGACACCTGTTTAATGAATAATTAGACTCAACTGTAGTTGAATTCTTGTTAATTAGGATTTTGCTCCCATAGCCTGGTACACACGTTTAGATTATTGGACAAATAATCATCCGTTTTTTGTTGTATGTGTTGAATTGTTTTGTAATGTAATATTTTGTTTCTGGGCATTAAGAGTCCTGCTCTTTTTTTGGACGAAAACTGTACTAATTAAATGAAAATTGGATGTTGTGTTCACGTACGATAAACATATTATAGCATGCACCTTAAGGTTTTGTCATCCGAAAAGTCGGAATCGGCTGTCAAAAACACTATACTAACAATCAGATAATCATTAGTTTGATTTTCTTGTCGTGTCTATGGCCTTAAGACACAGGTGTAAAATGCTTGCCACTGAGCTTCTTTTTGGCAAATTGGAGGCAGATTGGGCCTCATAGCTTCAATGGGAACACCAGAAAATGTGCTACATGAACGTTTTACGAGTGTTTGGTCAATAGTTTTTTTGCTCACCACCCCAATCTCCTCCACCTCAGCTAGTACTTTCTATTGGCTAAACAAAAATGCCTGAAGCTGTAAAACACTTGCAATACACATCTAAAACCATCAAAATAAACTTCTAAAAATGCTCAAAGACTCCCAAACAAAAATGCCCGAAAGTCACTCTGCTCAGTTATGAATGCAGCCTCATTGAAGGTATTAAAACCACGGAAACTGATTGATCCCTGTAGGACATCCTAGCCAAGTCTGTGACCCTTATTTTTCTCCATTTCACATATGATTGATCACCAACTTGCCCAAGGCTTGCTAATTGGACAATGAAGGATCATCACCACACAGGTGAGGTAAGTAAACTCCTCCTCTTAGCAAACTTCCAGTATTGGAATAATGGCAAAGTTCATAACATCAAAGCCTGCTTTCCTCAGACTTGTAGTCCTCCATTTTCCAGTCCTGCTCCACAGAAATCTACATGACTAGGGTAAGACAGGTGTCACTAATAACTCCCCCTCAATACCACTATGCCTTAAATTGCTCTTATTATCTAATATACGTAAAATAAATTTAGACCAACACAAGATTGTGATGAAAAACTAGCCAGAGCAGGCATTTATTAACAAATAACCAATGTAATATTCCTTTCAAAAGAAACATACTGACAATAACGATAATAACCATGGTTGCAGATCTTTGAATCAAAGGCTAATCTTCGGTTTATGTCTGCAGAACCAACTAAAGGTCCGCAGCCATAAGAAACTGGCTCGGGGACAATCCAAACTCTTTGCAGATACCTTCACGACCCAACTTCCAATTTAACCAACCGTTAATTGTAACTTCTCCAGAGGACGCCATACCTTAGATATGTCCCTAGTATGTGATATCATTGATAATTTAGACTGCCTCCAAAGATCCCAACCGCCTGGCCACTAGAACCTCTGAGGAGCATCAATCCCAAAAAAATAATAAGTGGGAGGGCGGGAAGTTTATTTTTCGTCTGTTGTCTTCCAACTGCTTGAACTTTTCTTCTACCTGCCTAGACCCCCTTTGGAGTCCCTTCTAAAATTCAATCCCACCAATCACGGTGACTGGTTAATAACCTTATATCTCCTGACTCTTGACGTCCCAGATGTTTACCCCATATCTCCTTGCCTCTCCTGTTCAACCAGTCATGTCCACCCTTCGCCTATTTTTAATAAAAGAAAAATAAAGATTTGAGATTTTACACTTGCTGTATTTAAAGTACAATATATGTATAGCCTGTTTTTTTTTGTTTTCTTTAATAAGGGGGATAAGGTTAAACCATTTGTTAAGTTTTTACTGCAATATGTGTCCCTGTAGGGGAGATTCATCTCTCTATTTTTAATGGTCACAATTGTTACTAAAATCAGGAATTGGAAATTCAAAATTTTAAGGTGGTCCTCAGAATGAAAGGTTGGCGTAAATTGTCTAAAGAGGAGAGGTTCCCTCACTTTGGTAGATTTCTTCTAAATTCATGTTAAGGGAAAATACCCCAATGGTACAAAATCAGCAAAAAATGATCTGACTAGTTTTTAACCCTTCCCTATTCTATCCAAAAAAAAAATATTTTTTTGACTATACACACATTTTACATTTATTGATTACATAACTGGATTAAATGATCATCTTTATATCAGACTTAAAAAAGGCAGGAAAAAATCTGATTTTACATGGGATATTTATTTTTAAAGAACAAACAAAAAAGCCACAATCTGCAACAGCACCATCTAGATGGTCAAGACCATGCAAAACCCTTTGCGAAAATGCCACTAAATTATGGGAGTCAAGATGAATTATCCTTAATATTAGTATGTAATACTGGCCAAGCTGGAGGAATGTGAGCTACGGATCTCCAACATTTTACTAGGCTCCGAGGATGGAGAAATAGGATTAGCCATGGGCTGAACATTTCGGAGCAGCTGTATAAATGCTAGTATCTTGCCCCACATCTGGACAGCAGATGTCTTTTCACGTGACCTGTGTGCTCTATTGGCCAGATGGAGAAGTGAGCCTGAAGGGCTTGTTAAAGAGCCTCTCAGAGGGCCAGCTACATTACACGGACTGGTCAACTAAGGCCATTTGCCTGACCCCAATTCCTCTGCCGTACTGGACATCATATACAAAACTGGAGTGGAGGAAGGTATTAATTGTGGCTGTTGGAACCAACCATTTATGCCCTACTTTTGATGTTCCAACTTCCAGGCACCAGTACATAGACAGAAATTAATACAAACATGTCTCTAAAGAAAAATAATATAAAAATCTATTGCAACCTAATGAGCAGTGGACGTAATGGGACCATCATCATCTGTGCTATGCATTTTTATATCAGTTAAGTTGTTAAGAGTTTTGCCGTGGACATTCCGACCACAAAACCATGGATTTTTTTCCCGATGGAAGTTGGCTCAAACTTGTCTTGCATACACACGGTCGCAAAAAAGTTGTCGGAAATTCCGATCGCCAAGAACGCGGTCACATACAACATGTACAATGGCACTATTAAAGGGAAGTTCAATACCAGTTGTGTTAGAAGAAGAAGTGTGGTGAGAGACGATTCGCGCTATTCATCCTTGTGCTTTTCAGTCCGTTACAGCACGACAAATGTGCTATCTCCATTACGAACGCTAGTTTTGCCAGACCGATCGCTTCCGTCTCGTACTTGATTCAGAACATGCGTGGAATTTTGTGCGTCGGAATTGTCTACACACGATCGGAATTTGTTGTAGGAAAATTTGAGAACCAGCTCTCAAATTTTTGTTGTCGGAAATTCCGATGGGGCCTACACATCGAACATTTGTTGTCGGAATTCCGAGCAGCTAACCTGCTGCACATAAATTTAGATTTCCTGCCTGGTCTCAAACAATATTTAAATAGATAATGTTGTGGTGGCAAAAATGGTGCCTTGAAAAAGTATTCATACCCCTTGAAATTTTCTATATTTTGTCATGTTACAAACAAAAACATAAATGTATTTTATTGCTTTATTTTGGTGATAGACCAGTGTTTCTTAAATCCATTCTTCAAGGCGCCCCAACAGGTGATTTGATAAGTTTCCTTGCCTTAGTAATTACCACAGTCGTTTCAGTTGAGGGAAATCCTGAAAACATGGCCAGTTGGGGCGCATTGAGGACTGGAGTTGAGAAACACTGTGATAGATCAACACAAGGTGGCACATAATTGTGAAGTGGTAGGAAAATTATAAATGGTTTTCTAATTTTTTTACAAATCAATATGTGAAAAGTGTGGCGTTTTTTTTTTTTTCAGCCCCCCTTAGTCAATACTTTGTAGAACCTCCTTTCACTGCAATTACAACTGCAAGTCTGTTTGGGGATGTCTCTACCAATTTTGCATATCTAGAGAGTGAAATGTTAGCCCATTCTTCTTTTCAAAATAGCTCAAGCTCTGTCAGATTGGATGGAGAGCATCCGTGAACAGCAAATCTTGCCACAGATTCTCAATGTAATTTAGGTCTGGACTGTGACTGGGTCATTCTAACACATGAATATGCTTTGATGTAAACCATTCCATTGTAGCTCTGGCTGTATATTTAGGGCCGTTGTCCTGCTTGAAGGTGAACCTCCACCCCAGTCTCAAGTCTTTTGCAGACAGGCTTAACAAGTTTTCTTCTATGATTTCCCTGTATTCGGCTCCACCCATGTTCCCATCAACTCTTACCAGTTTTCCTGTCCCTGCTGAAGAAAAGCATCTCCACAACATGATACTGTCACCACCAAGTTTCATGGTTGGGATGGTGTGTTTAGGGTGATGTGCAGTGTTAGTTTTCCACCTTACATAGCGTTTTGCTTTTAAACACCGGACACTACTTTACTTTCACTACTTCTTATTTTCTGTGGTATCTCTGGGACAGCTAGTCTAGGGAACTTTCCCCAATAGGACACAAAATAAACTGATAGCGGTCTAAACCTTTCCCTATTCTATTCAAAATAAAAAAACTGATTAAATCTACACGTTAAAATAAATGGTGTATATGGATCTAAGGTTGTACAATCAATGTATATATAGGTTCCAGCATCCCAACTATAAGCAATACACGAAAAGGAGGATTAAGGAACTTTCAATGTATCAAAAGAAAAACAAAAAATACATACATTATAATTAAAAATTAAAGGCATGAAAAGGGAGGAGAAGCAGCCAGGGGAGAATAATCAACCCTTAAAAAAATACATGTAAAAAGAATATGTGATCCGCCCCAAATGGTCCAATGGGAGTAAAAAACAGGAAGAGTACTGCAGCTTGTCCCCAGTTAAGTAGTTACATAGCCATGAACACCAGGTACAGGAACAGGGTAACATCTGTAAAGTTTCCATATACATTTCCTTCACTCTGACCCTGTTACCTGGTGGTTTTAGTAATTTGGCAACTTGCCTGTACCTTCTGAGGTTGCTGTAAGATTCTGACAGGTGCTAACATCTACTGAAGCTCTCCTTTACCTGGTGTTTTCTCCTCTGTCACTAGGTGGCATTGTGGCTGGTGACAAGGGCAAAGCAAGGACAGATTATGAATAGATGGGGTGTCTCAACCAATAGGCAGGGTTTTTTTAGTCCCTTGGCCTGCTGGGAGAGCCTATTTATTTGGGTGGAGCCAGGTGATCGGGGTTCTGTGCCACCTGGACGGCTGTCTACATGGACGTGTGTTATGTCACCCTGGGCAGCTAGGCCGGAAGCCTGAGGCCTATGCTGGGGACACCTGGCTGCCAGGCTGCCTGAGGCCTATCCAGGAGCAGGAGAAGCACCGTAGGGTTGGGAATGCAGGATTAGAGTCCAACCGAGATGTGAATATTCAGCCGGATGGGGAAGCAAGTGAGCAAGTACCAGAGCAGTCTTCTCACAAGCCGGGGACGGTGAAGAAGTGGGAAAGGTTCAGAGGAGTGGAGCGGCCCCAGTGTGAAAGAGGCCTAAATTTCTTGTTTGCATTCAAAAAGCGACTGGCGCTCATCATTTCATCTTGCATTACACCCACCATGCCTGGTAATCCACTTTACAAGGAAGGATATCAGCTCTCCCTAACTCTGGAGGTCACCATTAGGTCTCTTATGTAAAATATTTTGTTACATAAGGATTGTTTTATTGTATGTGAGCCTTGATGTATTGTGCTCAATTTTGCACAATTCTATGTTTGTTAAAGCAGAACTAAAAAAGGGGTGCTCACCAACGCTCCCTTATCAGCAGTGGCATCTTCTTCTGTTTTGGGCTTCGGCCGTATTTATTGGCCGGCGTGAGATGACGTCACCCCTGAGCATGTGCAAGAGTTAGTCATACCAGCACACAGGATCGACTTGACCACTGTACGTTGAGCTGCACAAGCCCAGTTTACAGTCCTGTGATTGCAGTGAGCAGGCAGGTAGGCATGTTTTATTGCAGAAGAGACATTGCTTGTACAGCTGAAGGAAATCCTTCTCCCAAGCCATTATATTCTTCTGGTGGGGGAGCCATCCCCGGCGGGAGAAGACAGTGATTGTTAGCGGCTTTACTAGCCAGTAGTGATAATCACATGTAAAATTCCGGCATGCTGGTCTACCCATACATGGTTCCAGATTTGATGGATCTATATCTCCTTTCTTTCATATGTAGCGTTACCCCCGATAGAGCCGCTGGTTGATTTGTTTGGGATCTACTCTCTTGGCTCAGCTCACCCCTATTTAATCAGCTCAAACCCGCCTTGACACATCAGAAGTCTGGCAGTAGGATATTGTGACCCCTACTGGGCTGGAGTCACAATAGCAGACACACAGTATACAATGGCAATGTGATAATGAATTACCTGCTGTGGTGGTATGACCCCTCCGGGCGAAAAAATACACTCCAAACAATAAATGTGATTGATTATCAAGGGGTAAGTTTACTGTAAGGCACTTAGAAGCAACAAGCATAGGGTTTTAAATGCAAACACAATCAGTCAGCAGTAACTCAAACTGATTCGCAAGGGCCCTTGCGAGAATCAGTAGTGGTACCACCCGCCTAAACTCAGGGATCAGTGCGTCCCTAGCGGACAATCCTTTAGTCAATGTGCTTGTAGCGACCGGTTGGTGCACGTGAATTTGTAATCCACAGATAACGGTTACAAGAAGGAATCACTCAACAGAATGTCTATGGCAGTAGAACGTGGTGGGGCTACTACAAAGCATTGGGATAATTAACTAGGCCTCTGAGTTTTGGCTACAGGCCAAAAGTATGTCCGTAACTGGTAACTAGAAACTGGGTGTCTGTGATAACCAGGTAGTCAAAGGTTGAGCAAGTGCTCTCTCACCCCACAGGTCGACCCGCCTGATTCCTTCTCAGGAAGAAGAAGAGAACCCACTGTTCAGGCGTTGCTCCAGAACACACACAGGATCCCGGACAAAGATGTCCCACTGCTACAGTTGTCAGCTGGGCAGCCTCTTCGAACTCCGGAAACACTGGCTTGGAGTTGGGGTCTTGCTTCCGTCTGGATTGCTGATCTCACGGCAAATCTAGGCCCAGGCTTCCGGCCTAGGACACGGCAATCTCCGTCAGCAGCTCCGCACAGGAGAGGTGGCGGGCCCGAGAGAGAGAGAAAACCCCCTCCCCTTCCTTAAGTAACCTCCTCCACCGGTCTAGCGGATTGTCACATCCTCCTGGAGGGCAAAGCATTGCGGAAATTGTAGTCCGTTTCTCCTACGAGTCAATGGAGTCCATATCTCCTGCTACTTGTAGTCCCGCAATGCATAACTTGTATAACGGTATCTAACATATTTACAGGCTTAAGTAAAGTTCCTACACATATTTTACAGATTAATTCTACCATATACATAAAGGAATTGGAACATGAGACTTATAATTCCAGGAACTATTTATTCTTGTTTCTTACATTGCAGAGGAACAATTGTGTACTATACCATTTTGTGTGTAATTCATCTATTTTATTGCATTTCCCTCTCTTCTTGGATTGTATACTTCAAGTGTACTTTTTTCTTTTATAAGAACTATGTTTTATCTTGTACCAATGCCTCCTTTTTTGGAAATGTGAATTGTGTTTGACATGTAACCTGTCTTCAAACAGCTTATGTGCACTATGCTCTTTCTCTCCTTTTTGTGCTTTCTACTTCATTATGTACTGAAACATTTTATATATAAAAAAAATGATTTATTTTTCATTTTACTGTATACATCTCATATTTTACTTCTGGTACCATGAAAGTCCCTTAATGCTCCGCTTATACTGTATGTATTACATCTACACACACACACTAATGTACCAATGGGAGCGGGCAGGCAGCGGCGTCTGATCCAATGGCTGTGGAGGAGGGATGATGAATAGTTCTCAATGAGGCCGAGTAGCCACGCCCTCTGTTGAAGTCGGAAGTGATGAAACATGCAGTACGTGGCTACGACAGCGTAACCAGGAAGTGAGAGTGCGCTCCACCGCTGGCTTATCGTAACCAGGAAAGGTATCTCCAGCACTGTGCATACAGCACAAGCGCGGCCCCTGTGTTCGGAGGATAGCGGTCACTACTCTTTTATGTTCTTTGCAAGTTGATGCATTGTACGTAGATAGGAAGCGGGTTGTTGGTACACAGGTTTTTTATCTAATTAAAGCAGAATTACACTATATCAGTGCCTTTGTGTTTTATATGAACTGTGATTGGAAATTAACCCTTGCTGCTTCTGGAGTGATGTTGGAGGTCTAAACAGGAGGAATTTGTATACAAGGCTCAGTTTATTCAGTCACTTGGTGAGTGTGAACCCCAGAGGGGGAGTGTGCCTCACTTTTGTGGTGAAGATTGGGAGCTGGTGTAGGGTGCACTACTATTCCAACCCTAGAAACACTTACAAACTATCTGAACTGTGTTTTGACAAACCACTTTGGGACTTTCATCATTTATTTATTTATGTGAATTTGGACGTCATCCATCATTAGCGTCGTTTTATCATTTTACGACCCAGATTTGGGTCCATTTGTTTTGATACATTTTATGTTTTTTTTTTATAGATGAGTTCTCATTTATTTTAAACAGCTGCTGAAACTTTTATCATATCATACTGATTGGTATTTGATATTGATTTATTTATTTTATGATTATTTCTATACTCCACTAGTGGAACCTCATCAACAGTTAAGTTACTTTCTTTGGCGCCGAGAAGTGCACTTTGGGCCCCTTTCTAGTGTGTACCTTCTTCATACACTATGGGCCAGATTCAGGTAGATGGGCGAATCTTTATGTTGGAGTAACGTTTCTCATTTACGTTACTCCGCCGAAACTTTAGGAGCAAGTACTGTTAGTCACATAGCACTTGCTCCTAAAGTTGCGGCGGCGTAGCAAAAATGAGCCGGCGGAATTCAAATTGGGCGGGTAGGGGGCGTGTATTATTATAACTAGGCGCGATCCCGCGGCGAACGTACTGCGCATGCGTCGACTGTCAGTGCGCATGCTCCAAATTCTTTCAGAGAACGTCAATGACGTCAATCCCCATTCACGGACGTTTTACGCAAACGACTCGAATTTTTTTTTTTCGACGCGATGACGACGGCCATACTTAACATAGGATACTCCACTAGGGGGCTGCTTTATCTTTACGCCGCGTATCTCTTACGGAAACGTCGGAAAGTCACTGCGTCGGGCCCGAATACGATCGTAAATTGCCGTTTCTCGCTGATTAACATATTCTCGGCGTTAATCAGCGGGAACGCCCCCAGCGCCATTTTTTAAATTGCAGTTCCGATACGACGGCGTAATACAATTACGCCGCTCGTATAGGAACTCCAACCCGGCGTTTCTTGTTTTCTAAAAACAGAAAACAGAAACGCCGGCTCAAAGTGAGAGTTAGGCTGGAGTATCACTGATACTCCAGAGTAACTCTACCTGAATCTGGCCCTATATCTATGATCTTTAACCACTTAAGACCCAGACCAAAATGCAGGTAAATGACCAGGCCTCTTTTTGCGATTCGGCACTGCATCGATTTAACTGACAATTGCGCGGTCGTGCGACGTTGCTCCCAAACAAAATTTGCGTCCTTTTCTTCCCACAAATAGAGCTTTCTTTTGGTGGTATTTGATCGCCTATGCGATTTTAATTTTTTGCGCTATATACAAAAATAGAGCGACATTTTTGAAAAAAAATCTATATTTTTTTACTTTTTGTTATAAGAAAAATCAAATAAACCAAATTTTAGTCAAACATTTAGGCCAAAATGTATTTCGCCACATGTCTTTAGTAAAAAAAAAAATTGCAATAAAAAAAAATAGCTACCTAGCGGGAACAGCGACACTAATACAGCAATCAGAAAAATGATCGCTTAGTGACGCTGGCAATAGGGAGTGAAAGGGTTAACTAGGGCGGTGATCAAGGGGTTAAAACTTTATTAGGGGGGGTACGGGGGCTACCCTGAACCTAACACTAACTGCCTGTCACACTGACACTAACTGCAGTGATCATACATATGGCGGTTGAAAAAAACAAGCAGAGATCACATAATTTCCTCCTTCCTGTGTTTACACAGGAGGAGGAAGTGCAGAGCGGGGGGAGCGCGCGCATTGGCTGAGAGCAATCCGGAGGGGGCGGACAAAAAACGAACCGCCGCCCCCTCGTCCCGGATCGCTCGTACAGCCACGAGGACCGCCGCATGTACCGGGGAGGGGGGGGGTCCCGATCGGACCCCCGACCCACAGCAAGGCACCAATGTATATATACGTTGATGTGCCTGTCGGTGCCATTCTGCCAACGTAAATGTACATGCGGCGGTCCGCAAGCAGTTAAAATATGTATTGTACCAAGACAGAAAGAACTAACGAAACGGAATTCTCTAAAATATTTGCCCCGCAAACAAAATGGGTTCATTAAATTATATACGGTATAACAGGTATATGTGGATCAAAGGAAGTGAATTAAGCAAACTTGTGAAATTAAATGTGCCTTTAAACATGGATGTATCGAGTATCTTGTGGTCGGTGTCTGAATTACATGGGCCTCTAAGTATTCAGCATCAGTCTGAAGACTTCTTGACAGCTATGTAAACTGCGGCGGCCTGTGTTTATATAGCTCTAGTAAGCAGTACTTTGCAGTGTTTAATATTCTCTTCCCTCTGGATCAGCTGAGAGCCAGTGAACCGTAAGGAAACTCCTCACACACTATATATAACATCATTCTTTGCCTGTCATCATCTCCAGGCCGACTCCTCTGTGCTATGGGTATGCTAAATAAGCCATGAATCCAGGGCCTTATGTTAACTATGGACACACAGCAAAATGAGCGCAACTGCTTCATCCTACCAGTAAATATACAATGAAAATAAAATTATACGATGTGAAAAAAAAACTATCGTAGGCAATCATAACTACTGTAAGTATGTCATCGTTCCCACGCCTTCACAGAAATACTTATTTTCTATTTACTTTCATTAACCAATAATTTACTATATGGTATAATTCTGAATAGGTAAATGAAGTTCATGCGACAATATATATTTTCTGAAAGAAGAGGCCCTAGAGAACAAAATGGTGGCTGTTGAAATTTTTTATGTAGCGCTACCCCCTGGAGGAGCCGCTGGTTAAATATTGGGATTGTCTAGGGGTGAAATAACAGTAGCGGAGCAGTGGGCGAATGACCAAACAGTCAATAAAGTTTCTTTCAATGCCTTTTTATTTTTGCAGCCAACAAGGCAAACATCATCTTCAGTTTAAGGAAAGGAAAGCTGATAAAGGAAGGATAAGAGAACCTTGTGGTATCAGGTGTAGATGTGAACAGGGCAGGCCTGCCCTCGACAATAGCAATAGTTGAACTCGTCGCCACTCCTGAATGGAGTGGGTAAAGTGCCCACGGACAGGTCCCCCACACTAACCTGGCAGCCGAGGTGTCACTTCGGATCGCTGGGAGGAATCTCAGCCCTGGCTATAGGGCCTTTGCAACCGGCCAATTGCTTCAGTAAATTAGATGGGTGAACAGAGCGAATCCCCCCAGTAGATTTTCTTTAGCATCGGTCACCGGATGACAGCAAAGTGTACCGGTCAGCATCCCGGACACCAGATCCCCGATTGGTTCGTTCAAGCCCTGTTGGACGACCTGCTTCCGGGTCCTCCTCAAGCCGATCCCCCAATCGTACGGCACCCAGCCTGGGATCTCCTCAAAAGAACTGGGAAACCAGTAGAGCACTGGGGTCCCCTTTGACCTCCGGTTGAGGTCCAGCATAGCCTGTGAGTTTGGCCAGGTGGGCCACGCTGGCGGGGTCCATGGATATATATAAGTGATCCGACACTCCCGGGTAGGATGCGTGGCGCTGACGGCTGACAGCTCTATGTCCGTTGGCACCTGCCGATCGTGGGGGAAAATACACAGAACTACAATCTGGCTATGTAAACAAGGCAGATCGCTGTTCTGACAGGAAGGAAGGGATGGCATTTGTGTCCCTGCAAAGCAGGAAATAAATTTCATCTTCTCTCCTAGTAAAACACTGGCTAGGCACACAGTTAAACCTTTGATCACCACTGATGTTTAACCCCTTCTCAAACAGTGTCATTAGTATAGTGCAGTACATATTTTTTAGCACTGATCTCTGTATTAGTGTCACTGGTCTCCAAAAATTGTCAGAATGTCCTCCGCAATATGGGAGTCCCACTGATCTGACAGTCACTGATCTCCACCATTACTAGTATATATTATATATAAATAAAACTAAATAAAAATATCTCATATTTTGTAGAAACTATAGCTTTTGCACAAACCAATGATAATACGCTTATTGGAATTTTTTTTACCAAAAATTAATTTTGGCCTAAATTGAGATTTTTTTTATTTATTGGATAGGTTTTATAGCAAAAAGTAGAAAAATACATATTTTTTTCCAAAATTGTTGGTCTTTTTTTGTTTATAGCGCAGAAAATAAAAAACACAGAGGTGATCAAATACCACCAAAAGAAAGCTTTATTTGTGGGGAAAAAAGAACATACATTTTATTTGGGTAAATCGTTGCATGGCCGCGCAATTGTCAGTTAACGTAACGCAGTGCCGTTTCGCAAAAAAAAAGGACCAGTCATGAAGGGGGTAAATCTTCAGAAAATCAAATGGTTAAATGTGTTTTGGCCCACACAAACACAATTTAACCCTTTCGTGCCTAAGCCTATTTCTGACAGTAAGTAAAAATCTGTATTTTTTTTTTTACTTACAGCCCCCAAACATTATATATATTTTAGAAGAGACCCTAGAGAATAAAATGGTGATCGTTGCAATTTTTGTTATGTCACACGGTATTTGCATAGTGGTCTTTCAAAAAAAAAATTGGGGAAAAAAATACACTTTTATGAATTAAAAAAACAAACAAAACAGTAATGTTAGCCCAATTATTTTGTATAATGTGAAAGATGATGTTAATGTAATGATGTAAATATATACCTAACATGTTATGCTTTGAAATTGTGCATACTTGTCAACTAGCAACATTTTACGTACGGTACCTAAAAGTCTCCATAGGCGGTTACCAGGTTAGAGTTACATAAGAGGTCTTTTGCTAGAATTATTGCACTCACTCCAACGATCGCGGCGATACCTCACATGTGTGATTTGAACACCGTTTACATTTGCGGTCGCGACTTACATATGCATTTTCTTTACAGTGTCCCCTTTAAAAAAAAAAAAACCTCCGGGACGGCGGGACTCGCGGACCCGATCGCCGCTGGAGTGCGGCGATCGGTCCCCGGAGCTAAAGAACGGGGAGAGCCGTGTGTAAACATGGCTTCCCCGTGCTTCACTGTGGCCGCAGCATCGATCACGTCATCCCTGTTATAGGGGGACGTGATCGATGACGTCACACCTACAGCAGTTGTAAACACACACAGGGAACACACAAATCCTACAGCGCCCCCTTGTGGTTAACTCCCAAACTGCAACTGTCATTTTCACAGTAAACAATGCAATTTAAATGCATTTTTTGCTGTGAAAATGACAATTGTCCCAAAAATGTGTCAAAATTGTCCGAAGTGTCCGCCATAATGTCGCAGTCACGAAAAAAAAAATCGCTGATCGCCGCTATTAGTAGTAAAAAAAATATAATTAACAAAAATGCAATAAAACGATCCCTTATTTTGTAAACACTATAAATTTTGCGAAAACCAACCGATAAACGCTTATTGCGATTTTTTTACCAAAAATAGGTAGAAGAATACGTATCAGCCTAAACTGAGGAAAAAAAAAATTATATATATTTTGGGGGATATTTATTATAGCAAAAAGTAAAAAATATTGCATTTTTTTCAAAATTGTCGCTCTATTTTTGTTTATGGAGCAAAAAATAAAAACCGCAGAGGTGATCAAAGACCACCAAAAGAAAGCTCTATTTGTGGGGAAAAAAAGGACGCCAATTTTGTTTGGGAGCCACGTCGCACGACCGCACAATTGTCAATAAAAACGACGCAGTGGCGAATTGCAAAAAGGGGCAGGGTCCTTTACCTGCATTTTGGTCCGGGTCTTAAGTGGTTAAAGTATTCAGATTGCCAAAATCAGCGATCCTGAATACTTTCTTTTAAACCGGCGCCATTGGCAGCCGAGTAAATCGGAAGTGACTTTGTGAGGGGCGTTCCCTCTCGCTACTTTAGGATAACAACTCAGCGGCTTTTAGCCACATCTGTTGTTATAACTAAAAAGCCAACCGCTGGTTTTAAAAAACAGTACCGAGAAGATTCCTGCAGTCGCAGGCATGACTCCAGTATAACCACTTTAAGCCATGAACGCATATTTGGATACGATTGGTGAGAAGGGGATAATACCCAATTTGTGTTAAAATAAAAAAGATGATGTTGCATCGAGTAAATAGGTATCAAACATGTCAAGATTTAAAACTGAACTAGCCTGATATGTTGACAAACCATGTTACCCAAGATTGACCATAGTTCATGCTTTAAAAGTCTTTACAGCAGAGGCGTCCAACCTGCAGCCCATGGGCCACATGCAACTTAAGATGAATAGGAGTGCAGCCAAACACATAAATGTAAACTTACAGGAAAAAAAATGATTTTTGGGAGGGAATTTTGGTAAAAATGCATTTACACTTAGTGAACACATTCAGTCGAAGAAAATTTTTACAGTATCTCTTTTCTGGATCTTTATTTTATTTCTTCTTCTTATTATTATTATTTTGTATAAAAATTATCTTCCCCAAAAAAAAAAAATCCTACTCTTCACCATCACGCCTTATTCATGTCATCAGTTTTAGCAACTATCGTCAAGGATGAAGCACATGATGCGCAAAATTAGAACCAAAATATCTGATGAGCACCTTGAGAATTCATTGAGATTTGTTACTCCGTCCATGGAACCAGATATTGATGCGTTAGTTTGTGTGCATGAGGGCACAGGGGTGCTTTTAATTTTTATTTCATTTTTTATATATTATTTTTATTCATTCCTTTTTTATTTACACTTTTTTCATTTAACTTGCTATTACAAGGGGCGAACAAGCCCACTGGGGACAGCTTTGCGCAGTGACAGATATCCTTTATGGAGACATCAGGGGTCTATCAGAACCCCAGTGTCTCCGCTGCCCTCTAAGGAAGTTGATCAGACACAGATTGTGACTGATCAGCTGCTTCCCTAGCTGTAACAGCCAGAGAAACACAGTGTCACGATCAGGTGTCAGGCTCAGAGGCCAATTGCAGTGGCAGAACAGGCAGTCACTTCTGGCAGATAACACAGGCTCCCTTGAGGTGCGGAATCTAAGTACTAGCTGGTTTTTCCCAGAGCTCCTGATGGTGGAGATGGATTTAGCTGCAAGCTAGTACCAGGTCGCGGTCCTCAAGTTTGCCCCACCAGGGTGTGAGCAAGCCGGGGTCCAATAGCGGATAAGCAGACAAGGAGGAAACAGTAGCGTGGTCAGGAAACAAGCCAAGGGATCAATCACCAGCGGCTGCAGGCTGGGATCAAGCAGAAGAGCAGTCAAAGAACAGGCCAAGGGTCAAACACAGACGGTAGCAGATTTGGATCAGGCAATAGAGAAGTCCAGGAACAGGCCGAGGGTCAAACACAGGTGGTTGCAGATACAATGGTAGCAGAGCAGACAAATTGCAAGGCACTGGCTGGGAAGGCGCAATAACCTGGCAATGGGGAAGTGCTGAGACAAGGCTTTTATAGGAAGTTAATGGGAGGAGCTAGGGGTTCAAGGTTCAACAACAATCAAGACACAAGGCAGTGTATTCCAATGGATCAGGTAGGTTAGTCCAGAAAATCAGACAGGGAGCTGTCCAGCATCCCAGATAGCTCAGTGGTAAGAGACAATGGCAAACACAGACATGGTCCCAGGTTCAAGTCCAGGCCCTGACACACAGCTCTAAAACCAGAAGTGACTACATTATTGTCACTTCTGGACTCATTAATCACAGAGGAGATGGGGGGACGGATGTTCCTCAATTTCCTCCATGGGAAGCCAACCTGACTGACTGTTTACTGCTGTCCCAGGCTCCCCAGAGGAATGGGAGAGCCCGGGAACCACCATGGGTGGTGGCGGAAGGCTATTCCTTTTTTTATTGAGACTAATGTAGAAAGTTTGAAGCTTAAAGTGGATTGAAACCCTCACATATACCCAGAGCGAACAGCCTCAGATGATACGCAAATCTCTCTATTTGTATATAGGTATCAAACATGTCAAGATTTAAAACTGAACTAGCCTGATATGTTGACAAACCATGTTACCCAAGATTGACCATAGTTCATGCTTTAAAAGTCTTTACAGCAGAGGCGTCCAACCTGCAGCCCATGGGCCACATGCAACTTAAGATGAATAGGAGTGCAGCCAAACACATAAATGTAAACTTACAGGAAAAAAAATGATTTTTGGGAGGGAATTTTGGTAAAAATGCATTTACACTTAGTGAACACATTCAGTCGAAGAAAATTTTTACAGTATCTCTTTTCTGGATCTTTATTTTATTTCTTCTTCTTATTATTATTATTTTGTATAAAAATTATCTTCCCAAAAAAAAAAAAATCCTACTCTTCACCATCACGCCTTATTCATGTCATCAGTTTTAGCAACTATCGTCAAGGATGAAGCACATGATGCGCAAAATTAGAACCAAAATATCTGATGAGCACCTTGAGAATTCATTGAGATTTGTTACTCCGTCCATGGAACCAGATATTGATGCGTTAGTTTGTGTGCATGAGGGCACAGGGGTGCTTTTAATTTTTATTTCATTTTTTATATATTATTTTTATTCATTCCTTTTTTATTTACACTTTTTTCATTTAACTTGCTATTACAAGGGGCGAACAAGCCCACTGGGGACAGCTTTGCGCAGTGACAGATATCCTTTATGGAGACATCAGGGGTCTATCAGAACCCCAGTGTCTCCGCTGCCCTCTAAGGAAGTTGATCAGACACAGATTGTGACTGATCAGCTGCTTCCCTAGCTGTAACAGCCAGAGAAACACAGTGTCACGATCAGGTGTCAGGCTCAGAGGCCAATTGCAGTGGCAGAACAGGCAGTCACTTCTGGCAGATAACACAGGCTCCCTTGAGGTGCGGAATCTAAGTACTAGCTGGTTTTTCCCAGAGCTCCTGATGGTGGAGATGGATTTAGCTGCAAGCTAGTACCAGGTCGCGGTCCTCAAGTTTGCCCCACCAGGGTGTGAGCAAGCCGGGGTCCAATAGCGGATAAGCAGACAAGGAGGAAACAGTAGCGTGGTCAGGAAACAAGCCAAGGGATCAATCACCAGCGGCTGCAGGCTGGGATCAAGCAGAAGAGCAGTCAAAGAACAGGCCAAGGGTCAAACACAGACGGTAGCAGATTTGGATCAGGCAATAGAGAAGTCCAGGAACAGGCCGAGGGTCAAACACAGGTGGTTGCAGATACAATGGTAGCAGAGCAGACAAATTGCAAGGCACTGGCTGGGAAGGCGCAATAACCTGGCAATGGGGAAGTGCTGAGACAAGGCTTTTATAGGAAGTTAATGGGAGGAGCTAGGGGTTCAAGGTTCAACAACAATCAAGACACAAGGCAGTGTATTCCAATGGATCAGGTAGGTTAGTCCAGAAAATCAGACAGGGAGCTGTCCAGCATCCCAGATAGCTCAGTGGTAAGAGACAATGGCAAACACAGACATGGTCCCAGGTTCAAGTCCAGGCCCTGACACACAGCTCTAAAACCAGAAGTGACTACATTATTGTCACTTCTGGACTCATTAATCACAGAGGAGATGGGGGGACGGATGTTCCTCAATTTCCTCCATGGGAAGCCAACCTGACTGACTGTTTACTGCTGTCCCAGGCTCCCCAGAGGAATGGGAGAGCCCGGGAACCACCATGGGTGGTGGCGGAAGGCTATTCCTTTTTTTATTGAGACTAATGTAGAAAGTTTGAAGCTTAAAGTGGATTGAAACCCTCGCATATACCCAGAGCGAACAGCCTCAGATGATACGCAAATCTCTCTATTTGTATATCTGCTGTCTTTAGCTTTATATATACTTTAGAAAATGCACATCATGTCAGGAGATTTCCTCTTCCTGTTTACCACTGCAGTGAAGCCTGGGCATACAGCCAAGACAGCTGATTGGAGGAAAGGCACCCCCACTTCTTCTCATAGGTAGAGACAGGAAGAGACTTGCAGAGCTGTCCTGTGACACAGCAAGCTCTCTGCTAATCTATTTATAGCAACCTCCCCGACACAAAGTTCAGCCTGCTTTTATTTTGTGTGTCGGAGAACTTGTCACAAGTTATCAGGCGGATAACAGAGCTACGAGCAATAGAAAGCCACTGGACTTGGCGCTTTGAAGAAAGATAAGAAAACACTAGCAGATATATGTACCCCGCTCAAATTTCATGAATCGGGTTTACATCCATTTTAACCACTTCAATACACAGCCATATACAATTGACGGCCTGAGATGGGATCTACCATCCTAAGTGGCCATCAATTGACGGCCTGGGCTTTGCGGGTGGATATCTGAATGATGCCTGCAGCCAGAGGCATCATCCAGATATCCTCTTCTTCAGCCGGCGATTCTGCACAATCTAAGAACGATCATAGCGGCGGTTCCACCACTTGATCGTTCTTACAGGCCGCGGGAGAGGACATCCCCCCTCCCACCGCCATCCGGTGCTTCTCCGGGCCCTCCCGTGCCTTCGGTGGCCCGGAGAACGAATCGTCGGCATCGGCAGGAAGCATAGAGATGACTGGTCACCAGTCATCTCTATGACCGTCGGAGGACCCGGGCATGATGTGATGACGTCGTGCCCGGGTCCCCGTAAGTAAACAAAGCCGCGATTGCGGCTGTAAGCCACCATTGATGAGATCGGTGAATTTTATTTCACCGATTTCATGGTTTCCAGCCTGGAGGAGAGATGTGAGGTCTTATTGACCCCGCATCTCTCCTTAAAGAGGACCTGTCACACACATTTCCTATTACAAGGGATGTTTACATTCCTTGTAATAGGAATAAAAGTGGAAAAAAAAATTGAAAAAAAGTGGAAAAATAAATAAAAAATAAGTCAAAAAAATAAATAAAAGATAAAATAAAACGCCCCTGTCCCCGATAGCTCGCGTGCAGAAGCGAACGCAAACCTAAGTCCCGCCGACATATGTAAACGCCGTTTAAACCACATAAGTGAGGTATCGCCACGTGCGTTAGAGTGCCAGCAACAAATCTAGCACTAGATCTCCTCTGTAAATCTAAACTGGTAACCTGTAAAAAATAAATAAAGCGTTGTCTATGGAGATCTTTAAGTACCGAAGTTTGGTGCCATTCCATGAGTGTATAATAATTAAAGCGTGACATGTTGGGTATCTTTTTACTCGGTGTAACATAATCGTTCACATAATACAAAAAAATTGGGCTAACTTTACTGTTTTGTTATTTTTTTAATTCGTGAAACAATTTTTTTTACAAAAAAAAAGGCGTTTGAAAAATGATTGCGTAAATACAGTGCGAGATAAAACGTTGCAATGACCGCCATTTTATTCCCTAGGGTGTCTGCTAAAAAAACATATATAATGTTTGGGGGTACTGTGTAATTTTCTAGCAAAAGAATGATGATTACATGTAGGAGAGAAGTGTCAGAATAGGCCCGGTATGGAGGTGGTTAAGTGATACTCTTTTTTGGCTAACTTGATTTATTAGCTACCTCAATACCAAACACTTTCACCTTTTCCTGCCCAGGCCAACTTTCAGATTTCAGCACTGTTACACTTTGAATGACAGATACGCAATCATGCAACACTGTACCCAAATTATTATTGTTTCTATCATTTTTGAGACAGATAGAGCTTCCTGTTGGCGGTATTTAGTCACCACTGTTTCTTTTTGCAATATAAACTAAAAAAGATCAATAAAAAAAAAATTGCGTTTTTGTTATAACATTTTGATAATTAATAATCTTTAAGTTTAGACCAAATATAGCCCTGATGTACTGATGGCCGATCTCAATTCTTAAAGGGGTTGTAAAGACAAAAATATTTTCCTCTTAAATTAAAGTCTGACAGTAGCTGAGAAAGTAAAAAGTAATGTTTTGCATTATAACCAGTTTGATACCTGTTGAAATTGAGCTGTTTTATTCACCTGTGTCACTCCTGAATAGTTATTCTCACTGACTTCCTGGTTTGCAGTGCGCTTTCATTCTTGCTACATCATGGCCTAATGGGAACTACAGTTGCCATTAGGCTTGGCCTCCATGCCTTTGAGGGATAAGAGAGCATCTTCACCCAGGGCTGTAGTCATAGGGAGGGGGTGAGCACACTCTGCTTTCCACCATGCAAAACGGCTCAGGTGCTGATGGAAAGCAACCAGAGGAGAGGCAGGAAATGGCATTTTCAAACCTGGATTACTGTATTTTGGAGGTCAAAAGGAAAAATGAGGTAAGTGATATTTAAATGCTCTAGCTTACAGCAATCAATTGATCCAATACAAAATGAACCTTTAGTGTTCCTTTAAGGCCCTAAAATGCCAGGACAGTACAAATACCCACTAAATCACCCATTTTTGGAAAGCAGACATCCCAGGGTATTTAGTAGGAGGCATATTGAGTTTTTTTAAAGTTATACGTTTTTGTCGCAATTTTTTGAAAAAATGGAGACATTAATAAAATGTGTTGTTTTTCATATTTTTTTTTTTACATACTGTCACCCGTGCAGTACAGCGTCACCATATGACTGGTGTGATGGTGATTGATCAAGGACACGGACTGGTGACACTATGTAAAAAAATAACATTAAAAAAGATATATATACTTTTTTTTTTTTTTTTTACAATTGTTGTTTTTACATACTGTAACCAGAGCAGTAGTGTCACACTATGATTGCTTACTACAGTGGTAATCACTGTATAGGTAATCATTTTTATGAATGACATTCATTTATGTGCCATTGGGATAACTTTAAGTGGCCACAGCTATCACATGGTACAAGTTCACTGTGATTGGTCCTGTCCTGTGTCATTACTGTGACCAATCACAGAGATCTAAACAGTACACAATGAATGACTATGAATTAAAGTAGTTGTGTACAACAGACATGTGGTACCAGGGCTGGCCCAGCGGATGCAGCGGGTCACAGTTCGCACTGCTGTGTGACCCCTGGGGCGCAGATGAGTGGGAGGATGTCATATGGCATCCACCCAGCATAATGATGCTCCCGCTAGTCCATATTATTATTAAAGGCAGGGCGGGAGATGGTGAAAGATGCAAGCTTTCAAGATTACCCAATGAAGGGGTCTGAGTTATCCTCAAACCATTCATCTTAACTCAAAGTAGCCAATAAAGGGTAACACTTAAAAACTCCAAATGTCCTGCATGAATCATAGGCTATTATCGTACATTACTCTACTACTGCTTATCAAGACTAATAAATAGGGCAAATTTGTGGCACTCCCCCCTTTGTATCTTCCTTGGACCTTGCATCTTCCAAGGGCCTATAGGGAGACCCTGTACGTGGGAGAATTGTCTCTTATAACTAGTAAATACAGATTTCCGCTTGGGAATGGGACTTTCTTAGCAGCACACACACACTGGGTTGTGACTCCACCACACAACCTGACAGGATAGGTTAACTATACATTTTGAAGGAGAGGCACCCCACCTCATTCTCTTTTTTTATCCTCACCTGGCAAGAAGGAAGTGTTCAACTAATGTTACATATGGTAGGATATGGGAGAGATTCACGATCATAACCCAGCAGAAGGGATCCACTACATCCATAAGTTTCTTGGAGTTTCTTCAATAGGCTTTTCTAAGGGACAGAGTTCAAGTACCCTAAAAGTTCAGATTTCAGCATTAGATGTGCCTCACATCCTCTCATAATCCAGTTTATTAAAGCTTGTGTTGGGTTAAGGCCTCCAAAAAGACCAACATTTAAAGCATGGGATTTATCAGTAGTCCTGAATACTCTGTCAGGTTCACCCTTTCGCCAAGCGGATTCGGTTACATTATGGAATTTAACAATGAAATTACAATTTCTTGTCGCCATCACATCAGCTAAAAGAGTCTCGGAGATACAGGCATTAATGATTTCAGAACCTTATTTGCTCTTTTACCCAGAAATGGTAGTTCTGAAACCCTCAGACCGTTTCACTCCAAAAGGTGTCATCTTTCCACTACAGGAAATCAACCTTCCTTCATTTACTGATGATCAAGGGCAACCACATGCCTAGGACATTATGACAACTATTAGGAATTAGCTGTCAGCTACAGTTTCTTTTAGGAAGACCGAAAATCTATTGGTGATTTCTCATGGAGGAAGAAGTGGTCAAATGGCTTCATTTGCAACCATTGCATCTTGGTTGGTCAAGCTCATCAAGAAAGCTTACGACATTCAGAATTTTCCAATACCTGGAGACATTAGTGCTCATATAACACAGACAATGGCAACCTCCTGGACAGCATATTGCAGAGTGTCACCAGAGACAATCTGCTGGGCAGCAACCTGGTCCTCCAGGCATACATTCATGTGCCACTACAGGGTAGGTTTGGCTCAGTTATCAACAGTAGACATTGGTAGATCAGTTATTGGGGCCAATTCTACTGCTATACGATGAATAAATTCTGTTACTTTACTTGCACCCTCCCGACTAGCGAGTTATTTCCCAGTGTGTTTGCTGCCATGATGCGTCAGGAAAACGGAAAATTGTATACTCACCTTTCCGTAATTTTCCTTTCCCGACGCATCTCCATGGCAGCACACAACATCCCACCCTTCATTAGATGATAGCAACAGAGAATGAGGTGGGGCGCCTCTCCTTCAAAATGTATAGTTAACCTATCCTATCAGGTTGTGGGAGCGGAGTCACAACCCAGTGTGTGTGCTGCCATGGAGATGCGTCAGAAAAGGAAAATTACGGAAAGGGGAGTATAGAATTTTCAGTTTTTTAGGCACAGATTGTGAAACTATATTTTTGTAAGAAATTCAAATACATTTATAGTATAAAAAACATATCAAAAGGAATAGCAGCATATACAAGGAATTATAAAAACATGGAATATTAAACCATAGTGCATACACCATCAGATGCACATAATAATGAATGAAAAACCTCCATAATATAAACACAAAATACTAATTGCATTCATGATCTCTATTGACCATACCTCTTCTGAAATTTTTTCTTCTACACTGCATCTCCTGGCCATTCTGGTCATATCAACTTGGGCCATACACCATCACTAGACATGTAAGTACTTGAGCGGTAATTGAATGCTGTGTCATCTCTCAATACCATGTTTTTTCAGTATCTAATGGATGCATATCTTTATATTTTCTAGATTACTATTATCACTATGACCGCATATCGGACTATCCCTGAAAAAGGAGTGTAATGTACTCTGTAACACGTAGGAATCACAAATTCAATTAGTATTTTGTGTTTATGTTATGGAGGTTTTTCATTCATTAAATGCATCTGACGGTGTATGCATGATGGTTTAATATTCAATGCTTTTATAAATCATTGTATATGACTGCTATTCCTTTTGATACGTTTTTGATACTATAAACAAATTATAATTTTTTACAAAAATATAGTTTCACAATCTGTGCCTAAAAAGTCCCATTCCCAAGGGGAAATCTGTATTTACATTAAATTAAGTGATGTTGGCCTTTCAACAGCAGATATAACCCACCTCAAATCTTTTGATATTTCTCTTATAACTAGGGACTACACACATGATTACACTTACCTTTGGGGTTGATTTACTAATACTGGAGAGTGCAAAATCTGGTGCAGCTGTGCACAGTAGCCAATCGGCTTCTAACTTCAGCTTGTTAAATTAAGCTACGACAGAAAAACCTAGGGCCAGATTCTCGGAGTTACGTCGGCGTATCTCGAGATACGCCGCGTAACTTCAAAGATGCATTGGCGTATCTATTTTCTGTAATCAGAAAACAAGATACGCCGGAATTTTGCTTAGATACGAGCGGCGTAAGTCTCTTACGCCGTCGTATCTTAGTTGCATATTTACGCTGGCCGTTAGGTGGCGCTTCCATCGATTTACGCGGCAAATATGCAAATGAGCTAGATACGCCGATTTCCCGAACGTACTTGCGCCCGGTCATCGTATTTTATGTCGTTTGCGTAAGCGTAAGTCCGGTGTAAAGTTACCCCTGCTATATGAGGCGTAGGTGAGGCGTACACTATGTTAAGTATGGACGTCGGGTCAGCGTCAAATTTTCCGTCATTTACGTTGTTTGCGTAAATTGTTGTGGAATAGAGCTTTGCGTAAGTTACGTTCACGTCGAAACCAATGAGTACTTGCGGCGTAATTTGGAACATGCGCACTGGGATACATCCACGGGCGGCGCATGCGCCGTTCGGAAAAAGCATCAATTACATGAGATTATGATTCATTTACATGAATCACGCCCCCTACCTGCCTATTTTGATTTAGGCGCGCTTACGCCGGCCTATTTACGCTACGCCGCCGTAACTAAGGACGCAAGTGCTTTGAGAATACGTCACTTGCGTCCTAAGTTGCAGCGGCGTAGCGTAAATACGATACGCTACGCCCCGCCGCACAAGAATCTGGCCCCTAGAGTGCTGCACCAGATTTTGCACTATCCAGTTTTAGTAAATCCAACGACTTCTTTGCACAACTGAAGTTAGGGAAGTTACATCCTTAGTAACTAGATATATCATGTTTCACTTAGAAGATAGACATACAAGGCAAATTCAATAAAGCTATAAGAAATTTCTTGGCAGTAGTTTCCTCAAGAACTACTTGTGCCTAATTCAGTCGAGCATTTGAGCCAATGTCGGTAGCATTACAAACATAGCCAATTAATTCAGGTAGTTCACTCTACCGCCAATTGAAGAACCTGAAGCTGTGGCAATGACAGATTCTTAAAGAATTAATCTCTGTTCTCATATTAGGAAACAAATGCCGCGTACACACGATCACTTTTCGGCATTAAAAAGAAACAACGTTTTTAAAAACGTCATTCAAAATGATAGTGTGTGGGCTTCACATCGTTTTTCATCTTCTGAAAAACTGAAAAAAAAAATTGCGCATTTTTTAACGTTGTTTTAAAAAATTATTGTATGTGGGCTAAAACGACGTTTTAAACCCGCGCATGCTCAGAAGCAAGTTATGAGACAGGAGCTTAAATGGAACTTCCCCTTTAGAGTGCCATCGTACGTGTTGTAAGTCACCGTGCTTTGCTCATCATGGTGTGTGGGCAACGTCGTTTTTAATGATGAAGTTGGAAAAACTGTTTTTTCATGACGAAAAGTGATCGTGTGTACGCGGCATAATGGTAACCAAGATTAATTTTGAGCTGCAGTACAGAGGTACAATACATTCTGCACAATACTGTATCACTGGCCCTATTCAGTATGTCTAAAGGCTAAATGTAAACAAAGGGATCAGGGATAGTTGTGATGTCATTACTCAAATATTAAAAAAAATGCCATAGTTGGGAATTCACTTGTGATTGGGTATGTAAAGCCTGATTGGAAACAAAGAGACTAGTTCTCCATCAGCTCTGAATAACGGTTGAAAGCGCATGGCAGTGGGCGGATAGAAAATCTGTAGAGGCCATTGATCTGCCTACTGCTTTGCACTGTCAATCAATTTTCAAAGCAAAGCTGACCAGTCTTTCAGTTCCTATCGCAGACGAAGGAGAATCTTGCCTTCTGGTTCTGTTGGACCTAAGCGTAGCCTTCGACACTGTAGACCACAAACTATTATTGACTCGGCTAGCTGAAGTAGCCAGAGTCGCAGAAGGCGATTTATCTTGGTTCTCCTCTTTCTTGGAAAACCGTTCGCAAATAGTGAAGTTAGGACCTTTCACTTCTGAGAAACGCACTGTATCGTGCGGAGTCCCCCAAGGATCGCAGCTGTTGCCGGTGTTATTCAACATCTATCTTCGTCCTTTCTTTGAAATCATTAGCAGCCAAAAACTGCTTTATCACTCATATGCAGATGACACGCAACTGTATTTCCGCATTTGCAATAAAAAGAATCATCATCTCAATCTAGAGACATGCCTCTCTTTGATAGAGAACTGGATGACAAAGAGTTATCTTAAACTTAACGGAGCAAAAACAGAACTGCTCCTGTTTCACGCCAATCGTATGAATCAACCGGCAACAACTTTGATACCCCCGCCCATTCTGGGCAAAATCATCACCCCTAGCGCCAAAGTCAAAAGCCTCGGGGTCATCTTCGACTCCTATATGAGAATGGACGCACAAATAGGGTCAGTAGTCAGCGGATCTCACCATCTGCTGCGCCTACTACGCAGGCTCACTCCTTTTATTCCCAAAGAAGACATAGCGGTCGTGGTGGGAGCAATTGTAAACTCAAGATTGGACTATGCAAATGCCCTTTACCTAGGACTCCCAAAGTACCAAATCGCTCGTCTGCAAGTCGTTCAAAATACGGCCGCCAGACTTGTGACTGGGAAAAAACCCTGGGAATCCATCTCACCTTCGCTGAGATCCCTTCATTGGTTGCCAGTAAAAGACAGAATTGCTTTTAAAGCACTCTGCCTAACGCATAGATGTATCCATGGGAATGCCCCCCAATATCTATGCGAAAAAATAAAAGCTCATAATCCCAATCGCGTTCTGCGTTCCACCAATCAAAATCTTCTCCAGATACCGAAAGCCAACTACAAGTCCAAAGGAGATAGAAGATTTGCGGTCCAATGTCCCAGACTATGGAACGCTTTACCAACCAGCATTCAGTTGGAAGAGAACCACCTAGCATTCAGGAGAAAGATCAAGACTCATCTCTTTTCATACCAAAGGAGACTCCTACTCTACCTTCCTGGACACGGATCACTGGCTCCCCCCAGTGGATCCACGGATTAGCTACAGGAGCTTTCGACCAGGGGCACGATCCTAGGAGTAGGACGTGTGTACCCATAGCTCCAGGCAGGCAGGTCTCGCCCAGGATCAGGATCAGGACTACCAAACTGGCCTCTCCTCCTTCCCACTCCAGGTAAAACCTGCTGCCCCGGACCCGGACCCCGGACCCCGATTCTCCCTCCAGCCTCCCGCCTGGGTACAGCTTGCAGCCGTCCTTCTCAGGATAAGCTGCGCGGCTTGCCTGGAAAAAAAGGCTGTTATACACCCTCCTTACTCCCCCATCAGGGGGCATAGGACATAGGACTCCCCAAGTACTTCCCTGTAACTTTCCTGGGCCCATCCGATAACAAGCGCGGCGTTTCCCGCTATCCGCGCCAGCCTGTCACTGAACCGCGGCAGCCGCAGCTTATATAAGGCCGCGGCTTTGTCTGCGGCCTAGCGGCGCGCCGCGCCCCTATCCAGCTAACACCCCCAGAACGGCCCAAAATATCCCCCCACACACCAGAAGGACTCCATCCCCCCAGTAAACAACCAGGCCCCCCTCTATCCACCGATCCACCCAGCTGACAGCCCCCTCAGCCTGGGTCCTGTATCTTGATCGGCGGCCATCTTGGTACACCCCAGCAATAGAGGCAATAAAGAGAAATATCTCTCACCCCCACCCCCTCCTTCATAACTTAACAACACTTGATCCAGGGATTTGTCCGATCGCCTTTCAGGGATCAGGAAGGAATTTCTTTCCCTGCTGTAGCACATTGGCTCAGCTCGGCCAGGGTTTTTTTGCCTTCCTCTGGACCAAGCAGGGAGAAGAGGATTCAGCAAATCTTCCTCCATCACCATTTTTGAAACCATCCCCCCGGTGACTGGCGACTATGGCTAATCTGCGGTATTCTGCAGAAACCATTTGGAGCCTGAGGCGATTCGCCACAGTATTACCAGCCATCACCAAAAAGGCCCTAAGAACTGAGCAACTATTGAGAATCGATCGACGGTCAATGAAAACAGTCATTCACCCCAGCCCAAGCACATATCATGTGCTTTAATCAACACAAGATCGGCAGTAAAACACCGACTAGAAATCCATGATTTCATACTACAATACGATTTAGACTGCCTCTTTATTACAGAGAGCTGGCTCACAGCCGACTAACACCATTCTAGGAGAACTGGTGCCAGAAAACTACCGTATTATAACCGAAAACAGAATAGGGCAAAAAGAGGAGGAGGCCTGGCGGTGATTCACAAGACCCACCTTGCGATCACTAAACCAGCCCTTCAAAACCCTCTTCCATTCATGGAAACCCTTACTCTGCAACTGCAACCAAACCCCCAGGAGACCGTCCGGATTCTTCTTTGCTATAGACCGCCCGGGCCAAAATCGCAGTTTCTACCGTCACTGACGGAATTTATCTCCACTTACACCCTTAACAGCAAACACCTTTTGCTGCTCGGGGACTTCAATCTCTGGGCCAACTCCTCGCAGGATCCTGTAGCCGACGCCTGTATTGACCACATGGAAGGATTAGGGCTACAGCAACTAGTATGTGGGCCCACACATACTTCAGGTCACACGCTCGACCTAATTTTCAGACAAAATCTGAAAATAAGCATTTTGGAAAATGAACCATTGCCATGGACAGATCACCATGCAATTAAATTCATAATTTCCAAAATTCCCCCATTGATAAAAACACCCAAGCCGGCGACAACATACTGGACTAGATCTCAGAAGAAGCTCCATTCGGAACTCTTCAAATCTACCTTGGGAAATAAAATAAAAACAACCCAATCACTTCGCACAGCCTCAGAAACACTGGATGCCATAAATGCAGCCATACTACAGTCAGCCGACTTGGTAGCACCGAAACGCAAAGCCCGCATCCGGGAAAACAAGTCCGGCTGGTTCAACAACCAGCTGTTGCTACTGAAGCAAGAGCGCAGAAGAGCGGAAGCCGCTTGGAAAAGAAGCGCTTCAGAGGAAAACCTCATCATCTACAAGGATATAACAAGAAAATACCATAAAGAGATCTTCAAAGCCAATAAATATCATTTTTCTATGGCTATCAACAGTGCCCTAAACCGCCCTCGCGAACTTTTCAAGTTGGTCACTCAGACCATGAATCCAGGCTGTCTTGAAGCCCCCAATTCAGATACCCAAGAATTTTGCAATGAATTGTCGGACTTCTTCATCAATAAAATTGAGAGAATCCGGGAAAGCATTCTGCAGAACAATACCCCCCTCAACCCCCCCCTCAATCATCCACACAACAACCATAGAAATTTTCTACAATCAACAAAGTTCACTCTGGAACCCATCACCATCGATGCCACAAAAAATATCATCGGTACTTTGCGAAACAGCACAGCGCCTAATGATATTATCCCCACTAAGCTGCTGAAGGATTGTGCCGACATCCTGGCACCACCTATCACGCAACTAATAAACCAGTCATTCAAGGAAGGCATAGTGCCCTCCCTGTTGAAAGAGGGCACAATCCAGCCCATCTTGAAGAAACCTACCCTGGACCCCAAGGACCCAACCCACCGCCGTCCCATAACAGGCCTAAATGTTTTCTCCAAAATAATGGAAAAAGTAGTGGTACAACAGCTGCAACGGCATCTAGATACCCACAATCTACTCGATCCATTCCAATCGGGTTTCCGTCCCGGACACGGGACGGAGACAGCATTGTTGAAAATATGGGACGACGCACTTGAGGCCGCAGACGAAGGAGAATCTTGTCTCCTGGTTCTGTTGGACCTAAGTGCGGCTTTCGATACCGTGGATCACAACCTGTTACTGACTCGGCTGGCTGAGGTAGCCAGAGTCGCAGAAAGTGATTTACAGTGGTTCTCCTCCTTTTTGGAAAACCGATCACAAACAGTGAAATTGGGACCGTTCACTTCTGAAAAACGCACGGTATCATGTGGAGTCCCTCAAGGATCCCCCCTGTCACCGGTGCTCTTCAACATCTATCTTCGTCCGCTCTTTGAAATCATCAGTAGCCAACAACTACTCTATCACTCATATGCAGACGACACCCAACTGTATTTTCGCATCTGCAACAAAAAGGATCATCATCCCAGTTTAGAGAATTGTCTCTCTTTGATAGAAAACTGGATGACCAAGAGTTATCTTAAACTCAACAGTTCCAAAACAGAACTTCTTCTGTTTCAGGCCAGTCGCAAGAGTCAACTGGCAACAACCTGGACACCTCCGCCCATTCTGGGCAAAATCATCACCCCTAGCTCCAAAGTCAAAAGTCTAGGGGTCATTTTTGACACCTTCATGACAATGGACGCACAAATAGGGTCAGTAGTCAGTGGATCTCACCATCTACTGCGCCTACTACGTAGACTTATTCCATTTATTCCCAAAGAAGACGTAGCAGTCGTGGTGGGAACAATAGTGAACTCCAGACTGGACTATGCAAATGCCCTTTACCTTGGACTCCCAAAGTACCAAATCTCTCGTCTGCAAGTCGTTCAGAATACGGCCGCCAGGCTAGTGACTGGGAAAAAAACATGGGAATCAATCTCACCTTCGTTGAGAACCCTTCACTGGCTGCCAGTAAAGGACAGAATTGCTTTTAAAGCGCTCTGTCTGACGCATAAGTGCATCCATGGTAAGGCTCCGCAATATTTATGCGAAAAGATAGAAGCCCACAATCCCAATCGCATACTGCGATCCACCGACCAAAATCTGGTCAAAATACCTAAAGCCAGCTACAAGTCCAAAGGAGAAAGAAGGTTTGCTTTCCAAGGTCCCAAACTATGGAACGCTTTACCAACCAGCATTCGGTTGGAGGAAAACCACCTGAGCTTCAGAAGACAGATTAAAACTCTGCTCTTTTGATGTCAAGAGAAACAGAAACAACAAGCGCCCAGAGGCGATTCAGTTCGCATGTGCCGCGCTATACAAGTTTTTCATTCATTCATTCATTCAACAAGCGCCCAGAGGCGATTAAGTTCGCATGTGTTGCGCTATATAAGTTTTCATTCATTTATTCATCCGTCTCCACCCATCCATAGTACAAAACTTCTCGGCCATGGAGGGTGGGAGGTAGTTGGTGTGTGCACTGAGGAACGAAATGTCCATGTCCAGTATAGACACTCCAACTCCAGTGCAGGCACCATTAAAAGAGAAGTATGGGAATCAGGGTTCTTAAAGAATCATACCCATCTAGCTGCATGTGGTTTTCAGAGATCCCTGAGCAGAGAGCTGTCAGTCATTAGCTCTCTGCTCTGAACCCCCCCCCCCCCCGCACTGGGCTGTAGAGGGGACGGGAGCAGCTGGCTGAGGCTTGGATTGCTCTCCCGAAGTGACGCAGCCCGCCCTTGACAAGATTTTCTTTTGGGAGTATCTCACCAAAAATTATTTCTTTGGTTGCAGGGGAAATCTGACTTGTATCTTAGTGCAGACTTCTGGGAAAATCAGTGAGCCAATCACACAAGCAGGAAATTATGTTTCTGGGGGCGTTCTGTACACATTCTGAGTACAGAACACCTCCAGGTAGCCATATTGCATTGCATTGTCAGAAAAATTACAGTGGCTGCAGATTGAAAAGGAAAGGTCATTTTTTATAACATTCAATTACGATATGACTTGTGTCGCGGTTGTATACACCATATTATTTTTTATTTATTTGCTATTTTTTTCCCAACAAAAGGGGAGTTACCTTTTATTTGTCCTGAGGAGAGGAGAAAGCCTTATGCTCCACCACCAAACGGCACTCCCCAACGATCCAGTGGTTGACTTTTCCTTGTGTCCTAACGTCGAGATCAGGTCTATGGAGCCTGCTCTGGGCTTGATGATGTCAGGAACAGTCCACTGCTCAAGACTGTTAGGATTCAGGAGATGCAGGGACCAGTCTTGTATGGATAGAATTGGAAGATCAGGTAAGTAAATCTCCCTTGATTTCTCCCCTAGACAAAAAAGAAACAATTAACCCTTGCAGTGCCGATACAGCTCCTGTGCAAGGGAAAACTACTAGTGTAGCAAGTGCCCGGACCTCTAGAGCCCTAATGATGACCTCCAGAGTCAGGGATAGGTCACATCCGTCTTTGTAGAGTGGGTTACAAGGCATGGTGGGTGTGATTCGAGATGGAGTGATGGGCGCCAGACAGTTTTTTAATGCAAAAGAGATTTATTGTCTCTTAACAGAACTGTGGGAGAGAAGGTTGGGGCCAGGACACCGTTAAGAAGATGCAATGATAATTGGCAGACTCCAAGACTTCTATAGGTAGACAGCTATGCAGGGCAAGGCCTCCAGCTGGATAACACTTCTGTATAAGTAGGACCGCTGTTTTCTATGGCAACAAATCTTTTAACAGCCACCAACGGTAGTTGTATTTAACGATTGGTAACACAAATACTTCTCCTTGCACTCTACAGTATCTCACTGTAGGTCTTTACTCACTGAGCTCCCAGTCCCTCCCTAGACTCTCAGACCCAATCGTCACTGGATCCCTGGACCTCTTCCACTTCCGTAACTATGTATATTCCTTAAGGGTCCCTGGATTGGCACTCAAAGATACTCCTCAAGCGTCACTCCTGTTGACCTGCTAGGTCCCTGGCTTGGTACTCACTAATGCTCCTCAACCGTCACCTCTGCTGTCCCGCTGAGTCACTGGCTTGGAACTTGCTTTAGTTTTCCAACTTCTTCACCGTCCCCGGCTGGTGAGAAGACTGCTCCTATACTGGCTCCAGCTTACTCACAGTGGTCTCCGGTAACAAGGTGGATGGCCCTTTAGTGGCGACAGCTTCCCCACTACCTCTGACCACAACTGGTTCCCCATCCGACAGAAACGTTACTCTCAGTTGGACTCCAATCCTGCAGTCCCAACCCTGCAGAGCTTCTCCTGCTTCTGGATAGGCCCTCAGACAGAATAGCAGCCAGATGTCACCGGGATAGGCCTCAGGCTTCCCAGCCTAGCAGCCCGGGGCAGCATAACACACATCCACCCAGACAGCCATCCAGGTGGCACAGAACCTTTATCATCTGACTCCACCCAAATAAATAGGCTCTCCCAATAGGCCAAGAGGCTAAAGGAACCCATTGGCTGAGACACCCCATCCATTCATTACCTGACCTTGCTAAGCCCTTGTCTATCTAATATCACCAGCATAACGCCACCTAGCAACAGAAAAGAGAAGGTGCAGCAAGTCCAGAACTAGAAAGGAATCAATGGATCTACTAACAATTAACCAGGGCAACTACTGCTTGGCAAACTAAACTTACCAGCAACCCTTCCTAAATACAAGGGTGCTACACTAGTTACATACATAAAAGTCGTTTTGTAAAACTATCGAAAGAGATATTATAGAAAATATGACAGTGGAACTTTCTTTGTTTTGTATCTATTGTCCACACCTACTAGTCAAACTAGAAGTAGATATGCACTACCATTGAAGCAATAGAACCAACAGAGCAGGTCCGAAATATGGACCTTTCTCCTAGAATTCTGCAAATCTGTCCTCTCTCTGGTGTCGGTCATTGCAACAAAATACTGGTTAGCTGGCCTGGCCAGTTAGCAGCTCTGCCTGACCTTTTTGCCTTTGGCATTTGGCCATGTGATGGGCACCAGAGCACAAACAAGTTTTCAGGTCTTCTCAATATTTGGCTAGCATGGTTGCTGGTGGTTTTGGCTGTGTGAACAGCACTTACAAGACGGAATACTGCTAAAGTGCTGCAGTGATTTAATTGGATCTTACATAGAAAACTTTCTTTGAACTTGAGCACCTTTCTGGGTCGACCAGTTACCACCAAGGAAGGTTTCAAGTCGCATGCAAAGTAACAGCACATTACACTTTTTTTTTATTTTTATAAACTGCCATGAAAAAAACTGAACTTCATCTCTACCGAAATCACCCAGACTTAAATATTATGGGAAGAGAAACGCTCCTGAGACTCAAAGCGGCTATTGTTACTGAGCTCTGCTGCCAAGCTGCCCAGAGCAAAAGGGGCTTGTTAGAAAGAGCTACTGAATAAAGGCCCTCTCAGAGGGTAAGTGAACCATGTTAAATGACTTAAACTAACAATAATGACATTGCACCCACTCTTACTCTCAGGGCAGCCTTCTGTCTGTTCATCACAAATTCATAGCAAGGGCCCTCGGGCTCCTTTGTCTGGTCCTGCTGTTCAGAAGTTCTACTTTCATTCTGTTTTGTTGTTTCCAGTTCGGTAGCTCTTTTTTTTTTTTTTTTAAAGGAGCAAAAATAATGCTTAAAGTACAGATCAAGTAGCCTTTTAACCATGACCTAACTCCCTAGAGCTGTGTTTAATGCTACTGTATAGTCACATGACCCACTGGTCCACATTCTCAGCTGCCCTGTCATGACGAGGGGATTCAGAAGGGCTGGCAGGAGATGTCCATAATTAATGTGTCCGGTGTCCTGTAATAAATGCAGGGTTGATTTTTCACTTGGATTCTGGGAACTAACTGAGCGGTCGCATAACAACCTTGCAAAGTAAACTTTTATTTGGAATGTTATATAACTGAAGAAAAAAATTGGCAATACAAGCTAGCAACAAACAAGGACAACAAGACAAGGCGAGATGACAGACATAAGATTCCCAGGGCAGGTGTATTCATTACAGACAAGCAAGGTCTGTTTTCACTGAAAGGAAACACATCAAAAGGGCAATACATAGCCTGCCCTTTGAAAAATGCTAGTTCCCTGGCTATCTTGCTGATCTCCCCTTTTCACCACTTTTTGACTTATTATAGACCGTATACTATGGGCCAGATTCAGGATGGCGAACGGTTCTTTATTCTGGCGTAACGTTTCTCATTTACGTTACTCTGCCGAAACTTTACCGTAAGTACTGTATTCACAAAGCACTTGCTCCTAAAGTTGCGACGGCATAGCGTAAATGGGCCGGCGGAATTCAAATTGGGCGGGTAGGGGGCGTGTAGTATTTAAAATAGGCGCGATCCCATGGCGAACGTACTGCGCATGCGCCGGCCGTCAATGTATCCCAGTGCGCATGCTCCAAATTATGAGAGTGTTTTCGACGTGAACGTCAATCCCCATTCACGGACGAGTTACGCAAACGACGTAAAACTTTTCCAATTCGACACGGTCACGACGTTCATACTTAACATAGGTTGCGCCTGCTTTTTGTTGCTTTATCTTTAAGCCGGGAAAATCCTTACGTAAACGTCGTAAAGTGACTGCGTCGGGCCTGCGTACGTTCGTGAACTGCCGTATCTCGCTGATTTACATATTCTCGGCGTAAATCAGTGAGAACGCGCCCGGCGGCCATTTTAAAACTGCCTTTAACCACTTGTCATCTGCCCGCCGTCAATTGACGGCGGGCAGACGACTCCATTGTTCTGACATCACGTCATATGACGTGATGTCCCTTTAAAGCCGCGGGCGGGCGCGCGCGCGCGTCGCCGGCGGCGCGCGCGCGCCCGCCGCTCCGCGGGGATCCCGTGCGAGTGCCCGGCGGCAACGATCGCCGCCGGGCACACGCGATTGCTCTGTAAGTGAGCTGGGACGTGCAGCTCTGTATGTAAACACAGAGCTGCACGTCCTGTCAGGGAGAGAGGAGATCGATTGTGTCCCTTGTACATAGGGACACAATCGGTCACCTCCCCCAGTCACCCCCCCCTCCCCCTACAGTTAGAACACTCATAGGACACACATTTAACCCCTTCCCCGCCCCCTAGTGGTTAACCCCTTCACTGCCAGTCACATTTATACAGTAATCAATGCATATTTATAGCATTTTTCACTGTATAAATGTAAATGGTCCCAAAAATGTCAGAAAAGTGTCCGAAATGTCCGCCATAACGTCGCAGTCCCAATAAAAAAATCGCAGATCGCCGCCATTAATAGTAAAAAAAAAAAAAAAAAAAAAATGCCATAAACTATCCCCTATTTTGTAAACGCTATAAATTTTGCGCAAACCAATCGATAAACGCTTATTGCATTTTTTTTTTACCAAAAATATGTAGAAGAATACGTATCGGCCTAAACTGAGGGAAAAAAAAAAATTTTTATATATTTTTTGGGGTTATTTATTATAGCAAAAAGGAAAAAATATTGCATTTTTTTAAAAATTGACGCTCTATTTTTGTTTATAGCGCAAAAAATAAAAACCGCAGAGGTGATCAAATACCACCAAAAGAAAGCTCTATTTGTGGGGAAAAAAGGACGCCAATTTTGTTTGGGAGCCACGTCGCACGACCGCGCAATTGTCAGTTAAAGCGACGCAGTGCCGGAAGCTTATATTTTGTCTGGGCAGGAAGGGGGTCTAGGTGCACAGTAGGTAAGTGGTTAAGATCCGACGGTGTAATACAATTACGCCTGTCGGATCTTTGCTGCAAACCAGCGTATCTTGTTTTCTGCATACAGAAAACAGATAAGCCGGTACAAAGTGTGAGTTATGCCGGCTTATCACTGATACGCCGGCGTAACTCTACCTGAATCTGGCCCTATGAGTATATTCAGTCTAGTTTTTATATGTCAGTAAATATATGGTTAGATTCAGGTAGGAGATAAGTCGGCTTATCTCCACATAAGCCGTCTTATCTCTGCGTTTTAGGCCTCCAATCTATTCCACTGGTTCATAAAATCAGTTTAGCATAGATTTTCCTTAGATCAGACATGCGTAAGTCTCTTACGCTGTCTAATCTTATTTTCATATTTTAGGATGGCCGCTAGGTGGTGTTCCCGTCTAAAATATGCAAATGAGCCTAAACGCCGATTCCCGAACGTACATATTTTTTTACGTCGTTTGCGTTAGCGTAGTACCGTCGTAATGTTATTCCTGCTATATGAGGCGTAGGCAATGTTAAGTATGGACGGCGTGCCGGTACTTTTTTTCACGTCCTTTACGTAAAACGTTCGCGAATAGGGCTTTGCGTAAGTGCCATTCACGTCGTTTACACGTTGAATTGACGTCGAGATTTGGAGCATGCGCACTGGGAACCAATCACGGCCGGCGCATGCGCAGTTCGTTCGGCGCGGGGACGCGCTTCATTTAAATGATACAAGCCCCCTACCCGCCGAATTTGAATTCGGCCGGGTGATTTACGCTGCGCCGCCTCAACTTTACAGCTTTATGAATAAAGCACTTGCCTGAAAAAGTTGCGGCGTCCTAGTTTAAAGTCCAGACGCTAGGCATGCCTAAAGATAGGCATTTCTACCTGAATCTGGCCCATAGTCTGTATATATAGTCTTTTCTTTTTGCGACTGAGTGAAAATACAGTTATAATGACTAATGCCGTGTATACACGACCGTTTTTCGGGTTCTAAAAAATTTAGTTTTTAAGGGTCTAGAAAAACTGTTTTTTTCAACCTGATCATTAAAACGGCCTTGCCTACACGCGATCGTGAAAAAAAAATGTTCTAGCAAAGTGCGGTGACGTAAAACACGTAAGACAGCACTATAAAGGGAAAGTTCCCTTTCGGATGGCGCAACCCTTGGAGCTGCTTTTGCTGATATTGTGTTAGTAAAAGACGATTCGCGCTTTTCAGTCTGTTACAGCGTGATGAATGTGCTATCTCCATTACGAACGCTACTTTTACCTGAACGAGGGCCCCCGTCTCATAACTTCTGAGCATGCACGGTTTTTTCACATCATTAAAGCCCACACATGACCATTTTTTACAACCTTAAAAACGACAATGTTAAAAACATTGTGAAAAAATAGAGCATGTTCGACATTTTTAATGGCCATTTTTTAGATCGTGAAAAATGCTCTGGAGCCCACACATGATTGTTTTTAATGACATTAACCACTTAAGCCCCGGACCAATATGCTGCTAAATGCCCAAAGGCGTTTTTACAATTCGGCACTGCGTTGCTTTAACAGACAATTGTGTGGTCGTGCGACGTGGCTCCCAAACAAAATTTGCATCCTTTTCTTCCCACAAATAGAGCTTTCTTTTGATGGTATTTGATTGCCTCTGCGATTTTTATTTTTTGCGATATAAATGGAAAAAGACTGAAACATTTTAAAAAAAATTATATTTTCTACTTTTTGTTATAAAAAAAAAACAAATAAACTAAATTGTATTTAAACATTTAGGCCAAAATGTATTCAGCCACATGTCTTTAGTAAAAAAAAAAAAAAAAAAAAAAAAAAAAAATCGCAATATAATTTTTTTTTTAACTACCTAGCGGCAAGAGTGACACTAATACAGCGATCAGAAAACCGATAGCTTAGTGACACTGGCAATAGGGGGTGAAAGGGTTAACTAGGGCGGTGAGCAAGGGGTTAAACCTTTATTAGGGGGGGTACGGGGCTACCCTGGACCTAACACTAACTGCCTGTCACACTAACTGTCACGCTGACACTAAATGCAGTGATCAGTAAATATATGATCACTGCAATCAATGACACTGTGATAGGGGGCTGGGGGGGGGGTGATCGGAAGGGGTTAATGTGCCTATGTGTGTGGTGTCAATGTACTGTTGGTGCGACTTACTTGTGATGTCTTCTCTCCTCTCACCGGATTGAAAATACCGCCGAGAGGAGAGGTGACATCACTTCCTCTGCCTGTGTTTACATTACACAGGCAGACGAATTGCAGAGCGGGGGGATGCTGGATTGGCTGGGAGCGATCGCAAGGGGGCGGACAAAAACAAACACCCGCCCCCTCATCTCGGATCGCTCCCAGAGGTAAAACGCCCGCCGCATTTAGCGGGGGGGTCCAGATCGGACCCCCGACCCGCAAGAAGGCAGGGATGTACATGTACGCCCATCTGCCTGTACGTGCCATTCTGTGGACGTATATATACATGCGGCGAGCGTTAAGTGGTTAAAATAAACCTTAATTTTTTAGAACTGAAAAAACGGTCGTGTGTAGGCGGCATTACACTCCAGTGCTCTGTGCGGACATAGCTGAGTAGCAGACACACCCCTCATGAGCTGTAAGCCATAATCACCACAATTATGACAAATAACAGCTTGAACTATCTTGCTATTGGTTTCACCTTTTAGGTTGCATTAGTGAAATATATTACCTTTTGCACGATATTCAAATTTTTAGAGTATCACTTATATACTGCGGCAGAATGGCCTCGCCCAGAAGAGCCACCAGAGGACGCACGAGCACCGCCTGCTGCCAGGAAGGCTTTGCGGGGCACAAATGCTGTAACATCAAAGTGGAGGTAAGACTATAAAAATGGAGCTATGTATTGCAATGTCTGCATATGTACAGTATCTCTGTGTCTTTTCAGTTGGGCTTTAAATATCTTCTGAGTCACTAACCCAAAACACATATGCAGTAGGAGTGAAGTCAGATCTTCTGATCTGTGTATTTGCACCAGGTCAGTGACTCAGACAATACTGAAGCCATTGGATTAGGATGACAGACAGGTAGCTGGAATTTTTTTGGAAAAACAGACAGCATAAAGGTATTCCTCTCATGAAAGGTTTCCATTAAAGAAAAGCTCAAGGCAACAGTTAAAGCACAACCAGAGCCAACTTTTAGTTTTGAATAGAGTGGGAAGAGTTGTATCCTCTATTAGGTATTAATTGTAGACAGTATTCCATTGAGGAGATTTTTTTTCTCAAGTTTTAAATGCGGATTTCCTCTCACGGAGCCCTGGTTCACATTGCAGCAATTTGGCATGCCAATGGCACCGTCCAAATCTGTACTACTTTTGGCGATTTCGGGGTGCGATTTCAATAGACATCAGTGCAGAAACTCACACAGATGTCTCTGAAATTTCTGAACTAACACAATTTCATTCATGTCAGGGTAAACATAAGCTAAGGGCTCATTTACACTTGCAGCAACCCTCTGAAGAGCTTTTCAGAGGGCATTTGACAGGAGGCATTTTGTAATTTCCTCACCTTGTTTTGACCCCTAAAAGCTTGCACCACCGAGCAGGGCTGTCTTAATGAGTGGGCACACCTGGGCACTGCCCAGGGGTCCCCACTTTCCCCAAAGCAGCTGGTCCTTGAGCTCAAGCTTTCCCAAAATTGGGGGCCCCACGATGGCACAGAGTGTGATGGATACACAGGGGAGGCAGGCTGGCAGTGGTGTGCCGTGCAGAATGATACCTATTATTTTACAGCCATCGCTGGAGCACCAGTGATACTCTGACCCCACCCCATGCAGCTTGAATGCTCGGGACTTGGAGGCTGCGGGGTAGGAGCTGGAGTTGGAGCTGCTGAGGAGCCCACCTGCGGAAGTGGCATTGTAGATAGTGTCATGGTGAGTCTAGCTGTCCAGCACTGTTTGCACCGAAGGGCTTGGAGTCCCACAGGGATGCTCCCTCCTCTGCCCCTCCTTCTGCCTGCATAAACTCTTGCCTGCCTTTCGACTACAGACTTTACCAGCACTATTCTGAGGAGGCAGGAGCCTTGTACCTGGACTGTCATTGAACCACTTGCTACACTTAGAGGCGCCTCTCTTCCCTTTTATACTCTGTAAAAAAAATGCTTTCGATTACAAGCATGTTTCTGAAACGAATGATGCTCTCAATCCAAGGTTTTACTGTATGCTATTTTCTATTGTGAATAAAACATGGGTTTATGAGATTTGCAAATGATTGAAAACTTTCTTGGAATTGGGTTTGCCCTATTATTACATGAGTAACTTATTTTTTCTTATGTTGTCTTGGATTTTAAGAAGGTAACACTGTACTTTATAGAGTATTTTATTGAAGAGCATTTTGGTTGCTTTTGGCCCACCTCACCATAATCTAACACATTATACTATCTGTGATTCAACGGTATTTAGCAAAGTGAAGAGCAGTCTTTCTGGATCTGCATCCCTTTGGTGGTGGAAGGAGAGAAGCAGCCGCCCCTCTCTCAGGAATGCAGTCCTGCGGTTTCACATCACAAAAATCTCCATTATTAGGTCAAGGGAGAAAAGAGAAGCCAAGAGGGACTCTGTGGTTAAAATTGATCCTAACAGAGTAAGACAAGTCATTTTTTCACCTTAACCCAGAGTCCTGGGGGAGCAACGCTGCTCAGAAGCCAAAGCTTTTTCTCTGCTTGCAAGAAAAGAAACAGCCATAAAATTGTAAAGAAGTGGCGAGGGGGCTCAATGATGGCTACTTCCTCCTAGAACAACATTTCTAATTGTCTAAATTTACACGTCAAAGCATGAAGAAAAGGATCTGGCCAAGTCATGGTGGGCGGAACAATGTCGCTGGGACAGTCTGCCAGCTACTGAGGGTTAGAAGGTGTTGTAAAAATAATGTGAGGGGCAATAGGGCATCATTAAACAGTAAGCGGAATGCTATAAACATCCTGAACGGTGTATGATGTCATATTCAAGCACAGCTAAAATGTTTTTATGTAAAAATATGAGGTCATATACTCTGAACTGTAAACATGTGTTGTCAGTATTCTCAACTAGGCCATATCTACAGGAAGTGAAAAGTCTGTAACTGTTTATGGCAACTTGTACAGCTCTTACTACCTCTAGTACATACTTTCTTAGGCTTATTTAAAGTGGTTGTAAACCCTTACATATACCCAGTGAAGTGACTGGCCTCAGGTGATACACAGAGATGAAGCAATCCTCCTGCATAAGTTGTGTCTGTTTATCTGTAGACTTCTCTTCTCTACACCCGCTCAAAGGTCATAATTTATACAGCTTGTCTGAGCTTTCAGAAAGCAGGGGGCAGGGAGCTGAAGTTACACTCTGTACAGCTCAGTGAGTATTGATTGGAAGGAAGGGACCCCTCCCCCTTACACAGGGACAGAGCTGAGGCAGTCAATCACATACTGTGTGCTGGAGCTCTCTTTCCAGACACCTTTTTACCTCTTGATGTCAGGAAAACTGTCCAAAGTCACTCATACAGATGGGCAGGGCCGCTAATAGGGGGGGGGGCCACCAGTCCTCCTGTAGGGGGCCCATTCACATAGAGGGGCCCAAGCAACAGGGGGAATTGGTGCGGTCGGCAGGGGCAATTGCAGAAGCATGCCCTGTGTGGCGCTCTGCAGCAGCTGAAAGCTGGTTTCTCTCCCTCCTGCTGATTTTCAGTTCCTGCAGAGAAAGACACAGACACAAGGCATCCTCCCTGTTCTGCCTCCTTCTTATCTACCCCTGTCACTGTGATGCCCCTCCCGCTTCCTGTGGTTCCTTATCCTGTAAATGTACCCTTTACCTCGGACTCCCAAAGTACCAAATCGCTCGTCTACAAGTCGTTCAAAATACGGCCGCCAGACTTGTGACAGGGAAAAAACCTTGGGAATCCATCTCACCTTCACTGAGAACCCTTCATTGGTTGCCAGTAAAAGACAGAATTGCTTTTAAAGCACTCTGTCTAACGCATAGATGTATCCATGGGAATGCTCCGCATTATCTGTGCGAAAAAATAAAAGCTCACAATCCCAATCGCGCTCTGCGATCCACCAATCAAAATCTACTCCAGATACCGAAAGCCAAGTACAAGTCCAAAGGAAATAGAAGATTTGCGGTCCAGAACCCAGACTATGGAACGCTTTACCAACCAGCATTCGGTTGGAAGAGAACCACCTAGCATTCAGGAGAAAGATCAAGACTCATCTCTTTTGATACCAAAGGAGACAGGAACAACGAGCGCCCAGAGGCGATTAAGTTCGCATGTGCCACGCTTAAAAGTTTTTCATTCATTCAATAATTTTTAGAAATAGTCAAATAAAATAATTTTGAAAATTTTAACTTTTTAAAAATAAATTTAAAAAAAACTATTAAAAAGGGCTAATTCACACAGGTTATCTGTTATGTTTTTGTCCACTAATAATGATAAGTGTATATTTAGTGAAATTTTTTAATATATATATTTGGGGGGGGGGGGGTCTGCCAGGCTGTACAGGGCCCCGTCATTTCTAACAGCAGCCTTGCAGATAGGGAAGGATACCTCCCAACATTTTTAGATGGGAAAGAGGGACACCTACTAGCAAACGTACATAGGCATAAGACACGCCCACTGCCACACCCCCTTTAAGGGAGAATTAACCAAAGAAAAGTTTAATCAAACCCACAAGTGCTTTTTGTTACCACTACTATTATTTTATTTATATTGGCTTTTAAAATTTACAAATGCAACAATTTAGAATTTGGATGAAAGGTTTAGCGCTGGAAAACATCTTTTGAAATATAAAAAGTGTTGTTTTTTTTTTATATATGTAGAGCCCATGTACTTCCAAGTACGGTGCTATTGAAATTTAATGGGATGATCAGAGTGTAAGTGACTCTGATCTCAATTCTGATTATTGTAAGGCTCTCTCTTTCAGCTTGGCTATGCTGTGGGCTCATTCTGGCGTGCCTGGGCGTTGTTCCACCCCAGGACAGCAGGTGGAAGCTGAGGATCCAGTGTTCTCTCCAGGCGACCAGTCGGGGGGCTTGGGCCTCGCTAGGCATGCTGGGAGAGGGTACTTATGAGGCAGACGCCATCTTAGGGGGTTCTTCTTTCCTGGAGTGTGGCACCCACCTTTAGGGTGACCACATCACCACGCCCCGAGCGTTATGGCCTACCTGGCCGGGGCGTGGGTGCTACGCGGTGTTCCTGGTTCCTGGGCCATTCGAGCCTGGGACATCCAAACAGGACAGGGGTTCAGTGATCGACTGAGTTCCCGCTTCTAAAGATCCCAAGCAAGTTTGGCTGTTCGGTGGGGAGTCCAGTTGAGGAGCGTCATTGAGAGGCTGGCGGTCCAACAGTATTGAGACAAACCATTGGGGATCAAAGTAGTGGACACTGAGGGATTGATTCCTCTCTCAGTCGGTACCTATGCAACGTTGAAGGAAGGTTCAGGCAATAATTTACTCAGGAAGAGTTCCTTCATTTCTATACTCAGGGAAGCACTTCGCCAGAGCCATGAGGTAACATGCCATCCCATCATATCTCAGCAGCTCCTTCGGGAGTACCGCTACATATACAACAGATCAGACCAAAATGAAGGACAAATGAGGAGAGAAGAGGGACAGAGAAATTCTGTTCCAAATCAGGGACAGTCCCTCGAAATCATTGACAGTTGGGAGCCATGGGCGAGGAACGAGGCAGCAGAGAGAAATTGCACTTAGTTCTCTGGACTGAAACAAGTACACACTATAGAGCAGTGGTCATCAACCCTGTCCTCAAAGGCCCACAAACAGGCCAGATTTTATGTATTACCTTGGGGAGATGTAGACTAAAATACTGCAATCACTGAGCAGCAAATGATATCACCTGTGATGTATTTCAGTTATCTTGCAAACCTGGTCTGTTAGTGGGCCCTAAGGACAGGGTTGATGACCACTGCTATAGAGCACAGGTGTCAAACTGGCAACCCTCTAGCTGTTGCGTAACTACAAGTCCCATGAGGCATTGCAAGGCAGACAGTTACTAGCATGCCCTCCCACAGTCAAAGGCATGATGGGACTTGTAGTTCCGCAGCAGCTGGAGGGCCACCAGTTTGACACCCGTGCTATAGAGCCCATGGGGCTTTGGACAGCAAAATATAAGATGTAAGGTAGTAATCGGTAAAACATATTTTATTAGGTAATTGTCAATGTCATACAGGTTAAATACAGTATCATATAAAAAAAGAGAACCTTGTATAGGGTCTGGTGATATAGTAAAAATTCCACAATGTTAAAGAACAATTGTACAGATGTTTACAATATGCTGCGTAGTCTGCGTGCCCCGGCGCATTTCGACCTGTATGTGGTCTCTTCAGGGGGATACTTGATTCTATAAAAATACACATTGTATATGTTTACAGTCAAGAAGACATGTCATTATAGATCACAGAAAACGTCCCAGAGAGGTATTAATCATTAACAAGTGAAATGAAAATTCTGCTGAGCAGGGATGAACAGAGCCATTTGGAAATCCAGAGGGAGGCTCATGAGCGCCACCCAAACACCCAGGAGGGGAAGAACCCACCCCAAAGGGGCTTGCAAGGAACCGCACTGTACACGCCCTCCGAGAACCAGGGGAGCCGATGCCTGTAATGAGCACCCAATTGGTAAGCCGTGAATTAGTAAAAAGATTGGATGTGTTGGATCGTAATGTATTATATTGAGATATCAATTTTACTATAAGTATTTTTTAGGACATATGGACCAGCAACAAATTTATGGGTTGTTTAAAATATTGTCGGTCAAGACCACATGTTGGAGTCCCATTAGGGTGACCAACCAATGGACAATAAATGTTAATAAGATTAACGTTTATTGTCCATTGTTTGGTCGCCCTAATGGGACTCCAATCTCAGAAAGAATGGATTTCACTGTGATTGAGAAAACCACAATCAGGTGACAGTTTGTGGAATTACTGTTGAGCTTCTGGGACCTTTGTAGGAATTATTTCTGAATCTTTGCATCACTTACTACTTACCCCTGCACTCTGTGTCCCTTTAAGCCACAGCCAGGAATTCAGCGCAATGAAAATCACAGCCAACTTTTGCTGCGGCGCAGGGCGCCACACTTTTTTTAAGCTGCAGGGACCCAACTTATGATCCTGCACACAGGCCCACTGCTTTCAGAAAATGCCCCTGACCTGAACTCATCATTGCACATCCATTTCAGATGCTTGTATGTGATATCACATACATCACATACACATATTTCATGGGCACAAGTGGCGGCATATGACGGGCACAAGTGGCAGCATATGACGGGCACAGTGACGGCATTTGATGGGCACAGTGGTGGTATTGGATGCAGCACAGTGGCTGCATTTGATGGGTACAGTGGCTGCATTTTACTAGGCACAGTGGCTGCATTTGATAGTTAATAGTTTTGAGTTCTGGACATCATTTTGAACAAGTATGTAATTGGGTCTAAAAGAACTAAAACTTTGTAAACAAATTCAAAACATATCCAAATGCTACACAGTGGTCAAGTGCATAGTTGGAGGTGTATAGTGCATCCAATCAAGCACAAGTGTTGGCAACAGTGGCGACCGGTACATTGGGGGCACCCGGGCACTGCCCCCTCTGTCACGCCAACCCCTCTGTATACAGGTAGTGCAGAATTATTAGGCAAGTTGTACTTTTGAGGATTAATTTTATTATTGAACAACAACCATGTTCTCAATGAATCCAAAAAAACTCATTAATATCAAAGATGAATATTTTTGGAAGTAGTTTTTAGTTTGTTTTTAGTTTTAGCTATTTTAGGGGGATATCTGTGTGTGCAGGTGACTATTACTGTGCATAATTATTAGGCAACTTAACAAAAAACAAATATATACCCATTTCAATTATTTATTTTTACCAGTGAAACCAATATAACATCTCAACATTCACAAATATACATTTCTGACATTCAAAAACAAAACAAAAACAAATCAGTGACCAATATAGCCACCTTTCTTTGCAAGGACACTCATGCAGCCTGCCATCCATGGATTCTGTCAGTGTTTTCATCTGTTCACCATCAACATTGCGTGCAGCAGCAACCACAGCCTCCCAGACACTGTTCAGAGAGGTGTACTGTTTTACCTCCTTGTAAATCTCACATTTGATGATGGACCACAGGTTCTCAATGGGGTTCAGATCAGGTGAACAAGGAGGCCATGTCATTAGTTTTTCTTCTTTTATACCCTTTCTTGCCAGCCACGCTGTGGAGTACTTGGACACGTGTGATGGAGCATTGTCCTGCATGAAAATCATGTTTTTCTTGAAGGATGCAGACTTCTTCCTGTACCACTGCTTGAAGAAGGTGTCTTCCAGAAACTGGCAGTAGGACTGGGAGTTGAGCTTGACTCCATCCTCAACCCGAAAAGGCCCCACAAGCTCATCTTTGATGATACCAGCCCAAACCAGTACTCCACCTCCACCTTGCTGGCGTCTGAGTCGGACTGGAGCTCTCTGCCCTTTACCAATCCAGCCACGGGCCCATCCATCTGGCCCATCAAGACTCACTCTCATTTCATCAGTCCATAAAACCTTAGAAAAATCATTCTTGAGATATTTCTTGGCCCATTCTTGACGTTTCAGCTTGTGTATCTTGTTCAGTGGTGGTCGTCTTTCAGCCTTTCTTACCTTGGCCATGTCTCTGAGTATTGCACACCTTGTGCTTTTGGGCACTCCAGTGATGTTGCAGCTCTGAAATATGGCCAAACTGGTGGCAAGTGGCATCTTGGCAGCTGCACGCTTGACTTTTCTCAGTTCATGGCCAGTTATTTTGCGCCTTGGTTTTTCCACACGCTTCTTGCGACCCTGTTGACTATCTTGAATAAAACGCTTGATTGTTCGATGATCACGCTTCAGAAGCTTTGAAATTTTAAGAGTGCTGCATCCCTCTGCAAGATATCTCACTATTTTTGACTTTTCTGAGCCTGTCAAGTCCTTCTTTTGACCCATTTTGCCAAAGGAAAGGAAGTTGCCTAATAATTATGCACACCTGATATAGGGTGTTGATGTCATTAGACCACACCCCTTCTCATTACAGAGATGTACATCACCTAATATGCTTAATTGGTAGTAGGCTTTCGAGCCTATACAGCTTGGAGTAAGACAACATGCATAAAGAGGATGATGTGGTCAAAATACTAATTTGCCTAATAATTCTGCACTCCCTGTAGAATGGATAGATGCATGCATCTATCCATGGCCGCTGTAGCCACCCCCTATTTATGCGTCCAGCCTATTTTCGGATCCTGGGCACCTGAATTACAGCAACAGTGGCTGAATTTCATGGGTCACAGTGGCGGCATTTGATGGGGGCACAGTGGCTGCATTTTATTGGGCACAGTGGCTGTATTTGGTAGGCACAGTGGCTGTAATTGATGTTTTTTCTTTCAGTATTTTTCAGATATTTTTATGTTTGTTTGCGCCCCCCAAAACAATTTTGAGCACCAGCCGCCATTGGTTGGAGATATCTAGGTTATGCATTAGAAGGCTTTTATATGCATAGCGACGAACCATACATGAGAAATAGACACTTGACCTATGTTTTCAAAAAGCTTAGTGAGCAAGGACTGCCCTTCTTTTAGAACTCTACTTGACGTCATACAAACGTGCATGCTGCGCCACAATGGTTTTAATGGTTATTTAAAGGGGGAAGAATTAGAAACTAGAAAAACTGTGTTTTTAACTAATGAGTTGCGTTCCTTGGCCCAGCTTACTCTGCTCGACACCTTTGACCTCTGCAGTGCCCCCAGTGCGCCAGGGGCCAAAGCCTCCAAGATTCCTTCCAGCCATCCTTAAAGTAATTATATGACCAAACTGAGCATTTCTCATGTATCAGTCTGTAACACCTGCCTGCAATTAGAGGAGTCCTCCATCCTCGCTCCCCCCAGACTCCCGTGCCCCCTGTCTCCTTTCATGTGAAAAATTGGAAAAATATGAAATGCCAAAAAAATTTAACAAAGCACATTGTAGATCAAGGAATGGAATGGTTGGCTGGTGGGATTGATACCGCGCCTTCACTGCTGTATCCGTCTTTGGTCTCCTGCAACCCAAAACTATCACCATGTGCAGGCCTTTGGCAAAAGTATTTATTAATAAGCCTTTATGAAGACCACATGTGAGAGGAACGACAGGCTGCAAGAAAGGGCAGCACCTTCCCAAACATTTCTCTCCTGTCATGTTTGTGATTTTAACTAAAAAACACAATTATGGCTGAAAAGCGACCAGGAAAATAATTAAATTTAAGTACTGTCAATATTAGCACGCTCCAGCAGTGATTTTAAAAGGTTATGGCTGTTGGGTTTTGTCTAAGAAAAGGTCTTGTTCCCAGATGAGTCCTTCATTATCAACAGCTGGAAATGTTTTCAGGGTAAAACATAGAAAAAAAAATACACAGGCCAATAATTTTCCAAATGTGTCCTCTGCCATCCCTCCACCACAATCGTTTTCCACTCCTTGCCCACACTACAGCTAACATACTGTACATGGAGAAACTCTTAGGCCGCGTACACACGATCGGTCCAACACGATGAAAATGGACTGAAGTCCAGTTTCATCGTTCCAAACCGACCGTGTGTACGGGCCATCGATCTGTCGTCCTTCGGACCAAAGTTTTAAAACTTGCTTTAAAATCGGACTGATGGACGCCTGACCATCGGTCCAAACCGATCGCTAGTACGCAAAAGTGTCGGTTCAAATACCCATGCATGCTCAGAATCAAGTTGACGCATGCTTGGAAGCACTGAACTTCGTTTTTTCAGCACGTCGTTGTGTTTTACGTCACCGTGTTCCGACACAATCGGTTTTTAAACTGATGGTGTGTACGCACATCAAACCATCAGGCCACTTCAGCGGCGACCCGATGAAAACGGTCCGTCGGACAATTCTCATCGGGTTGGACCGATCGTGTGTATGCGGCCTTAAAAGTACCAAGACATTTCAGCATCTTCAGCGGTAGTAAACTCTCTCAAAGATACACGATTTAAACAATATTCAAATGTAAATATCAATTATCAAGAGTATGCCCAAAAATCAATCTTACTGTAATTTTTCATTTATATTATAAACGTTCATCCTCGATCTTAGTCAGCGCCATAGGAACTGTGGTAATCCGCATTTGGTTTCTGAGGCCTCGTACACACGAGGGAATTTATCCGCTGAAAATGGTCCAACGGACCATTTCAGCCGAAAAATCCGCTCGTCTGTAGGGGCAAACAGCCAGTTTTGAACGGATTCCTCAGGCAGAAAAGTTTCAAAGCATGCTTTGAAATTTTTCTGCCGGAGAGCTGCCCGTCGGATATGTCCGCTGGTTAGTAAGCCTAACCTGCGGACATATCTGCCCGCACATGCGTCGTATCCTGTGAATGGATCCGACGCATGCGCGTGGAAGTGTTTTACTTCCTGTTGCAGTGACGTGGCGGCGTCAACGTCACCGCCGCGTCACCGCGCTGTCCGCGGGCGGGGAATTTGATCCGATGGTGTGTACAGCCACCGGATCAAACAGCCCGGCGGACATATCCGATGGAAACGGTCCATCGGACCGTTTCCATCGGATAAATTACATTTTGTGTACAAGGCCTAACTGACTTCTGCCCGCAGTAGCCTTTCCTCTCCATTATCCCGCGCATGTGCAGTAATAACGGTATCCAAGCATTTTTTTTTTTAATTTCTTGAAAACCAAGTATCGCGGAATGTCGGGGCGTCGACACTAGGAAATGATGCACTAAGGCTTAGTTCTCCTTCTCTCATGGGGTCTCCCTTAGGGGGAGCCCCACCTAGTACTTGGGTGGGTCTGTTTTGGCAGACCCTCTAGAGAATGGGGTCCGTCTGGTTTCAGCCAGATGGACCAAAGTGTAAGTACCCTTTTCCCTTTCAGGAGCCTAACGCCCCGGGGGATTCAGGGCAAGTGAAAAAATGTAGTTGCGCTGTGATAAAGTATATGAACAAATTACTACAACAAGTGGTAATAAAACATACAAATGAAACTATAACAATTGTGTTTGAAATAAAGTTCAGTGAAGTCCAAGAAAACACAATAGTGAAAAATCTTCTAAGGGTTCAAAAATTGAAGAAAACCACCACCAAAAGTGTAGACAACATCAGGAATGCAGACTTACCAGATGGCAAACAAGGATAGCTTGTGGCTGTAAACCCCAGCCCAGGCCTTTAACAAGAGCTGCAGCACTCGCCAATGAAGGCAATCAATGAATCCTCAAGACACGGATGTTCCCAGGCAGATGGAATACAGAGAAAATAATAGGCACTCACAGTAAAAGTAAAAGTAGTATCAAATTGAATGAGATAAAAAACACTTACAAGAAAACGATTGTAACATCAGCATTTAAAATAAAGCCAGTCCGCTCGGACTGTCACGCAATAATGTCAGCACGTCTCCTTCTCCCGATGCGCGTTTCGTCACACAAATTACCTCTTTATGTTGTGCACATTTACAAGTTGCAACTGGAAATCAGGAACTTTGCTTGCTTTTATCTGTCTGTATGGTCCTGCTCAATAACACCAAACCCTTACATATAAAGAGCGCCAAATGAAGAAAAAAAAAAATCACAGGCAAACAGATATTCACAAAAATAAATGATTGGTATATCACGCATGAATGCACCTTTATAGGGTTCCAGATTCAGCAGCATGTAGTGACTTGTGAAGACAGTGCTCCCTAAGACTTGACATGATGGATGTCGCTGCCCAGACTTACCAGCAATTCAATGGTCGTTTTAGATTTATTTGTACACACCCATTACAGGACGCTGTTTCCAATTACCTTATTTTCCTATTAAAAAATGATTCATCTCTTCCCGGCCAGAAAAAGTTTGGACCGATCATGAAGTGTGGACAGAGTGTCACAGAGTCTTTCTGTTGGAACGACTCAGAAAATGAGATCACTACGAAGACAGCCAGAAACACCTCCACACTGTAATATCAAGAAGGGCCATCCCAAAACAAAGAAAAGGCAGAGGAGGCGTTGCTTTAAAGAAAAATGTTTTAACCACTTGCTTACTGGGCACATAAACCCCCTTCGTGCCCAGGCGAAATTACAGCTTCCGGCACTGCGTCGCTTTAACTGACATTTGCGCGGTCGTGCAACGTGGCTCCCAAACAAAATTGACGTCCTTTTTTTCCCCACAAATAGAGCTTTATTTTGGTGGTGTTTGATCACCTCTGCGGTTTTAATTTTCTTGCGCTATAAAAAAAAAAAGAGCGACAATTTAAAAAATATATATATTTTTTTACTTGCTATAATAAATATCCCAATTTTTTTTTTTTTTTTTTAAAACTTTTTTTTTTTCTCAGTTAAGGCCGATACGTATTTTTGTAAAAAAATCGCAATAAGCGACTGGTTTGCGCAAAAGTTATAGCGCCTACAAAATAGGGGACAGAATTATGATATTTTTTTTTTTTTTACTAGTAATGGCGGACACATCGGACACTTTTGAGACATTTTTGGGACCATTCACATTTATACAGCGACCAGTGCTATAAATATGCACTAATTACTGTATAAATGTGACTGGCATTGAAGGGGTTAACACTAGGCGGTGAGAAAGGGGTTAAATGTATTCCCTTGGTGTGTTCTAACTGTGTGGGGGGAGGGGGGTGACTGGGGGAGGTGACCGATGCTGTGTCCCTATGTACAAGGGACACAGCATCGGTCTCTCTCCCTGACAGGACGTGAAGCTCTGTTTACACACAGAGCTCCAAGTCCCTGCTGTCACCGCCGCTCGCGTGTACCCGGCGGACATCGCGGCCACCAGACACACGCATCGGCTCCTCAGCGATGCGCCGTGCACTGTTTTTCCCCGCTGCCCGCCACCCAGGTATGGTTGCAATATTGGGCATGGTTGCATAGACTTCCATCTTGCCATTTGGCAACTGTATATATAATTAGGTACAAGCTATACAGAATAAGGGCTTTATAATTAGGTAATTACGTTATATAAATACTTTAAAGAATAAACAGATCATGTTACTTATAGCAATTAGGGTCTCACTTTCATTCTCCCAAGCAGCAGGAAACATGGAAAGGATCAGCTGCATCTCATGGCAAAATACTGTACATCGTAGCAATTAATCGGTTGACCTCTTAACTAAATTAAAGTGCATGTAAACCTGATTCATTATATTTTACCTAGGCACATGCAGTTTTGCCCATAAGTTTTCATACCCTGGCAGAATTTTTGTGAATTCTTGCCCATTTTTCAGAGAATATGAATGATAACACAAACAATTCTTTCACTCACGGTTAGTGTTTGGCTCAAGCCATTTATTATCAATCAACTGTGTTTACTCTTTTTAAATCATAATCACAACAGAAACTACCCAAATGACCCCGATCAAAAGTTTACATACCCCAGTTCTTAATACCGTGTATTGCCCCCTTTAACCACTTAAGGACCGCCGCATGTACATTTACGTCGGCAGAATGGCACCGACAGGCACATCAACGTATATATACGTTGGTGCCTTGGGGGGGATCGGGGGTCCGATCGGACCCCCCCCCGTACATGCGGCGGTCCGCGCGGCTGCAGGAGCGATCCGACAAGTGGGGGCGGCTATCCGTTTTCATCCGCCCCCTCCGGATCGCTCCCAGCCAATGCGCGCGCCCGCCCGCCCTGTCACTTCCTCCTCCTGTGTAAACACAGGAAGGAGGAAGCGACGTGATCTCTCCCTCGGCGTTTGTTTCAAGCGCCGCTGAGGAGAGATCACAACACACCAAGTAAGTCCTGCACCAAACAGCACACTTACACACAGACAAACACATTTAACCCCCGCGATCGCCCCCCCCCTCCCCCCTGTCACAGTGTCACTGAATGCAGTAATCATACATGTATGATTACTGTATTTAGTGTCAGTGTGACAGACAGTGTGACAGTCAGTCAGTGTTAGTGTCAGGGTAGCCCCCCCACCCCCCCCAATAAAGTTTTAACCCCTTGATCACTGCCCTAGTTAACCCTTTCACTCCCTATTGCCAGCGTCACTAAGCGATCATTTTTCTGATCGCTGTATTAGTGTCGCTGTTCCCGCTAGGTAGCTAATTTTTTTTTAATGCGATTTTTTTTTTTTACTAAAGACATGTGGCTAAATAAATTTTGGCCTAAATGTTTGACTAAAATTTAGTTTATTGGTTTTTTATTATAACAAAAAGTAAAAAATATTGATTTTTTTTCAAAAATGTCGCTCTATTTTTGTATATAGCGCAAAAAATAAAAATCGCAGAGGAGATCAAATACCACCAAAAGAAAGCTCTATTTGTGGGAAAAAAAGGACGCGAATTTTGTTTGGGAGCCACGTCGCACGACCGCGCAATTGTCTGTTAAAGCGACGCAGTGCTGAATCGCAAAAACCCCTTGGGTCATTTGCCAGCGTATTGGTCCGGGTCTTAAGTGGTTAACATCAATGGCCGCTTGAAGTCTTTTGTGGTATTTGTGGATGAGGCTCTTTATCTTCTCAGATGGTAAAGCTGCCCATTCCTCTTGGCAAAAATCCTCCAATTCCTATAAATTCTTGGACTGTCTTGCATGAATGGCACATTTGAGATCTCCCCAGAGGGGCTCAATGATATTGAGGTCAGGAGACTGAGATGGCCACTCCAGAACCTTCACTTTATTCTGCTGTAGCCAATGACAGGTGGACTTGGCCTTGTGTTTTGGATCATTGTCATGTTGGAATGTCCAAGTACGTCCCATGCGCAGCTTCCTGGCTGATGAATGAAATGTTCCTCCAGTATTCTTTGATAACATACTGCATTCATCTTGCCATCAATTTTGACCAAATTTCCTGTGCCTTTGTAGCTCACAGTAGGAATGGTGTACCTTTCATCATAGGCCTTCTTGACTCTCCAAATGTAGTGGTTGTGGCCAATAACCAAACCTTATTGGACTCATGGTCTTAGGCATGTCAGAGACATAATGTTCCAGGGATGTTTCCAGAGGGTCCCTAAAACCCTAAGGGCAGACAGATAGTGGACATAAAACTCTCTGTGGACATAGAAGAGGACTTGTCACCATCCGAGAGGGCTGAACTAGGCTGCGCAGATGAATAACTACGATCATAGGGATCCCATGCTGCATATTACAGAAGAAAGATCCATCTGGGGATACCAAGTAAATGCTCCCAAAACCATAAGAGGAATATCAAGTATTCACAAATCCAAGCATCTGATAATGAGTGCTTCATGTGGCCTGTAGGTGACCTTAGGCAGGTAGTGGAACAGAACCGGAGACCAGAAAGCCACGTAGTGGTTCAGAAACAGGAGTAAAGGAGGGATGATGCTTCCTCTAGGCTGAATAGCAGAAAGGGTGCACATGCAAAGCACACAACCTGGCAATTGATATCAGCAATACGTTTCCTCAGCCTAAGCCTTTACAGCCGTAAAAAACAGCTGGAAATTTAAAAATATCACCCACATCCACAGGCCTACCCATAGACTGAGGCTTCAGTGAGGCCACATTTGAGGCTGTGCCACGGCTCAGGACTTGAAGAGCTCTCTGCTGCTAACTAACAGGGTACACAAAGATCTGGGAAGCACCACAAGCACAGCCCAGTGCCCATAGGTCACGTTCCAGACTAGTCCTGTGACCCTTCATGTAAGCGCAATCCAGAAACGGCAGCCACAGTTGTTGCTAAGACTACACTGATTTATAGCCCGTTCACACCAGCCTGCACACTAAACTGCAACGATTTAGTGTGTAGGCAGCAATGGTTTTTGGCTGGGGGCAGTGTGTTTGGTCTGAACGTGACACATAGAAAACTATTGTTCTATGAGGAAAAAGGTAGTGTGAATGGGCCCTTAACTGCTTGGCAGTGACTAGTTCAGAAAACATTTGCCCATTCAAAATACTGAAAAAAAAGTATGTAAACTGTATGGAATATCCTAATTAAAGAAAAAAAACAAAAAAAAAACAGAAGCAAGCAAAGGTATAGTCAGACAATTTCTGAGCTGAGCTAGGGAAAAGGTGGGCAACCTTCTAGGACTAGGGTGATCACATTTCCAAACTACCATTCAGGGACACCCTCCCTTCCCAAAAATTAGCTTGTGCTGTAAGGAATAACAGCACAGTGATTGGACACAATAGGCAGGATTTAGGATTTCTCCAATCACAGGCAGGGGGCGGGGACTGTGCTCCTCCAGGCATTCCCGGACAGGACAAGTACTGTCAGTGAGTAAAGCGGTGATATGGTGGCCTTTTTTGGGGACATTAGTTTGGCTTGGAGGGTGGCTGTGTCAGTTTCATTTCGGGACACTGTATTGTCCTGGAATAAAGGTGCCCGGGACAGACCTGCAAAATGCGGGACTGTCCCGGGCAATTCAGGACACATGGTCACCCTATCTAGGACACTAGCAGAAAATAAAGCATGATAGCTAGGGAAGGGGTTATTTGGGATCTGACCCATTTCTTTTCCTGTTTGCCAGTGTCCACACCTCCTGTAGGCAGCAGCAGATAACCCAAAAGTATAGTAATTACTAAATTCCAGTGTCCCTTAATGTGTAATTTTTTTTTCAAAAATTGGTTTAATAAAGTCCAGAAACAACAACAGAAAATCTTCTAGAGTGATTCAAATGAAGAAAATCCACCACCAAAAGTAAAAACACCGTAAAAAATGCACGCTTACCAGATGGCAAGCAAGGATAGCTTGTGGCTGTAAACCCCCGGCCCGGGCCTTTAAAAGTGGACTGCAGCAACCGCCAGTTGTAACAGGGGGATCAATGAATGCTCAGATACGTTCGGATGTCACCCAAGCAGATATAGTACCGAAAAAAATAAAGGACTCGCCATTCTGTGCCGGACCCTTCAGAGCCTGTGCAGTAAACAACAACTCCTGCATGCATGTGTGAGAGGGACGTCATACCGCCCCCAGCCACTCACGTAGCTGGAGGCCGTGTACCTGGAAGGAAGACCGGGTGAAGACGGAAACCCTCTAAGCGGCGACAGCGCGCCGCTGGAGTGCTTTGTTTTAAGGCATACAAGCACATTATGACATTGCCTTGCAGGAGAATTGTTTTTTTCTTCAACCGTAGTTTACTACGAAAAGTGTATGTGAGGGGTTAGTACCCCAAGACCAGTGCAAAGTGGAAAAAATACTAGTATTAGTGATAATAGTAATAATAATTAGTGATACTGCTAGTGTAAATGGGAGCAGCTCGTTGTAGAGAAAAATAAATGAAAAACAAATCAATACTAAATTGATTAACTGCTTGCCGACCTGCCTCCGTCATTTTGCTGCGGCAGGTCAGCTCTCCTGGGCGAGAGCCCGTAGCTATACGTCGGCTCTTTAGCTGCCACTAGGGGGCGCGTGCGCGCCGCCGGCGCACGCACCCTCCGCTCACCCCCAAGTCCCGTGCACGTGCCCGGCGGGTACGATCGCCGCCAGGCACACACGATCGTTCGGTACAGAGCGAGGACCGGGAGCTATGTGTGTAAACACAAAGCTCCCGGTCCTGTCAGCAGGGGAAACGCTGATCTTCTGTTCATACAATGTATAAACAGAAGATCAGTGATTTCCCCTAGTGAAGCCATCCCCCCCCCCCATACAGTTAGAACACACCCAGGAACATACTTAACCCCTTCCCTGCCCCCTAGTGTTAACCCCTTCACTGCCAATGGCATTTTTATAGTAATCCAATGCATTTTTATAGCACTGATCGCTATGAAAATGCCAATGGTCCCAAAAATGTGTCAAAAGTGTCCGAAGTGTCCGCCATAATGTCGCAGTACTGAAAAAAACCGCTGATTGCCGCCATTACTAGTAAAAAAAAATATTAATAAAAATGCCATAAAACGACCCCCTATTTTGTAAACACTATAACTTTGGCTAGGTATAAATAGCAGGTGATGGCGCCTACTAAGTTTAAAATATAGGTGCAAAGAAAGTGTAGCCAAAAACAGTGTAAGTACTGTGGCCAAAAAAAATGTGCTGAAAAGTGCAAATCCTTGTAGTGATACCAGAAATTTTGATATTACATATAATAAAACAATATGTGAAAAATAAATTGATAATAATAATAATAATCCATATAGTCCAATCAAGTCCAATTCCCAATCTTACTATGTGCAGTAAAATAAAAATAAAAATTATTCCATATAAATAAATAAGTTCTTCAAAATAAATTGATGATAATAATAATCCAAGAAAAGTCCAATTTTCACTCTGGTTAATGCAAAAAAATTATATAAAAGCTATAACTTTGGCGCAAACCAATCGATAAACGCTAATTGCGTTTTTTTTTTACGAAAAATATGTAGAAGAATACGTATCGGCCTAAAACTGAGGAAAAAAATGTTTTTTTGGGGATATTTATTATAGCAAAAAGTAAAAAATATTGAATTTTTTTCAAAATAGTCGCTCTATTTTTGATTATAGCGCAAAAAAAAAAAAACGCAGAGATGATCAAATACCACTAAAAGAAAGCTCTATTTGTGGAAAAAAAGGGACGCCAATTTTGTTTGCAGTGTCGAATCACAAAAAGTGCTCTGGTCATTGGGCAGCAATATGGTTAAACCACTCTCCTTAGTAATCAAAGTGCAAACGTGCAAATGTATCAAAAGCAATCTCATCAAAGAAACAACATGTAAACAATGTATATAACAAAAACAAAGACACAAAATTGTATTAAATTATCCGGTGAGATTAAATAATAAGTGTGTAAACAATGTATCAGAATCTTTAAATTCTTGTTGAGCAGTAAGGTAAAAGTGACTGTAATTCTTCCACCACCATCACCTGCCACACATCCTACTCACCTGACTTCCATGACCCCTATTACAGGTAGTCACAAAGCGCTTGTAAATGTTTCCAGCAGGAAATTACACAATCCCAATGGTAGTCCCAACGAACAACCAGCCTCCAGGACACCCCCACCGAGTGAATCCAGTTTGTAGGTAGGGAAGTTAACACGTCCCCAGAAAAAAAATGATTTGAGAAAAGTTGTCCAGTGGTTAAATGGGAAAGAGTAAAAGAAAGGCCTTCCATAGTGAAGTATGTCATGGTTTTATTCCAAAAAAAACTGTTAAAAACAAGATAAAAAGCAAATTCTTGCAGCTTAAAAGCCCTTGTGTTTGGAAATGCCGTTTCACGTTCCAACTGCGCTCCAAACGGCGGAAATTACGTATCACGTTCAGGCACTCTACCGGTTTCGTCAGCACGCACAAACATCTTCAGGGGTTTACTACCGCTTTAAGTATTTACTTGTTTATGCATTAATATATACAGTGCAGAAAATAAGTATTTGAACACCCTGCTATTTTGCAAGTTCTCCCACTTGGAAATTATGGAGGGGTCTGAAATTGTCATCGTAGGTGCATGTCCACTGTGAGAGACATAATCCAATTTTTTTTTTCCAGAAATCACAATTTATGATTTTTTAACTATTTATTTGTATGATACAGCTGCAAAGAAGTATTTGAACACCTGTCTATCAGCTAGAATTCTGACCCTTAAAGACCTGTTAGTCTGCCTTTAAAATGTCCACCTCCACTCCATTTATTATCCTAAATTAGATGCACCTGTTTGAGGTCATTAGCTGCATAAAGACACCTGTCCACCCCATACAATCAGTAAGAATCCAACTACTAACATGGCCAAGACCAAAGAGCTGTCCAAAGACACTAGAGACAAAATTGTACACCTCCACAAGGCTGGAAAGGGCTACGGGGAAATTGCCAAGCAGCTTGGTGAAAAAAGGTCCACTGTTGGAGCAATCATTAGAAAATGGAAGAAGCTAAACATGACTGTCAATCTCCCTCGGACTGGGGCTCCATGCAAAATCTCACCTCGTGGGGTCTCAATGATCCTAAGAAAGGTGAGAAATCAGCCCAGGACTACACGGGAGGAGCTGGTCAATGACCTGAAAAGAGCTGGGACCACCGTTTCCAAGGTTACTGTTGGTAATACACTAAGACGTCATGGTTTGAAATCATGCATGGCACGGAAGGTTCCCCTGCTTAAACCAGCACATGTCAAGGCCCGTCTTAAGTTTGCCAATGACCATTTGGATGATCCAGAGGAGTCATGGGAGAAAGTCATGTGGTCAGACGAGACCAAAATAGAACTTGTTGGTCATAATTCCACTAACCGTGTTTGGAGGAAGAAGAATGATGAGTACCATCCCAAGAACACCATCCCTACTGTGAAGCATGGGGGTGGTAGCATCATGCTTTGGGGGTGTTTTTCTGCACATGGGACAGGGCGACTGCACTGTATTAAGGAGAGGATGACCGGGGCCATGTATTGCGAGATTTTGGGCAACAACCTCCTACCCTCAGTTAGAGCTTTGAAGATGGGTCGAGGCTGGGCCTTCCAATATGACAATGACCCGAAGCACACAGCCAGGATAACCAAGGAGTGGCTCTGTAAGAAGCATATCAAGGTTCTGGCGTGGCCTAGCCAGTCTCCAGACCTAAACCCAATAGAGAATCTTTGGAGGGAGCTCAAACTCCGTGTTTCTCAGCGACAGCCCAGAAACCTGACTGATCTAGAGAAGATCTGTGTGGAGAAGTGGGCCAAAATCCTTCCTCCAGTGTGTGCAAACCTGGTGAAAAACTACAAGAAACGTTTGACCTCTGTAATTGCAAACAAAGGCGACTGTACCAAATATTAACATTGATTTTCTCAGGTGTTCAAATACTTCTTTGCAGCTGTATCATACAAATAAATAGTTAAAAAAATTCATAAATTGTGATTTCTGGAAAAAAAATTTTTTATTATGTCTCTCACAGTGGACATGCACCTACGATGACAATTTCACACCCCTCCATGATTTCCAAGTGGGAGAACTTGCAAAATAGCAGGGTGTTCAAATACTTATTTTCTGCACTGTACATTCACAGTAACATGTTTCTGAATAGAACTGACGTTATTTTAGGCAGTTTATAGACAAGTAATGCTTAACAGAGTTCTTTAAAAAGATCCAAAAACTTGAATTTCATAATGGACCAAGGAAAGATAATAAATCATAAAAAAAGGATATACAGCAATTCTGGCTTGACTTATCCTGCTGTTTCATTTATGTCAGTGTGAGGATACAGTTGGCCTTAAACGCATTAGTCCGAGTTCATATGTACAGTAGCTTTATCCCATTGTTTACGTCTGCAGTAAACAACCAGTCTGTTTACATTATCTCGTAAGTACAATTGTTTTCACATGTGGAAGAAGGAAACAAAGTCACAGAGTAACAGCAACAGGCCTGGTGGAAGTCTACCAAGACAAATTTCCTTTTTTTCCTGGCTTGATCTGGTTAAATCGTTTACTTTGTATGGTTTACACAGAGCAGGGAGCGAGAATCAAGTGCGGGTGGAGAACTCTAGCCAAAGGAACACGCAGGGAGACTTTTCATTCTAGTTAAAGTGCACCTGCCACTTTATAGAAGATGGAAAAAAGGACAGTAAAGAAGGATGGAGCTATATTTCTTTTCAAATGTTTACTAGTTCTGCTTCTCCATATTTCTTAAACACTTCAGCGACGGAAAATGTACCCTTCTTCATAACCTGGCCATTTTTCTGCGATACTGCGCTGCGTTATTTTAACTGACAATTGCTCAGTCATGTGACTCTGTACCCAAATAAAATGTATGTCCTGTTTCCCACAAGTGGAGCTTTCTTTTGGTTGTATTTGATCACCTCTGTGTTTTTTATGCTCTATAAGCCAAAAAAAAAAAACAGAAGACCTCTACCTGTGCCGCATTCCCAAATAGGATCTATATACAGTATATATAAAAAAAAAAAGATATTTTACATTTTTTGCTATAAAACACATCCAATAACAAAATGTAAGAAATCGAATTTCTTCATCAATTTAGGCCAATATGTATTCTGCTACATATAAAAAAAAAATTATCCCAATAAGCGTATATTGATTGCTTTGCACAAAAGTTATAGCGTCTACAAACTATGGGATATATTTATGGAAATTTTATTTATCTATTTTTTACTAATAATGGCGGTGATCGGCAACTTATAGCGGGACTGCAATATTACAGAGGACAAATTGGACACTGACACTTTTTTGGGAACCAGTGACACGAATACAGAGATCAGTGCTAAAAATATGCACTGTCACAATGTTAATGACACTGGCAGAGAAGGGGTAACATCAGGGGCGATCAAAGGGTTAACTGTGTGCCTAGCTGGTGTTTTAGTATAGTGTGGGAGGTGCTTTTACTAGGGGAAGGCATGGATCCATGTCCATGCTTTGCAGAGACACAGGAATGCATGTCTTTCCTAAACAGCAATCTACCATGTTTACATAGGCAGACTGCCGTTCTGCCAGTGTACCAAATTATCAGCGGGTGGGTATATAGGTGGGTGGGTATCCAGGCAGGTCTTGTTGGGTGCAAATCTTCTTCTCATGAACCAAGGGTGCTAGCAATGCACATGGCAATTAAGAACACAAGATGATCAGGACAGCCGCACTCCAATCCAACGTAACTTTAATGTAAAAAACTGGAAACGGGCACTACAAGTCACAGCAACGAAACCTAGGATAGTTGAAGCGTTTCACACTAACTTCAGTGTTTACACATAGGTGTGTAATGGAAGGCCCTGAACCAGAAGCCAGTAGAAAAAGTATGGAGCCAGAAAATTATGGACATTCAGTTTAAACTAGGATGCTTTAAACATAGGTCTGTAATTCACAATATATTCCAGGATATCTATTACTGTTTGTTGATTCTGAACTCAACAGGTTAATTGAAAGATGTTAATTGAAGGATTGAAAGATGTCATCACCTCCAGCTACCTGGCTGCCTGTAAATTGTAAATTGAATCCAGACAAACTTCTAAGGATCTTTCATTGTAGCTTGTGCTAATTGACCCTGTATTGTGTAAAGGTCCATTGATGATAATGTGTATTGTAAGTTAACTGACAGCCAAAAGGTCAGGTGTCGGAGTCATCAGCTGTAGTGAATTAGCTCATGTAAATTAGGTCAGGTCCCGGAGCCAGCGTGTCTGCTAAAGAGATGTATTTAGGGGGGTCATTAGGTAAACAGTGTGTGATGTTGTGGGTGGAGTTTGGTCATTGTGCATTCGGTTATTGCAGTATCCTAAATTGTATATAAGAGTCTTTATTTCTCAATAAAGGGCCAGACCTGCTGGAACGGAGACTGTGTTCTTATTTAGGAAGAATATATTTTGGGTTCTGTGTTGCTTGGATTGGTGTCGTAGCTGCCTTGTGTTCGGGAATGGAATATCCTAAACGGCTTTAACCTATGTCCCATTTGGGGCGCCGTTACAAGGTGCATTTCAAAATTAGAATATCATCAAAAAGTTAAGATATTTCAGTAATTCAATACAAAAAGTGGACTCTTTATATAGATGCGTTTCACACAGAGTGATATATTTCAAGCATTTCTTTCTTTTAATTTGGATGAATATGGTTTACAGCTAGTGAAAACCCAAAATTCTCTATCTCATAAAATTAGATTACATACAACTACTAAAAAAAAAAAAAGATTTTTGTTACTGAAATGTTGGCTTACTGAAAAGTATGTCCATGTACAGTATAGTATGCACTATACCAATACTTGGTCGGGGTTCCTTTTGCATGAATTACTGCATCAATGCGGTGTGGCATGTAAGTGATATGGAAGCCCAGGTTGCTTTGATGGCGGGCTTCAGATCATCTGTATTGTTGGGTCTGTTGTCTCATCTTCCTCTTGACAATACCCCCAGATTCTGGCCAAGCAAGCACAGTTATACCATGATCAATAAACCAGGTATTGGTAACTTTGGTAGTGTGGGTAGGTGCCAAATCAGCATCTCCATAAAGCTGTCTGTGTGGGTCACGACTGCCACCGACATCACCAGTCACGCCAATATTGTGATCAGTGATAGATTGTAAGCTCCTTGAGGGTAGGGACTGATGTGAATGGACATTGTATATGTAAAGCGCTGCTTAAATTGACGGCACTATATAAGTACCTAATAATAATAATACTGTACTAATGACACTGGCTGGGAAGGGGTAAACATCTAGGGGAAATCCAGGGGTTAACTGTGTGCCTAACAACATGTGATCTGGCTATTTTTTCTCCCTGCTTTTAAGGGAGAAGAAACAGTCATATCGCTGTTTTACAGAGCACAGAGTTCTGTGTTTTTGTGTTTGATTGGACACCAAAAAAAATCATGGACTGAAATCTGATGCCAAATTAATGCTGTTTTCAATCACAGCACGTTGGCAGGAAACACAGGAACACATGTGATCATGCCTATACCTACCACCCACTCGCAGTATAGTTACTGTGAATGGTTGACAGGTAATTAATGAAAAAATCCCGTCATTCATTCACCTCTCCCCATACACAGACCATGTTGCATCCAGTGAAAACAATGCAAGGTCTAGAGTTGAAAGTGCTGCAGTGTTGGAGCTGAAGAAATTAACCGCCAAAGTGCCAGAAGTTCAGTTTTTCCCCACAAATAGAGCTTTCTTTTGGTGGTATTTGATCACCTCTGCGGTTTTTATTTTTTGTGCTATAAACAAAAAAAGAGCGACAATTTTGAAAAAAATGTAATATATCTTTTACTTTTTGCTATAAGAAATATCCCCCAAAAATCTATAAACATATATTGATTGGTTTGCGCAAAAGTTAGAGCGTCTATAAAATAGGGGATCGTTTTTCTGGCATTTTTATTATTTATTTTTTACTAGTAATGGCGGCGATCAGCGATTTTTATGGTGGACACATCGAACACTTGACACAATTTTGGAACCATTGTCATTTTTACAGCAATCAGTGCTATAAAAATGCACCGATTACTGTGAAAATGACACTGGCAGTGAAGGGGTTAACCACTAGGTTGGTGCTGAAGGGGTTAAGTGTGTCCTAGGGAGTGATTCTTACTGTTAGGGGGCATAGCTACGAGTGACACATCAATGATCGCTGTTCCTGATGACAGGGAACAGATGATCAGCGACAGGGGGGCGGCACAGTGGTGTAGCGAGTAGCACTCTCGCCTAGCAGTAAAAAGGGTCGCTGGTTCAAATCCCAACCATGACACTACCTGCCTGGAGTTTGCATGTTCTCCCTGTGCCTGCGTGGGTTTCCTCTGGCTACCACGGTTTCCTTCCAAACTCCAAAGACATGCTGATAAATTAATTGACTCCTGTCTAAAAGATTCGTCCTAGTATATGAATGTGAGTTAGAGACCTTAGATTGTAAGCTCCTTGGGGGTAGGGACCAATGTAAATGTATATGTAAAGCGCTGCGTAAATTGACAGCGCACTCTCGGCACAGCACCGTTGGTGCTATTGCACGCAAATATGCCCAGCCACTAAGAGGCCATGTATTTGCGTGCGCTTGGCGCCAAGAGGTTGTAGTTCTTACTTTGGAAATTGCATTTTGTTGTTGCTTGTGCAAATTGTTATCTGAATGGCACCTGTGCCAAACTAGTGATCTTCTGTGTTCACCAAGCAGCAGACCCGTCGACATGGAGGCTAGCCGGTATTACTGTAGTAGAGGTGCCTAGTGCAGGGATTTCCAACTTCCACAAGGAATGGAACATGCATACTAGCTAAACCAATGTAACTATGCAAAAGAATGCATACCTAATGCCCCGTGCACACGATTGGTTTTCTCATCGGAAAAAAGTTGAATTTTTTTCCCGATTGGAATTCCTCTCAAGCCTGCCTTGTATACACACAGTGACTGCCAAGAACGCAGTGATGTAAAAGACTAATGCCGCGTACACACGGTCGTTTTTTGCGATGAAAAAAAACGACGTTTTCTGTGAAGTAAAAAACGACGTTTTTGAAACGTCACTTTTCAAAGACAATTTTGCATACACACCATCGTTTTTTCACAAAAAGCGAGGTTACGTTCACCACTCTTTTCCATTGAAGCTCGCTTCATAACTAGCTTCTGGGCATGCGCGGGTTGAAAAACGTCGTTTTCAAAGACGTTTTTGCTACACACGGTGACTTTTTGTGAAACAAAAAACGACGTTTTGAAAAACGACACAAAAAATTCAAGCATGTTGGAATTTTTTTTGGGTCGTTTTTTTTAAGACAAAAAACGACGTTTTGCCCACACACGATCAATTTAAATGACGTTTTAAAAAACGTCGTTTTTTTTCATCGCAAAAAACGACCGTGTGTACGCGGCATTAGAAGAGCCAAGAAAATTAAGTTCAATGCTTCTGAGCAGGCGTCGAATTGTTTCCTAGCATGCGTAGGAATTTTGCGCGTTGGGATTTGTACACACGATCGGAAATTCCGAACAGTTTTTTCCTGATGGGAAAAAGAGATCCTGCTCTCTATCTTTTTCCAGCAGTTTTTCCGTTGGAAAAAGTCTGATGGAGCATACACACAGTCGGGATTCCCGACCAAAAGCTCTCATCAGACTTTTTCCAACAGGAAAACTGATCGTGTGTAGGGGGCATTAATGTCAGCTTTATTGTCCAACTGCATTTTAGTGGTGGTTTCCAGCACCTTCTGTAGAATTTCACTACCTGCAATTTACACTATATTTTATTCTACGAATTAGTAAATGCATACAGCTGCATATAAAAATGAAGCAAGCACACTCCCCTCTGGAAAACCCAGAAAGAGCATGTTGAAATGTACACAAAAATGCATGAAAAGCACACCACAAAACCATGACCAATTGAAAAAAAACAAAAACGTACAAAATTCATGCTTAAAAAACACGCATTTTTAATCACAGAAGTGTGAATGGCTCCTAATCCGGAAACTGACAGACTTGGCAGAAACTTTTATTTTTTCTGGAGTTAGTGAATTGCTGCTCATCCTAAATCTTTACGATAGTTATGGTCAGCCCCCCCCGTTCAAGGACCTTTACATGTCACAGGCACACATAACCTGAGCAATGTGTAAGAGGAACAGATCGATGTTTGAGAGGCTCTTTCTGTCAGTGTGGCACATGTTGTTGTTTAGTTATCCACCAATTTACTCTGCTCGGAAACTCTGACTTTCAGCCAGCTGGATGCTGCACTATGACCTCATTAACGGCTTGTTTATAGTTCAAACAGCCCAGCACATATTTTTCCAAAAGTGTCATTAATTGGGGGGGGGGGGGGACTTCAAGTGAGCAAGTGGCACCACATAAATCCCAAGTCTCCCGGTAATACCCTCATATCAACTTTGTCGTAAATCTCTGTCTGGGGGCTCAGGATGGCACTGCTCAGGAGGCATGCTTGGCTACAGAGAAGTTAGAAGGCTAAGAGTCTAAAGAATGTATAGAGTGAAATAATAAGAGCACCAAGCAGTTGTCCCTTCTCTCCATACAAGCTGACTCTTGTGGGGGTTCCGTTGGGGCCTACCCGGCAGTAGAGTGCTGCCACAATATAACAATCATTCAACTTTAAGTGGTTGTAAACCCATACAGACCACTTTAACCTACAGGTAAGCCTAGATTAAGGCTTACCTGTAGGTGTAACAAATATCTTCTAAACCGATATTTGCAGAAAAGACTGCACCGATGTCTACGGCACATTCTTTGCATACTAGCTCATTACGCCTTTCTCTTGCAGGGGTTTGTTTTAAAAAAAATGCTTTAGAGCAGTGGTTCTCAACCTTTTAGTGCCGTGACCCCTTGATACAATTTCCCAAGTTGTGGGGACCCCTAACAGTAAAATTTTCGCAGCGTGCATTGTCAGCACTCAAGAAAAGTAATTTGTGGCCCTAACCCAAGGAAATTTAGCGCTCCGAGTTTTCTCCACTTGTACAGTATTAAAACCTCATATGGTACATTTTAGGATGTACCACTCTTTCTCTTTGTTCTCCTTTCTTTCCCTTTTATCTCTCGCTATCCTAATTTCATGTTTGTTTTCCCATCCCTCTTTCTAGCTGTCTTTGTTTTTTCTCTTATTCTTTCTCTCCCTTTTTTCTTTCTTCCTCCCTCTCTTTTCCTCTCCCTTCCATGTATTGGGGGTCCTTGGTGGGGGGGGGGGGTGGGATGAATAGCAATGCTGGGGGGAGTTCTGATCAGCCAACTCGGGTGCTCTTGATCTGGGAACTGTAGTGGGGACTTTTAATGGCAACTATAATCACAGGTAGTGTTACTGACTGTGTCTCCGACTTTGTGGTGTCTCGTAGCAGTGACACCTATGCTGAAATCAGGAGATAGGGTCTCCTCCAGCCCCTCCCACCTCACAATCCTTACCAGTCAGCGGACCGCTAGTCTCTGCCCCAAGCCATGCTGTGAATTGAATGAGCGGCTGCGAAGAGGCTCAGTGGGCGGCCGTGGGCTCCAGGAACAGCCCAGCTGGGTGGCAACAGGCTCCAGAGACAGCCCTGCTGGGCAGCTGCAGAAAGGCTGGGAGAGTGGTGCAGGCTTGAGGAACAGCCCAGGATTTGGTGACCGATGGCAAATCATCATTTGACCCCCGAGGGGGTGCGGACCCCCAGGTTGAGAACCACTGCTTTAGAGGGTTTACTTCCTCTTTAAGTGGAACCTCCAACAAGCTTGAAGTCTAGCACTCCACTTCCTAATTTTCAGGAGAGTTCTAGAGCATCTATGGAGTGAAAGAAGAAGAGTGCCAAGCTGTTATCTTTTCTTTTTATACAAGGTGACTCTCCTAGAGAATATGTTGGAGATCCTCCAGCCGTACGGTGCTACCTCACTATACCAACTATTTGATTTCAGTGGAGCTTTCACCGAGCTTGAAGTCCAGCGTTCCACCCTCCAATTTCCAAGAAGTCAAAGGCAGATAGGAGTCAAATGTAGCATTCCAGATGGTTACAAGTTCTAGCATGTCCTATCTGCTTGTCCTTGACCTATCTGTTATCCCATGGTTTCTCTTGTTGTTGTCAGAAAACTATGGCATAAGTTAAATTCTCTGTGTCAGTGGCAGAAGAACCATAGAAAATCAAGTCTTCTCTTTCCCTATAGTTCTTTGTAGAACTGTTCTCTACTGTTGACAAGCAAAAGGGTTAACAATAATTAAACAGACATAACTGAAGAGAATTGTACATTTACAATTCAAAATTGTCTTACAGTGCACCCCGTAAAAGTATTCACGGCACTTCACTTTTTCCACATTTTATGTTACCGCCTTATTCCAAAATGTATTCAATTCATTATTTTCCTCAAAATTCTACAAAACAATACCCCATAATGACAACATGAAAGAAGTTATTTTGTAATCTTTGAAAATGTATTAGAAATAAAAAAACAAAAAAATCCCATGTACATAAGTATTCAGAGCCTTTGCCATGACACTTAAAATTTAGCTCAGGTGCAGCCTGTTTCCACTGGTCATCTTGAGATGTTTCTACATCTTGATTGGAGTCCATCTGTGATTAAATTCAGTTGGACATGATTTGGAAAGGCACACACCTGTCTATAGAAGGTCCCACAGTTAACAGTGCATGTCAGAGCACAAACCAATTTATGAAATCCAAGGAAATGTATTTAGATCCCTGAGACAGAATGGTATGGAGGCACAGATCTGAGGAAGGGTACAGAAAATTGTGTGCAGCATTGAAGGTCCCAATGAGCACAGTGGCCTCCACATTGGGGGATTGGGGGAGAAGGGTCTTGGTCAGGTATGTGGAAAAGGGAGAAACATCCATCACTGCAGCATTTCACAAATTAGGCCTGTATGGTAGGCCAGACGAAAGCCACTCCTAAGTAAAAAGCACATGTAGAAAAGAGTCAACTCATGTAGGGCGGCATGTAGTTGCCATCATCCCGTGGTTAGTGAAACATTTCAAAAAACCTCAGAAAGGATTGAGATTATATAGGCAACGAAAAAAAGATTTAAAAAAAATTATACAAATTTATTACAAATATATAGAAATTATACAATACATAAATATGGCAAGTTGGAGTGGAGAAACGCTCCAACTTGCCATCCAATTCTTGGTGATGGCACCGTATGACGGACAGTATTCACATCACGCAATTTTTTCTATTATGTATTTATGTGTATAATATTTCTGTATTGTATAATTTCTATATATTTGTAATAAATTTGTATAATTTTTATATTTTTTTAAAATCTTTTTTTCGTTGCCTATATAAAAGTAAAAAGCACATGACAGCCTGCCTGGAGTTTGCCAAAGGGCACCTGAAGGACTCTCAAGAGAAACAAATATCATTGGCCTGAATGGCAAGCGTCATGTATGGAGGAAACTAGGCACTGCTCATCACCTGGCCAATACATCCCTACAGTGAAGCATGGTGGTGGCAACATCAGGCTGTGGGGATGATTTTCAGTGGCAAAAACTGGGAGACTAGTCAGGGTCAAGGGAAAGATGAATGCAGCAATGTAAAGAGAAATCCTTGAAGAAAACCTGCTCCAGAGCGCTTTGGACCTCAGACTGTGGCAAAGGTTTATCTTTCAACAGGACAACAACCTTAAGCACACAGCCAAGATAACAAAGGAGTTACTACAGGAAAACTCTGTGAATGTCCTTGAGTGGCCCAGCCAGAGCCCAGACTTGTACCCAATTGAACATTTCTGGAGAGATCTGAAAATGGCTATGCACCAATGCTCCCCATCCAACCTGATGTAGTTTGGGAGGTCCTGCAAATGTGAATGGGAGAAACTGACCACAAATAGGTGTGTCAAGCTTGTAGCATCATACTCAAAAAAGACTTGAGGCTGCAATTGGTGCCAAAGGGGCTTCAAAAAAGCATCAAGCAAAGGCTGTGCATACTTATACAGTACAGTATGTATGTACAGTATGTACCTGGGATTTTTTTTATTTTTAATAAATGTGCAAAGATTTCAAGCAAACTTCTTTCAAGTTGTCATTATTTTTTTTCTTCGTACGAAGAAAAAAAAAAGTTGTCATTATGGGGAATTGTTTGTAGAATTTTGAGGAAAATAATGAATTTATCTTGGAATAAGCCTGTAACATAACAAAACTTGGAAAAAGTGAAGCACTCTAAATACTTTTCCGGAGGACTGTAAATAGTAGCTCTCCCCCCCCCCCCCCCCCCCCCCCATTAGCTAGTTGCTTCCTACCTTACAGTCTATGCAAAATACCAACTAATACTTAACAAAACATATGCAAAACGATCACTAGAATCAACACAGCAGTTTTTGTTTTTCTGTGTCTTCCTGAAACATAGTTTTATTTTTATTGATTCTGGCAGTAGATTGAATTTTTTTCTACTTCCACTAAAAGGGTGACAACACTGTTCACTCTACGATGAAAATTGCAGAGCAGTGTTGTCACCCTGTTAACAGTTGCTAACTAAACCTCCTAATTCTTTAGAGCCAAGGCAGTTGCCAGTTCTAATCTACAGTAGCCCTTGTGCTGTGCAATAGATCAGTTATGACAGCAGCCATTTGATTGACAGTTTGGTTAAAAGCATGAGCAATGGTGAAAGTTATCATTCACGGCATGCCTTGACTTTAATTGTTTTGGGAAACAAGTTAAATTGCTATGTTTAGTTCCGCTTTAAGTAAATCACAAACAAATCAAAGCCTAAACTACAACTAATGCATTTTAAGCAGCCAAATGAACAGCCATCCACGGCAGGCATTTGTTTTGCACTACTTTTGCTGGACAGCTTGGCCTGTTATGGGAAGGGGCAAAATAATTGATTAACTGGCAGGATCAACAGGTAATAAAACTATGTTGCAGGGGGAATCAGAAAAACAAAACCTACAGTGTTAAAATTCTAGTGAGAGTATATGTGTCTTTTTCACAATGCCCGTACTTGCACTGTAAATTAAAACTCAAGATACGCTAACATAAATACATACATGCAATTATCTGTTCCTAGAACGACCTTTGATGTCTGTTTAGACGAAACGCGTTGGTAAGAGCGCTGAAAATATCATTATGTTATCCTACAGTTACTTCTACAAGGGCTTTTATCTCTACATAAATGTGAATGTTCCTAATTTTCATTTTAATAAATACTTTTTAGCAACGATATCACGCTATGTGGAACCTCATTTAATTTCGTGGTAACATCGTGTGAATATATGGGTATGATCCGGCCCACCTCTCTGTGAGAACCTTTCTCTGGTAACGGCACTGGGAACCAGTTGAAGGAAGGAATAACTGTCTTCTATTCATGCTAGTGGCTACAGATGTTAAGTTCTTGATCATTTGGGGAAGCTTCACCACAATCTTTGACGACTCAGGAGGTGCATGCCCTTTGGAGTCCATTAACTCCGGTAACCCTTCTCATTGTCGGTGGTGGTCATTTTCCATATTTACTTTCTTCAACCTTCCCACTGATGTTCCAATGATGTCATCCAGTTGACTCCATGTACAACTACCAGGATTAATTTATAGACTCATTCCTCTTTTGGCTTCAACTTATATGCATTTCTGTATATATTATTATTTTTAATTTATTGATAAATTTTTCACTCATTACGTTGGTGGATTCATCTTATTACTTCACTGTTTATTTTAAAATTTTTATTAACACAAGGGTTATTATATGTATTATCATTTCTTATCACTCATACGGCCTCTTATTACTTAGTGACCGTTCTTATTAGCGCTGCACTTTTACCAGTTATTATTTGTTTGCTATTGTCTTTTGCTGTGCTGGCTGCTGTGTACCATTTAGAGCGACAGCGCAGTATTTCACTTTCACTTTGTATCACCTTTTGCAGGGCCGGTGCTACCACTAGGCAAATTAGGCAGCCGCCTAGGGTGCACTGCTGCCTAGGGGCGCCAAACACTGGTGTTCCTATGCTCTTCTCCCTGCAACTAAGTCTCAGCATCAGCAGGCAGCTGCTGATCTATTCGTACATAGTGTCAGAGGCAAAGTGGAGGACTGTGTCTGTGTCTCAACTCCCGAATGAATGGAAGCAAGCAAACATTCATTGATGGGCGCTGGTTAGGCTGCATTGATGGGCACTGGTTAGGCTGCATTGATGGGCACTGGTTAGGCTGCATTGATGGGCACTGGTTAGGCTGCATTGATGGGCACTGGTGACGCTGCGTATGATGGGCGCTGATGAGGCTGCGTATGATGGGCGCTGGTGAGGCTGCGTATGATGGGCGCTGGTGAGGCTGCGTATGATGGGCGCTGGTGAGGCTGCGTATGATGGGCGCTGGTGAGGCTGCGTATGATGGGCGCTGGTGAGGCTGCGTATGATGGGCGCTGGTGAGGCTGCGTATGATGGGCGCTGGTGAGACTGCGTATGATGGGCGCTGGTGAGACTGCGTATGATGGGCGCTGGTGAGACTGCGTATGATGGGCGCTGGTGAGACTACGTATGATGGGCGCTGGTGAGACTGTGTATGATGGGCGCTGGTGAGACTGCGTATGATGGGCGCTGGTGAGACTGCGTATGATGGGCGCTGGTGAGACTGCATGATGGGCGCTTTATTAAAAAGGTGGGGTATACATGCGCTGGACAAGGGGGGTGGGGTCAGGGGTGGAGCCAATGGGGATGTGGCAAAATTTGGTTTTCGCCTAGGGTGTCGTCAAAAATCCTTGCACCAGCCCTGACCTTTTGTTACATGTTACATCTTACAACCATATTCAGGGTGTAAGATGTAACATGTTACAAATATAATGGTCCCCGCACCCACCCCATCCCCTGTTTTGGCAGAGAGCAAGGGATCTTCTTCCCCAACTCACTACCACAATCTAAAGAAAACACGGCTGTGCAAGGCTCAGCCCTACCGGCCATGTTATTCATTTACAGTGTTCTGTGAATAAATGGACTCCAACTACTGACAGCCTTTGCAGCTGTCGACTTATGGTTCTTAACGCTGAGTTCAAGTCATTTTTGTGTTTGTTAAAAGTCAGCAGCTTTTATAGCTGCTGACTTTTATAAACACACATTTACCTGTCCCAGCATACGGCTGCCTGAAACCTCAGTTCTCTCACTCGCCTTTCCCCGGCGCTGTCATTACAAGTGTGGGCACTGCCATGGCGCCCTTTGGACGATATGCTCCTTTGTCCTAATGCCGTGTACACACTATCAGTTTTTCCATCGGTGTAAAAAAATAGAACATGTTTTAAATATTTCAGATAGAAAAAAAACGATAGGAAATTCCTATCGTCTGTGTGGATACACTTCTTGAATTTCAGTAGAGACAGCAGGAATCGGCCACAGTAACATTGTTGGTAAAGCTTGGGTAAGTAGGCCTCTAAAAAGCAATAAACTATAGTGCATAAACTTCAAGCTAACCATTGAGCATTACCAAAAGAAAATACGGAAAAGGGGGCTTTATTTTGTGGTGAATGAAAACCAGAATCTTCTATGAATTGTTATTTGATATGAATTGGTTTTATATGCAGCACTGCAATGAGAATGTCCAAGGAGGGGGTTGGATTAAGTGTAGATTACAGTACAATAAGTAGAGAATCTTTTTAAAAACTATAAGGATATATTTAGACATGAAGCTGAACTCCACATAAACATATTATTGGACTTTCCTGGAGCCCTACCATAAAGGGGAAGTCCCACCCAAAGGTGACCATCTGTTTTACACGTGCATGCTCATTTAAAGTGTATTTCCACATTTGTAGCAACATTGGGATAAACTGCTGCTTACCTTTTTATTAAGATGATTGTTTCTGGAAAATCCAGCAAGAGAAATCCTACTTAGATTTTTTTTCTGTTTATGGGGTACTGGGGAGTCGTGTTTGCCAAATTGAACTTTGTCTGTACTGTGCTGGCAGATATCTCATCAGTTGTAAATAAGATTTGAGCACCGTCTGTCCTACCAAAGAGTTGAAAATGTAGAATCTAGGCTTCCCCAATTGTATGATACTGAGAGGAGGCTTGTCCTGTCCTAAGGCTTTCTATTTGGACAGGCTCACTATAAACTTGTAGAGAAATGCTTGCAGTCAGCCATGATTTACTAAAAGTGGGGCAAGCATATTTACACTTTTGCAGTCAAATTTCAGAAACTAAATTACTAAAACTGGAGCAAGTAGGATCTGGTGCAGCTGTGCATGGTAGCCAATCAGCTTCTAACTTCAGCTTGTTCAATCAAGGTTTGACAAAAAAAAAATAGAAGCCGATTAGTTATGTAGCGCCAGGCTCCCAATGACAAGGGCGCTATTATAAATTTAGGGGACATCTAAACCATAGTTGGGCTCAGACTTTACTAATTCTATGTAAATGTGCCTCTGTTCTGGCTGTGGTTGTGCTCGGTAGAAGTTTTCCCCTACAACCTATTTCTGTGATAGTAAAGAAAAACAACCCCAGGTCGTCTATTTTCTTCTTCTCTGCACAGGGGAGAGTGCTTGTTCAGGAGTCCACATCAATGGTTCTCAACCACTGGGCTGCAGCCTTCCTTCTTCTGAGCCTCCAGCGAGCTGCAAATACCTTAATACGGTGCTTTGCAGCATCCATAGTGCCCCCAACCTCCCACAATTGCCTACAGTGCCCCCCTCCACACACAGACACACAAAATGCCCCTAGCCCCCCTGAAAACCTTCAGCCCCCGCAGTGCCTCTCAACCTCCCACAGTGCCCCCTAGCCTTTCTCTAACCTACCACATTGCCTCCCATAGTGCCCCCAACATTCCATAGATGCCCCCAATGACCAGTAAACCCTGCACAACTTTCTACAGTGCCTCCAGCCACTCATTGTGCTCCAACCTCTAAAATCACGTACACACGATCGGTTTGTCCGATCGTGTGTGGGCCCCATTGGTCTTTTTTCCATCGGTGTAAAAATATAGAACATGTTTTAAATTTTGGATAAAAAACTGATAGAAAAATCCGATCTTCTGTGTGGAAGTCCATAGGACAAAAATCCAAGCATGTTCAGAATCAAGTTGACGCATGCTCAGAAGCATTGAACTACATTTTCCCAGCACGTCGTAGTGTTGCACATCACAGCGTTTTGTCACGTTTAGATTTTTGACTGATAGTGTGTAGGCAAGACTGATGAAAGTCAACTTCATCGGATATCCGACGAAAAAATCCATCGAATTAGATTCCATCAGATATCCGATTGTGTGTACAGGGCTAAACAGTGCTTCACAGTGCCTTCTAGCCCCTGAGGGATGCCCAGTTTTCCACAGTGCCCCTAAAGCCCTATACACACGATCGGTCCATCCGATGAGAACGGTCCCAAGGACCGTTTTCATAGGTTCACCGATGAAGCTGACTGATGGACTGATGTGCCTACACACCATCGGTTCATGAACCGACCGTGTCAGAACATGGTGATGTACAAAACACAACGACGTGATGAAAAAAACGAAGTTGAATGCTTCCAAGCATGCGTCGACTTGATTCTGAGCATGTGTGGATTTTTAACCGATGCTCGTGCGTACTAACGATCGGTTTTGACCTGTCGGTAAGCCGTCCATCCGTTCAATTATAAAGCAAGCCCTCTGTTTTTGGACCGAAGAATAACGAACAGGTGGGGCCTACACAAGATCAGTTTGGACTGATTAAAAACGAACTTCAGTCCGTTTTCATCGGTTTGAACCGATCGTGTGTAAGCAGCATTAGCTTTCTGGAGAGACACCAGCCCTTCCATAAACCTCATCCCTTACAGACCTACCACTTCCACTGAAAAGTCCCCTAACCCCTCTTCCCCCCCCCCCCCATCCACCAACTGTGACACCCATCCTCACAGTCTTCCAGCATTTGACAACATTTTGCATTCCCATACTTTTATTGTGCGAGCAGAAACTTTTTTCAAGCTGTTGGGATGTGGAAGAATTGAATGGGCCCTGGTCTTTGTAAGGTTGAGATCCACTGGTCTACATCACTGCCTGGGTGAGGTGGACTCTTTATTTTGGTTATCCAGTGATGGGGTCATGTTCAGAATACAGAAGAAACAATATGACGACATCACAAAGGGAGGTCCCGGTCATCAGTGACAGGCGCTGGATCTATCGATTGCTACCTCCAAAAGAGGCACAAGCAAAGGACATGGATGGCAGACTTCAGAGAGAAAATAAAAGAGCCCAATGTGGTCTTTCAACAAATATAGGGCTACAAATAACTATATTTTTTTCTTTGTGTTACTCAAAATAAATAGGGCCAAAAGGACCAAATGGAACCAACGCTTCATAATTTTTCTATTGTGTTTGTAACAAGAGGACCATGCCAACAGCTGCAAGACAACACTTGCTGCACCAATGACTGACACAACTGTACTTTGGTTATATGCTAAGTATAAGCATATTCTGGTCATGAGGTAAATTTCGTAAATAAAGCTTTTCATTAAATCCATGCTGACTTCATTGCAGAATCTCATAAATTACCCCAGTTTAATGTGAATTTAGTCCTGCTCTCTGGGGTGTTGTAAAAATATTGCACTGCTTTTAACCATTAACTCTTCCTCTGCAGGTCAGAAACTGCAATCCACTTCTAGCCCCAGCGACATAACGCCGGGGTTTTACAGGCCTAAAAGCATTGATGTCATGACGTTTCCGTGCCAGAAAAAGCAAACTTCTCTTTAATTAGTAAGATTCGCTGAACAAATATTCCAGGTGTTCGTTAAATGTCAGAGCACACCTGTCCTGACGGCTCGGCTACGCTAAGTCCACCATCCACTCGGGGAACCTAAACCAGACAGATATACGCCGTTTCTTCGCCATCGCCCCCGCCGACAATTTATGATGTGTTACATTGTGTCATTGCTTGATACAAGGCAACAGAAGAGGATTGTAAATTGAGCACCAGGCCCAGCGATGCAAAGCTTTTATGAAGTGTTTTTTTTTTCTACAGAGTCGGAGAGGCGCCCCAAATGTTACATGGGCCAACCATGCCAGAGAGTCACAGTGATCTTCATTCAGACGGAAAATGTCAGATCTGAAAATGGTTATCGTCATTTCTTCACAGCTCAGCACGATCTGCCCTGCAATAAAACTCTGTAAACTTTACAAAAATGTAAAAAACAACAAAAAATAAAGTTTGACTTCACTTTTGTGACACGTGCCCATAAGTGTGCGCAGCCTATTGCATCAGGGTGTGCACCCCAAAGCTCAAACGCATACATCTTTGTCTGCAGCTTCAGCTGCACTGCATAGTGAATGAATGGGAAGTGCTCTGTGGCATCCCATTCATTTACAAACTGAAGCATATTAAAACACAGTTTACCATTCTTCGGTTATGAATGGACACAGTGAGCAAGTGTATTGACTGTGTTCATTTAGAAAAGGAAGCGGCCAGCAAACTACATACTTACTAGCCCCTTCTCAAACTATCCATCCTGAAACACCACCCACAGCAGTCAGGGGGAGAGGAGGGAAGCCGGCAGCACTGCAGAGCGGGGGGGCCAACATGGGGTGAAGCCCAAAAAGTAGGGGGAATAGTTAAATGATATCCAACTGAGTATCGCTAGCTTTGGTACAGTCATCCTTAATGAGCCTGGACACCCTCAGCACCCTTCCAGGTCTCATAATTCTCTGTCCTTGTTTCACCAAGACCTCAACTGTACGGCCTTCTCTGTATTGCAAAATCTCGGTTTCTGGACCTTGCCATCATTAAAAGTTGCTGTAATGGGCTATGCCCTTGATTGGAAATTGGAAGTAGGCTGTCTGTCCAGCACTTACGGCAAGAACAGGCCCCTTTTTGGAATTCAAATAGTTAAGATTAAAGCGTGCTTACAGTACAACTGTGACTGGCACTGGTTTGAAGTGTTCACAGGTTCTGTGTTGGAATTTAAATAAAGCTGTGGCCTTGCCCTTTCCAACCTAATGGTTTTATGTTTTCTTATATGGGGTGGTCTATTCCATTATGTCTTCAGTTGGTTCGTTCTTAGGCCCATTGCCCCTCAGCAGTCATGCATCTTAATCTTGGAGGTAAATTGTCGCTCCTGTATGGTGCCTGAACTAAGATGGCTCCATCCTCCTGATGAGAAATGCAGCGGAAGACATTGTTAAGAGGAATACTGTATAGGTGATACATAACTAGAAACGTTACATTTACTTATAATTAAGCAAGCATGCACTTAACATAGAAAATATATATCTAATTATGGGTTCACATTAGAAGAGAAGTATGGGATTGGAAAAATAAATTATACTTGCAGAATCTAGGTGGCTGCAGCACCAATCCCAGCTAAAGCTGTCCTCTGTCGCTTCTAAGACCAAGAACTAAGCGATCAAATACCACTGATCGCTCGGCTCTCAGTCTTCAGGTTGCAGAGAGCTGGTGACTGTCAATTACATGGGAGTGGCTGGCTCAGGCTCTCAGTGAATCACTGAGCGGCAAAGCCAGCTGCTGGTCCAGGCTTCTGGGTTCTTTTCAGAGTCTGGACAGACTCAGTGGGCTAAAGCTTGCTGTCCGCTGACATCACAATCAGCTGAAAACAGGTCACATGAGTGCAGAACTAACTGTACTCCTGTCATCCATAGAAGTATAGTCAAAAAAGCTTTGGCTATACTTATCCTTAGGGCCGAATTCACAGGGCTAAATTGACCATAAGGTGGCAGCGGAGGTTTTTGCAGATACTCAAGATCAGGTGCTCAGGTGTTTGTGTACATCTAAAGCCAGGAAGCCTGTACAAGTCAATGACAGGCTGAGAAGAGCTGCAGCAGTTGTAAGCACGTAGCTGCACGTCGAGCATTTAGGCATAGATGGTCCAGTTAGGGACAGATGGTCCAGGAACAACCATCTGTCCCTAACCACTTGTGCCCACTCAATGTTCAGATACATGTTTATGTTTACAGGGAGTGGACATCTGTAGCTCCTCTCAGCCTGTCATTGACTTGTGTAGGCTTCTTGGCTGTGGTTGTCCGCAAACACCTGGGTTCCTAGTTAGGATTTCCGCAGTATACTTGCTGCACCATGGATGATTTGGCCGTGTGAATACAATTCTGGTGTCTACTCACAATAAAGAGCGGCATTGTACAATACTAGAGACAGTGAAGATGGGAGAAGTAAGGTCACTTGTGGTTTACAAACAGCATGAAAACATTTGGGAACCCCAATTCCTATGATGTTTTATTAAATACAGCGGAACCTCGGATTGCGAGTATTGCGGTTAACAATACGAGCACTGTAATTTTCTAAATACTAACTCGGTTTGCGAGTGTTGTCTCACAAAACAAGCAGGATTCAAGCCAGAGCGGTGTGCAGTACCGCGTTTCGTCTAAGGTGGGGGGGGGGCGCGGGGAGCCGCGTGGAGCCGGGGGGGGCGTCGTTCGGAAATGAGCGTAAAGGCTCGGAAATAAGCCGATCCCGAGACTTTCCAAGATTTGCTGAGATCAGCCGAGCTGTCGTCGGGCCTTTCCGTGTGTTACCGAGGCTCTCCGGCGCCTCTGGCATGACTTCAATGGGGAAACTCGCTTTGATATGCGAGTGTGGCAAACCTAGCTACTTCTAGAACGCTGGACGTTACATGTTAAAAGGTTGTCTGTATTATAGGCTATGTATTCTGCTGGGTCTTATGTGGGCATAGTAATTGGTATGCTGGCAGCCGTAAGCCACTAGCATTTAAGTACTTTGTTTTATGTTGCCCAATCGGTGTTCGGCAGTTTTAAACCGAACTCCCACAACACATAACCCCAGCTATCAACCGACTTTTCCCTCATGCAGCAATGCCTGATGGGAGAATTATCCAAAATGTTAAGTTCCCCATCTGGTCCTCCCTGTATTACCCCTGTTAAATCTATTTGGCTTTTTGGAAACCCCTTGCATGGGGAATTCTATAAATATGGATGCCTGTGAATAAAAAGTCAGTTGATTCTCAGAGCTGTGTGTTGTCCGGTTACTGGGGAGATTTGGGACATTGCCTTACTTTTCAACGCTGACTGTGGATTTACCCTGGTTACCAGCGGAGATCGTGGAGTTTAATATTGTACTCCGCTACAATTGGTGGCAAGCGACGGGATCCAACCTTACAGCCGATAAGCGCAATTCGTGCAATGTGAACTACCGATGTAAATGGAGACAGATTATTCTAGGCTAAAGCGGCAGACATTAAAGGAACTGCTAGAAGCCAGGGGTAAGGTAGCCAGCAACAAATCCAAAGCTGTACTAACTGCCGAGCTGATGGAGGGAGACAGAGCCCGCAGCGCTACACCACCAGCAACCATGGAAGAAACCCTCTACCAGAGAGAAATGAGGACCAGGCTGGAATTTTTGCCACAGCCTATATCAGATGCCATGCTGCACATGGTAATGGCAAATGTGCAGGAGTACGTGATGACACACAGTCCGCAGTATACACAGTCTCGAGCAGAATCCACTACTGGGTCACTCTACAACCAGGTAAAACCCCAAATTCCCTATCATGCCTTTAAAATGTTTTGCGAGGAGAAGGATGAGATTGATGGGTATTTACAGGATTTTGAGAGACTGTGTGATTTACATGACTTGGAACGGACAGTATGGGTCCCATTGCTAGCAGGCAAGCTGGCAGGTCGGGCAGCAGAAGCATATCGCGCTGTACCCAGTGAGGACAGCAAGGATTATGATAAAGTGAAGCGAGCGATATTAGAGAGATACGCCATTACTCCAGAGGCATAGAAACCTGCGCAAACCAGAGAAGGATTCACATGCTGAATGGGCACACAAGCTGGACCAAGCTTCCCAAGGGTGGATACAAGCCAGCCAAGCCACTACTATGGAGGAATTGAGACAGTTAATGCTGTTGGAGCAATTCTTCAACGGTTTGTCCCCAGAGGCACAAGAATGGGTGCGAGACAGGAAACCTCTCACCCTAACCGAAGCGGCTCGATTAGCAGATCAGCATTTTGATGCGAGGAGACATCATGGGCCCCTAACCAAGAGTTATCCTCGACCCACGGGACCACCCAGTACTCTACCACCCCCCACTCTCACAGCCTCCCCTTTTCGTCAATCCCAAGGGACTTTACCACCACCCTCCAGATATAACGGACGCGCCAACATCCAATGCCCTACCTGCAAACAGTGGGGACATATGGCACGCGAGTGCACCCAAAAGCGGGGCAGACCCGCCTGGAACCAAGGCCGACCGAACCCGGCACCAAGGGCTGCTGCCCATCATTATCAACGGGAGCCGGCCACTCAAGAGATTTTGAGCATTCCAGCGGAAGAACCCCTGGGAATCTTGCATGAGGCGATGACAGTCCGAGCCACGGATAACCGGCAGCATCATCGACAGCCAGTGACCTTGGAGGGGAAAGAAGTCCAGGGGCTTTGAGATTCAGGAGCTACTTTAACCTTGATAGCACCCCATTTGGTCCCTGACTCGGCACACACTGGCGGATCCGTGGCAGTACGAGTGGCAGGGGGAGCAGTGTACCGACTACCCATTGCCAAAGTACATTTGGATTGGGGTGTGGGAGGGGGGACGGTAGAAGTGGGCCTCATGCAAAATTTACCAGCAGATGTTATGCTGGGAAATGACTTGGGCCAGATGACCTCTGCTTTTGTACCCCAGGCCCCATACCAGGAAGCCCATCCAGTGACCACACGGCAACAGGCTCGCACCACGGTTCCACCGACACACTCTGAGGCTCCGGTAAGAGACCATGACCCCCACACGACACTTATGTCCTGGGATACCCCGACTAAGTTTGAGGCCGAGGTGAGGTCAGACCCCACGCTACAGGTACACAGGGACAGGGTACACGCTGACCAGGCTGGGCTAGAGGGGGAGCGGTACACCTGGGAGAAAGGGCTACTTTACCGCATTGCTGAAAGAGGAGTGGGAGGGTCGGCCACTGTAACGACTAAACAGTTAGTGGTTCCCCAGAAGTATAGGCAAGAACTGCTTCGGATTGCCCACGACATTCCCCTGTCTGGGCATCTGGGGATGACACGTACCCGATACAGGTTAACCCACGCTTTCTTCTGGCCTGGGATCTCCAAGGATGTGAGGCAATACTGCACCTCCTGTGACATTTGCCAGCGAGTAGGCAAGCGAGGTGACCGCCACAAAGCCAAGTTATGTCCTCTTCCCATTATTGAAGAACCCTTCAGTAGGGTGGCCGTAGATATAGTGGGGCCCTTACCAAAACCCAGTCCTTCCGGGAAAATATATATTTTAACTGTAGTGGACTATGCCACCCGGTACCCCGAGGCTATAGCCCTCACCAACATTCATGCCGAAACTGTGGCAGAGGCCTTAATGAAAATATTTTCCAGGGTGGGGTTTCCCCAAGAAATCATATCCGATAGAGGCACCCAGTTCACCGCCGAGGTAACCCAACAACTATGGAAGATATGTGGCATTAAGCCAATAGTAAATTCGGCGTACCACCCCCAGTCCAATGGTCTATGCGAAAGGTTTAATGGTACGCTGAAGCAGATGCGCCGTACATTTGGAGAGGCTCATAAAGACTGGGAGCGCTTTCTACCCCATCTGCTCTTCGCTTATAGAGAGGTACCCCAAGAGTCAACAGGGTTTTCCCCTTTTGAATTACTGTTTGGGAGAAGGGTGCGAGGGCCACTAGACCTAATTAGAGAGCATTGGGAGGGGGAGAGTAGCCCAGACGGAACCCCTATTGTATCCTACGTACTGGAGTTCAGGGACCGTCTGGAGGCGCTAACCCAGGCTGTGCGCACCAACCTCCGGGCGGCCCAACAACGTCAGTGCCGCTGGTACGATAGGGGAGCCAGAGACCGCAGCTTTCAGGTGGGACAAAAGGTTTTGATTTTAAAACCGGTCCACACAGACAAGCTGCAGGTCATCTGGCAAGGCCCATACCAGGTGGTGGAACAGAGATGTGACACCACCTATGTGATTGGCCCCTGCTCAGGGGTAGGGGAGAGACGCATGCTCCATGTGAATATGCTCAAACCATACCATGAGAGGATAGAGGATGTGGCCGCCATATGCGCTACCACCTCGGAGGATCAGGAGAATCTGCCACTACCTGACCTCTTAGAACAGGAGGGACAGATGGAGCCCTCCAAGGGGGTTCGGCTGGGGGAGCGGCTAAGCCCTCAGGAGTGTGCCCAGGTACAAGAGCTGATTGTAGCTAAGAAAGCTACCTTCTCCAATTTACCTGGGTACACTCCGCTGGCCACTCACCGAGTCGAGACCCCGGGACAGCTACCCATGCGGCAAACCCCATATCGTGTCCCTGAAGCAGTCAGGACGCATATGAAGACTGAGATTGACGAGATGTTGCAGCTGGGGGTTATTGAACCTTCCGATAGCTCCTGGGCATCGCCAGTAGTGCTGGTACCAAAGAAGGACGGCACGACACGTTTCTGTGTTGACTACCGGAGGCTAAATGACAAAACGGTGTCTGATGCCTATCCGATGCCCCGGATAGACGAGCAGCTGGATAAGATGGCACGGGGCCAGTATCTCACTACCATAGACTTATGTAAGGGATACTGGCAGATTCCACTGGCTGAGGAGGCCATCCCCAAGTCAGCGTTTGTCACCCCGTTTGGCCTGTATCAATTTTGGGTCATGCCATTCGGGATGAAGAACGCTCCGGCAACTTTTCAGCGGATGGTCGATCGGTTATTGGACGGATTCCAGGAATACGCATGTGCCTATTTAGACGACATCGCCATATTTAGCCAGACCTGGGCAGAGCACCTACAACACATAGGGGCCATTCTAGATCGTACTGGAGAGGCAGGGTTAACACTGAAACCCAGCAAGTGTCATATAGGGATGGCCGAAGTGCAGTACTTGGGCCACCGGGTGGGGAGCGGGCGACAGAGACCCGAACCAGTTAAAGTTGAAGCCGTAGCTAAATGGCCCACCCCCAGGATGAAAACCCAAGTGCTAGCGTTTCTAGGTACCGCGGGGTACTATAGAAAATTCGTACCCAATTATAGTGCCCTGGCCAAACCCTTAACTGACTTGACACGCAAGAACCTGCCCCGACAGGTTGTCTGGGCCCCAGAGTGTGATCAGGCATTCCAACAACTAAAGACTGCTCTAACTAATGCCCCTGTACTTGCTGCTCCTGATCCAACTAAAAGATTTCTTGTCCACACAGACGCTTCAATGTTTGGATTGGGAGCAGTGCTGAGCCAAGTGGGAGCCGATGGCGGAGAACACCCCGTAGCTTACCTGAGCCGAAAGTTATTGCCACGAGAAGTAAGCTACGCCGCCATTGAGAAGGAATGCCTGGCCGTGGTGTGGGCCCTCAAAAAGTTGCAGCCGTATTTGTATGGACAACCTTTTTCGCTACTCACAGATCACAACCCGTTGGTGTGGCTAAACCGTGTGGCGGGAGCCAATGCCCGGCTGCTGCGCTGGAGTTTGGCGCTGCAGCCGTTTGACTTTACAATCCACTACCGACCAGGGAAGCAAAACGGTAACGCCGACGGGCTATCTAGACAAACTGAACTTGAAAAGTGATCTGTGAAAGTACACCCCCGGACATCCCCAAGCCGATCCGTTGGGATCAGACTGTGTATGCCGGCATGGTTCTGGGGGAGCATTGTGGCAAACCTAGCCACTTCTAGAACGCTGGACGTTACATGTTAAAAGGTTGTCTGTATTATAGGCTATGTATTCTGCTGGGTCTTATGTGGGCATAGTAATTGGTATGCTGGCAGCCGTAAGCCACTAGCATTCAAGTACTTCGTTTTATGTTGCCCAATCGGTGTTCGGCAGTTTTAAACCGAACTCCCACAACACATAACCCCAGACCCCAGCTATCAACCGACTTTTCCCTCATGCAGCAATGCCTGATGGGAGAATTATCCAAAATGTTAAGTTCCCCATCTGGTCCTCCCTGTATTACCCCTGTTAAATCTATTTGGCTGTTTGGAAACCCCTTGCATGGGGAATTCTATAAATATGGAAGCCTGTGAATAAAAAGTCAGTTGAATCTCAGAGCTGTGTGTTGTCCGGTTACTGGGGGAGATTTGGGACATTGCCTTACTTTTCAACGCTGACTGTGGATTTACCCTGGTTACCAGCGGAGATCGTGGAGTTTAATATTGTACTCCGCTACAGCGAGTACTTTGGATTACGTAATCTGAGGTTTCACTGTATTATATAAATAATCCTAAAACCCCTTTCACACATATGGGCAGTCCATCCATTGACGGATGAAAAACAGACATCAATGCATTCCTATGGAAAAACGGATGACAATGTATGATCCGTTCATGACTGCTGAGAAGTTTAGGATTAATTTAACTCCAACTTAATTCAACCATAAAAAAACCTTGCCCCCCAATAATTACACACAGACCACTTAAAGTTGGAAGTGGGCAAGGCCACAGCTTTATTGAAACATATTGGTATAACAAACTCCAAATCCAAAACCATTTCAGTCACGGTTACAACGTGAGCATCTCTAAACAAACTGTCTAGTCTATGGCGGCGTACACACGACCGAGGTTCTCGCTAGAAACCAGCGAGAACCTCGCTGGAAGCTGCATTCCAGCGAGAACCTCGGCCGTGTGTACGCTCTCGGCGAGCATCCCGACGGGAATGCCATCGAGCAGAAATAGAGAGCATGTTCTCTATTTGCTCGACGGCCCGCCTGGATGAATGGCTGGTTGCCATTCCCGACGGGCGGGTCGCCGAATCCGATGGCCGGCAGAGAACCTCGACGGGCGGAACGATGTGTTCTGCCCGTCGAGGTTCTCTGCCGTGTGTACGCGGCTTAAGAGGCCTGTCTCCACCATCAGTGCGAGACAGGCATTAAACTGAACCCTTAGGGCTCTTTCACATGGGCGGACCGTTCAGATCCGCCTGCCAGTTTTTTAGGCGGACCTGAACGGACGCTCTGTGCACCTCTATGGAGCAACGGATGTCAGCGGTGACATGCCCGCTGACATCCGACCCGCTCCGCCAAAGTGTGACGGAGGAAAAACCTACTTTTCCATCCGTCTGGGCGGATCGGATGAACACGGACATACGGTCCGTGTTCATCCGCTCCCCCCATGGGGGAGAGCGGAGAAAAGACAGGGCGGTCCCTGCACAGTGTGTGGGGACCGCCCTGTCATCCGCCGGCTCAGCGGGGATCAACGGAGCGATCTCCGCTGAGCAAACGGAGGTGCACGGGGCGGATCATTACTGATCCGCCCCGTGTGAAAGAGCCCTTAATTCAACATGAGGGCTTAGCCCAAAAAGTAATGACAATTGCTGGCCAGGTAAAACCGCCAAAGAAGCTGTGACGAAAAAACACAATGGTTGGGTGGGCGGGCGGGCAATACTTGTGATGTCAATTCTTCGGAAGTAGTGGGACGTGCCCCTGCGTAGCTATTTCTAGAGTTCTGGCTCCACCCCCTCACCTCGTGCCATCTCAGCCAATCCCAGTGGAGCCACTCTGACTCCTTATGTTGACGCCTCGCCTGGTTGCCAAGCATCCAGCAGTCAAGAATCCCTTTCCTTAGTGCAGGGCGGGTCCAGGGGCCTTCATTTGCATCCGTTTTCATCAGATTTTTTTTGGAATGGATAATATTCCTATTTTTAAAAACATCATGTAAACTGACAAATGGTCAGTTTTTCATCCGTTTTTGTATTGGTAGTATATGTAAAAAAAACAACTGATGAGCACTGATAAAAAGTACTTCATCCGTTTTGACATGACTGAACTGATAAAATGAACTGTCCGTATGTGTGAAAGGGGCCTAATGGCCGGTACACACAATCCAAAAATTGGACAACAGATTGTCAGTTTTTTTGCATGCTAGTCCTATATCAAAACTGAAAGGTTTACTAAAGTTTTGAAAATTCTCGGACGACAGAATAAAAAAATTGGAAGTAATGTAATGTGTTGTAGTGTTGTAGTGTATTTGTATTGTATTTTCGGACGACAACTGTACTGATTAAACAATAATTGTATGAGAATACATTTTCATGTTTGTCCGATCAGATAATATCAGATAAACTGTTGTAATCGGCTATTGAAAGCTCTGTCAGATCGCTTCGAAATCTGTATTCTTCGTCCGATTTTCGGATTGCGTGTACGGGCCATAAGAAGTGCCCAAATCTGCTGGATGTCTTTAGAAATGAATGAATATTTTGAATGAATTTTAAAATGTAAAAAAATAAGTTTGGCAATCGTCTGAACACAGAGCGGAGCCATTATGCAGCCTGCTCCTTTCTCTATACCGGTAAAACAGTACATTTCAGGACAGATGTCATTTCAATCACTGGCATACGTCCAAATATTCCAGCGCAAAAAAATAACTAAATCAGCATCAGGGCTTTTCCATCTTTGAGGTGAAATCTCAGCCTTTTCATATATTTCCTGTCGTGTTTTGCATGTGTTTTTGCTTTACTTGTGATATATTTTTTTTCTGCTCGACTCCCAAGGGGATTTTTTCCAGCTAGAAAATACCAGAAAAATTAGATATCTGATTGTGCTCATCTCTAAACAATCCCTTTTATAAAATCTATAAAGTTATACTGCAGGATGAAAAGAAAATTCTGACTCAACAGAGAACAGGAAGAGAACATGAAATGATCTAGTTATTTTTTTATAACCAATGCTTTCCTTAACCTCCCTGGCGGTATGATTCTTTAAGATTTTAGGTGCTAAAAGCGGTACCATTATTTGCAAGGGAATTTGGCGTTTTATACTGTAGGCTTGTAATTCTTAGGAATGACTCACTTAAATCTATTCAAACAAGAGTCTAATAGGCATCCCGGGTATGATTTTTTTTTTTTTTTTTAATTAAAAATTATAATATAATAAATAATTATAAAAAATGATCACAAATGATAATATAATTATAGTAAAAATTATTCAATAATGTAATCAAATCAAAATCACTGAAATTTGCTCAGTTGCAGAATTTTTGCTGTCATTTTTTTTTTTTTTTTATGACGAATTTCCCCATAAATCGCTATCGCTAAATTCTGCAAGTGATTCTGATTTATTATCGCTGTTTTTTAGCTGCTCTAAAACAATTTTTGCCATAAAGGGACACTTTTGGTTGCTATGGGCAATCTACAGTTTGCAGGGAGAAAGAAAAGTTTTTATTATACAAAATGACATGTAGTGTACTGGGCAGACCACTAGGGACATGGGGGGTGTGTATTTTTTACATACAGTACTGTAATCTATAAGATTACAATGTACTGTATGTATAGTGTTTGTTTACATTTTTGAATTTGGCGCCGTTCCCCCCCCTACGTCGCGACGCTCGCAGGGAAGGGAATCGGCGGAACACACAGCATCAGGCGGACATCCGCCCGCCGAGTACTGCGGGGATTCATCGCTGGATCGCAGAGAAAAGGTAAGTAAACAGTTTTCTGCATCCAGCGAGGAAAGTCCGTGTGTGGCACGGGGTTACCGATATTAGCTTAAAAATCTCACCCCGTGCCACACACAGGAAGACCGCCAGGGAGGTTAAAAGGAACACTGTTTAAAGGCTTTTTTAGATAGATTACATCCATGATTGAAGTGAAGCATGGCTGCACATAACACCCACAAAATCCAAACCGCACCCCCCCCCCCATTTTCTAATTATTTGAATTGAGCTCTGCATACACAGCCACCATCTGAGATTGCTCAATAGAAATTACTACAAGTCCCATCAACCACTGTGGCAGAGGGATAATCGTTTTTAAGCCTTAGTTCATCTGCACTTCCTACAGTCTCCTAAAAGCAGTGTGGACCCGAGGCTGGGAGAATACATTGTGGACCCGAGGCTGGGAGAATACATTGTGGACCCGAGGCTGGGAGAATACATTGCAAAGGCAGATGGGGAGGGGGGGGGGTGAAATGCTCTGCAAGCGTAAAGTATATGTGAACCCTCATCTTGTAAAAACAACTCATTCCGTTTAACCACTTAAGGACCGCCTACTGCACATATACGTGCGACCCCGTCCAAAGCTCCGTGACCGTGCGACCCGCGGACCCGATCGCCACCGGTGTCCTGTGATCGGTCACAGGAGCTGAAGAACGGGGAGAGGTGAGTGTAAACCACCTTCCCTGTTCTTCATTGTGGCAATGACACTGATCCTCTGTTCCCTGATATATGGAACGACGATCAGTGACGTCACGCCTATAGCCACACCCCCCCGACAGTAAGAATCACTCCCTTAGGGCACACTTAACCCCTTAGCGCTACCTAGTGGTTAACCCCTTTACTGCCATTGTCATTTTCACAGTAATTAGTGCATTTTTATAGCACTTTTGCTGTGAAAATAATGTCGCAGTCACGAAAAAAAAAAAACGCTGCTCGCCGCCCATAAAAATTAATTATTAATAAAAATGTCATGAAAATATCCCCTATTTTATAAACGCTATAATTTTTGCGCAAACCAATCAAACGCTTATTGCGATTTTTTAACCTAAAATAAGTAGAATATCTATCGGCCTAAACTGAGGAAAATAAATTTTTTTTTTATATATTTTTTGAAGATATTTATTATAGCAAAAAGTAAAAAAATATTGTTTTTTTTTTTCAAAATTGATGCTCTATTTTTGTTTATAGCGCAAAAAAATAAAAACCGCAGAGGTGATCAAATACCACCAAAAGAAAGCTCTATTTGTGGGGAAAAAAAGGACACCAATTTTGTTTGGGAGCCACGTCGCAATTGACGCAGTGCTGAATCACAAAAAGGGGCAAAGTCCTTAACCTGCATAATGGTCCGGGTCTTAAGTGGTTAAAAAAGAAATGGAAGGCAAAGCATTTGTGTGTGTGTGTGTATATATATACATATATATACACACACACATACATACATACATACATACATACATACATACATACATACATACACACAGTACAGGCCAAAAGTTTGGACACACCTTCTCATTCAAAGAATTTTCTTTTTTTTATATCACACCGAAGGCATCAAAACTATGAATTAACACGTGGAATTATAAATAACAAAAAAGTGTGAAACAACAAAATATATTTCATATTCTAGGTTCTTCAAAGTAGCCACCTTTTGCAGCAGACACATCTCTAGAACAACTGATAAGAGGAGACTGTGTGAATCCGGCCTTCATGGTAGAATATCTGCTAGGAAACCACTGCTAAAGAAAGGCAACAAGCAGAAGAGACTTGTTGGGGCTAAAGAACACAAGGAATGGACATTAGACCAGTGGAAATCTGTGCTTTGGTCTGATGAGTCCAAACTTGAGATCTTTGGTTCCAACCACCGTGTCTTTGTGCGACGCAGAAAAGGTGAACGGATGGACTCTACATGCCTGGTTCCCACCGTGAAGCATGGAGGAGGAGGTGTGATGGTGTGGGGGTGCTTTTCTGGTGACACTGTTGGGGATTTATACTGAACCAGCATGGCTACCACAGCATCTTGCAGCGGCATGCTATTCCATCCGGTTTGAATTTAGTTGGACCATCATTTATTTTTCAACAGGACAATGACCCCAAACACACCTCCAGGCTGTGTAAGGGCTATTTGACCAAGAAGGAGAGTGATGGGGTGCTGCGCCAGATGACCTGGCCTCCACAGTCACCGGACCTGAACCCAATCGAGATGGTTTAGGGCAGTGTTTCTCAATTCCAGTCCTCACGCCCCCCCCCCCCCCCCAACAGGTCAGGTTTTCAGGATTTCCATTATTTTGCACAGGTGATTTGATCAGTTATACTGCCTTAGTAATCACCACAGCCTTTTCATCTGAGGGAAATCCTGAAAACATGACCTGTTGGGGGGGGCGTGAGGACTGGAATTGAGAAACACTGGTTTAGGGTGAGCTGGACCGCAGAGTGAAGGCAAAAGGGCCAACAAGTGCTAAGCATCTCTGGGAACTCCTTCAAGACTGTTGGAAGACCATTTCAGGTGACTACCTCTTGAAGCTCATCAATAGAATGCCAAGAGTGTGCAAAGCAGTAATCAAAGCAACAGGTGGCTACTTTGAAGAACCTAGAAGATGACATATTTTCAGTTATTTCACAATTTTTTGTTATGTATATAATTCCACATGTGTTAATTCATAGTTTTGATGCCTCCAGTGTGAATCTACAATTGTCATAGTCATGAAAATAAGGAAAACTATATGAATGTCCAAACTGTTGGCCTGTACTGTATAATATATATATATATTATATATATACACACACACACACACATATACACACACTCTATATTACCAAAAGTATTGGGACACCTGCCTTTACACATGAACTTTAAGGACATCCCAGTCTTAGTCCGTAGGGTTCAATATTGAGTTGGCCCACCCTTTGTAGCTATAACAGCTTCAACTCTTCTGGGAAGGCCGTCCACAAGGTTTAGGAGTGTCTATGGAAATGTTTGACCATTCTTCCTGTATGTTGTGGTCATTCAGGTGCTTATCTAATAGTTTCTTGAAACCATCGATGCCCCCAGCCGAGACCACTGCCTGTGGAAGGGAATTTCACATCCTGGCCGCTCTTAGGCCGCGTACACACGATCAAATCTGTCTGCTGGAAACGGTCTGCCAGACCGTCCCAGCAGACAGATTCGATCGTGTGTACGGGCGAGCCGATGGATTTGGCCAGCCGACAGATTTGAAAGCATGCTATCAAATCTGTCGGCTGGGAACCCGTCCGCCCGACATGTCTGCTGGTTAGTACGCTAACCAGCAGACATGTCTTCTTGCACACGTGCCGAATGGTTTTGATGCATGCGCGGAAGTGTTTTAGTTCCTGGTGCGGTGACGTGGCAGCGTCAACGTCACCGCCACGCCAGCGCGCCGTCTGCCGGCGGGGATTTTGGTTTGATCGCGTGTACACGATCAAACCAATACGTCCCCAGCAGACGTGGCCACGTGTCTTGTTAAACTCCCTCCCGCAAAAAAGCTTTATCCCTATTGTGGGGTCACCATTACAGTATTTGTAAATTGAAATCATATCCCATCTCAAGCGTCTCTTCTCCAGAGAGAATAAGTTCAGTGCTCACAACCTCATAACTAATATCCTCCAGTCCCTTTATAAGCTTTGTTGCCCTTCTTTGTACTCTTTTCATTTCAGTACATCCTTCCAGAGGACTGGTGCCCACAACTGGACAGCATACTCCAGGTGCGGCCAGACCAGAGTCTTGTAGAGCGGAAGAATTGTTTTATCTCTGGAGTTAATCTCCTTTTTAATGCATGCCAATTGTTTTTTTTTTTACTAAAGGAAAATCCTCTTTGCACTACAAGTGCACTTGGAAGTGCAGTCGCTGTAGTTCTGAGGAAGGCATGCAAGGAAAGTAAAAAACAGCATTTTAGCTTGTACATGATTGGATGATAAAATCAGCAGAGCTTCCCCTCATTTTAGATCTACTCCTCAGATATACAGCAACTGTACTTTCAAGTGCACTTGCAGTGCAACGTGGATTTGCCTTTTCGTAAATAAGGCCCAATATTGTTTGCTTTGTTAGCAGTAGCCTGGCACTGCATGCCATTGCTGAGCCTATCATCTACAATAACCCCAGGTCCTTTTCAATCCTAGATTCCCCCAGAGGTTCTACCCCCAGTGTATGAATTGCATTTGTAGGTTATAAGTTGCACCGAGTAAACACAGCTGGATAAAAACAAAACCGGTGTCTGTCTTCATTTCAGGCTGCAAAGCAACAAAATGCGATTATTTTATTTCTTATTTTCTATACCCACTGTATATACTAATGGGCTAATTTCTAGGCATTTTCTGTAATTGTATACGAAAATGGGTAAGGTCCTTACCTATGAGGACTCTGAGAAAATAAAAAAGATTGCTTGCAGTCTCTAATGAAACATCTACATTGCTCCTAGCAGACACAGACTATGTGACCTTTTGCCAAGTTTTAGGTCACCATTAGGAGTAACGGAGTAGAATCTTTTTTTTTTATGCAATTCAAAATATACACATAACATTAAATGAAACAAATAATAATACATGACAATTATGTAATATATATATATACATATATACACACACACTGTATTTATATGCGCACATAAGACAAACATAAAAGACACAAGACAAGCAGAAAATTATTTTTGTTAGGGATTAAAATGATAGATATTAGGCAGCTCAGTTGACCACATGTCCATCATAAGGTTTTATTCATGAGAAAATCAGGAGATCAGAGGGAATCTTTTCTGGGGATTTGGAGCTGGCTGGAACTTGCCCAGATGTTAACTAAATCCTATTAAACCATCACATCCTTGTCTGGCTCAAGCTATTGGCTGAGACTGGACACATTCCAGGATAACTGTCACTCTTTCACTGCCAAAAAACAGCCAGAAAGGCCTAAAGTACAGGGAGTGGAGGATTCTGGGAAATAATCGCTGCAAAATGAGGGTACGCATACCTGACAGCTGCTAATTCATTCGGATTGGTGTGATGAAGCCAAAGGGTCATTTGTCATCCCTTCACTGTCCATTCATGACGTTGGCGTGTCCCTCTTAGGAGGGCAATTAAGCGGGCGTTTCCGTAGGCTGCGAAAATGCAGAACATTCAGACTACAGGGTGCCATACTGAACTTGACAGCATACATTTATCTGGTTATAAATGGGCATTCCACGCTGATATGTAATATCGCACTTTATTAGAACCAAATGTGACGCTACGTGAAATCTACCAGCACTCCAAATGTTGGTTTATGAGAAGAAAAACTTAAAAAGAATGTCAATACTGCTTTCTATCTTTGAAATTCTTAAACATTAGTATATCATATTCCTATGTTGATTTTACTTCTGTAAAAGTGTAACTGGCTCTATGTGAATAGCTTATATTACACATGCACAAACCAATCAGATTCCTCCTACTGTGTCTATAGTGCAGGACAGGACAATGGAAGAGAAAACTGAATTATTGATATGGACATTTGGAAAATGGTAGAAATAGAGCTGCGCTACATATCTACATTAATATAATAAAAGAAAAATTGAATTGAGTCCATACTAGATATTGACACCACTCTTGGAACAGACAATGGGAAAGTGTATATCGCTTTATAAATCCTCCTTGTGATGTTAGTGACTCCCAACATGACCAAAAAATACACCTCCACCACGTAGAGTACACAGTTAGCAGACAGGAAGGGTTAGAACGCTTGTGGCTTTATACCCAGCCGGGGCCTTTGTCCTCAAATTAGGAATCAATGGTTTTGTAACAGAAGACTTTACATATGGTGGAACCAAGTGGATAGTCCAAGCCTTTCCAAGGATCCAAAGGAGCTGGAATCTCTCAGGGTGGATGTGCTTAAAAGGATGACCATCAGCAGTATCCCGGTCTCCTCAGACACCTTCCGTGTCTAATGTACTGTACTTCCCACCGACTACAGGAGACCGGGAAACCTACGCGCTTTGTCACACATGTTGTTGTTCGGGCTGATGCTTCTTGTCACATAAATGTATTTGTCACTTGATTTATTATTATTTTCCAAGTGCAGGTTTTAGTGTTGGTACAGTATGAGAATATAACATTCAAATATTCACACAAAATTCATATGTAAAACCATCCTGGGTAGTGTTTTTGATATATTTACAACTATGGTCCCATCATCCACCAGAGTTGGGTCAGGCCAAAAAAAAAATCATCTGGGAACTTTGTAAGGAGTCTGAGGAGACCAGGAAACCTTGTGCGCTGTCACACATGACGTTTTTTCGGCCGCTGCTTCTCATCATATATAATTAATTTGTCACTTGATTTGTTATCTTCCAGGCGCAGTTTTTCATGTTGGTACAGTATGAAAATATAAATAACATTCAAATATTGACACAAAATTCATATCTAAAATTATTCTGGGTAGTTTGTGTTTCTTAATATATTTACAACCATGGTCCCATCATCCACCAGAGTTGGGTCAGGCCAAAAAAAATAATCTGGGAACTTTGTGAGGAGTCTAAGGAGACCGGGAAACCTACGCGCTTTGTCACACATGACGTTGTTCGGGCCGCTGCTTCTCATCGCATTATTTGTCACTTGATTTATTATTATCTTCCAAGGGCAGTTGTTCGTATTGGTACAGTATGAGAATATAAATAACATTCAAATATTGAAACAAAATTCATATGTAAAATAATCCTGGGTAGTTGGTGTTTTTGATATATTTACAACCATGGTCCCATCATCCATAAGAGTTGGGTCAGGCCAAAAAAAAAATCGTCTAGTAACTTTAACCCAAGAACCTTTCAGGACGCAATATTCCCCACACACACATTCAAGATAATGGGCTGTTCAGTGATGCTGGGTGCTGTAATGACCATAGGCTGGAAACCTTGGACTATTAAAGTGAATAAATGTCATCAGCACACCAAGGATTCCTCAAAAGGATCCAAAGCTTTATTCTGTGGTCACATGGTAAATATACAGCAATGTTTCGGAGCCATTCAGGGCCCCCTTCATCAGGCAAGTGACTTGGGAGGCTCTGAAACATTTCTGTATATTTACCATGTGACCACAGAATAAAGCTTTGGACCCTTTCGAGGAATCCTTGGTTTGCTAATGATATTTCTTCACTTCAAGAACCATAGAAGTATGGAAGTCACTATTACTAATTTCAGGCTGTCATCTTTTTTTTTTGTTTTCAATTTGCTTTATTTAGAAAAAGAATTAGGAGTTCATAGCCTCAATGCAGGTATTAAAAAAATAAACACAGCTATATAAATATGTGCACAAATCGATACTGAAAAAAACTTAAAGGTGGAATATGCAACAATACAGTGAACAGAGTTCTCCGGTGCATACAGGAAAAGGATGGGTTTTATGTGTGCCAAGAAAAGTTGTCTGAATTCCTATGTTTCCATATTTTCTGCAGGGTACAAGGAAGGGTAGTGATAGAGGGGTAAGATTAGTATTAGCGGGAAATAAAAAGGAAAAGAAAAGAAAAAGGGAGAGTAGGGGTAAAGGAAGTGGAGGAGGGAGGCTACCGAGCATCCGGGATGATGATAGGCATGTCTTCTGGGTGGGGTCCAACTCCAAACAGAGCCTTTCCCTCATTAGAATATTTGAAAGCATTTCAGTGAAACCACGTTCTGGTGTAGGACTTGTGTTGGTTGTGAGAGGAGAGGATGAGATCTTTCATGTCATTTACCTCTTCGAATTTAGAGACCCATAGTGATATGGTTGAAGGGTGAGAGTGACCTCCACTTTAATGAGATTCAAAATTTAGCGGCATTGATTAAGTGACGCAGAATTGATTTCTTATATGCTTCAGTTGGTATATCTGAGACACGTAGATGGGGGGTCCACAGGAAGGACGTAGTCCATACATTTTGGGGAAATCCTTCGCCCTTCGTACTTCTCTGCAGAAGTGTGTCAACTTTGGGCAGGACCAAAATATGAGCAGAATGTCTCCTCTGTCCTCCTGATACCTCCAACAACAATCCAAGATAGAGTGAGAAAAAGTATGAGAGGTGGAGGGGGATATGATATCACCTTGATTCAGGTTGTTATCCTTATACTGGCTTTTGGAATTTACAAGTGCATCAATTTAGAAATTGGATGAAAGGTTTAGCACTGGAAACTCTTTTTTAAAGATAAATAGTGCATTTTATATACAACTTTATAGATCAAACCAAAATTAGGGACAAACGAGGAGAAAAGAGGGACAGAGGGACTTTGTCTTGAATGAGGGACAGTCTCTTGAAATCAGGGAAGGTTGGGAGCTATGTGGTTCCTTGCGGCTGCACAATGTGGATCTCACAGTAGCATAGACAGATGATTAGAAGGGAGGGAGTAACTTCAAAAATAAAAATACAAAATGTACAATTATTTTGTTAATAGGACTGAAAACAAACCAGTGAGTCGGTTCACACACAGGCGGCACAACTCCGGGGGCGGCTCTGCAAGTCGTCCTGTGGACGACTCCAGAGGCGATTTGCAAGACGACTTCTGTATAGAAGTCAATGCAAGTCGCCCCAAGCCGCCCCCAAAGTCGTACAGGGAGTACATTTCTAAGTCGGAGCGACTTGCGTTGCTCCGATTAGAACGCTTCCATTGCATTACATGGGAAGCGACACGTCAGGCGGCTGAGCCGCCTGACACGTCGCCCCAGTGTGAACCGACTCTGAATCTACTGAATATGTTACATTTTATATGAGATGTAAATATTTGGATTTAGAACTATTTTAACTACTGATCCACATCTTAGACTTAGAAACTCAACTTCATTGTGGGCTGCATTAGCAGTATGGATGCCCTCAAAGGGTTGGTTGTATCTGGGGTGCATTGCGTATAGAGTGCAGAGTTTAGGAGTGCGTTATATACAGAGTGAAAGTTTCAGGGGTTGCTCTATACACAGAGCACAGATCCTGAGGTGCCCTATGCACAAAGTGCAGAGTACAGGGGTGTGCTACATAGAGAGTGCAGAGTTCAGGGGTGTGCTGTGTACAGAAAACAAGGTTTAGGGGTACGCTATGTACAGTGTGCAACTCCTCCCCACCAAAGCTTCCTTGCATATCTCTCTCTGGTACCTCCCTGTGTAAATGACTCTACTAGCCTGGTATTCAGCTCTAGTACCTCCCTATGTAGGCGACTCGTCTTGCAGGGAGATAGTTCTCTCTCTCAGATTCTGGAGATCTGTCCCTACCATGCCCCGCCATGAGTGTGTGCAGGGATCTTTTAGATCGGGGAACCAATGAAACTTTCTGTGTTTGCAAGTGACAGCAAGGAGTGGGAAAGGAGAGTGAAAGTTGAAGGTGGCAGAATGGAGATCCGCCAGAATGGATGTTCCAGCTGCAAAACTTGGTGCAAGGGCCACCTATGGGCATGCAGGCCTTGTGTTTACATATGTGACCTAAAGGGTTCCTAGAAAATAGCTCAAATGTCTACTTTGTGTCTGACCAAATGCAGATCTCTACTATGCGTACCTTCCCACCTCCTCAAGGGTTTTGTGCAAACTGGGTCTTGCAACACGTGCATGCGAAACCAGGCATGACCTGCAGAAATGTAGGTACAGATGTAGCTGCGTGCGTGTGCATGAGCTGCCAAACCAATATTTATTTTTTTAGGGCATAAGGGTTTTGTTTAACATTTTGGAATTCTCTTCATATGTACAAAAGTGACACTGATGAAAAATGCCCCACTGTCCCTCCATCCAACTAGTTACACATGAGGGTAATATGAGCAGCACTTTTCACAAACCCTCCTCAATCTGTGAAAATTCCCTTCTCCTGGAACAAAGCTGATAGCAGTTAAGCAATGTGGAGTGTGTTGCTCGGTGTTCACATCTGTCAACTCACGTTAAAAGATCAGAACAAGATCACAACATTCTGCGTGCAGCTGTCGGCTGTGTCTAATAACTGAGCCGCCATACCCTCACTGATCTGATGCCAGAGAAAATCTGTGCTTTTATATGAAGACTGTACAAGAGATCCGGTGAGAGGGCAGAAGAGAGCTGGAGAGCCGGAATACTGCCCTGAAACACTCAAGGCTAGAAACCACAAATAGTTATGGGGACTGGCCAGTACTTTATCTTTTACCAAATAGCACTGCTACTAGTTTAAGGGACTTGGCTAACGGATATTTATGAGCATGTTTCAAGTTACACCCATATTAAGGGACATTTCTGGTCTCAGCTGCATAAGATGCTTAGAGAGCTAGGGGTGGAGAAACAGCAGAACAATAATCTTCCCAGTTAATGGCTGTTCAAGGCGGGGGGGGGGGGGGGGTTGTCAGCACAGGCCTGATCATTGGACGACAGGCAGGCTGTACTTCCATTATCTTTATTTTATTTATTTATTTATGAAAATTCCTCCAATTACTTTTAGGTCATGTCCCACATAGAAACTCACTGTAAGCTGTGTCCCTTGTGCTGATTTTTCTGTTTATAATAATAGCTACAACCTTTATTGGTGGTTGACATTTTCAGGTGAACAGTTATGAATAGATAGAAAATGCAGAGAAAGAAATATTGTGATAAAGGTGCTAAAGAAGAGAAAGAAAGAAATAAGCATAGACTGGGGTGGACGGGTCCGGTGAAAGGGCAGATGTAGAGACGGTAAATGGAAAAGAATAGGGGTTGGGTCACACATGTATCCCAGTGCGCATGCTCCAAATCACGTCGCATATTGTCAATGAAAATGACGTGAACGTAACTTACGCCCAGCTCCATTCTGAATCGGCTTACGCAAACGATGTAAAAAATTTCAAATTTCCCGCGGTCACGACGTCCATACTTAACATAGGATGCGCCTGCTTTTTGGTGCTTTATCTTTACGCTGGGAAAACCCTTACATAAACGGCGTAAAGTCACTGCGTCGGGCTGGCGTACAGTCGTGAATTGGCGTATCTTGCTGATTTACATATTCTTGGCGTAAATCAGCTGAAACGCCCCTAGTGGCCATTATAAAATTGCAGTTAAGATCCGACGGTGTAATACAATTACGTCTTTGCTGCAAACCGGCATATCTTGTTTTCTGAATACATAAAACAGATACGCCGGCGCTAAGTCAGAGTTATGCCGGCGTATCACTGATACGCCGGCATTACTCTACCTGAATCTGGCCAAAAATATACAAATAAGGAAAGATCGGGATCTCTCCAGAAACGATACTAAATAGCCTCAAGGCTGGTTGTAACACAGTACAGGTCTCAAGCTGGGTATAGTAGTAGATCCTGAATGAAGATGATCGAATCCTTTAGGACATAAAAAGACAGCTCAACATGTTTCGCGATTTTGGTTGTATCGCTTCCTCAGGAGCTTCAGAATTTTCAAGAAAGATAGTAAACTTTAGTTAGAATATGAAATGTAATGTACTAATATGCTACCAGGTAGCTTGCATTTAAGATAATAGTTCACAGCCATCAGCTGTATCTAAATATGCAAAACTCACCAAAACAGGTGCTTATTTGGGAGAATGCGGTAGTTGCCCCACGTCATGAACAAGCTAGCGGCAACCAGATCCCACCCCCTCTCTGGTAAGACCCAGACCAAAACAGCCACCATATGTCGTGTTGATGGAGAGCAAATGGGGGTACACCCGATAACTCTGAATAGAAAATAATAATCAACAGAGTGTGGCAGTCCAGGATGTTCTCTTTCCTCACAGTTACTACCTTATATTTCACTAGCTGCTCCCTATTAGATTGTAAGCTTGCAAAAGCAGGGCCTCCCTAAACCTCTTGTATTGAATTGTTTCTGTACAGTTTGCCTTTATAATGTAAAGCGCTGCACACATCCTGTAAAATAATAACATTGATAGTGAACATCACTTTGCTTTGTTCACATGTCAGTGAGCTCTAAATGTTAGAGATCACAGTTCAACTTCAAAGTAGTTGATGTTGATTGGGCCATTCTGCTATCTCTACTACCCCGTGCAGGGGAAGAACCTAATATGACAGAATCAGTTGGCTGTACTTTAAAACACATTTATTTATTTTTCCAAAGAATGTATAACTGCGTTAGATTATGGCCTCTTGACTGAAGTGCAGCTTTAATTCAAATCTGCGATTGTGGAAGCCTCTTTTAATCTTCATCCCTGTGTGGACCAATCTTACTGATGCTGTAAAACAACACCCTATTTTTTATTGATATGGTTGAGCTACAAAACCCTCCATACACAAATGAGCTTTTAAATACCTATTATACAAAGTCTAAGCTTTTTCAGTTGAGGCACTGGAGATTAATTTATAACATGCACTTAGCTATGAGCGTAGAAGATATGTGACCCTACAAGAACACCCTAGAAAATGGGCCCTGTCTGGAATTTGCCCTGGGACCAGCAGTACAGGAATGATGTGAATAATTAAGTTATATTCAGACGTTTGCTTTGACATTGTTGCTCTTGCACTCAGTCCGGAAGCAGATGGAGAAGCCTTGCAGGCATATCACAGACTCTAAACTTTCCTTAAATGACACAGACAGGGTTCTGACTTCTCCCTGAAATCTTCTTTTCATTCAGCTATTGTCTTCTTTCTACCATCTTGATATATTTTATTTTGCACCCAAATAAAACTCCACTCAGAGACTGTGAAATTTTCTATTACTGTCATGTTTTGACCATCAGTGTCAAAATCCCAAATCACTTCAGAATTGAAGATACATTAAGATACATGACATATACAGTATATTAACCACTTAAGGACCGCCTCCTGCACATATACGTCGGCACAGGCACGTCGCCTTTAACAGCCCAGCCGTGGGTCGCGCCCCTGCGACTTGGTCCTAAGCTCCGCAGTCGTGGACACGATACCCACCGGTCTCCCGTGATCGGTCACAGGAGCTGAAGAACGGGGAGAGGCGAGTGTAAACACACCTTCCCTGTTCTTCACAGTGGCAGTGTCGTTGATCGTCTGTTCCCTGATATAGGGAAAGACGTTCAATGACGTCACATGTCCAGCCCCGCCCCCCTACCGTTAGAAACACATATGAGGTCACACATAACCCATATAGCACCCCCTAGTGGTTGCCCCATAACTGCAATTGTCATTGTCATGGCAGCTTACCTGTCCGTTCATCTGTTCATTAGAGGCCTGACCCTGTTCTGGTTCTTCTCTCATCACCTTCTTCCCTGGATGGCTCCACCCTAGGCCATCCCAGGAAGCCTATATTAACTGTTGCACTGCAGGTCTGCAGTGCTGTTCAACAGTGTTGTTTGCAAACTTCCTGTCTGCAGTGTGCTACGATCATCTTCCTGTGTACCGTTTTTGGCATGTCCCTGACTTTTCCCGTTTGCCTGTGCCCCCGACCATTTGCCTGTCCCTCGTTTACCCTTGTCTGCTGGTTGCCCTAACCTTGGCCTAACTATCACCACCGTTTGTCCTGCTGGCTGCTTCCCCTCTCTCCCTGCGAAGTGTGACCTAGGGGATCTCGGGGGTCGCGACCTGGACACAGCTGCGGCGAAGGCCATCCCCACCACTAGGGGCTCTGGTGAAAACAAAGCTGGGTCTTAGACCCCGCTCCCTGGGTGATCTTGGGTTCACACTCCCTCTTCGATCGCAGCAGTCGGCTAAGGGTTCTCTACCCTGTGGTGCATCCCTGCCCCCAACAGGGTGCACTTGTCTCCTGGCCTCAGGTGACCTGACAGTCATTTTCACAGTAAACAATGCATTTGTATAGCACTTTCTGCTGTGAAATTACAGTGGTCCCAAAAATGTGTCAAAATTGTCTGATGTGTCCGCAAAAATGTCACAGTCATGAAAAAAATAAAATAAAAAAAAAATCGCTGATCGCCACCATTAGTAGTAAAAAAAATAAAAAAAAATATTGAAATTCTTTCAAAATTCCTGCTATATTTTTGTCTATAGCGCAAAAAAAAAAAAACTGCAGAGGTGATCAAATACCACCAAAAGAAAGCTCTATTTGTGGGAAAAAAAGGATGCCAATTTTGTTTGGGAGCCACGTAGCATGACCGCGCAAATGTCAGTTAAAGCGACGCAGTGCCGAATCGCAAAAAGGGGCAAGGTCCTTAACCTGCATATTGGTCCAGGTCTTAAGTGGTTAAATGGGTGAAGCCAGGGCTGGCCCAAGACATAGTGCTGCCTGGGTCCAAGAATGAAATGCTGGATGGAGCTGGTAGTATATACACCAGCAACAAACGCTTCCCCAGGAGAGAGCAAGGAAGGAATCCCGGTGCTGCACATCCACCCTTGTGGATGGCTATTGGCTATGTGTAAGGCTTATTGCTGAAATGCGTCAGCCACTGTACTTTGTACACTTCACTCAATGTAATAAAGTAACTTTTTTGGAAGGATGAATATCCCGCTTTACACCTTATACCTACTTCCACGTTCCATTGTTCAGAAGAAACTGAGCACCGTCAGTCCACCTCCTGGGGAATCTGTCTGGGTGTTGGACTTTTCTTCTCAGGGCCATTTTTTGGGATATGGCACTGCGCCAATTTAACTGACAATTGCGCGGTCGTGCGATGTTGTACCCGAACAAAATTTATGTCATTTTTTTCCCACAAATAGAGTTTTCTTTTGGTGGTACTTGATCATCTCTGCGGTTTTTATTTTTTGCGCTACAAACAAAAAATGGTGACAATTTTGAGAAACACAAAATTTTTTAGTTTTTGCTATAGTAAATATCCCAATTTTTTTTCCTCAGTTTAGGCCAATATGTATTCTTCTACATATTTTTGGTAAAAAAAAAATTAAAAAAATCGCAATAAGCATATATTGATTGGTTTGCGCAAAAGTTATAGCGTCTACAAACTATGGGAAAGATTTATGGCATTGTTTTTTTTTACTAGTAATGGCGGCGATCTGCGATTTTTTATGGTATTGCGACGGACAGGTCAGACACTTTTGACACATTTTGTTTTTACATATTATTTATAAGTAAAATAACATATTACACGATTTTTCTGGAAAAAACAAAAACAAAAAAGCTTTAAAAAAAATATGGAAAAAATGTTTTTTTCCTGGGCCTTCGCATCTCTAGAACTGACCAATTAATTATCTTAAAGTGGTTGTAAACCCCCCCCCCTTTTTTTTTTTACCTCCAGGTAAGCCTATAATAAGGTTTACCTGTAGGTAAGGAGAATATCTCCTAAACCTGTACAGTTTAGAAGATATTCCCCTCGCAATGGCGCCGCTGATTGCAGCGGCGCATGCGCAGGGGGGATTCTCGGCTAAAGGACCGGCAGCCGCCGGACCTTGCCGAATTGAAAACTCCCGCGCGCATGCGGCGATACCCGGAAGACACGTCAGGCAAGAGGACATCTCGCTCGGCGTAGACCAGGTAAGTTTCTCTCACCTCGTTCCGAGGCAAGTATTTCATAATGAGCTAATATGTGGTGCTTATTAGCTCATTATGGCTTTTCCCTTGCAGGAGTAAAAAAAATAAAAAATGTATATGCGGGTTTACAATCGCTTTACATTTTTTTAATCCGAAACATCAAAATGCATCAACAGTGACTGAAGAGATATATAATAAATACATTTTTGAGTGACAAAACAATAATAATTATCCCAGCCCACTGCTTGAACGTGAAGAGTCTCCTCTAAGCTGAATTAGTTTACAATGGAAGTGTTATTATATCCCAACATGTTTATATTGGCTGCAGGGAAGATGGTGGTAATCCCTCCCAGACTCTAAACTTTCCTTAAATGACACAGACAGGGTTCTGACTTCTCCCTGAAATCTTCTTTTCATTCAGCTATTGTCTTCTTTCTACCATCTTGATATATTTTATTTTGCACCCAAATAAAACTCCACTCAGAGACTGTGAAATTTTCTATTACTGTCATGTTTTGACCATCAGTGTCAAAATCCCAAATCACTTCAGAATTGAAGATACATTAAGATACATGACATATACAGTATATTAACCACTTAAGGTGGTTAATGGACACAGCTGCGGCGAAGGCCATCCCCACCACTAGGGGCTCTGGTGAAAACAAAGCTGGGTCTTAGACCCCGCTCCCTGGGTGATCTTGGGTTCACACTCCCTCTTCGATCGCAGCAGTCGGCTAAGGGTTCTCTACCCTGTGGTGCATCCCTGCCCCCAACAGGGTGCACTTGTCTCCTGGCCTCAGGTGACCTGACAGTCATTTTCACAGTAAACAATGCATTTGTATAGCACTTTCTGCTGTGAAATTACAGTGGTCCCAAAAATGTGTCAAAATTGTCTGATGTGTCCGCAAAAATGTCACAGTCATGAAAAAAATAAAATAAAAAAAAATCGCTGATCGCCACCATTAGTAGTAAAAAAAAAAAAAAAAAATATTGAAATTCTTTCAAAATTCCTGCTATATTTTTGTCTATAGCGCAAAAAAAAAAAAACTGCAGAGGTGATCAAATACCACCAAAAGAAAGCTCTATTTGTGGGAAAAAAAGGATGCCAATTTTGTTTGGGAGCCACGTAGCATGACCGCGCAAATGTCAGTTAAAGCGACGCAGTGCCGAATCGCAAAAAGGGGCAAGGTCCTTAACCTGCATATTGGTCCAGGTCTTAAGTGGTTAAATGGGTGAAGCCAGGGCTGGCCCAAGACATAGTGCTGCCTGGGTCCAAGAATGAAATGCTGGATGGAGCTGGTAGTATATACACCAGCAACAAACGCTTCCCCAGGAGAGAGCAAGGAAGGAATCCCGGTGCTGCACATCCACCCTTGTGGATGGCTATTGGCTATGTGTAAGGCTTATTGCTGAAATGCGTCAGCCACTGTACTTTGTACACTTCACTCAATGTAATAAAGTAACTTTTTTGGAAGGATGAATATCCCGCTTTACACCTTATACCTACTTCCACGTTCCATTGTTCAGAAGAAACTGAGCACCGTCAGTCCACCTCCTGGGGAATCTGTCTGGGTGTTGGACTTTTCTTCTCAGGGCCATTTTTTGGGATATGGCACTGCGCCAATTTAACTGACAATTGCGCGGTCGTGCGATGTTGTACCCGAACAAAATTTATGTCATTTTTTTCCCACAAATAGAGTTTTCTTTTGGTGGTACTTGATCATCTCTGCGGTTTTTATTTTTTGCGCTACAAACAAAAAATGGTGACAATTTTGAGAAACACAAAATTTTTTAGTTTTTGCTATAGTAAATATCCCAATTTTTTTTCCTCAGTTTAGGCCAATATGTATTCTTCTACATATTTTTGGTAAAAAAAAAATTAAAAAAATCGCAATAAGCATATATTGATTGGTTTGCGCAAAAGTTATAGCGTCTACAAACTATGGGAAAGATTTATGGCATTGTTTTTTTTTACTAGTAATGGCGGCGATCTGCGATTTTTTTCGGTATTGCGACGGACAGGTCAGACACTTTTGACACATTTTGTTTTTACATATTATTTATAAGTAAAATAACATATTACACGATTTTTCTGGAAAAAACAAAAACAAAAAAGCTTTAAAAAAAATATGGAAAAAATGTTTTTTTCCTGGGCCTTCGCATCTCTAGAACTGACCAATTAATTATCTTAAAGTGGTTGTAAACCCCCCCCCCTTTTTTTTTTTACCTCCAGGTAAGCCTATAATAAGGTTTACCTGTAGGTAAGGAGAATATCTCCTAAACCTGTACAGTTTAGAAGATATTCCCCTCGCAATGGCGCCGCTGATTGCAGCGGCGCATGCGCAGGGGGGATTCTCGGCTAAAGGACCGGCAGCCGCCGGACCTTGCCGAATTGAAAACTCCCGCGCGCATGCGGCGATACCCGGAAGACACGTCAGGCAAGAGGACATCTCGCTCGGCGTAGACCAGGTAAGTTTCTCTCACCTCGTTCCGAGGCAAGTATTTCATAATGAGCTAATATGTGGTGCTTATTAGCTCATTATGGCTTTTCCCTTGCAGGAGTAAAAAAAATAAAAAATGTATATGCGGGTTTACAATCGCTTTACATTTTTTTAATCCGAAACATCAAAATGCATCAACAGTGACTGAAGAGATATATAATAAATACATTTTTGAGTGACAAAACAATAATAATTATCCCAGCCCACTGCTTGAACGTGAAGAGTCTCCTCTAAGCTGAATTAGTTTACAATGGAAGTGTTATTATATCCCAACATGTTTATATTGGCTGCAGGGAAGATGGTGGTAATCCCTCCCAGACTAAATGGCCTGTTTACACTACATCAATTTAATGAATTTAGCAGATAAATAAAGATTACTTTACGAGACAGAGCCTCTTAAACTGGAACGAACGGTAGCCTCTTATAAAGCGGAAGGAATATCGGGGGTTCAATATCTAAGTGTCTGAAATAAGATCAATCTTTTCCTTCATAACAACAATAATCAAACTGTTGTGTTCATTTATTATCCTTAAAGTGAAACGGAACCCATCGATTTACAGTAACTGTTTCCAAAAACAGTCAGCGTGCTCACCCCCTCCCTTGGGACTACATCACTGCGGGGAGATGCTGCGACAAGAACAAAAAGTCAGAAATTCAGACAAAGAAAAAAACATTTAGAAGGGAAATCAACCGAAAAAGTAACGAAAAGGCTTAAACCACTTCCCGCCCGGTCAATAGTAAATTGACGTCCGGGAAGTGATTTTGTTATCCTGACTGGATGTTTATTGACGTCCTTCAGGATAACAGCCGCTGCGTGCCTGGGGGGGCGCACATCGCGGCGATCGGTGGTGCGGTGTGTCACTTGGTCACACCGCTACACCGATCTTGGTAAAGAGCCTTCGGCGGAGGCTCTTTACCACGTGATCATCTGTGTCCAATCACGGCTGACCACAACGTAAACAGGAAGAGCCGCTGATCGGCTTTTCCTCACTCGCGTCTGACAGACACGAGTAGAGGAGAGCGGATCGGCTGCTCTCCTGACAGGGGGGGGGGGGGGGTTGTGCTGATAGTTTATCAGTGCAGCCCCACCTCGGATCACCGCAAAGGACCACCAGCATGCCGCCCAGGACCACCAGGGATGGGCATCCACACTGGACCACCAGGTATGCCCTCTAAACCACCAGGTAATGCCAATCTGTGGTCACTATGTAGAAGGGACCCAAAACAGTTTGGTAACAGTAATTATCAGCTTCCACAGCATATAAGATATGCACACTTACAGTAATCATCTGGAGCCAATGTGAAGAATATCTTCAAAAGGGCACACACTGAGATATTCACTGTACTTACAAGTATGCCTTATAAGCTTACCTGTTGTAGGTACAAGTCAAAAATTTGAGTTTACTTCCACTTTAAGGGCAGTTTGTATGATCATTTAGAAATGACTTACACCCCTGATACACCCTCACCACTGTTGGCATAGAAGAATATTGCAAAAGCATATAATGAAAGGCAAGAGGGCATAGTTCCGCCTCAGTCTGCCAGCAATTTATTATATCAAACTAGAGTAAACCAGTGCTTTAAGAAATACATGGACCACCATTGCAAACCTAATTTTGAAAATTATAGTTGCCCATCTGTGCTTTTCTGGCATCCACACATCTTAAAGTGGTATTAAACCCAAAAGCAAACATTTATATTGCAGCTTACCAATTGTTTTTGCTGACGAGATTCTTGGCAAGAATATCTTGCCGCCTGAGTGTACAGACACTCCTTTCAAAAGAACCAAGGTTCTTTTGGAAGGCAAGAACGCAGTGACGTCATCGCGTACGACAAGCATGCGCTCGTCACATTCAATGCCGTCACCGCCATCTTACTGCACCCTACCTATGCCTAGGAAGCTACTGCGTATGCGTCAGTCATTTCTAGCATGCAAGGGTTTCCACGGCGACAGGTAAGTATACACACTCTGGGGTTTCTAGGCAGGAAAACACTGCAGAGAAAATAACGAACATGTTCTCTATTTTTCTCGTCGAGATTTTAGCCAGTTTTGAATGAATGAATGAATGAATGAATGAAAACTTATATAGCGCAGCACATGCGAACTTAATCGCCTCTGGGCGCTTGTTGTTCCTGTCTCCTTTGGTATCAAAAGAGATGAGTCTTGATCTTTCTCCTGAACGCCAAGTGGTTCTCCTCCAACCGAATGCTGGTTGGTAGAGCTTTCCATAGTCTGGGACCTTGGACCGCGAATCTCCTTTCTCCTTTGGACTTGTAGTTGGCTTTCGGTATCTGGAGTAGATTTTGATTGGTGGATCGCAGAACGCGATTGGGATTATGAGCTTTTATTTTTTCGCATAGATAATGGGGAGCATTCCCATGGATACATCTATGCGTTAGACAGAGTGCTTTAAAAGTGATTCTGTCTTTTACTGGTAACCAGTGAAGGGTTCTCAGCGAAGGTGAGATTGATTCCCAAGGTTTTTTCCCTGTCACAAGTCTAGCGCCTGTATTTTGAGCGACTTGTAGACGAGCGATTTGGTACTTTGGGAGTCCGAGGTAAAGGGCATTTGCATAGTCCAATCTTGAGTTCACAATTGCTCCCACCACGACCGCTATGTCTTCCTTGGGAATAAAAGGAGTAAGTCTGCGTAGCAGGCGCAGCAGATGGTGAGATTCGCCGACTACTGACCCAATTTGTGCGTCCATTGTCATGTAGGAGTCGAAGATGACCCCAAGACTTTTGACTTTGGCGCTAGGGGTGATGATTGTGCCCAGAATGGGCGGGGGGGTCCAAGTTGTTGCAGGTTGATTCATACGCTTGGCGTGAAACAGGAGAAGTTCTGTTTTCGCTCCGTTGAGTTTAAGATAACTCTTTGTCATCCAATCCTCTATCAAAAGAGAGGCAAGTCTCTAGATTGAGGTGATGATCCTTTTTATTGCAAATGCGGAAATACAGTTGCGTGTCGTCTGCATATGAGTGGTAAAGCAGTTTTTGGCTGCTAATAATCTCAAAAAGAGGGCAAAGTGTTTGAAAGCATGTGGGCCTCAGCGGACCCCCTGCCCCACGCAGTCTCAGCTGTATACGGGATGCTGGAGGGTGCGTCGCCATCCTCCAAGCCCAATTTTATTAGAGAGTGGGAGAGGGATTTACACACTGAATTCACTGAGGAACAGCTTTCTCACCTGTATCGTCTCAGTCACTCGAGCTCAGTAGACTCGAGGACCCAGGAAAATAATTAATTATAAAGTACTATCCAGGAGGTATAGAGTACCCACTACACTGGCAAAAATTTTCCCTGCCGCCTCCGAGGTGTGCTGGAGGGGATGCGGGCAAAGAGGCACGTTCCTCCACATTTGGTGGGAGTGCCCGGCGCTCCGACCATTTTGGGATATGGTGGGCAAACACATCTCTGAGGGCCTGGGTATAGATATTCCGGCTCGGCCTCAACATTTCCTGCTCCATGTCCCCCCCGTATCTCTATCCCGGTATAAAAAGAGTGCTCTCCCCCACCTCCTCAACGCAGCTAAGCGTCTCATACCAATTCACTGGAAGAGCCTGCATATCCCTAGCGAGCAGGACTGGTTGGGAAGGGTGGGGGAGATCATGGAGGCAGAGAGCTGGCTTGCAGTTTGTAGGGACACCCGTGAACAATTTGACGCAACCTGGGCAGAATGGAAGGCCCATGTACATGATTCTGCTGTGATCTCGTCCAGTTTGGATGAGGCCCTGCTCACCCTAGCAGATCCGTCCTTTGGGGGACTCGTCCAGGCGCACCGTCGGTCGACCAATTCAGAAGTTTCTTGAGCACGGCTAAATCTCACACATGACGGAGTCGTGGGATGGTTTGTATGCTTCTGCCCCTCTTCCTCTCTACCTCTTCTCTTTCTTGGTTTCCTTCTTTTTCCTTCCTTCCTTATAACCCTTCTCTCTTTGTGTTAGTACTTCTCTATAAAATGTCTTCATTATGGTGCTGGCGTGCGATGTAGTAGGATGCTTATTGGTGTTACTGTAGTTGTTCGGATAGCATCTGATTGGGGGCTGGGGCTGGAGGATGTCCCGCCCCTCGCTACTGTGGGGGGAGGCCTACCCACTAGGACCGAATGTCCGGGGCAGGCGGGGCGCCCTCCTGCCTTTTTTGTTTCCCTTTTCTACATTCCTTTTTTCTTGATCACTACTCCCGAAGAGTCGCACGCTAGTGCCCGGTTAATGTTATGTATATTGTTTTTCATCTTACCTTCCCCCTCCCCTACCCCTTCCCCTTCCTCCTCCCTCTCCCAGTTTATTTGTTTTGGATATGTCGTGCTGTCAATGTACCTTGAATATTTTTTCTGAATACTTTTGTATTTTAAATTTTTTGAAATAAAAATACCATCATACAAAAAGAGGGCGAAGATAGATTTTGAATAACACCGGCGACAGGCGGGATCCTTGAGGGACTGCGCACGATAATGTGCGCTTCTCAGAAGTGAAAGGTCCCAACTTCACTATTTGCGGTTTTCTTGACAAGAAACCTGAAAGCCTCGTACACACGCTTGGTATACCCGGCAAGAAAGCTCTGCCAGCAGTTTTCTTGATGGTTCTTGCCGAGGACGTGTGTACGAGGCTTTAGATGTGATGACTGCATTCATTTCATTTGTTAGACTTTTTTTTTCATCTGGTGATCCAGCCAGAAATCCAGACCATACATGGATTCAAATTCACTCACAGCAGGGACCGGACGAATTTCGATCCGTGTATGGGCTAGCTGTTTGTACACAGGTCAATCTAATAATAATAAGTAGGGTTGTCCCGATACCGATACTGAGCATTTGCGCGAGTACTTGTACTCGTGCAAATGATCCCGATGCCAGACCCGGTACTTTTTTTTTTTAGCGAGAGAGAGAGCGGGTGGTGAGGGGGAGGAGAGCAGAGAAGAGCAGTCCTCAGTGAGAAAGCCAAGCCCCCCCCCCCCACCGCTGCTGTCTAGTTGATCAGCGTGGGGAACAATACAGCTTTCATTTGAATAGCTGTGTGTTCCCCCGCCGCGCCATATACAGCCCCTCCCCCTTGTCCGGCACTTTGATAGACAGATTACCGTCCCATTGGGTGGGTGATCTGTCTATCAAAGTGCCGGACAAGGGGGAGGGGCTGTATATGACGCGGCGCGGCGGGGGACCACACAGCTATTCGGATTAAATGTATTGTTCCCCGTGCTGATCAACTAGACAGAGGCGGTGGCGGGGGGGAGGGCTTGTCTTTCTGTGGGGGGACATGGCTGCATCTGTGGGGGGGACATGGCTGCATCTGTGGGGGGGACATGGCTGCATCTGTGGGGGGGACATGGCTGCATCTGTGGGGGGGACATGGCTGCATCTGTGGGGGGGACATGGCTGCATCTGTGGGGGGGACATGGCTGCATCTGTGGGGGGACATTTAAAAAAAGTATCGGTATTGGCGAGTACATGAAAAAAAAGTATCGGTACTTGTACTCGGCCTTAAAAAAGTGGTATCGGGACAACCCTAATAATGAGCTTGTTGGGTTTCTCCTAAACAATCAGTGCTGTTTGCTATAGCCGGCAACACTGGCGGCGGGGAAGGGTTTCCGCCAGCAAAATACAATAGCTGAGCGGGAAGGATTTCCCTCATCCACATTGAATGTGGTGTTGCACCAATTGGGACGGTGCCATTGCCGGCAATAGCTGGCGATTTGACACGTCAAATTGCATGCAAAACTGCCAGATGTGAACGTGGGCGTAGACCAAGATTTATGAATTAACATGCTGCATACTAATGCTAGGTCAGTGCCTGAAAGACAGCCAGGACACTGGTATTTCCAGAAGGGCCAGCAATGGCAGCTACCATATTTCTCTCAGCACAGGCTTCCCTTATGACTTTAGTTTCCTAAATAGGTCTGCCCAATTTTACCATAAATGTTCCTTGTTACTCAGAGTTGCTTGTTAACTTATCCAGAACAGATTAGTAAAAAGAAAAAATCATTTATTACACATCTCCAGGTGAACAATGCACCTTTCAATGAAGAAAACAAGCTTTTAGAAGATCATTTGTTCAACAGAACTGGCTTTTGCTGTTATCACACCCCTAGAAACCATTGAAAGGAAGACCAGGAGCAGGAATGCCATATGTCTTTACGTGTGAATGGCAGAATGTGTGTCTCCCACTGATGGGATACAAAATAACTACCCCGACCTCTCTCTGCGGCCCCAGATCAGCCAAATTCAGCCGTAATTAAAGAAACAGAGGGTGGTGCAGCTGCTCGCAGGGGCCTCAATATTGTACGAATAGTGGAAACAGCAGGTAATTCTAATCCTGTTTGGGCTCTTGGCACCGTACATGAAATGAATGACAGGGAATACCGGCTCAACTATAATCTCTTGCAGTGTCAGAAGAACTCCATTAAAGTGTTGCCATTGTCTGCACATGGCTAAAGCTGCCATTTTGTAAGCAGTGTCAGGTATGAAAAAGCAGCCAGCCAATCAACTGACTGGGAACTCGTGACATCACAACGGCACCAGGCAGTGATTTTACTAGCAACTAGTGAATCAAAAGGAAATACCTATTAATCTAATTATCTACTCACTGAAAAGCTATTAAAGTGGTTGTAAATGTATGAAATGAAAAATGAACAGAGCATTTCCCTCTATAGAGTGTACTAGCCTCAATCCAAAGCACCATGTGCGATTTCTGTCACCTCTCACTTCCCCATGCTTACCTCATTATTATACAGGATTAATATAGCGCCAACAGTTTACTCAGAACTTTACAACTTGAGGGTAGACAGTACGAATACAATAGGAGGAATCAGAGGGCCCTTCTCAGAGCAGTAATGTCTAGTGGGGGGCAGGGGGTGCGGGCCGCACCGATTGACACCCACCACAGGGGGGCACCTGTGTGCAGCAGCACCACTAACACTGCACAGTCAGTTATGGCCAGTAGATGGAGCTGATGACCATACCTATTTTCTATGATACTCAACGCCATCTAGTGGCCATGATTTGGTATTTTCCCCATTCATACATTTGATCTCCAGAGAATATACCCTGAGAACATTCAAATGTACTTGCTTTTTTAACAGATGAATAGCTATGCAATGTTTTTATAAATACACACTACCATTACTCTTCTAGGTTTCTAATGTACAGTAAGTCTATTTGCCAACTTACACTTAAATTCTCTCTCACCTAAATACCGTAAGCCATACTAAAATCATAATTTTTTTTTTATATGATTACTTAAAAGTCAAGGTAGGCCTACAGGTCTTAGTACTGGCTCATTAATCCTCGGGCATTTTTATGTGTAAAAACACCACTGTTTGCATACCATGACCTATACGTCTAACCATTTGTCCGCCGCTTGTAAGTTGGGAATTTGCACAGGACGGGTGCTTGGCAGACACTTGCTAAACATCCCTGGTGCCAGCACAGAAGACTAGAGAAAGAGATACCAGAAGGAGCATCTAACTTTACACTGTAAATATTTCTATGGGCAACAAAAAAAACAAAATCAGAAGGCCACCCAGATCTTCGACAACGCTTACAGAACAAGATAAAATCATTACCAAAAAAAGTCATTCCAATCCTCCCTCTCCAGGATTATTAGTACTTTTCAGGATGATCAAAAGAGCCTTACTATCTGAATATTTGTTTGTTTGTTGGTACAATTTTTAAACCGTCAACATACTGAGAGGCCACAGTGAGTTATGACAAGGATACAGGAACCGGGCAATGGGGGCGTTGGTTGCAGAACCATAATAAGAAGTGATAAGCCAGACTCAGATGATAGGGGTAGATATGCCTGACTGGAGACATGGAATGTATTTCGGTACATATACAGGTATTTTAAAATAGATTCAAAACATAACTGGATGACATTTAGTTTATGAAAACCCTGTTTGCATGTTTTTTTTTGTTTTAACCTTTTTTTTCATCCTTTGTTACATCTCAGTGCTACTGATGGCCTCCAGAATCTTACAGCCACTTCTTGTCTACATGCATTCACTCCAAGGTTGGTTATACATCATTGCTCCAGAGTGACAGTGGTTGACCGTGCCTGTGTAATGTGTATGGGAACAGCTGCTTGTATTCTCCATATGTGACAGCATGACAACGCAGGAGCATAACTGGGTTACCCCATAACAGGAAGTGCTTAAATGGGGGCCTTCATGGCAGGATCACCAGTACTGGACTGCCCACAGCACATTTACTGTGACATGGCAGCCCGGCTCTGCGAAACAACCTACTCGTACATTGTGCGTGTCGGCACTAGCGCAAGGCAACATTGGCACTTGCCTTATGGCGCCAGCGCCGGTCAAGGGACAGGGCGCAAAATCAGCAGAGCCCGAGGCCGCCCGATCGCGACCTCAGACCAGCAATCCAGCAGGGAGTGCGCAGCGCGGGGTGCAGTTCACCCAGGCGACACAAAGGTGGAGGCGCTCAGGCGCCAGAGTGCTCCGCTCCCTCCTCTTCTCCTTGTTTAAAGCCGCGCTCTCCACCACCATGGTATTTCCTTGAGTTCTCCTCTCCTCTGTCACGATCGTCACGTTCTCCACCCGGGTGGCGCAGCAGCACACTGTCCTCTCCTTGTCCTGGGGTGGTTATGGTGGCCTCTGTACCAAGGGAGGGGGGTCTGTACTAATGGGGGAATAGCTTGTGGGGGGTCTGTAATAATGGATGGGGGGTCTCTACTAATGGAGGGGGTGGTGGTTTGTCCTGTGGGGGGGTCTGTACTAATGGGGAGTGGTTTATGGGGGGGGGTCTGTACTAATGGAGGCGGGAGGTTTGTCCAGAGGGGGGGTCTGTACTAATGGAGGAGGGTGGTTGGTCCTGTGGGAGGTCTGTACTAATGGGGGGTGGTTTATAGGGGGGTCTGCACTAATGGGGGGGTAGTTTATGGGGGGGTCTGTACTAATGGGGGGTAGTTTATGAGGGGGTCTGTACTAATGGAGGCGGGAGGTTTGTCCTGAGGGGGGTCTGTACTAATTGAGGGGGGTGGTTTGTCCTGGGAGGCAGCGTGTGTGGGCTGCTGCCCTGGTTGGCATCTGAAGGACGAGTTCAGACCACATTGCGCTCACCACACAGGCCGGACACACGTCCGCAGAGCCGCCGCCGTGACTTACAAAGCTTCAGGAACAGGTAAGGTAAGTTCTCTTAACTGTGGGTAATCTGCATTGCGTTTTATATAATGTATTATTGTTGTGATTTGTAGTCCTCTGTATCTGCTGGTATTCTGTATTGCATTTTATATAATGTATTGCTGGTATTTGTTGTTCCTCTATAGCTGCTGGTATTCTCCATTGTGCTGTATAATGTATTATTGCTGGGATTTGTAGTTCCTCTATAACTGGTCAGTGCTAAGCTGCATTGCGCAGTATAATCATTATACAGCGCAATGGAGAATACCACCAGCTATAGAGGACTACAAATCCCAGCAACAGTACATTATACAGCACAATACAGAACAACGCCATCTATGCTATCTTTCTCTGTAAAAGATAAATAAGTTAAACGATCACTTTAAGCATCATAACCATTAAAGCTTAATGGAGCACAGATATAATGTATGGTGTGTGTGTGTGCGCGCTGGGGGAGGGGGGCCAAAATGCACCTTCTCCTTAGTTGACAAAAATTCTTGCACCGGCGCTGCCTGCAGCGATCAGATTTGTTCCAGAACTGATTGATCTACAGGTCCAGGCCAATGATTTATGGCCTGGACCTGCTGATCGGTTCTGCTGAATCCCAGAACGTCCTGTGCCTGTGTAATATAAAAACAAGCACAGGAAATTATGTCACCTCCCCTTCTGGAGCCCTTTTTGGTTGCAGTGTGTGAGGAGAGAAAACATCTAACATTGGGTACACAAGCACTACACTGACTCCAGGACACCTAGGCACATATTTCACCCCCTAAAACACCCCCCCCCCCGTTAACCCTTTCACTTCCTGTCACAGTGTCACCAAGGTACAGTGTTCAGATTTTTTACTGATCACAAAATTAGTGTAATTTGGGACGCTAAACAGTGTTGGGGCAGTTAGCGTTAGTCCCAGATAGCCTCAGGGTACCTGCCACACATTCCATAATAAAGATTTAACCCCTAGATCACCCCCAGGTAACCCTTTCACTCCCTATGACAGAGTCACCGAGTACAGTGTTCAGATTTTTTTTCTTTTTTTTATAAATTCTTTATTTTCCCATAGATTTCACATTTTATACCATCTGCTTATATCAAACAAACAAAACAAAAAAGAAACTACAATCTTGTATTTTTCTCTCTCCTTTATGCTTTATTAATTCAATGGGACCTTTCTTTTCCTCTTTAACCTCTGCCATACCCCCTCCCTTCCCCAAACAAACACACACAAAAAAAAAAAAATTCTGATTGCTGTATTAGTGTCACCCTTAAACAGCATAAGGGTCCCACCACATATTCCCTAATAAAGTTTTAACCCCCAGTTAACCCTTTCACTCCCTGTCACAGTGTCATTAGGTACAGATCTTTTTTCTGCTCACTGTATTAGTGTCACAGGTGAAGTCAGTTAGGCCCCGTACACACGTACGAGAACCTCGACGGGCGGAACACATCGTTCCGCTCGTCGAGGTTCTCGGCCGGCCGTCAGAATCGGCGACCATCCCGGGCTGCCGAGAAAATAGAGAACCTGCTCTCTATTTTCTCTCGGCGGCTTTCCCGACGGGATGCAGAAGGAGGATCCCAGCGAGCTTCTCGCTGGTTTCTGCCGAGAACCTCGGCCGTGTGTACGCCGCCTGAGGATCAGCGTCAGTGTTAACGTCAATCGCAGACAGCGTCAGATTTTAATCTTATGATTGCCAGTAACACTAACACACACACACACACACTATATACCTCTGTTACTAGTATAGTGTCTAAATGGATCAATATCTTTGATCTGAACTACACTAGCCTCAATAGTAGCAGGATCACCCCGACCCCTGCCAGCACCCGTGTTTAGCTCACCCAAGTGCAGTATCAATAGATTACTGTCACATCCAAAACACAGCACACAAAACCACAGCCTTAGCAGAGTCGGGCCGGATCTCTGCTAGCGCTAGAAGTTAATTTTTTTGTAGCGATTCAAGCAGTCTGTGACAACCAGGTGCTTTTTTGCCTGCGAGTCACACTAGGTACCTGTAAGTTTAGTGGCCAAAATGTCAAACGAAAGGTCTGTTTCCATCGCTACCACACACTAGTGGAGTATTAGTATAGGGTACATCACGGCACAGTCCTAGGGCACACTTTCACAGGGTCTCGATGGCCAACGCATTTTGAGAGACCCTAACCTGGAACATTTATAGTTATAATAAGAGTGTAAAAAAAAGGGGGGAAAAAAAGCCAAACAAAAATAGTAATTGTTTAATTAGTTCTTATTCTTTTACTGTATTTTATGCTATACTGTAATGTTTTATTGTTACTGTGTTTTAGGCCTCATTCACACGAGGTGGACTCCGTCGCTACGGAGTCCGCTTGCTCCAGCCAGCTCAGCGGGAGATCAGTCCGCAGATCTCTGCTGAGCCAACAGATGAAAAGCTCCTCTCTGCTTACGGAGCGGGGGGGAGCGTTTTTTATGGTTTTTTTTTACCCGATCCGATCCACCATGGACGGATGGAGACGTACCCCCCATACGTCTGTTTTTAGCGGATCAGATAGGGTCGGATGTCAGCGGACATATCTCCGCTATCATCCGACGCTCCATAGGGATGAGGTCCGTCCGTGTGAATGAGGCCTAACTGTGTTTGCTTTGCAGGCATGTCATTGCCTCCTCAAGCGTCACCCCCCGCTGTCCTGCTAGGTCCCTGGCTTGGTACCATCTTCACTGTCCCCAGCTGGGGAGAAGACTGTTCGGGTACTAGCTCCATCTCATTCAATGCAGTCTCCAGTAACAAGGTGGATGGTCCCTTACTGGCGAAACAGCTTCCCCTCTACCACAACTGGTTCCCTGTCCGGCTGAACATTCACAACTCGGTTGGACGCCAATCCTGCAATCCCAACCCTACACTCCTTCTCTTGCTCCTGGATAGGCCTCAGGCTGCCTAGCAGCCAGATGTTCTCGGGATAGGCCTCTGGCTTGGCCTAGCAACCCAGGGGGACATAACACACATCCACCCAGAGAGCTGTCCAGGTGGCACAGAACTCTGATCACCTGACTCCACCCAAATAAATCTCTCCACCCAAATAAGGCCCTCCCAGCAGGCCAAGGGACTAAAGAAACTCCTGCCAATTGGCTGAGACACCCCATGCATCCATAGCCTGACCTTGCTACACCCTTGTCAATTTAATGCCACCAGGGCTGCCTATAGGGAAGGGGGGCCACCAGCCCTCCTGTAGGGGGCCCTGGCACACAGAGGGGTCCAGACAGCAGGAGGGTTGGTGGAGAACAATGCCCTCCATGTCTCTCACCCAGGTTTCGCCCCCTCTCCCTCCCGCCGTCTTTTAGCTGCTGGGTGAGAGACATGGAGGGATAATGAACCTGGCCCTGAGCTCCTTCCCCTGCCCCAAGAGGGGGTTAAGCTAAGAGGAGGAATTTGTGGGAATGTGTACTGTGGCAAACCTAGCCACTTCTGGAACGCTGGACGTTACATGTCAAAAGGTTGTCTGTATTATATCCTATGTATTCTGCTGGGTCTTATGTGGGCATAGTTATTCGTATGCTGGCAGCCGTAAGCCACTAGCATTCAAGTACTTCGTTTTATGTTGGCCAATCGGTGTTCGGTTTAAAACTGCCGAACTCCCACAACACAACCCCAGACCCCAGCTATCAACCAACTTTTCCCTCGTGCAGCAATGCCTGATGGGAGAATTATCCAAAATGTTAAGTTCCCCATGTGGTCCTCCCTGTATTACCCCTGCTAAATCTATTTGGCTGTTTGGAAACCCCTTGCATGGGGAATTATATAAATATGTAAGCCTGTGAATAAAAAGTCAGTTGACTCTCAGAGCTGTGTTTCGTCCGGTTACTGGGGGGGATTTGGGACATTGCCTTACTTTTCAACGCTGACTGTGGATTAACCCTGGTTACCAGCGGAGATCGTGGAGTTTAATATTGTACTCCGCTACATGTACTAGGAAAGGGATTGAAGAAAGAAGATTTGTGCTGGGAGGGGAAATGCAGGTGATTGTGTACCAGGAGCTGAGGAGTGATTTTGGGGCTAATAGGAGGAATTGTGCAGGCCGGGGAGATTTGTACTAGGAGGGGGAATTGGGGTGGCATTTGTGTCCATTAATGATTTTCATGTCTTTTTTGTGAAAATATTGTATAGAATACCGTCAGGGGTGTGTGTGTGTGGGGGGGGGGGGGGGGGGGGAACCCATCAGGTAGGATGTATGGGGCCCTATAATTCTTAAAAGCGGCCCTGAATGCCACCAACAAGCGCCACCTAGCGACAGAAGAGAAAAAGGTACAGCAAACCAGAGTTAGAGAGGAATCAGTGGATCTTCTAACAACCAGCCAGGATGATTAATACCTGATAAACTAAATTTATTAGCAACCAGGGTGCTACAAGTATTTATGTGGATCCACCATATAATGAAGAATTAGGAAATCACAAAGCGCACATACAATTGCAAACTTATTCTAACTATAGAGTACTAACCGGCAAAATAACAGTATCTTATGGGATGGTGCGGGCAATATCGGAAACATTTTTTCCTTTTAGATTAACGCAGCTGGAGAGCATGACATGATGGTTCCGTTCAGGCTCTGTGAAAAGATAGATGGGAGGGGGAGGCCATGGGTCCTTCGGACACGTCCAGATAATTATTCCTCTCATTTTGTTAACATTGATTGAGATAATGATGTACACCAGAAAAAAAAAAAAAAACTTCTTGGAAGTCAACTCAGTGCATCTGAACAAGTCTTTCTTCCATTCCCCCTGCAACTTCCCCCATCTAATGACTCCCTGATCTGACACAGGGTGGACAAGTTAATCCTATTATCAGGTCTGACTGGGGGCAAGTCTGTCAGAACTGTTCTTGTCAGGTATGATCAGTGCTAGGCCTCATTAACTCCTGCAATTCACTCGCTCTCTGTACTGTGGCCAACTTCAAGCAGAACTCCAGAAATACGTAAAAAAAAAAAGTTTTTGTTTTAGTTATTTGCTGAAGAAGTAAAATGCTGCTGGTATAATGGAGTGAACAATATAGTGACAAGTAAACCTTGCTGTAGCTGCAAACAAACTATGAGTAATCCAACCGTCATAAATAGCCTAGATTGTAAGCTCTAATGAGCAGGGTTCTCCGATCCCTGCTGTATCGAATTGTATTGCAACTGCACTATTTACGCTCATGTTGTAAAGCGATGCGCAAACTGTTGGCGCTATATAAATCCTGTATAATAATAAAACATGTTCTGCTAATGCACCAACAAAATCTTATCATAGGTGCCAGGACAGACCCAAGGCCTCAACCAAGTGATCAAGAATCAGATGGATTTGACCCCCTAATTCAATAGAAGTTATAGAATTCATGTGCTGAAATACTCCATGTCTGCCTCGCCTCCCCCCACTCTTTCAGTCAGTAGCATAGGCGTGCGCAGGGGGTGTGCCAGGTGTGCACACCCTAATCGCTATGTGTGGTGCTGATTCCACCTACTGCCCTCGCCCCTCCCTGCTGCCCCCCTTGCATTTCAGTGCTGCTGGCTTCCCTTCTCTCCCCAGGTTGCTGCGGGGGATGTTTTAGGAGGTAGAGTGGGGGAAGGGGCTAGGAAAAATGTAATTTACCAGCCCCTTCCTTTTCTAAATGAACACACTCGCTCACTGTGTGCAATTTATAATGGAAGCATAGTAAACTGTGTTTACTATATTTCAGTTTGAATAGACAGGAGAACAGGAAGCCGATCATCATAAAGCAATTCCCATTCATCCACTGTCCATTGCAGCTGAGGCTGCAGAGAAAGGAATTTGTGTTTGGGCTTTGGGGTGCACACCCTAATGTAATAAGCTGCGCACCACTTCCAGCCATCAGCCCGCATGTACTCAGACAGACGATTGAGAACAATCCATGACACTGGTAGGTTTCAGCTTTGCAAAGGTGCTCAAACTTTTGCAGACGCCATTTTTTTGTTTTCTGTCATTTTGAAAGTGTAAATGATGGAAATAAAATCTACCTTTTTTTGACATATTATAAAAATTTCTAATCTGTAATTTGATGCCTTTTGGAGATTTTTCCATATTTTCCTTGGCTTCATTATGCACATTAATACAAATTTTTTACCTGGGGTGCCAAAACTTTTGATCCCCACTGTATGCAACAACACATGATTTCAGGTTTATTAAGTACATTTATTTTGTTTTTATTATTTTTTTTTCAAGCTGCTTTGTCTGTGCGTCTCATATATATTTTTGTTTTTTTTTACCAGACATTTTGGAATGTAAATAAAGCTAGTTGCATTGATTTCATTAGAACAATATGGCTGCAGTTAATCCGATATATTTCCTATATCAGAGTTGTCAAATAGCTTAGGTATGCATAACATTCTGTGATCAATTACTGCAGTAACCAATCAGAAAACAGAATGGAAATTCCACTGGGAAAGTTTTGATCTTTTTGCTTCAGCTTAGGCCAGTAGTCCAATCTGTATATAGTAGACAGTCTGATTGAGTTTGTTTGTCATATTGCATATAGCAACTCGCTGACTAATGTAAGACATTAAGACATACATACTTTATATCAACAAACATACAAAATAGTATATGTAGCGCCCCCTTGCTTTCTGTGGGGGCGTAATGCTAAAGTTAGTGGGGAATGGGAGAGTTACATGGCTCCCATTCGCAATTTGTCAAATTGGGCTGCTGCCATTTCCAGAACTATCCTGTGGGCCGGTTTGCGCTCCAGGAGTGTGTGTCCACCCCTGGGCAGGAGTTGGCGCTAGAGGGGTTCTGGCGGACTCGTTTTCCTCAGCAGCCAATCCGAGGGGTTGGTTCCCCCACCAGGGAATGCTGAGGGAGGCTATATCTGGGGCAGCCGCCTTGACCTGAGGGCCGTTCTTGTTTCCTGCGGGTTCCGAGTTCCAGGTGCGGCATCCACCTTCAGGGTGCACATATCCATGGACCTCGCAGCCGTGGCCTACCTGGCCGAAGTTGCGCACCATGCGGAGCTTCACTATAACACGGAGAGGGATCCCAGAAACTGCTGGGCCCCAAACCTTTCCTAAAAGGATCTCAAGCTTGAAGCTGTACGGTGGGGGATTGGCTTGAGGAGAACCCGGAGGCAGGTGATCCAATAGGGCTTGAAGAAACCATCGGGGATCCAGGGACTTCAACTAAATCTATTGGGAGGACTAGCTCATTTCAATATTATGCTCATTCAAGTACTAGGCCTGTGGCAGAGGACCGAGCCAGGCCTGTGGCAGAGGCCTGGTCCTCCCAGCATTTGCAAGTGACGTTCCGGCTGCCAGGCCTGTGGCAGAGACCTGTCCGGGGGCACTTTACCCATTCCAATTGGAGTGGCGACGAACTGAGTTCATTACTACTAAGAGCAAGATTGCTCTCACCTTTCAATATCCAAGGCCTGATACTCAAGCTCTCTCTCTTTGCTCATCAACCTGTTCCTATCCTATACTATGTTGATGAAGGCCATGTTGGAAAAAATTGTGTAAACTGCGCTAATATAGAAAAAAACAAATGTGTTAAACATGTGCTAAAATGGTGTTAATTGCAACGATGCAAACAGTGTTAGGTAGAGTTAGTAACAGTAAACAGCATGGAGAAGAAAAAAATTGCGCTGCTGACTCAAACAATATACATAAAATAAATGTGAAAAAATATGCATATAAATATCTAAGGAAACAACACATAAAAAAACACCAGGGTAACATCCATTGTACCCCATACTGCTTTTAGATATATTTTTAACGTGATTTTATTCATTTTAAATAAAGCCTTCATTGGTTTTTTGATCTGCACCATTGGGAGCATTTCTTTTTTCTTTTTCCCATGCCACACATGTTGTGTTGATACATGAGCCTGGCCATTCCTCCATTTTGGCCCTTTGCTATCCGGGTTTCTGTCCCTGAAGTGAGGTATCCGACCAAGATTGAATCCATCATCTCAGCCGGAGTGACCATCGCTGCAAAACCTTTCACGCACAGAGCCCAGGGTCCGTTGTGACCACCATGCCTGATCCGACTTGCTGTTAGTACTAACATGCAAGTCCACCACAGCTGGTAAGAGTATCCATTTCCATTGATTTTGATAGTCTGAAGGTTACTACAGACAAGCCATCATTGTTGTCTTAATTTCCTTGAACTGGCATCATATGTGAAGATTTCATTCATCCATTTGGGACACACCTATGAACTATTCATTTTTGTTTATTTTGTTTGGTTGGTTTCTTCACTCATCAGTTTGCCAACATATGTATGGACTTTATCAGTATTCCACACATGTTGAATACAATTGTCTTTTACTATGTTTTTACATACAATTTTTGTTTGATTTCACATTATTATGTCATGTGAATTTGGCAGCATTTTTACAAAACTAATTAGTATAGCGCTGCACTTTCTTTCTCCACGTTCACTTTGACTTTGTTTGTCTGTGTGCTGGCTGCTACATTGTTTTTTGCTTTTCTTTGATAATTAGCGCAGTTGTTTTCCCCACTTTTACATAAAAAAACACACTGCAACCCAAACAAGTGAATGTGAGTCCGTGCTGGTGTCCTCATATGTGAAAATCGCCATAAACTCCTGCCGGAGGGGGCCAACATAAAATTGTTGATAACAAATGCAATAATGTCCAATTAATCATAAGTTGAGAAGGAACAAGAGAGAAGATGTAGATTCTAATCCACCCTTGTGCAACAAGATCTTAGTGGAATAAACTGGAACGATAGATGGTGACTGGAGTTGATAAGTGATCATCAGCTGGAGACCTCCACCACAACGCATGCAAGTCTGCTTACCAAAACAAATGGGTCTCTTGGTTATAGGAGACCAAAGATGGCATGTAGTAAATGGCAAACTGTTAGGCTCAATAGGGAATACACAGTCTGGCGTGGAACATCTCCTTATCAGTGGCTCCAATGCCGGTAATCACATATAATAGGAAAGAGACAAGGATGCCCCGATAGTGTAAAACCTTTTTAAAATGTATTTATATACAAATTCATATGAATAAAAGACTCACAATTTGCAGTAAAAAAAACAGCCTTAAACCTCCAGCCGGTCGCATGCAGGTAAACCCGTCTAGTTGAAAACCTTGAGTAGTCCAATGGGGTGATGGCAGTGTGCTACTCGGTCCGCCCTGACTAGTTTCATGAGAGAGTCACTTTTTCAAAGGGCACTTTGAAAACCTGTCCCGTTCTGGGCACCAGTCCTCAGGAAGGATGTACTGGAAATGGAGTGAGTACAGAGAAGGGCAACAAAGCTAATAAAGGCACTAGAGCAGCCATTCTCAACCAGGGTTCCGTGGAACCCTAGGGTTCCTCCAGAGGTGGCTAGGGGTTCCTTGATCTGTGGCTGATTTACCTCCTGTTTGATGGTACCTACATAGTTCTGAGCCAATTCCACTTGGAGGAGCCAGTGGTATGACACCAATGATCTTCATAGTTCTCTGTAAGGCCTCGTACACACGATCAAATCTGTCCGCTGGAAACGGTCCGCTGGACCGATTCAGCAGACAGATTTGATCGTGTGTACGGCCGAGCTGACGGATTTGGCCACCCGACAGATTTCAAAGCATGCTTTGAAATCTATCGGGTGGGAATCCGTCCGCCCGACATGTCTGCTGGTTAGTACACTTACCAGCAGACATGTCGTCCCGCACCGCCGCCGAATGGATTCGGCGCATGCGCGGAAGTGTTTTACTTCCTGGTGCGGTGACGTGGCGGCGTCAACGTCACCGCCACGTCACCGACACGTCAGCGCGCCGTCTGCTGGCGGGGATTTTGGTTTGCTCAGGTGTACATGCGAGCAAACCAAAATCCCAGCAGACAGATTTGTTCAAATCTGTCGGACGGACAGATTTGAACAAATCTGTCTGCTCGTGTGTACGAGGCCTAAGGGGGGCATTCTTACCACTACTGTAAAAAAGGGCATTCTTCTCACTGACCACCAAAGTAAGGGGCATTGTTCCCACTGACCCCCAATGAATGGGTTTTGATCAGGGGTTCCCCGAGACCTGAAAATTATTTTTAGTGTTCCCCAGCGGTAAAAAGGTTGAGAAAGGCTGCACTAGAGGATATTCGTTATGGAGAAAGGTTATGAGCACAGGCACAAGGTCAAAAACTGGGGAGCTCCCTCCAGGCCATGACAGCCTGGCACTCTATCTCCAGCTTCCACCCCGAACAACTCCTCCCCAGCTAGGCTGCCTGAGTATTTAAGGAGGCCTACCCCCTGCCAATCCAGCCTGGGGATTGGTCAGGGCTCTTTAGAATACTTCAGGCAGTTCCATCTCTCCTCTCTTCTCCCTTTGCAGAAAATTCCAACGTGTTCTGAAAAGAAGTGGGAGGTCTCCGTGATACTGCCTGTGAGTCACCACCTTTGAGTAACTCAATCCTGACCCAGAAGATAAACACAGACAATTTTCCTATGCTACTCAAAAATCCTATTCTCACATCTAGCAACCTAGAGGGTGCTACATTAATGTATAATGTAAATGTACATTTTGTATTAACTACGGTTACCTTTGTCACTTTGTGTAATATTAAAACTTGTTTGATGATCTGAATCATTTCAGTGTGACAAATATGCAAAGACAATAAAATAAAATCAGGAAGGGGGCAAATACTTTTTCACAGCATTGTACACAATTCTCCCATGAGACAGCACTGATTTGCCCAGAACCATCACATGGGGGCAATGGGTGGTAGATGAGCTCAGAGCTCACACATCGTTTTACCCTTGCTCCCAGTACAAAGTGGCAGGGGAGCAAATGAAAGATAAACATATGTTCCTGGGGGTAGGCTGGGCATTGGTTCTTTGTTACCAGTGCCACCATTAAAAGGCTCACATTTGTAGAAACAGTAGCATTTACTTGCACTCCTGCCTGTTATACTTTGCTGTATTTGTACTGAAACTATGGGTTTGACAAAACAGTTGTGCGAACATAAAAAAATGTTAAAGATCTCATTCATATGTGTAGCTAAAAAAAAAAAAAATGTATAATTGTAATATTTTTAATTTCACATAGGAGCTCAGATTATGTGCTTGGTTCCATGTCAGCTCCGGAACAATGGAACACCCACTTCCACTGTACCATGGGCCACCCCATCAGCTGAGGGAGCTATAATAAAGCCAGCGATGAGAAATCAACCCACTAGTGCCCACCCCAATTTGAAATCTGTTATCTTTGGGAGGAACCGATTTTTAACCCCTATACAGTACAATTATCATACGCAATGCTTCAGTCAAATCTGATATTAGGCCACCCTAATGCTAGTAGTATTTTGGAGCAGAGTCTATTTTCCTCCTAGAAAATGGGAACGAATGTGGGGACAGATCTGTTGCCCAGTTCCAAGAACTGAACTCTTTGCCCAATTATCTGAGTCACAATCTCTGATCTCTGATCAATTAGGAGACCTAATCCTCAATGAAAAGCACGTTACAATCCATTGTTTCCCGGAGCTCCTAATCATCTCTCCGGCTCCTTCTTCTGTTTTCAATACAAATATTCAATTAAAAATGCCAAAAAGAGACGCAGTAATTGGTTCTCAGAGGCGTTCTCAGCCTCAGCCCTCGCCGATTTCCCCTCCCTTAACATAAATTTTAATTAAAGGTCTGCATGGAATCTGCCTTCATGCACAGACATCCCACTCTCCCCAGAGCTTGCGGATCTGGCAAAGGAACTTATTGGGAGCAAATTAATCTGGTTGTAATAAGCAAGAAGGAATTCAACCTACAGTACAAAACATTTCATTTTAACTCATTTCACTTTTGCCACTTTGGTGGGAAAGGGTTTAATTGGAATTCTCGAAACATTGACTGGTTTTCCCCAAACAACCAGAAATATGTCATGTTTTTCCTTCCGAGACCACTGGACCAAGCACAGATAAATGACAATGTTCCTGTGTAGATCAGGCTGTCAAAACAAAAATATTTTCTTAGCTAAGTAATTGCAAGAGATCCTATGTGACCTGTGTAGCAATTGCCCTCCAGGGCAGTAAAGGTTGAAGCCTTCACAGGGCCTGTCTACTACACATTAAACCTGTGTGGGTAAACAATATAGAAGATTAGGCAGTGTATCTCCTGTAAATTATATAACAATTCCTGTAAATCTATTTGTGTAATTCTGTAGAAATTATAAAGTCAAGTTCCAGGATTTAAAAAATTAAGAAAAAAAAAAAAATAGGTACCCCAATTATTGCACAAATAAAAACAACTCACAATTCACATATCTTCTTTTGTACTGTAAGGTGACCAGATTTTTAAAATGAAAACTGGGGACATATTTTTTCTTTACTAGTAATGGCAACAATCAGCGACTCTGCCCACTGTCCGCCTCACAGCCTCTCAAGTCTCACTCTCCGGGGCCCGGCTACTACTGGATGGGGAGCAGAGGAATATCACTCCGCCAGGGAGGGCACGGAGATAGGCAGGCGGCTGGCCAGGATTTGAGCCAAGGTAGAAGAACATGTGAGAGGAGCTGAATGGGCACCCGAAACAGAAGAAATATTCCCTCCACTCCGACAGCACATGATCATCAGAAAGGGGTACAGATAATGGAGAAAAATACAACCCCCTATGCTAGTAGGCACGGCGGAGCGGGGGGTGTAATTCGATTGTTTTTATTTTTATTCTGCACTGACTGTCTTTGAAATTGCCCCTGCCCCCTATTAAATCCAATCTGGGCCCAAAACCAGGGACAGACTTAGTCCGGGGACAGTGTCCTCAATCAGGGGACTGTCCCCTAAAACTGGGGATGTCTGGTCACCCTATTGTAATGTGCACTTCCAAGTGCCCTTTCAGTGCAATATCAAGTGCACTTTGCACTTGTAGCTTGCACGTGTAGTGCAAAGTGTATTTGCCTTTCGTAAATAACCCCCACAATGTCTGCATACAGGGCGGCTCACCTGCATGCCTTTCAAAAAGGACAAATGGCTGTGTCTGTGCAGCCACTGCATCCCCATACCTTTACATGGGCTGCCTGCATGCCACACCTTGTGGCTTATGACACATGAACAAACAGCCCATCCATTGTGTACGGGTCTCAGCGCCCATGTAAATGGGGCCTAATTGTCTCTTAAGTCTGCCTTTCATGTCCTTCGCCAGCATTGTTTGTGGGTGCAGGGGGCAGGCAATCCAGTGCTGCAGATGTGCCCGCTCACCTTTTGCTGCTGATTTAATCCTCTTTGGGATCCTGAGAGGACCCAGCTACTGGACAGCCAAGTCAATGTCACACAGGCAGTGTGGACATCCAAAAAAAACACTTCATCTCCTGTTCACAGACAAAAAAAAAAGAGAGAAGTCTTGGACCTAAGAAGTTACATGACCGAGGATTTAGGTGTGTAAGGTAGGGTGACCAGACATCCCCGTTTTCTGGGGACAGTCCCCGGATTGAGGACACTGTCCCTGGACCAAGTCTGTCCCCAGTTTTGTCCCCGGATTGGATTTGAACAGGGGCTGGGGCAATTTCAAAGACAATCAGTGCAGAATAAATTTAAAAAAAATCTGGATTACATACCCCGCTCCGCCGCTCCTACTAGCTTATGAGGGTCAATTTTTTTCCCCATTATCTGTGCCCCTTTCTGATGATCATGTGCTGGTCGGAGCGGAGGGAATATTTCTTCAGTTTCAGGTGCATGACCATTTAGCTCCGCTCGCATGTTCTTCATCTTCAGCCTAGGCCCGGCCAGCCGCCTGCCTTTTTATCTCCTTGCCTTCCCTGGTGAAGTAGTACCCAGGGCCTGGAGAGTAAGACTTGACAGGCTGTGAGGCCAACTGCGGCGGCGACGGGCAGAAAGTCGCTGATTGCCGCCATTACTAGTAAAAAAAAAAATATGACCCCGGATTTCATTTAAAAAATCTGGTCACCTTAGTGTAAGGCCTTGTGCACACAGCTGCAAGGGGGCCCTACAGAGTGCAAGAGCCTGCGTTAAAGAGCCTGCATCCAGAGATGTACCAGCATATATCAATTAAAGTACTGTGCATACTGCTGCATCCTGTAATTTCAAGCAGATATATGTCACAGCTGTGGCTCGTATGGAAGATTGTATGCATGTTCTGCACGGTCATGTACATGAGCCCAAAAGTGGTATTGATTTTTTTTCCTTTCTATGGTAGCCATTAGTTAGAGGGGTGGAGGGAGATGAGGTTGGTAGTTTTGCAGCAGCCTTAAAGTGGCACTTTAGTCATTTTTCATCTTTACATCCGTTAAATCTTATGCCCTTGGTGTTTTACTTTTAAAAATAGTACAAAAAAAAAAAAATTCTGCCAGTTAAATACCTTATACAGCCCACCTCCTGTTTCTTGACCAGTCATTAGCCTAGGCCTAGATTGAGGATGTCCTAAATTAGGAAATCATGCACAGCTCTCTCTCACTCTCCTGAGAGTTTGCCAGGAGGGGGGGTTGAGACATAAGAGAGCCAATGAGAGCTGTGGAGCCAGAGGTGTGCCTCTGTCTGTCTGTATAAATCCAAGAAGTGAACAGGCAGCAGCTTCAGCTGCCCACAGTTAAAATGGCTGCAGCCAGACTCAGTGGAGGGATATTTCTGCAGCATATTTAGCAAGTACAGAATCCCAGTATATATAAAATAATATGAAAAGTGGTTGGAGGGAAGCCTCAGAACGGCAAAGATGTTTTTATTGCAAATTATCTGAGCAGACTGCAGTTCCTCTTTAAGAGTAGCTTAACCACTTAAGGACCGCCTCCTGCAGATTTACGTCGGCAGAATGGCACGGCTGGGCACATCAACGTATATATACGTTGGTTTTAGTACCCAGCCGTGGGTCGCGGGCGCGCGCCCGCGACCCGGTCCGAAGCTCCAAGACCGGGACCGCGGGATTCGCGGACCCGATCGCCGCTGCAGTGCGGCGATCCGTCCCTGGAGCGGAAGAACGGGGAGAGCCGTGTGTACACACGGCTTCCCCGTGCTTCTCTGTGGCCGGAGCATCGATCGCGTCATCCCTGTAATAGGGGGACGCGATCGATGACGTCACACCTACAGCCACACCCCCCTACAGTAGTAAACACACACATTAGGGCACACATTCCCTACAGCGCCACCTGTGGTTAACTCCCAAACTGCAACTGTCATTTCCACAGTAAACAATGCAATTTAAATGCATTTTTTGCTGTGAAAATGACAATTGTCCCAAAAATGTGTAAAAATTGTCCGAAGTGTCCGCCATATTGTCGCAGTCACGAAAAAAATCGCTGATCGCCGCTATTAGTAGTAAAAAAAAAAAATAATTAATAAAAATGCAATAAAACTATCCCTTATTTTGTAAACGCTATAAATTTTGCGAAAACCAACCGATAAACGCTTATTGCGATTTTTTTTACCAAAAATATGTAGAAGAATACGTATCGGCCTAAACTGAGGAAAAAAAATGTTTTTTTATATATTTTTGGGGGATATTTATTATAGCAAAAAGTAAAAAATATTGCATTTTTTTTAAATTGTCGCTCTATTTTTGTTTATAGCGCAAAAAATAAAAACCGCAGAGGTGATCAAATACCACCAAAAGAAAGCTCTATTTGTGGGAAAAAAAGGACGCAAATTTTGTTTGGGAGCCACGTCGCACGACCGCGCAATTGTCTGTTAAAGCGACGCAGTGCCGAATCGCAAAAACCCCTTGGGTCATTTGCCAGCGTATTGGTCCGGGTCTTAAGTGGTTAAGGCCCCTTTCACACAGGGCAGTGGAGGTGCGGTGGCGGTAAAGCGCCTCTAAAAATAGCGCCGGTATACAGTCGGAATTGCCGTGGGATTCGGCCGCAACAGTGGAGGAGCGGTATACATACAGCTCCTCTCACCGCTCCAAAGATGATGCTTGCAGGAGATTTTTTTCTCTCCAGCCAGCACATCACCTCAGTGTGAAAGCCCTCTGGCTTTTACATTGAGAATGCTGGGCAGGAGTTTTTCAGGCGGTATTTAGTCGCTATTTTTTGCACTATACTTCCCCAGTGTGAAAGGGTCCTTAAAATGAATATGTACTGTATGCCTTTGATGACATTTTTGTAACAATTCTCTTCTTGGGTCCAAGTATGGTAACAATTTCTCTCATTTGGGTCCTCAGATTAAAATGTTTAGGAACCTCGGCTTTAACTTATAAAATGATGTATAACCAGCTAGTAATCAATCATAGACGGGCTTCATCAACGCTAATCGCGTGAGTGCAATTGCCTGTAATAATCTATATTTCTTGTGTATAGGACCTGTTTTTCCTTGTGAATCTAATAATCGAGGTCAGCGTCAAACCGCTAATGAAAAGTTTTAGTGACAAGCCGGTCACCTCTTGCCATTATCTCTACGTCCAATCTAACAATTTCTGACAGGTCCCTACTCATTACTGGTGAAAAATTCATTAGAAAATTTAATCTGACTAAATATTTGGTGAGGCCGAGCGCAAATCAAAGGAACTGACCTCATTTAACGGGTTATGTCAGGATGAAAATATGTCCCCATTGTCCTTATTATCCGAACTGTGCAGAGTAAAATATCTCTTGCATAACTGGGTCAAGATCGCTCTGTGAGGACGTGAAAAAAGATCTGAGGGGATTTAGGGTATCGATAAAGGAGAACTGTCACTTTTACAAGTCATTAAGAAATGTAACAGACCATAAAAAATTGTGACTTTTCCAACATCCCTCATTTATCTGTACTTTACAGTTGTGTTGGTAATCCATAGTGCTTATTAAATTACATGGGCCACTTTAACCACTTTAGCCCCGGACCATATTGTCCAATGACCAGAGCACTTTTTGTGATTCGGCACTGCGTCGCTTTAACTGACAATTGCGCGGTCGTGCGACGTGGCTCCAAAACAAAATTGGCGTCCTTTTTTTCCCACAAATAGAGCTTTCTTTTGGTGGTATTTGATCATCTCTGCGGTTTTTATTTTTTGCGCTATAAACAAAAATAGAGCGACAATTTTGAAAAAAATGCAATATTTTTTACTTTTTGCTATAATAAATATCCCCCAAAAATATATATATATAAAAAAAAAAAAAATTCCTCAGTTTAGGCCGATATGTATTCTACATATTTTTCGCAAAAAAAAAACAAAAACAAAACGCAATAAGCGTTTATTGATTGGTTTGCGCACAAGTTATAGCGTTTACAAAATAGGGGGTCGTTTTATGGCATTTTTATAATTTTTTTTTTTTTTACTAGTAATGGCGGCGATCAGCATTTTTTTTCAGTACTGCGACATTATGCGACATTACTGCTGACACTTTTGACACATTTTTGGGACCATTGTCATTTTTATAGCGATCAATGCTATAAAAATGCATTGTATTACTATAAAAATGGCATTGGCAGTGAAGGGGTTAACACTAGGGGGCGGGGAAGGGGTTAAGTATGTTCCTAGGTGTGTTCTAACTGTATGGGGGGGTGGCCTCACTAGGGGTAATCACTGATCTTCTGTTCATACATTGTATGAACAGAAGATCAGCATTTCCCCCGCTGAAAGGACCGGGAGCTACACACATAGCTCCCGGTCCCCGTTCTGTAACGAGCGATCGCGTGTGCCCGGCGGCGATCGTACCCGCCGGGCATGCGCGGGGGCGAGCAGGGCGGCGCGCACGCGCCCCCTAGCGTCCGCTTTAGAGCGGACGTATAGCTACGGGCTCTCGCCCAGCAGTGCCACCGTCCCGCAGTAATATGACGGCGGGCGGTCGGCAAGTAGTTAAGCAGAAGCATATATGAAAAACTGCCCTTAGTCTAGTTCAGTGCTTATCAATCTTCTTTCAGTAAGGCACCTTAAAATTCTGCACAATCTCAAGGAACCCCATTCCAAAATGTAAAAATCAAAACTAATAGTTTTACATAATGCAGATATATCCACACACCCAAAGAGTGATTTCCAAAGCAAAAAATACACCTTTGCACACTGGTATGAGCATTAGTACTAGTACTCCAGCATTTCTCTTCTTCTCCCTCACTCAGCTAATGTGGCCCCAGAGTTGACGGAGAGGGGCAGGGGTGGGGTAAACAGGGATGTTGTGCCCCATGTCCTCCATATAAATAGATTACATAATTGGTTGCTAGGAAGCTGGCGGCTGGGAGGTTGTAATGGTGAATACATTTTGAGTATGGCCTCAAGTCAATTAATTAATCACTCATATAATGTACCATAATCCAGGAGTTTATAGAGAAGGGGATTGGAGGATAAAATGGTAGCGGCTGCTAGTACCGCATATACCAATGACTATCGCCCAGAAAAGGATTTTTATATGGACTTTCTCGGTACTGATGACACAGATACAGTAAAAAAAAATTTTTATTATACATAAAATAATACACAGTTTAAAAACAAAACCATATCAACCTCACAGCGGTTACAGCAGTATATTAAACGGAAATCTGTATAGTATTTGTTTTTGTGAGGCAAGATCAAGAGAGACGGGGTGTGGCCAGCACGGCATGTGAGCAGACGCTTTAGCACAGAGCTCCCGCACATCACCCTACATTGATCCGATTTCCAGCGGTGTATTTCGCCCGGTTCTGGCCCGAGTGACGACCGGAATACTTGCGGCATACCCACGAGTGCCTTGTCGGTGGAGAACAGGCAATGATGACCCGGGGAAACAAAGGAGAAGGTCCGAAGCCAGATTTCCAACATGGCGGCGCTCCGTCCTCTGCGCAGAAGGCTCGTGGAGGAGACAGGGCCAAGGAGGGGGTAGGCAAACCAGCTAAGGATAAGTCCGGCGAAGCTCACAAAGACATGCGCTATTATGCGCTAAAAATGACTGAAAAGGCTGACCGCTCGGCCCCGTCAGGTCCGGGAGGGGGATGCTGTGATGAGAATGTGGAGGACGGTGAGGCAGGGTGGGATGTGCCGGTCATGCTGGGGCAGACAGGCAGCGCTGCTGAGGACATGGAGGAGACAGCACCTAGTGAGGAGGAGGAGGGTGAGCAGCCGTCCTTAGCCGTTATCCTGAAAGCCATTAACAAGTGCACGGCCTCAGTTAATAAACTGCAAACCCGATTTGGGAGATTGGAGGAAAAGGTCAGCTTGGTCAGGCAGGACCTGCAAAAAATAAGGGAAAGAATGACGGCAGCGGAGGGTCGGATCAGTGACATTGAGGATAACCTGCCAGCCATGATCAGAGAATCTCAGGACACTACCCGCTTGGCTAAAGCCATTGACCTGCGTGCAGAGGATTTTGAGAATCGCATGAGACGCAATAATGTGCGCATTGTAGGGATGCCTGAAAAGGTGGAGGGGCGCGATCCGACTCAATTTGTAGAGCAATGGCTACTCACTGTTTTTGGCAAGGAAGCATTTACCCATCTGTATGCAGTGGAGCGCGCCCATAGAGTCCCTACTAGGCCATTACCACCAGGCCACCCCCCGCGTCCGCTGCTGGCAAGATTACTGAACTATCGAGACAGGGAAATCATTCTACGGCTGGCGAGGGAAAGCAGGAACGTGCAATTTAACGGGACACGGATTTGCTTCTACCCGGATTTCTCGGCCGCGGTTCAGCGGAGTAGGTCCCGATTTTCTGATGTTAAAAAGCGCCTGCAAAAGCTGAGGGCCACCTATGCAATGCTGTATCCTGCAAAACTCCGTATCACCTCCGGAGGTCGTGCTCACTTCTTTGAGAATGCAAAGGATGCCTCAGAGTGGCTGGATGCAAATGAGAACGCTCTCAGGCAGGCCCAGGTGCCGGCGGCTGATGAAGACTGAGTACCACGTCGCCTTAGCACTTGCGGTTCTACGCCCTTGAGTTGCTCCCCCCCCCGGGGGGCGAGTATGCTGCTGGAAAAATACATTGATCTACTGTTCCTTAAAATGCGAGATCGGAACTGTGTTTACTATGACATTCCCTGGATTGTTACCTATGATTGGACTTTGTTTCTTTTTGTTTTTGTTTTTTTTTGCTGCGCATAGCAGCCCCGTGGATGGTATCGAGGATACGTTGCCCATAAGTTGGCAGAAGATGTTCGGGTTAACTCAGTGTTTAGGCATACAGGTGGTGAGGGATCTGCACAATGTTGGGCCTCCTTACCTCTCTGTGATGCCGCACTGCATCAGTTTGGAGCACCGTTGTGCTCGTTGAGCCTGTATTTTAGTTTTTGTCTTTTCAGAGCACTGGAACGATCGAACTATGCATACATGGATTCAGTAATAGACAGTAATTGATTCAGTAATAGACACTGAGGGGAGGTACATTTTCTTAATGTGTCGTTTATACTCACTTACATGCATTCTTGCCTTTGTTTATATCCCACCACCTTATAACAATTTGACCCTTAGGGCACTGCTGGAATTTCAGGTTAGGTACCCGGAAGTCCCCCTATATGTTATGGGGGATTTTAACTGTTACACAGACCCGGTCTTGGATAAACACCCACCGGTCACAGCTAGGCGAGGGACCAAACGTACTGCACTGAAAAAATTTGTGGATGAGGTGGGTTGGAGGGATCCGTGGAGGGCAAAACACCCAGAGTTGAAGCAGTTTTCTTGTTTTTCTAAAAGCCATCACTCATTATCCCGTATTGATCTATGTATCTGCTCGTTCGCGGCAGAAAGGTATGTGGCGGAGGTCGCATATGCTCCGCGGAGTGTGTCAGACCACTCCCCGCTAGTAGTGCAGTTGGAGGCTCGTTTGCCTTCGACTCTGGCACGTGCCCCGTGGAAGCTGAATGCTTTTTGGCTCCAGCTCTTCCCCTCCCATGAGCAGATTGGGACACAAATTGCAGATTTCTGGGAGATTCATGAGGGGGGAGCGGCGGATACTGGTATTACCTGGGATGCCTTTAAGGCGATGCTTAGGGGAGTCTTCATTAGGGAGGTACAGGCAATCAAACGACACACTGGTGCTCAGAGGGAGGACGTGGAGCGGCTGGCGTGTGACACAGAGAGGATGTTTGTGGCGCACCCCTCAGATCATAATAGGGAGGCGTGGCTGGCGGCCCAGGCGGCCTTGGGCCATGTCACTGCCTCGGCGGCGGAGAGGAAGAGATTTTTTATTAGGTTGGCCTTTTATGAGGAGGGGGAGCACACGGGTTGCCTCCTAGCTAAAATTGCTCATGCCCATCAAGTGTCCCCTTCTATTGGGGCGTTGCGCACTGACGCTGGGCGGGTGACTAATTCTCCCCCTCAGATAATGTCCACCCTAGTTGATTACTATTCGTCTCTCTATAGGTCTAAGCAGGCCTACACGACTGACGCCCTGCACCGGTACCTTGATGCAGTGCAGCTTCCCCAGATGTCCTCTTCCTCTAGGATTCTATTGGATGCTCCTTTAACATTGAAGGAGTTGCAGTTGGCGACTGGTGCGTTCCCTAACTCTAAGGCCCCGGGGGACGATGGGATACCTATAGAAGTTTACAAACAATATGCAGGTTCTATACTACCCAGGTTGCTGAAGGTATTTAATGAGGCCAGGGAGAGAGGGAAGCTTCCCCAATCTATGTCCAGAGCTACGATTGTGCTACTATTGAAACCTCATAAGGACCCCCTTGACCCGGGCTCATACCGTCCTATATCCCTTTTGCAAACTGATGTCAAGATCTTGGCGAAGGCCCTGGCGCTGCGTCTTAATAAGGTGATTGCCACGATTATCCATTCGGATCAATCTGGATTCATGCCCCAAAAATCAACGGCCATTAATCTGCGCCGGCTTTTTCTCAATATCCAGTCCCGGGCAGATAACAGGGGGGACCGGGCATTACTGTCCCTAGACGCCCACAAGGCATTTGATAGCATTGAATGGGCCTATCTCTGGGAGGTTATGCGCAGATTCAGGTTTGGGGATAAATTTATTTCATGGGTTCAGTTGCTTTATTGCTCACCAGTGGCCCACATCAGAGAGGGAGGCCAGTTGTCACCAAGTTTTGAACTACACAGAGGTACGAGACAGGGTTGCCCCCTGTCTCCTCTTCTGTTCGCTCTGGCCATTGAGCCTTTGGCCGCCATGGTCCGCTCTAATACAGCTATACAGGGGTTTAAGTACGGAGAACTACAGGAAAAAATAATGATGTACGCGGATGACACGATGTTGTTCCTGGGTGATACTTCTATTTCCCTTCGGGAGGCTATGAGGGTGATAAGGGAGTTTGGGGTGTATTCCGGTCTAGTTATTAACTGGACCAAGTCCTCACTGATGTTGCTGGATAAGACACCGGACCCGTCCGTGCCGACCTTATTGGATATTCCACTTGCGAATTCCTTTAGGTATTTGGGTATACAGGTGACCCCCAGGCCTCTAGACTATATTGGACTTAATTTGACCCCCTTGATTAACCGCTGCCGGGATAGTGTTAAAGTTTGGAGTAAACTCAAGTTGTCCCTTGCAGGTCGGGCAAACCTTATAAAAATGATTATGATGCCGCAATTGCTCTACGTCCTTCACAATACCCCGATGGTCATCCCCCTATGTAAATTTCGTGTTATAAACTCGATCTTTCGGTCCCTTCTCTGGCAGTCAAAACCGGCCAGGATAAAACTGGAGCAGTTGCAGCGCCCAAAAGACGCTGGAGGACTGGCTTTGCCCAATCCCTGGCTTTATTACTTAGCCGCACAATTACAACACATTGCGAGGGCAGTAAATCCCCAGCCGGAAGTGCTTCTGAATCTGCTGGACTCCACGCCGGCGCTCTTTCGATTCACCACAGGGTCGGGGGTGGCGGATGGTCTTGAGGCCCTGCGTTTTAGTAAGTCTAATAAGTTATTCCCCACTTATGTACTTATGCAAAAAATTTGGAATAAGGTCAGAACTATGCAGGGGGTGCAGGGATTCACTAAGTATAGTCCCCTATGGGATAATAATTGCTACCCGGAACTGGAGAAGTTGCCCTATGGCTCCAAGTGGCTACAGTTTGGAGTATCTCATATGACCCACGTTTTCCGAGAGGGAAAGTTGAGGCCTTTCTCGGAGCTTAAGGAGGCCTTCCGACTCCCTACCACAATGTATTTTTACTACCTGCAGCTTCGGCATGCGATTGGGGCCCAGGGGGAGGGGGGCCAGTGGTCCTTGGATTCCACCCCTATTTTCAATTACATGTTTGCTATTGATACATACAAGGGCTTTATCTCCTACAGCTACACAATGCTCCTCGGCCTTTTTCATAGGGACTTTCCTCTTAAGGTGGTGGAACGGTGGGAGCGGGATGTTGGCGCTTTCGAGGAGGAGCAGTGGGAGGAGGCCTTGCAGGCTGTTCCCCTGTGTTCTCTTAATGTGGCTCAGCGGGTTTCGCAACTATACATTCTTTTGAGGGTGCATTATACCCCAGCTAGATTGGCTCGCATGGGGGTGAGGGCGGATGCCGAGTGTACCAGATGCAGTAGGGATCATGGAGATTTGATTCATCTCCTTTGGAGGTGCCCGAAGCTCCATCTTTATTGGTCACAGGTCCTGGATACCCTTACTAGAGTCTTTCAGACAACTATCCCTGCCGATCCTAAACACTGTTTGCTGGGTATACTTGATACGCTGCCACTAGAGGATGTATATAAACAAGCGGTGGCGAGGGCTCTCTTCCAGGCTCGAAAGCTGATCCTGAGACACTGGAAATCCACGGAACCCCCTGCTTTGCAGGAATGGATTGCCCAAATGGGTGACACAATCCGCTTAGAAAAGTTGATTTACCAACGCAGGGGGGCGAGAGGTAAATTTGATAGCATGTGGGCCCCATGGTTGAATGTTCCCGGACTAGCCCCAGTGGATCTGGTTTATGACCGATTGTTCTAGGTTCTAGTACGGTTATTATTGCCTTGTTTATCATGGTGGGTGGGGGGAGAAGTGGGGGGTGTAATCCTTGTAACGGAGAGTGGTTCTCCAATGTATGTTTGTTCTTTTCCGGTCCGTTATATATACTGTGTCGCTCTTATGTATGCTGAACCTTGCAGTTTTTTGGTCTGTATATGTTTCTTTTGCTCTGAATCATGTATGTATGTTTACATTTTGTGCTCAATAAACACGTTTTGTTTGATATAAAAAAAAAAGATCAAGAGAGACCTCTACCGGTTTCGCGGAAAGACTGCTTCTTCAGGAGATAATCTGTATAATGAATAACATCATACCATAACTAGCAGTAAAACCCCCCACTCGGCGAGCTCCATGGTGGTCCTTGGCCCTCTAGTGGTAAGCAGACCTGTATTAATTTGCACACTTGGGGCCAGATTCAGGTAGATGAGAGTATCTTTCCTCTGGAGTAACGCTTCTCATTTACGTTACTCTGAAGACCCTTTCAGCGCAAGTCCTGTAATTCACATAGCAGTTGCGCGTAAACTTGCGCCAGAGTAACGATAATGCGCTGGCGTAACCCGACGCAAGTGGAAGTGGGTGTGCTCATATGTAAATGATGGGCGGAGCCCAGCGCAGAGGCTTACGTTCAGCGCATCATCCACGGAGCATGCGCAGTGAGTGCGGCTCCACTCGCCCCCTTGTGCGCATGCTCACAACTTCCGTCGGCACCACTTCCTGGGAAACGTCAGCGCAATGCGTTCCGCTGGGCGCTTAAAAGCGCTGGCGGAAACGCCATTCCGGCGCAAAAGTAGTTCCGTTTCCCCCCACCCCAGGGAAGATACTTTTGCACTGTAATGGCTGCTCCCGCTACCCCCAGAGAGAGGAGGAACCTCAACTTTAATGCCCAGGAGGTCTCAGTGATTATCTCGGCTATGGAGACGGATAATGAATTTCTCCATGGCAAAAAAAGCCGGAAGACCAGCCGGGAGAGGAAGCAGGGCATCCTGGAGTCCATTGCTGCCAGGGTCAATGTCCTGGGCTACTCCACCTGGACTGCTGGGGACATACAAAAGAAAATAAACGACCTGCGGCGCAAGGTGAGGGACAAGGTGGCCTCCATCAGGAGGTATGAGAGGGGCACAGGTGGTGGTCCCCCATGTCCTGTCACCCTGACCGCAGAGGAGGAGGTGGTTGCTCGCTGCCTGGAGAGGGAGCAGGTGGAGGGGGTCGCAGGCTATGACTCCGTGGAGGAAGGCACAAGGACAGGTAAGTGTTTTATAATCCCCTATTTGTTGTTTTGCATTTGGGGGGGGGGGGGGACATGTGCCAAGTGTGTGGGACCACCAACATGTGTCTGCTTTGTGTCATCCACAGATGACGGAGCTGGGCCATCATCTGTCAGCCTGCATTCCACCCCATCCCCCCCACGCCATCATGTGCCCGAGCCACTGGGTGGTGAAGAGGTTGTGGAGGAGGAGAGTGGCCACACCACACCTGCCGAGGTGGTTGTGGAGGATCCTGCTGTGGCAGAGCAGGACTTTTCATTAGTCTTGTCTGTCTCCTCCCCTTCTCCTGGCCCGTCTGTCGTCCCCTCCCCCATCCTTGGAAGCCCCTCAAGGGCGACACCTTCCACCCGAGGACATCCATCTTCTGGCCCCAGGAAGGCGACCCAGAAGACCAGGGGGGTGTCTGATGGTGTCCAGGACCAGTTGGCGAGGGATCACGCCAGGCAGACGGAACAGATGGGGGCCATAGCGGTGCACTTGGAGAAAGTGGCTGACAGCCTGGGCTCCGTTGCCAACCTCAGCAACGCAGTGCAGGATGTCAGCTGCAACTGCGCTGCAGTGGTCACCACTTTGGGGGAGGTGCAGGGGGATATAAGGCACCTGACTGCAGCCGTCCAGGCCAACACTGCTGCCATCCATGGGAACAGTGCTGCCATCCGGGAGCAGGGGAGGCTGAGTCGGCGGGCCCAGCATTACCAGGTGACCCGTCAGCTCCGGATGCAGGCCCAGACGAACACATACCTTGGACGGATAGCCAGGGCCTTGGAGGGCACGCAGGCCACACCTGCCAGGAGTGGCCCACCTGGGGATCAGCCACCTCCAGATGCCCCCCCACCCCCACCCACTCCATCCAGGCAGCTGCGGAGCCAGAGAGGGGCCCCCAGAAGAAGCCCCCGGCATCCCCGATGAGGCCTTTTTTTTTTTCTGGTTTTATATTATTGTTTTTGACATACTCAGGTCATGAGTTTATTTTTTATTTTTCTCAGGTTATGAGATTTTTTTTCTTTTAATGATCAGGATATGATATTTATAATTTCTTTTTGTACTGCACACGGTCAGGAGTGCAGGGGACAGTGTGAATGGTGTGTGAATGTGAGAGGGTGGCACTCCTGAAAGTAAGGGGTGTCACCCTCGGCCGTGGTGGTGAAGTGAACCCCACGGCTGAATGAATGATGTGTGAAAGGTGTGTGAATGGACAGTGACATCATTGGGGCCTTGACGCGGCGTTACTGCTCCCAACTCCTACATGCTGGACTTGGGCTAATCCAATGCGATGTGCATGTGGTGTGTGTGATCTAGGGACATTAGTGGTGTACACGCGTGCACTGTCTGTGTTATTAATGTTTTGGTTTAGTGTCCAAAGATGCCTACGGCGAGGACCCTCCTGACTGCTCTTCCATCAGCAGACTGGGTGTCCTCTGGCAGGTGGGGACTGTGTGGGTCGGGGGTCAGGTCATCACGTATGTCAATATGCAGGCCTTTTTTCATAGCAAAGTTATGTAGTATGCAACATGCACCGATGATCTGACACACAAAGGTAGGGGAATACAATAGGGCCCCCCCAGACTTATCCAAGCATCGGAAACGGGACTTCAGGAGCCCAAATGTTTGCTCAACCACTGCACGGGTTTTGATGTGTGCTTCATTGTATTTTCTCTCTCCTCTGGTTTGGGGGTTCCGGAAAGGAGTCATTAGATGGGGTCCCAATGCATATGCAGAGTCACCTGTAAGGTAAAAGACAGGAGAATGTTAGTCATGCATGTGCGATTTCTGTTGTGCATCACGGGAGGGGATAGTCATGCCTGACTCCCTTGTCACTCACCAACCAGCCAGCTGTCCCCATACATATTCTGGTTAAATTCTGCTGGGATGGGGCTCTGACGGTATATGAAACTGTCATGGCTGGACCCGGGGTGTTTGGCACGGACGTGCCATATGAGGCGTTGGGCATCGGCTATCACCTGTACGTTGATGGAGTGCCAATGCTTCCGATTGCGGTATATGTGCTCTGTGGCACTGGGGGGCTGTAGGGCCACATGTGTGCAATCAATGGCCCCCACAGTGCGTGGGAATCTGGCAATGTTGTAGAAATCTGTCATTGCCTTCTGACGTAGCTCCTCAGTGGTTGGTCTGATGAACTGGTTGGACATGCGTCTGAGGATTGCAGGGACAACCTGGTGCACACATCTGCTTATGGAGGATTGTGACATCCCAGCCACCACTCCACTTGTACGCTGGAATGATCCACTTGCTAGGAAATGAAGTGTTGCCAGGACCTTCACCAGTGGTTGCACTGCTTGTGATCGGTGTGTTGGGCTGGTGATGTCATCCTGCAGGGTTGTGGTTAGTTCAAGTATTGCATCTGGGCTGAATCTGAAGAGGCGATACACCTCCTCATCCCCCATGCCAAAGAGGTTCATACGTGTGCGGTATATCCTCTCACGTGCCCGCCTTCTTGGTTCCAGGGGACCCATCAGTAGTTCTAGGACCACGAGTGCCCCTGGCATGTTGGCACACAGAGGTGTTGTCCTTGCAAGTGGGGGTGCTCAGCTAGCTCCTATCGTCGGTAACGCTGCTGTAGCTGCTCTCCTGCTGACCTGTGACCGTCTGGAGTAAAGATAAAGCAGCCTTTTGTAGAAATAACTTTGCGCCGGACGGACCAGATACGCGCGGCGCATGTAGCCAGCGTATGGTGCTAATCTGTTCGTGAATTGTGAAAAATCCCTCATTTGCATATTTGCAGGGGAAATCAATGGGCGCGACTGATGCGCCCAGCGAAAATAAACGCTGACGATACTCTGGCGTCGGAACGTTCCGCCGGTCGCAAATGAGCCGTTATTGGGCGCATCTAGTTTGGTGGGTACGGGCACATAGAAACGTCGGCGCATCAGCACAGTTACGCGGCGCATATCCAAATACTCCAGCGCAAGTGTTCGTGAATCTGGCCCTCGATCTCTTGCAATTTATTAATGTTGTTTTGTTACCATTCTTATTTTGTTATTTGCTAGTTATGATATGATGTTATTCATTATACAGATTACGTCCTGAAGAAGTGGTCTTTCCACGAAACCGGATCTGGACCCCACCCAGGTGTGTTGCAACAGCGAATGAAAATTCGCTGTTGCAACACTGATCCTCCTCCTGGCCAATAGGGAAGCAGGTATGAAACCTATTTCCCAATTGGCCTAAATGTCTGGCGATCCTATTGGATGCCTAACACCTGGAGGAGGTCAGAGGAGACACCGCGGAAGCTGTTCCGGTGTCCTCTACTGTTTGCCACCCCCCTCCGCAAAAAAAAAAAAAAAACACCAGCCACCACTGATCAGAAGGCTGCCAGCAAGAGCCGAAAACAGTTAGCCAGCCTCCTAACAACATTGAGAAGATGGCAGCACAGGACTTGATATACTGTAGGGGTGCAGCAGATCTTTACAAGCAGGCCCGGATTGGCCATAGGGCATACCAGGCATATGCCCGGTTGGCCGCGGTGGCCCGCAAGTCACGTCTCCCCTCAGTGTAACATGCAGGGGGTTCAGAACTGTTAGGGGGGTGTCCGTGTAACAAACTGTGGAGGGCTGTGTAATGCAAAGGGGTCCAGAGGTGCAGGGTGCTGTGTAATGTAAAGGGGTCCAGAGGTGCAGGGTGCTGTGTAATGTAAAGGGGTCCAGAGGTGTAGGGTGCTGTGTAATGTAAAGGGGTCCAGAGGTGTAGGGTGCTGTGTAATGTAAAGGGGTCCAGAGGTGCTGTGTAATGTAAAGGGGGCCAGAGGTTCAGGGTGCTGTGTAATGTAAAAGGGTGCAGGGTGCTGTGTAATGTAAAGGGGTCCAGAGGTGCAGGGTGCTGTGTAATGTAAAGGGGTCCAGAGGTTCAGGGTGCTGTGTAATGTAAAGGGGTCCAGACGTTCAGGGTGCTGTGTAATGTAAAGGGGTCCAGGGTGCTGTGTAATGTAAAGGGGTCCAGAGGTGCAAGGTACTGTGTAATGTAAAGGGGCCTACAAGGTACCGTTGGATCACTGGGTGTTTATTGTGCAGAATCAAGCAACAAATATGGGGGGGGGGGGAGAGAACATAGGGAGGGGGTGAATTTCCTCTTTAAGTAGAAAACTGCAGTGTGATTTATTTGTAAGCTACATGGTGAAATTCAGAGACAATTCCATCTTGAGTCAGAGCATGGAATTGGAGTCCAGTGCTAAAAAAAAGGAGGAAAATAAAATAAATTAGCTAACTGCTGTCAGAGCATTTTGGCCAGGTCTGCGCACCTCCTACAGTGCTGGGCTTTGGGACTATTTACAATTCAAGGAAGGCAGGCCACACACATTGTACCATGTCTCCAGCTTCCTTAACATGCTGCATGCTAGGCCATCCCAGAGGACATTGCTCCAGGAGTCTAATCATTCTTATGCTAAGAAGTTAAGAAAACCCAACACGAGTCCAAGAGTAATCCATGTTAATTTGTTTAGACAGGAATGCGTTTGTATATATGTTTAGCCACACAAGTGTTTGCTGCCAGCTGCCTTACCTCTTCATGTCAGTAGGGGCCTCCAGTCTGATAACAGGCGGGCTGCTGCTGTATACCAGAGTGCAGTACTGAATACCAAACAGTAAGCTAGGCAAATAAATCTAAATACATGTCGTTCTCTGATCACTGTTTTTTTACACTTTGACATCTCAACATTCCACGTCACACTTTACAACTCGGAGAAGCAGATGAATTTGAGAGGTGAAAAGATTGCAGTGCAGCAAAGTGAAAAGCAGGATAAAGCTCAAGGATTTGCAATCACTAAAACCAAATGCTAATATTTATTTATTACAGGTATTTATAAAGCACTGTCAATTTAAGCAGCTGCCCTCAAAGAGCTTACAATCTATTGTCCCTAAATCACATTCATACACACTAGGGACCAGTGGCGGCTGGTGCTCAAAATCTTTTGGGGGGTGCAAACAAACTAAAAAAAAAAACCATCAATTGCAGCTACTGTGCCCATCAATTGCCGACACTGTGCCCATCAATTGCTGCCACTGTGCCCATCAATTGCTGCCACTGTGCCCATCAATTGCTGCCACTGTGCCCATCAATTGCTGCCACTGTGCCAAACGCATCTACTGTACCTATCAATTGCTGACACTGTGCCCATCAATTGCTGCCAGTGTGCTCATCGATTGCCGCTATACTGTGCCCATCAATTTCTGCCAGTGTGCCCATCAATTGCTGACACTGTGCCCATCAACTGCTACCAGTGTGCCCATCAATTGCCGCTACTGTGCCCATTAACTGCCATTATTGTGCCTATCAACTGCTGCCAGTGTGTCCATCAACTGCCGCTACTGTGCCCATCAATTGCCGCTAATGTGCCCATCAACTGCTGCCAGTGTGCATCCCCACCCGCCCAGCACTTACCTGTCTCGGTGGGGCAGCGGGTCACGGTCTTCCACACTCTCCGATGTCTTCTCCCATCCTCTGCTATGATTGGACGCCTAATTAGATAGATTCATGCAATGCATGAATCTATCTATTGGTGAGAGAGAGGTGGCAGGAGAGAGGGGGCGGCACCTGTGTGCCCTTTATGGATGCACCGCCACAGCAGAGGGTACAATGACAATGTTACAGAGGGGGCCCAAAAGAGAGTTTGGAGATGGAGAACTACAAGTTCCAGCAGGTTATACATACAATAAGGCTCTGAGTTGAATGGGTGTGGATTGCATGCACCTGAGCCCCAGGAGAAGATGGAGAACTACAAGTACCAGCAGGTTATAATATAACGCTCCGAGGTGGATGAGTGTCCATACATCCATCCACCTCGGAGCCTTATATTATACCCTGCTGGGACTTGTAGTTCTCCATCTTCTCCTGATGCTCAGGTGCATGCAATCCACCATCTATGAGACTACAAGTCCCAGCAGTGAGAGAAAAACTGGACAAAGATGGTGGATTGCATGCACCTGAGCCCCAGGAGAGGATGGAGAACTACAAGTCCCAGCAGGTTATACAATAAGGCTCTAAGGCGGATGAGTGTCCGGACATCCATCCACCTCGGAGCCTTATTGTATAACCTGCTGGGACTTGTAGTTCTCCATCTTCTCCTGGGCTCACAGTGCATGCAATCCACACCCATCCACCTCAGAGCATTATTGTATGTATAACCTGCTGGGACTTGCAGTTCTCCAATCTCCATCTTCTCCATGAGCCCCAGGATAAGATGGAGAACTACAAGTCCCAGCAGTCTTCCTAAAATTACAAGCTCTGAGGTGGATGGGTGGGGATCAGGCAGTGCACCGCTGATTTTCAGTCAAAAAAACAGGCGATGGGATGAGGCAATGCCGCAATGGCTTACCTTCCCAGCTCCACTCGGGCAGTGTAAACGACGGAGCTTTCCCGCGTGACGTCACTTCCGGTTTCCGTCTGTAAGACGAATCCTGGACGTAACAGTCAGCAATATTAATGCTCCCGGCGCCCATAGAGGATACGGACGCACGGGAAGCTCTTCAGCGCTGTGCAATGCGCCCAAAGGCGGGATAAAAGCCCGCAAATGAAGCGCCACGTCTGCAATCTAAAGATTGCATTGACGTGGCGCTTCATAGGACAATGTTGGCCGGCGCTCAATCTAATTTGATTAAAGGAAAAAAACATTTTTTGTGCCTACAGGAGGGGGGGGGGGGGCGCCCCCTATGGGCAGGCCGCCACTGCTAGGGGCCATTTAGAAAGGAGACAATTAACCGACCAGCATGTCTTTGGAGTGTGGGAAGTAACCAGAGTACCCGGAGTACCCGGAGGAAACCCACGCAGGGGACAGGGAGAACATGGAAACTCTAGGCAGGTAGAGTCGTGGTGGGGATTTAAACTTACGACTGTAGTGCTGCTAGGCAGAAGTGCGAACCACCACTTTGCCCCGATGCTGCTTGTAGTTAGGTTGTTATAGTAAAATACAGATTTTATACATTCCTTACCTGTTTCACATGTTTGCAGTAATAGCACTGGAACCTTATGATTCTCCTAATGGGGGGTACAGAGATATTTGAATACGATTTCTGGATTCTTAGGGTTGGAAGCTTCTCTACGCCAAAGGAATTCCACTGTGTAACTGAGGACATCTGAAATTAAAGCGACACACCAAAATTTAATCATCCAGATATAGATTTACTCCAAGGCAGGATAAACACTTTAAACGGGTTGTAAAGGTTCGTTTTTTTTTCATCCTATGCATTGAGGTAGAAAAAAAACTGGCAATGACGCCCCCCACAGCCTCCCCCCCCCCGTTTTACTTACCTGAGCCTGTTCACCTGCTGCGCTCGCCCCCGATGTCCTCTTCTCCACTCAGTCTGGCCGTTGATTGGCTAGATTGGATGGACTGATAGCACGCAGCCATTGGCTCACGCTGCTGTCAATCACATCCAATAAAGCGGAAGGAGGCGGGGCTGAGTGATAAGTCTGCTGCTATATTTTTTTTTAACCACTTAGCGCAAACTGCCATAGCTGTACATCGGTACTTTGATGTAGAATACCGGGGTTATGGCATCAGAAAGCTGCCATAACCCCGGTATTTTCTACTAGGGTGGGCGGTCCTCTAGGATAAAAGTGGTCTCTGCAGTGGATTCGCTGCAAGATCACTTTTATCGGCGGCGTCTCAGTCATCTCCGCTGCTTACCGGACCCTACTGTCCCCTCAGTAGCATTAAGCCGAATAAGGGGAAAGATGGTCCCCACTCGGCTCTATAACATTGGATGACATTGGATGATTAAAAAAAAAAAAACACACATTTATTTTTATTTATATTGCAAGTGTAAATATGAGATCTGAGGTCTTTTTGACCCCAGATCTCACATTAAAGAGGACCTGTCATGCATTTTTTCTATTATAAGTGATGTTTACATTCCTTGTAATAGGAATCAAAGTGACCCTAAAGAAATAAAATATAGAATTACAGTATGTATATAGAGTATGCGCACGGTAGGTAGAGATAAATAGTCAACTGCATTGCCGTCCCTGGTAGATAAATAGATATAAATTCCCAATTAAGGGATGGGGCGTGGGACTTTACGGGTGCAAGTTGATTGGTTTTCTTGAGTGTTCTCTGTGATTTCAGAGCTACCCTATACAGTATTACTGTAATTCAACTTGCACCCGTAAAGTCCCACACCCCATCCCTTAACCACTTGCTTACTGGGCACATAAACCCCCTTCGTGCCCAGGCGAAATTTCAGCTTCCGGCACTGCGTCGCTTTAACTGAGAATTGCGCGGTCGTGCGACGTGGCACCCAAACAAAATTGGCGTCCCTTTTTTCCCCACAAATAGAGCTTTCTTTTGGTGGTATTTGATCGCCCGTGCGGTTTTTATTTTTTGCGTTATAATGAAAAAAAGAGCGACAATTTAAAAATATATATATATTTTTTACTTGTTGCTATAATAAATATCCCATTTTTTTTTTTTTTTTTATATTTTTTTTTCTCAGTTAAGGCCGATACGTATTCTTCTACGTATTTTTGTAAAAAAAAAAAAAAAAAAAAATCACAATAAGTGACTGCTTTGCGCAAAAGTTATAGCACCTACAAAATAGGGGACATAATTATGATTTTTTTTTTTATATTTTTTTTTTACTAGTAATGGCGGCGATCTGCGATTTTTATTGGGACTGCGATATTGCGACGGACACATCGGACACTTTTGACACATTTTTGGCGCCATTCACATTTATACAGCGACCAGTGCTATAAAAATGCACTAATTACTGTATAAATGTGACTGGCATTGAAGGGGTTAACACTAGGGGGTGAGGAAGGGGTTAAATGTATTGCCTGGGTGTGTTCTAACTGTATGGGGGGAGGGGGGTGACTGGGGGAGGTGACCGATGCTGTCTCCCTATGTACAAGAGACACAGCATCTGTCACCTCACTGACAGGACGTGAAGCTCTGTGTTTACACTCAGAGCTCCACGTCCCTGCTGTCTCACCGACGATCGCATGTATCTGACGGACATCGCGGCCGCCGGGTACACGCATCGTATCCTCGGTGATGCGTCGGGACTGTTTTTCCCCGCCGCGCGCCACCCTGTGGCGCGCGCGGGGAATTACAAGCAAATCACGTCCAAAGACGTCAACCCGGCGCCTCAGGTCTGCGCTGTTCACGTCTTTGGACGTGATGCGGGTTTGAAGTGGTTAATTGGGAATTTATATCCATAAACAAATAAAAAGTAAAATAAATAATAATAAAAAAAAAAAAATGAAAGCGCCCCCCGTCCCGCTGAGCTTGTGCGCAGAAGCGAATGCATAAGTCACGCCCGCATATAAAAAGGGTGTTCAAACCACACATGTGTGGTATCGCCGGGATCCTTAGAGTGAGAGCAATAATTCTAGCACTAGACCTCCTCTGTAAATCAAAACTGGTAACCTGTAGAATTTTTTTTGTTGCCATTCCACGAGCCGGCGCAATTTGGCAGTATGACATGTTGGGTATCATTTTAAATCGGCTTAACATCATCTTTCAGAATTCAGAAATTGGGATAACTTTACTTTTCTTATTTTTTTTAATTCAAAAAGTTGTATTTTTCTCCAATAAATTGCGTTTGTAAGACCGCTGCGCAAATAGGGTGTGACAAAGTATTGCAACGACCGCCTTTTTATTATCTAGGGCAGGGGTAGGCAACCTCGGCCCTCCGGCTGTTTTGAAACTACAAGTCCCATGAAACATTGCAAGACCCTGACAATCACAGGATTTCTCCTGAGAATCTGCCATCCTCTGGAACTCACTACCTCAACCTGTCTGGCTGTCCCCTACTCTTGCTACCTTCAGGCGATCCCTGAAAACTCCACTTCCATCAGCTCATTCCCCACAGTTACCAGCTGCCCCACCCTATTAGATTGTAAACTCTTCTGAGCAGGGCCCTCTTAATCCTCTTGTATTTTATTATATTGTTTGGGTCCTTTCACACGTGCGGACCGTTTTTTAGATCCATTTTTTCATCCGTTTTTTCATCCGTTTTTTTTTTTGTTAGAACTTTATTTTTATTACATATTTCGATGAAAAAACGGATGTTAGCGGATCGGATGTTAAACGGATCGTCCGCTAACATCCGTTTTTCGTCCGTTCCGTTTTTTTGACGGAAGAAAAATAGGGTTTTCTTCCGTTCAAAAAAACGGAGCTTAACGGAGACGGATGGAAACGGACGTTAGCGGATGCTCATCCGCTAACGTCCGCTATCCCATAGGAAAGCATTGTAGTCCGTTTTTCATCCGTAAACGGACGTATGAAAAATGGACGAACGGTCCGCACGTGTGAAAGGACCCTAACTGTATTGTCTTTCTGTTCTATTGTAATGCGCCGAGTAAACTGTTGGCGCTATATAAATCCTGTATAATAATAATAGTCACAGGCATGACTCCTAGAGGCAGAGGCGTGATGGGATTTGTAGTTTCACCGCAGCTGGAGGGTCAAGGTTGCCTACCCCTGATATAGAGAATAATATCTAGGGCAGGGGCGGACTGACAACTCATGGGGCCCCCGGGCAATAGAAGATTATGGGGCCCCCGGGCTTACAGATGGCCACCACGCCAGGAGGCAGTGCAGAGGCAGGACAGCTAAAATCTCTGGATTTTCACATCAAAAGCATGTCAGTTTCGGACATATCAGGGACAGATGTAAAAAAAAATTAAAAAAAAACACGGATTTTTATAAACTGTCCCTGGTTTTACTGAGCCTGGCAACCCTGATGGGGCCCCCTAGCGGCGTGGGGCCCTCGGGCAGTGCCCGAGTGACTCAATGGTCAGTCCGCCCCTGATCTAGGGTGTCTGAAATTTTTTTTATCAGATTTTACCTTGTAAACAACAAATCTCAAAAATAGGCTTGGTCCTTAAGTTGTTAACCAGCCAATGGCTCCCAACATTTGGCCCGTGTGTACCAGGCTTTATATGCCAGCGTGTAGTTCAGATTGCCAGTAATAGCACAAGACTAACATACCAGTTTTGGGTGGAGTTGTCCTTAAAGGACTATGCTTTTGTTTGTGCCTGTGTTGTCTTTTGTTTTTCAGTGCTTCCTGTGGTAAATAAATCCCACGCCACATTAATGCAAAGTGCAAGTGAGGCTGGAAAACGCCGCAAATAACTGGGTTATTTTTAAGCCTAAACTTGCAGAAGTGAAGCCAGTTCTGTGGAGACATATTAACTGTGAAATACTTTGGGCCAATTTTAGGCCTGCATTTAATGGGAGGCAGATGCATGCGTTCAGCTTTACGGCGGAAGGAGCCGGTTCAAGAGCGACAGAGGGGGAAAAAAAATGAAAAGCATACTGGAATAAGACGACACTGATGTTATGGCTAACACTCTCTAAAAAAGCTGGAATGGACTCTGTCGCTGCAAATCCCAAGAATGGAAAACATTAACAGGCCGGGAGAATCATTTGGAGGGCTGATTAGGGGCGGCCATCTTTAATACAGGGACTGGAACAACGGAAACATGTTTTGCTTATCTGCTATTTCCCTTCATGGTTTCATTTACTAAGATTAACATCTTGGCAATGTGAAAAAAGAGAATGGTTTTTATTTTTTTTCCTTTGGAGTTGTCGTCGTTCATAGGATGTCTTCTCCTATCAGCGATACCAACTGGTCATCCGGGTGACACCAAGAAAAAAAAAAAATGACCGTCTAATCCTTGGACCCCCATGCGCTCAACAGAGGTACATCTGAGGTTTGCTAGGAATTGCAGGGACTACGGTGCATGCAGTACATGCTGGCTGTCCAAAAGGCCCAGCACCACCTCTGTACTTGTTGGCTGCTTTTTCAGACTGAAGATCTTGATGGAACTGTTTCTACTATCCCCTATTCTTCTTCATGACCCCTTCATAGTGCCTAGATCGTAGCACCTGTGGGGTTGACCTCTGAGAGCTTCCACTTCCAACCCAGAAAGTTCTACAGCTGCCGCAATGCACGGTGGGTGGACGGGTCTACAAAAGGTATTATTTTATATGCTAAGAAAACTATATACAATTTATTGTCATATGACTTCAGGGAGGAGCATTGAAGGGGTTAAAGTGGTTGTAAACCTCAGACATGACATATGAACAAAGCACGTCCTTCTATAGTGTGTACTTGTGTTGATAAACTGTCATTTCTGTCTGCTGACAAGTTTTCCCGACACCAACAGAAAAAAGGTGACAGGGGAGGGAGCTCCAGCACACAACCTGTGATTAATGGTAGAGCTGCACGATTAATGGTGAAGAATCAAAATGGCGATCTTTTTCCCTTCCCGATCTTTAAAACAGCAAGTCACGGTTCTCTAACAAGTGCAGAGTTCTCACAGCTGGATAAACAAAATCAAGGCAGCCTGACAAGTTTTAATACAACACTCGAATAAGTGGAAACAAAGTATCTCTTTGTTCTTTTATCAAAGGAAATCACTTTTTAAAAACCAAACCATTTCTGACATTTGTTGCTTACAAGTAAAAATTCATTACTTTCTGCTAAAAAAATTACCTGGAACAGCCAAACATGATATATATTTGTATAGCCGAGGCCCTAGAGCAGGGGTGTCTAAACTTTTTTCAAAGAGGGCCAGATTGGATGAAGTGAATATGCGCGAGGGCCGACCATTTTGTCTGACATTATTTGAACCATTAAAATTAAATGCAAATAAACTAATACACTGCCCAACAAGAATTATCTTGCCTTTGTGGTTGTGTGGTGAAGAGCCTCACCATTACCATAAATGCAGCCTCACCATTGCCATAAATGCAGCCTCACCATTACCATAAATGTTCTCCTGTCTGTAACTACACACAGTAATGCAAGGCTTTCTCCCTGGTGTGGAGTGTCATGCTCGCCCCCTCCCTTGGACTACAGAAGAGTCAGGACACCCACTAACAGGGGCGGACCGACAACTCATGGGGCCCCCGGGCAATAGGAGATTATGGGGCCACACAGTATACACACACACACACACACACATACAGTATACATACAGAATACACACACACACACACACACTGAAAATGTACTGGAGAGGCGGGGCAGCTATAAACTTGGGATTTTTTTTTAAAACACAGATTTTTACATACTGTCCCTAGTTTTACTGAGGCTGGCAACCCTGATGGGACCCCCTAGTGGAATGGGGCCCTTGGGCAGTGCCCGAGGGCCTCAATGGTCAGTCCGCCCCTGCCCACTAACACACAGCTCCTTTCTCTATCTGCAATGTAGAGAGCGTCCCGACTTTCCTGTAGTCCAAGGGAGGGGGCGAGCACGACACTCCACACCAGAGAGAAAGCCTTGCATTACTGTGTGGAGTTACAGACAGAAGAACAGGAAGTGAGGATTTCTCAGAAGAAATAAGGACATTTAAATGCAAAATGGAAGGATGAGGTAAGTGAAGGAGGACTGCACTAAGGTAAAGGTATTTTCTTTCACTTCCGGCAAAAGAGCGCCACAGAATCCGCATCAAACTACGCCATGTCCGGCCCCCTTCTCTGTCCCCCCGCTGTCTTCTGGGAGACACACAGAAGACAGCAGGGACCATTCAGACCACACAGCGTGATTCGCGCATGCGCAGTAGGGAACCAGGCTATGAAGCCGCAAGGCTATACTTCCTGAATCCCTTACTGAAGATGCCAGCGCCTGCACCTGGGAGATGAGGGACGGGTTGGCTTCGGGTGAGGACATCACGGGCACCCTGGGCAGGTAATTGTCCTTACTTTAACTGCTTCAGCCCCCGGAAGATTTACCCCCTTTCCGAGCAGAGCACTGTTTACAATTTGGCAATGCGTCGCTTTAACTGACAATTGCGACGCTGTTCCCGAAACAAAATTTGCGACCTTTTATCCCACAAATAGAGCTTTCTTTTGGTGGTATTTAATCACCTCTGCGTTTTTTATTTTTTTGTGCTATAAAGTATAAACGAAAGAATAGCGACAATTTTGAAAAAAAAAAAACCATAAAATAGCTTTTACTTTTTACTATAATAAATATTCCAATTTAAAAAAAATGAATACATTTTTTTTCCTCCACTTGGGCCGATATGTATTTTTTCATATATTTTTGGTAAAAAAAATCGCAATAAGCAATTGGTTTGTGCAAAAGTCATAGGGCCAGATTCAGGTAGGGCGGCCTAAAGTTACGGCGGCGTAACTTTTCGTATTTACGTTACGCCGCCGCAACTTAACACGCAAGTGCTGTATTCATAAAGCACTTGCATGTTAAGTTGCGGCGGCGTAGCGTAAATTCGGCGGCCTAATTCAAAATAGGCGGGTAGGGGGCGTCTCCTATTTAAATTAGGCGCGTCCACGCGCCGAACGTACTGCGCATACGTCGACCCTAGAAAAATCCCAGTGCGCATGCTCTGAATTATGACGGAGTTTTCGACGTGAACGTAATCGACGTAAATCCCCATTCACGGACGAGTTACGCAAACGCCGTAAAAAAAATTCAAAATGGCCGCAGTCACAACGTCCATACTTAACATAGGATGCGCCTGCTTCGGGCAGCTTTATCTTTACGCCGGGAAAACCCTCACGTAAACGTCGTAAAGTGCTTGCGTCGGGCCAGCGTATGTTCGTGAATTGGCGTATCTCGCTGATTTACATATTCTCGGCGTAAATCAGCGGAAACGCCCCCGGCAGCCATTTTAAAACTGCATTTAAGATCCGACGGTTTAATACAATTACGCCTGTCGGTTCTTTGCAGCAAACCGGCGTATCTTGTTTTCTGAATACAGAAAACAGATACACCGGCGCAAAGCCTGAGTTATGCCGGCGTATCACGGATACGCCGGCATAACTCTACCTGAATCTGGCCCATAGTGTCTACAAAATAGGGGATTTTTTTTACTAGTAATGGCGGCGATCTGCAATTTTTGATGGACACATCAAACACTTTTGACAATTTTTTGGGACCATTGCCAATTTTACAGTGATCAGTGCTATAAAAACTTACCGATTACTGTAAAAATGTCACTGGCAGGGAAGGGGTTAACACTAGGTGGCGAGGAAGGGGTTAATTGTGTTCCCTCTCTGTGTTCTAACTGAAGGGGGGTTGGGACTGACTAGGGGAAATGACAGATTGCTGTTCATACATTGTATGAACATACGATCAATCATTTCTCCCCTGAAAGAACGGGAGCTGTATGTCACTCGCATTGGCTCCTGTGGCCTTTAGTGGCCACCACAGGGATAAGCGACGTAACGTAACATTGTTTCGCCCAGCTGAGCCATGTTGCCGCAGTAAAACTGTGGTGGCTGGTTGGCAAGTGGTTTAAAAAAAAAAAATAATAATCTGGCGTAACTCCACTTTAATCCTGTGTGAGCTCTGTCATCATCCACCAGTGCCGCTTATCAGTGCCCGCCAGTGCCGTCTTATCGGTGCACATCAGTGCCGCCTATCTGTGCCCATCAGTGCAGCCTCATCAGCGTACATCAATGAAGGAGAAAAATTACCTGCAAAATTTTATAACAAAATATAAAATGGTTTTGTATTATTCTATTTTTTTAATCTGTCTTTTTTTTTTTTTTTTTACCAAAAAAATTAAAACCGCAGAGGTGATAAAAATACCACCAAATTATATTTGTGTACATCGGTGTATGACCGCGCAATTTTCATTCAAAGAGTGAGAGCGCTGAAGGCTGAAAATTGGTCTGGGCAGGAGGGGGTGAGTTAAGTGCCCAGTAATCCACCGTAGAGCGGGCACAGTGGGTGGACTCCGAGGCTGCCACAGAGGAGCAAAAATAAGGAACATGGAGAGGGTGAGTATAGATGGGTCAGGGGTTGTTCCTACAAGAGAACCTGTCATTTGGATGTAAATGTACAATATACATAGGCGTGCGCACAGGGTGTGCCAGGTGTGCCTAGGCACACCCTAATCACCTCGTGCAGTGCCAATTCCCCCTGCAGTGCTGCCAGCTCCCCTTCTCTCCTCCTAGGATCAGGGAAGGGGCTTGTAAATATTTCTGAATGAACAGATTGCTCCTGTCTTCATTCTTAACTGAAGCATAGTAAACTATGTTTACTGCAGTGAGACATCAGGGGTCTGTTTAGACCCTTGATATTTCACTAAAGCCCCATAACTGGGTCCTAAAATATTATTTTAAAAATGAATAAAAATATTGTAAAAAATAATTAACAAAAAATAAAAAAGTACTGACAATGTCCACTGCCCTACGGACACCAATCTTTGCTCTACTAATGCCGTCCAATGCTCTGCAGATACACACATGTGCGTTTGTGCTCTAAGGTGCACACCAATGACAATATATATGTAAAGCGCTGTGTAAATTAACGGCGCTATACAAGTACCTGAAATATTAATAATTATAATAATTTTGCCCTAAATGAGCAAAATAACAAAATCTCTCTAACTGTTGTGTGGTAGAAAGGAGATTTTATTCCACGTCCTTCCTGATAATTTCCCTTGTATCCCGCCTTGCAGCTGCTCGCTCCAGAGTGGGAATATGAAGGTCTGCAGATGTTGCGCTCCAGATAAAAGATTTCTCATCTGCACCAACCAGGCCCAGACTTCAGGGGGGGAATAAACTGCTCAGGGCCACATTATGTTAACCTTGGATCAAGGCTGAGGACACTTTGCAAGGGGTCACCAGTCCTGTATCTTTCCTTCTTGCAGCTGTCAGACTGAGGAAATGATAACAAACACAGCAGACGGGGAACAGATGGACAAGGAAGTACAGTTCCTGCCCAATGAACTATTTAGGAGAATCAGGGATCACGATGGCAGATTACAATATCTCAGATTGCGAGTAACGCGGTTTACAAGCTATTATTTTTTTTTAAATCTGACTCTGTTTGCGAGCGTTGTCTCGCAAGACGAGCAGGATTCAAACCTTTGGGGTAGGCAGTACCACATTTGGCCAGAGGTGCAGGGGGTGCCAGTGACACTGGGAGCCGCTCGGAAACACTATGGGCCAGATTCAGGTAGAGTTAGGCTGGTGGATCAATGGATCCGCCAGCCTAACTGTCACTTTAAGCCGGCGTTTTTGTTTTCTGTAACCAGAAAACAAGAAACGCCGGGTTGGAGTTCCGATGCGATCGGCGCAATTGAATTTCGCCATCGCATCGTTACTTCAACTTAAAAATGGCGCCGGGGGCGTTCCCGTCGATTTACGCTCAAAAAATATGTTAATGAGCGGGAATCGGCAATTCACGATCTTTTTCGGGCGCGACGCAGTGACTTTACGACGTTTCCGGAAGCGATACGCGGCGTATAGATAAAGCAGCCCCCTAGTGGAGTATCCTATGTTAGGTATAGGCGTCGTCATCGCGTCGGAAAAAAAACAAATCGCGTCGCTTGCGTAAAACATTCATGAATGGGGATGTGACGTCATTGACGTTCACTGACAGAATTTGGAGCATGCGCACTGGGATGTATTGACACTCGACGCATGCGCAGTACGTTCGCCGCGGGATCGCGCTTAGTTTGAATACTACACGCCCCGTACCCGCCCAATTTGAATTCCGCCGGCTCATTTGCGATGCCCTGCCGCAAATTTAGGAGCAAGTGCTTCATGAATAACAGCACTTGCTCCTAAAATTTCGGCAGAGTAACGTAAATGAGAAGCGTTACTCCAGAGCAAAGATGCTCTGATCTACCTGAATCTGGCCCTATGTTCCCGAGTGTCTCTGAGCCTCTCCGAATGTTTCCAAGTGCATCCGAGCGGCTCTGAGTGTTTCCAAGTCTCTTGGGCACCCACCTCTGGCCATATGTGGTACTGCATACACTAGCAGTGCCACTGGAACAAATTATCTGAGTTTCCATTGATTCCTATGGGGAAACTCGCTTTGATATACGAGTGCTTTGGATTAAAAAGCGTTCTTCTGGAACAAATAATTATGCTCATAATCCGAGGTTCCACTGTATACATTGTATCACATGATGTGGAAGATGAAGAGTTCTGAACTCCAAAATAATAGGATAAGTTCACTAAGAAAATAGCCAATGCAACCAAAGTGCCCCAGTAGGGATTGGTGCATTAATTATAGTGAAATACAGTATAGTGTGGTGTATATAATGTGTGGTGTATATAATATACAGTATAATGTGGTGTATATAATATACAGTACAGTGTGGTGTATACAATATACAGTATAGTGTGGTGTATACAATATACAGTATAGTGTGGTGTATATAATGTGTGGTGTATATAATATACAGTATAGTGTATACAATATAATGTTGTGTATATATAATGTATGGTGTATTTAATATAATGTATAGTGCAGTGTATATAACATACAGTATAGTGTGGTGTATATATACAGTATCATGTGGTGTATACAATATACAGTGTGGTGTATACAATATACAGTATAGTGTGGTGTATATAATGTGTGGTGTATACAATATACAGTATAGTGCGGTGTATACAATATACAGTCCAGTGTGGTGTATATAATGTGTGATGTATACAATATACAGTATAATGCAGTGTATACAATATACAGTACAGTGTGGTGTATACAATGTGTGGTGTATACAATATACAGTACAGTGTGGTGTATACAATATACAGTACAGTGTGGTGTATATAATGTGTGGTATATACAATATACAGTACAGTGTGGTGTATATAATGTGTGATGTATACAATATACAGTATAATGCAGTGTATACAATATACAGTACAGTGTGGTGTATACAATATACAGTACAGTGTGGTGTATATAATGTGTGGTGTATACAATATACAGTACAGTGTGGTGTATATAATGTGCGGTGTATACAATATACAGTACAGTGTGGTGTATATAATACAGTATAGTGTGGTGTATACAATATACAGTACAGTGTGGTGTATACAATGTGTGGTGTATACAATATACAGTATAGTGTGGTGTATAAAATATACAGTACAGTGTGGTGTATACAATGTGTGGTGTATACAATATACAGTATAGTGTGGTGTATACAATGTGTGGTGTATACAATATACAGTATAGTGTGGTGTATACAATATACAGTATAGTGCAGTGTATACAATATACAGTACAGTGTGGTGTATACAATGTGTGGTGTATACAATATACAGTATAGTGTGGTGTATACAATATACAGTACAGTGTGGTGTATACAATGTGTGGTGTATACAATATACAGTATAGTGCAGTGTATACAATATACAGTACAGTGTGGTGTATATAATACAGTATAGTGTGGTGTATACAATATACAGTACAGTGTGGTGTATACAATGTGTGGTGTATACAATATACAGTATAGTGTGGTGTATACAATATACAGTACAGTGTGGTGTATACAATATACAGTATAGTGTGGTGTATACAATGTGTGGTGTATACAATATACAGTACAGTGTGGTGTATATAATATACAGTACAGTGTGGTGTATATAATGTGTGGTGTATACAATATACAGTACAGTGTGGTGTATATAATATACAGTACAGTGTGGTGTATATAATGTGTGGTGTATACAATATACAGTACAGTGTGGTGTATACAATATACAGCATAGTGTGGTGTATACAATATACAGTACAGTGTGGTGTATACAATGTGTGGTGTATACAATATACAGTACAGTGTGGTGTATATAATATACAGTACAGTGTGGTGTATATAATGTGTGGTGTATACAATATACAGTACAGTGTGGTGTATATAATATACAGTACAGTGTGGTGTATATAATGTGTGGTGTATACAATATACAGTACAGTGTGGTGTATACAATATACAGCATAGTGTGGTGTATACAATATACAGTACAGTGTGGTGTATACAATATACAGTACAGTGTGGTGTATATAATGTGTGGTGTATACAATATACAGTACAGTGTGGTGTATACAATATACAGTACAGTGTGGTGTATACAATGTGTGGTGTATACAATATACAGTACAGTGTGGTGTATATAATATACAGTACAGTGTGGTGTATATAATGTGTGGTGTATACAATATACAGTATAGTGCGGTGTATACAATATACAGTGTGGTGTATATAATATACAGTGTAGTGTGGTGTATGTAATATACAGTGTAGTGTGGTGTATGTAATATACAGTGCAGTGTGGTGTATGTAATATACAGTAAAGTGTGTATATATGAAGTGACCCCCATGACTCAGTTCTCCTCACCTCTCTTTCCATGTTTCCCGCCTTCCTCTCACCTCACCTGCCTCTCTCAGCTCTGCAGGTTTCCCAAATGCTTTCTGATTGGATGTTAAAACAACCAAACAGACACAAACTTGACAGCCCAACATCTTCTTGTTTGATTGGACTGGCTGATAGGAACACAGTGCTCCCATTGGTCCAGACAGGCCTAATCAGAACCTTCCATGAGGGGGAACTCCAAGCTGAGAGTTTGGCTCTGTGTGTGTATAAGCTGCACTGACCTATGACAGTCTATTATAGTCTACGACAGGCTAAAATATAGTTATATAGTTGGATGGGGCTGGGCGCTGTACCAAGTGGTACTCACATTTAAGACGCAATGAATTGTATGGGCAGAACACATCTATTCTGAGGGCCAGTTCACACCACATGCAATCCAGTGCGGTTTTGTTTTCTGTATCAAAAACGCATGGAAAGTAGGTTATATGATTTTCAATGGTATAGCTCACACCAGTGCATTCCAGTTCCAGAAAAAAAGTATAACATGCTGCATTTTTCCTGCACTTGACTGTACTGGAACGCTGTAATACGCATCAAAAATGCATCCGGACTGCAGTTATATGGTGTGAACTGGCCCTGAATTCCACCCATCTGTCCCTGAACACATAGGCCCGGATTCACAGAGAGTGGGCGCACATTTACGCCGGCGTAGTGCACACACAGTACGCTACGCCGGCGCAGCACGGAGAGGCATGCACTGTATTCAGCAAGCTATTGCTCACCAAGATACGACAGCGTAGCGTATTTTCAAAGGCGCAGGCCAACGCAAGTGGAAGTGGGAGTGACCCCATGCAAATGATGGTCTGAGCATGGTGCAGTGTTTTACATCCGGCGTATCACGAACGTGCATGCGCCGTGACGTAGTCGTGACGTGGACGCATGAAACTGCACCCTTGTGCGCATGCTCACAACTACGCCAGCACAACTGCCTAAGCTAACGTACACCCAATACGCCGGCCTGTGTTCTCTGGGGCAGACCTTTGCATGTGTATTGCTGGGTTGCACCTCATCTATGGGGAATAGCTTTACTCCGGGCGTACAACTTACACAAACATCGCATAGCATGCGTCGGGCGCACGTACATTTGTGAATCGCCGTATTTCCCTAATTTGCATATTTGAATGCCTAATCAATGGGAGAAGCAACATGCGTCCAAACCATATTTGCGCCCACGCTACGCCAGCATAAGCAAGATACGTCGGGGTAGGATGGCCTGTTTTTGGATGTATGTTGGTTTGTAACTCTGGCGCACACATACGCCGGGCGCACATTTGCACTACGTCGGTGTAAAGTGATTTACGTTGGCGTAAGTGCTTTGTGAATCTGGGCCATAGGGTCCTAAAGGCCAGCTCTACCAGAGACAGGTTCCAACCTCCATGTATAGGTGAGATGCTATTGAAAAATGGCAGCTGCAGTCTGATTGGTTGCTATGGGTAAGATATTTTTGAAAAATGTCAGTTTCAGTCTGATTGGTTGCTATGGGTAAGATAGTATTGAAAAATGGCAGTTTCAGTCTGATTGGTTGATTCTGACAACAACGTCTGCATTTCACACTTGTTTTGTCACCTGGCGCACAGCACAAATTCGGTTTGTTGTGTTTGTAAGCTAAGCCCCAGACCAGGCCATTGGAGCACCACCGTCCATATGTCGTGGTAGCGCGTGGAACGGGCGCTCAGTGGGACACATTCTACAGGCGGGGGCCGTATTCTATATACCAGGGTCTTCAAATATCCTCTAATGACAAGCCTCAGACTCCCAGAAGTGTCACCAGAGAAGCCGCCCTCCTGCTATATCTATCCAGATCAGTTGTTCACATCGAACGTTTACAAGAGAGACCAGACAGCGCAGATCGTTTTCCTTCATAAATCCTCATTTTGGAGACTGCAGCCTGGAGATCAGGTTAACCAACAACAGTGGCAGTCACGCTTTTACCGCCCGGGTCAAAGATCACATGGCAGTGCTGGTAACCCACTGAAATCTTCCCTATAGATCAGCATTTCTCAGCTTTGTTTGCTAATGTTTACTGTCATAACATCAGATGTGTACCGGGAACCCCATCCCCCCCAGGGAAATACCAAGTGCTAAAGAACAACCAAAATATTCCTCTGTTTCTTAGGGGCCCATTCACACCATCACCTTTAAGGCTTCAAGCTCATGGTCGCTTGTGGGCTTACAATATAAACTGGGGGGGGGGGTTATTCCCTGCCCAGGATACCAAGCCGCCCACAATAATGAATGGCTGTATGCGGGTTTATGCCACTACTTGCATAAAGTTGTACAGCCACAAATACAGACTGCCTGCGCGGGTTTATGCAAGGAATGCCGCTTACACACGATCGGAATTTTCGATGGAAAAAGTCAAACGGACTTTTTCCATCGGACATTCCGATCGTGTGTAGCCCCAACTGAGTTTTTTCATCAGAGTTTAGATATAGAACATGTTCTATTTTTCTCCGATGGAATTCCATCAGAATTCCGATGTGATTTGGCTGGGCAAAAGCCTGATCGTGTGTAAATCAGTGCATGGCCATTTATTACTATGGCTGGCTACATGCAACAACTGTGCATTCTGGGCCTAGAACAGTGTGTCTAAACTCCAGTCCCCAAGGCACACCAACAGGTCGTGTTTTCAGGATTTCCCTCAGATGACACGTCTGTGGTAATTACTAATGGCCCGTACACACGATCCGAATATCGGACAAAACGATCGTCCGAGGAAGAATCGGACGATTTTCGGATCGTGTGTACACTACTTTTGAGACCCGATCACGACCGTTCATCCGATAATATTCGATCGGACAAGCGCGAAAATTTTCCTCGTTGATGTCAGATCGTACGATTTTCGTTTAGTCAGTACAGCAGTCGTCCCAAAATACAATACAAATACATTACAACACATGACATCACTTCCGATAATTTTCTTGAGTTTAATAACCTATTTTATTTTACTTGCGACTATTAAGCGGAAAAAGTCGTACGATCCATCGTCCGATATTCGGATCGTGTGTACGGCCATAAGGCAGTGAAACTGATCAAATCACCTGTGCAAAATAATGGAAAGCCTGAAAACATGACCTGTTGGAGCTGAGAAACGCTGGCCTAGAGATACGTCCTCGTCTTATGTTGCATGCCCCAAAGCACCCTTGTGGATGAGGCCCTTCTGCACATGTCCACATTTGGGGATACAATGTAAATTGTGGGTATCTGTGGTGGCCGGTGCTCCATATTTGGGGGAGGTGCAAATGTATCACCGTCGCAGTTTGGAGACCAATTGCCTAGAATAGATAGCAGGTAAAATTAACAGGGGTTTTAATTTTTCCCCTATTCCATCCAAAGCTAGAAAAAAATGGCTATAGATATTCTTTAAAGCGGAGTTCCGCCGAAAATAAAATAAAAGTCAGCAGCTACAAATACTGCAGCTGCTGACTTTTAATATACGGACAGTCGCCAACGATTTTGGCACCCGAAGCCGATCTGTCCCTCGGCTTTCGGGTAGAGGCGCCGCCATCTTCGGTAAGGCCCCTTTCACACTGGGGTGGGAGGTGCGGTGGCGATAAAGCGCCGTTATTTTTAGCGCCGAATTACCGTCGGAATTGCGGCGGTATTCGGCCACTAGTGTTTCGTTTTTACCCCCCGCTAGCGGCCTCTGCAGAGGCGCATTGCCGGCGGTATAGCCGCGGTTTCTCATTGCTTTCAATGGGAAGGAGCGGTGGAGGAGCAAAGATGCGGCTAGCAGGACTTTTGGAGCGGTCCTGCTAGCGCACCGCCCCAGCCGCTGTTTCAGGTCAGTTTGCAGCCACTATTTTTAGCGCAATATCGCCTGCAAACCGCCCCAGTGTGAAAGGGGTCTAAGGGAATCAGGAAGTGAAGCCGCAAGGTTCCTGGTTCCCTACTGCGCATGTGTGAGTCACACTGCGCGATCCCACTGGTCCCTGCTGTCTTCTGGGAGACGTGGGTCTCTCAGAAGTCAGTGGAGGGGGGTTCAGCGCCCTATGCCCGGAAGTGGGGGCAAATACCTTGATTACACAGGTATCTGCTCCCCCCTGAAAGGTGTCAAATGTGACAGCGGAGGGGGGTATTCCAAAATGCGGAAGTTTGATTTTTGGGTGGAACTCCGCTTTAATATATTTGCATGATTACAAAGTAGGATGTTAGGACAGCAAAATAAATGGCTATGGCTCCATTAAAGATAAGCTTGGGTTCAGACCAAACCTGGAAGTTAGCAGTCATTGATGGGCAATAGAGTTGCGGTCGAAAAATTCCCCACACTGCAGCTGCACACATACAAGGTGGCAGAGAGGTTTGGGAAACTATTGACCTACTAAGGCCAAATAGTAATTCTAGTTCAATGATATTATTGTCATAATACAGGATTTATATAGTGCCAACAGTTTACACAGCGCTTTACAACATATTGACCTAAAATGGCATTTTGCCCCCTAACAGGTCAATGATGTCATAAGCATCCAGTGGCGGTGCGTTCATAGAGGGCGCAGGAGCACCGCCCCCTCTCTCTCCTGCACCGCCACTGAATACAATACATAGATTCATGCATTGCATGAATCTATGTATTGTTGCTGCCGCCCACTATTCAGATGGCTGGCCCACTGGTGAGCGCCGGCCATCTGAATAACGGCAGCTGGTTGGCTTTGGAAGTGCCTATCAGAGCCAGTGGCTCCGATAGGCTTTCCGATTACAGCCAACAGGCTGTAATCAGCTTTCAAATAGTTAACCAGGGGACGCATGGGTGGTGTGTTCCCTGGTAACACTGACAGGCGTCTCACCCAATCAAGTTCACCGGTTCTGGTTACCGGTAACTAGATTGTATGAAACGTCATCGAGGGCGGGAGAAGACATCGAGGGACCGTGGAAGGAGGATGGGTGACCCCAGAAAGGTAAGTTCTGGGCACAGTGGAGACAATTCATGGGCACAGTGGCAACAATTGATGGCACAGTGGTGACAATTGTTGGCACAGTGGCGACAATTGATGGCACAGTGGCGACAATTGATGGCACAGTGGCGACAATTGATGGCACAGTGGCGACAATTGATGGCACAGTGGCTGCGTTTGATGGCATGGCACAGTGGTGACAACTAATGGCACAGTGGCTGCGTTTGATGGCATGGCACAGTGGTGACAATTGATGGGCAACATTGGCGATAAATGATGGCACAGTGGCTGCATTTGATGGCATGGCACAGTGGTGACAATTGATGGCATGGCACAGTGGCGACAATTGATGGCATGGCACAGTGGCGACAATTGATGGCATGGCACAGTGGCTGCATTTGATGGGCACAGTGGCTGTGTTTGGGCACAGTGGCTGCGTTTGATGGGCACAGTGAGGCTGCAATTGTTTTTTGTTGTTGTTTTTTTTCCGTTTGTTTGCGCCCCCAAAAAATCTTGAGCACCAGCCACCACTGTAAGCATCCGGCTCTTTTCTGCATGGCAGCTGTGGTGCGGCAAATTTTTCGCCTGTAGCTCATTGGCCCAGTAATGACTTCTATCTTCCGGGTTCAGAAAAATCTGGGTTTACACCAAACCCAAGCTCATCACGAGGTCATCGCTCTGTGCTGCCCGAGGCCAAAGGCTGTATGGCCACTACAATGGCCTGGTGACCCCACACATGGGAAATATTCATCTTACTCTTTCATGCCTCAACACAGAATGCCACCTTCTCTCCTCCACGGGCAGAACCAGTTAAGTCTGCGGTCCAGAACATTCCAGCAAGCAGAAAAATTGTTTAAGTATGAGGCTGATGGAGTCTTTCCTGGAGAAGGGAGATAAGCCAAGTCTCAGATCTTTTATGGACCTCTTTAACACAAGTGGACACAGATGTCAGAACAAGAAAAACAGAAACATCTGCCAAGTCCATCTCCATAAACTGATTAACCCCAACTACTCATAAACCTAAGAGCATAAACCCAGCGCTCTGTGTGCCCTGTCCTCACCGGCAAGGTGTGTACAGGGGAGATGAGAATCTGCTAATCTGGATGACGAGAATACAGTAGGTTGGTCAAGTTTATCCATAGAGCTCACTATAATCAATGTGATGTGTGACACCTTGTACACAATGACCTTTCTTAAAGAGGCACTGCAGTCTGCTTACATAATTTGTAATAAAAACATCTTTGCCAGTCTGAAGCTTCCCTCCAACTACTTTGCATATTATTTTATATATACTGTGATTCTGTACTTGCCAAATATGCTGAAGAAAATCTCCCTCCACTGAGTCTGGCTGCAGCCATTTTAACTGTGGGCAGCAGAAGCTGCTGCCTGTTCACTTCCTGTATTTACACTGGGGCACACCTCCAGCTCTGCAGCTCTCATTGGCCCTCTTATGACTCGCCCCTTCCTTGCAAACTCTCACGAGAGTGTAAGAGAGAGAGATAGCTGTGCATGATGTCATAAGCCTAGGCCAGACAAGAAACAGGAAGTGGGCTGTATAAGGTATTTACTGGCAGAAAAAAAATGTTTTACTATCCAAAGCTAAAACAGCAAGGGCAGAAGATTTAATAGATAGAAAGTTAAAAAAATTACTGCTTTAATTACTTTTCCTCTGAAAAAATATATTAAAAGTCATCAGCTACAAATACTACAGCTGCTGACTTTCAATAAATGGATACTTACCTGTCCAGGGTGCCCGCGATGTCGGCAGCCGAAGCCGATCTTTCCCTCAGCTCTCGGGTGCTGCCGCCGCCATCTTCGGTAAGGGAATCAGGAAGTGAGGCATTGCGGCTTTAATCCCTGGTTTCCTACTGCGCATGCGCAAGTTGCGCTGCGCATCCTCACTGGTCCCTGTGTGTCTCCCAGAAAACAGTGGGGGAGACAGAGTAGGTCCCGGACTTGGCATGCCCCCTCCTGAAAGGTGGCAAATGTCTCCCAGCAGGGAGACTTCCTCGCCGTCAGAATACATTTATCATCATATTCTCAGCGTATGATCGTTCGGGAAAAACCCAGCATACTGGTTGTACAGAAGTCGATTGGTAGAATAATTTCTGTACAACCAGCCTGCCCATACATGTATCGAAATTTGGCCAGTCCCTGCTGAACTGGCTGAATATCAATTCCATGTATGGTTGCCCTTACATGAGAGTTCCCCTTAAATGACAATCCCCATCAGAGTCCCCCCTTACAACACAGCCCCCCCCTTACATGACACTTCCTATCAAAGTCCCCCTTTACATCAGGGTCCCCATCAGAGTCCCTCATTACATCAGGGTCCCCATCACAGTCCCCTTCTATGAGAGCCCCCATCAAAGTACCTCAATTACATCTGAATTTCCTTTACATGAAAGCCCCCATCAGAACCCACCCTTACAACATAATCCACATCAGAGTTCCCCCCTTACATGACAGTCCCCATCAGAGTTCCCCCTTACATCAGGGTCCCCATTAAAGTACCCCCTTACATTTGAACTCCTTTTACATGAGTCCCCATCAGAGTTCCCTCTTACATGAGAGTCGCCATCAGAGTCCCCCCATTACATCAGGGCCCCCATCAAAGTACCCCCTACATTTGAGTTTCCCCATCAGAGTCCCCCATATCATCAGGGTCCCCATCACTACCCTCTTCTATCAGAGCCTCCATCAAAGTACCCCCTTACATCTGAATTTCCTTTACATGACAGTCCCCATCAGAGTCCCCCATTACATCAGAGCCCCCATCAAAGTACCTCTTTACATTTGAGTTCACTTTACATAACAGTTCCCATCAGAGTCCCTCATTACATCAGGCCCCCTTCTATCAGAGCCCCCATCAAAGTACCCCCTTACATCTGAATTACCTTTACATCAGTTTCCTTCAGAGTTTACCCTTACATGACAGTCCCCATCAGAGTTCCCCCCTTACATCAGGGCCCCCATTGAAGTACCCCCCTACATTTTAACTCCCTTTACATGAGTCCCCATCAGAGTTCCCCCTTACATCAGAGTCCCTAATTACATCAGGGCCCCCATCAAAGTACCCCCTTACATTTGAGTTCCCTTTACATGAGAGTCCCCATCAGAGTTCCCCCTTACATGAGAGCCCCCATCAGAGTACCCCATTACATCAGAGCCCCCATCAAAGTAACCCCCTACATTTTAGTTTCCTTTACATGAGAATCCCCAACAGAGTCCCCCATATCATCAGGGTCCACATCACTACCCCCTTCTATCAGAGCCTCCATCAAAGTACCCCCTTACATCTGAATTTCCATTACATCAGAGCCTCCATCAAAGTACCTCTTTACATTTGAGTTCACTTTACATGACAGTTCCCATCAGAGTCCCCCATTACATCAGGGCCCCCTTCTATCAGAGCCCCCATCAAAGTACCCCCTTACATCTGCATTACCATCAGTTTCCTTCAGAGTTTCCCCTTACATGACAGTCCCCATCAGAGACCACCATTACATCAGAGTAGAGCTGCACGATTCTGACTAAAATTTTAATTTTTTTGCTTAGAAGATAGATCGCGATTCTCACGGTGTAACATCATCTTTCACAGTAATAATATGCGGCTGCGTAGCGTAAAGTGCCCGTCGTAACAGCGCGTAATTCAAATTTCTGAAGTGGGGGCGTGATTCATGTAAATGAATCATGACCCCACGTAATTGATGGTTTTTTTTAACGTGATTTCGCGCATGTGCACATGCGCGAAATCACGTCGCTTTTTGTCAATGTAAACTACGTGAACGTAACTAACGTCGAGCCCCATTCCCGAACGATTTACGCAAACGACGTAACCGACGTACAATTCGACGCTGTCCCGACGTCCATACTTAACATTGGCTACGCCTCCTATAGCAGGGGTAACCTTACGCCGCTATAACGCTAACGCAAACGATGTAAACTACGACGCCCGGTCAAGTACGTTCGGGAATCGCCGTAAATCCCTTATTTACATATTCGACGCGTAAAACGACGGAAGCGTCACCTAGCGGCCATCGTAAAAACTGCAACTTATATACGACGGTGTAACAGAATTACGCCGCTCGTATATTAGCAGAATTCTTAGTATTTACGCGGCGTATCTTTTGATACGCTGACGTAAATATTTTCTGAATCCGGCCCTTGGACTTTAAGTGGTAAAAGGGGTTGTAAATGTACAATGTTTTTTTCTTAAATAGCTTCCTTTACCTTAGTGCAGTCCTCCTTCACTTACACATCCTTCCATTTTGCTTTTTAAATGTCGTTATTTCTTCTGAGAAATCCTCACTTCCTGTTCTACTGTCTGTAACTCCACACAGTAATGCGAGGCTTTCTCCCTGGTGTGGAGTGTTGTGCTTGCCCCCTCCCTTTGACTACAGGAGAGTCAGGACGCCCACTAACACACAGCTCTTTTCTATCTGCAACGTAGAGAGTGACCTAACTCTCCTGTAGTCCAAGGGAGGGGGTGAGCACAACACTCCACACCAGGGAGAAAGCCTTGCATTACTGTGTGGAGTTACAGACAGAAGAACAGGAAGTGAGGATTTCTCAGAAGAAATAATGATATATAAAAGCAAAATGGAAGGATGAGGTAAGTGAAGGAGGACTGCACTAAGGTAAAGGAAGCTTTTTAGGAAAAAAATTGTACCTTTACAACCCCTTTAAACTTCCTGCATTTACACACAGAAGTTTGCCCCAAGAAGGAAGTTACAATGTTTCATGTTGTTACAAACTTGGCAGACTGCCTGGATTTTTTCTTTACACAGAAGTTTATCCCTTTGATCCAAGAAGGAAGCATTAGTTACAATGTTTCCTGTTAGGAACTTGGCAGACTGCTTGGATTTTCTTTTGACAGCTGGGTGAGCAGATAAGTCTCTCCACTTTTAATATGAAAGAATCGGCAAACTCGAATTGGAGATTGTCAGTGGTGTTGAATCGAGATCATCGGCGACCAGAGGGGGAAACATGGATCACTGCGGGGGCTTTGTTCTGAGGTAAGTAAAAAATAATCAGCTAGTATGCTATGCAAACTAGCTGATTACGCCTTTGTCTTGCAGGGTTCCCCCCCCCCCGTTTTTCAGGGGGGGGGATTTACTTCCTCTTTAACGATTAACCAATTGCTTACTGGGCACTTATACCCCCCTCCTGCCCAGGTGATATTTCAGGTTCCGGCACTGCGTCGCTTTAACTGGCAATTGCGCGGTCGTGCGATGTGGCTCCCAAACAAAATTCACGTCCTTTTTTCCCCACAAGTAGAGCTTTCTTTTGGTGGTATTTGATCACCTCTGCGGTTTTTATTTTTTGCGCTATAAACAAAAAAGAGCGACAATTTTGCAAAAAATACAATATTTTTTACTTGTTGCTATAATAAATATCCCAATTTAAAAAAAAAAACTTTTTTTTTCTCAGTTTAGGGCGATGCGTATTCTTCTACATATTTTTGGTAAAAAAAAAAAAAAAAAAAAAAATCGCAATAAGCGTCTGGTTTGCGCAAAATTTATAGTGCCTACAAAATAGGGGACAGAATTATTATTTTTTATTATTTTTTTTTTACTAGAAATGGCGGCGATCTGCGATTTTTATTGGTACTGCGACGTTATGGCGGACACATCGGACACTTTTGACACATTTTTGGCGTCATTCACATTTATACTGCGATCGGTGCTATAAAAATGCACTAATTACAGTATAAATGTGACTGGCATTGAAGGGGTTAACACTAGGGGGTGAGGAAGGGGTTAAATGTATTCCCTGCATAGTGTTCTAACTGTGGGGGGAGGGGGGGTGACTGGGGAGGTGACCGATCTGTGTCTCTATGCACAAGAGACACAGATCCGTCTCCTGCTCTCCAGAGACAGAACGCTGTCTCTATGTAAAACGGCAATGAGAGATGATCTATGAGATCATCTCTCATTGGCCGCACAGATCGCATCGCAAACGGCCACTCTGATTGGCCGTTCGCGGCGATCTGTGATTGGCTGTGTCCAAGGGACACGGGCAATACAGTGTTTCCCCGCAGCGCGCTCTGGAGCGCGCGCCGGGAAACAGCTAGTGACAAGCCGTCAATTGACGGCTTGTTGACAATTTAGATCTGCGCTAGAGCCGTCATTCGGCTGTAGCGCGGATCTCAAGTAGTTAATTGTGCAGCTCTACATTTGAGTTCCCTTTACATGAGAGTCCCCATCATAGTCACCCCTTACGTTAGGGTCCCAATACATGTCAACTATTACATCGGAAGGGTAAAATGTTACAGTGGTCCAGATTTGCCACAACGGACGTTTGGAGACCCTTAATTTACACCATAAAATATCTCAAAAACTATCATGAAGAAATCTGAAAATAATTTTGCCCGGTGTCTCTCCCATTGTCCGTCGTCGTGATCATTTGTGTGTCAAGAATGCTGTACTGCCACTTGTGATCGTCCAATTATAGAATCTTCCCAAAATTGTTGCATGTATGAGATGATTGGTTGTTTTTTTTTTTTTTGTTTCTTCAGTTAAAGTAATTTGTATCTTCATTTAGGGAGCACTTTTCAGAAACACTGCCCCATTCACATCACGTCCTGCTTGCAGTCCAATTTCCCAAACACAAGTCATACACAAACACACATACACAGCGGGGTCAGTTTTCAATGGAATCCATTAATCTTATTGGTAAATTTTTTTTTTTTTTTTTGCCCTGTGGGATGTCCAAAAGAAACCCGCCCCGAGCACAGGGAGAACGTACAGCCTTCACGCCTATAGCGTCCTTGCTGGGAGTTGAACCCGGGACCCCGGTGCTACAATACCCACTATGAATAGGGGGCCATCTAGCAACGTTCATTTTTTTACAGAAGGCGCTCAGCACTAGGGAGCGTCTAACAACGCCTGATTGATATTTGCGTGGCCCTGCCGGTGGGCAGGAGGGAATTCTTGGGTGATAGATCACGCCACTTGCGCTGTTCTAGCGTGCAGACAAAGAATGCGATTAGTAAATTGATGGCAGGTGTGTAAGTCACTGGACACAATGGAAATCTTTATCGAGCCATGGTAAGCGCAGGTGGGGGAGCCAGCAAAAGTTTGCTCACTTTTTCTGCTTTCCCAGAATCCCGCTCTCCTTTCTCACAGAGCCTAGTGGAGCCTGGGAATTCTTCGCTCACACCCCCTGCTGCTAGAGGACACAATCATTTTTCATTCTGGCAGCTGAGAGCTATGAGGAAGAGGGGGGGGGACTGACCTGAGCTTTTCAAAAAGAAACACATTATTATGTCTGTTGGCCTTGTGAAAGAGTTCGCTGGTTAACTCTTTCCAGCTTAGTGAATAAGGCAGCGCAGAGAGCAACGGCGTGCCGTAACCCCCGTACGAATCAGACATCACCTCTAATTAGCTGGCAGCAATAAGCAATGAAAGATGATTTCTGATTGGCTATGATGTTGCATCGTGGCCGGCTGTTTATCTTCAAAGGTGGCCCCTGGGGTTTGTGACATTAAAAGCGTGTGCGATTTCCTATCACCCATTGTACGGGCAATCTTTTTTTTTACATTTATCTGACAGCTGATGACTCATCGGTTGTTGAGAACGCATCAAAAAACGCAAAACCTGTGTTTCTGGTGCGGCCCCACTTAACCCCCGGACCATTTTGTAGCTAAAGAACCAGGCCCCTTTTTGAGATTCGGCACTGCGTCACTTTAACTGACAATTGCGCGGTCGTGCGACGTGGCTCCCAAACAAAATTGGCGTCCTTTTTTCCCCACAAATAGAGCTTTCTTTTGGTGGCATTTTATCACGTCTGCGGTTTTTATTTTTTGCGCTATAAGCAAAAATAATATGACAATTTAACCACTTAAGGACCGCCTCCTGCAGATTTACGTCGGCAGAATGGCACGGCTGGGCACATCAACGTATATATACGTTGGTTTTAGTACCCAGCCGTGGGTCGCGGGCGCGCGCCCGCGACCCGGTCCGAAGCTCCAGGACCGGGACCGCGGGATTCGCGGACCCGATCGCCGCTGCAGTGCGGCGATCCGTCCCTGGAGCGGAAGAACGGGGAGAGCCGTGTGTACACACGGCTTCCCCGTGCTTCTCTGTGGCCGGAGCATCGATCGCGTCATCCCTGTAATAGGGGGACGCGATCGATGACGTCACACCTACAGCCACACCCCCCTACAGTTGTAAACACACACATTAGGTCACACATCCCCTACAGCGCCCCCTTGTGGTTAACTCCCAAACTGCAGCTGTCATTTCCACAGTAAACAATGCATTTTTTGCTGTGAAAATGACAATTGTCCCAAAAATGTGTAAAAATTGTCCGAAGTGTCCGCCATATTGTCGCAGTCACGAAAAAAATCGCTGATCGCCGCTATTAGTAGTAAAAAAAAAAATAATTAATAAAAATGCAATAAAACTATCCCTTATTTTGTAAACGCTATAAATTTTGCGAAAACCAACCGATAAACGCTTATTGCGATTTTTTTTTACCAAAAATATGTAGAAGAATACGTATCGGCCTAAACTGAGGAAAAAAAATGTTTTTTTATATATTTTTGGGGGATATTTATTATAGCAAAAAGTAAAAAATATTGCATTTTTTTTTAAATTGTCGCTCTATTTTTGTTTATAGCGCAAAAAATAAAAACCGCAGAGGTGATCAAATACCACCAAAAGAAAGCTCTATTTGTGGGAAAAAAAGGACGCAAATTTTGTTTGGGAGCCACGTCGCACGACCGCGCAATTGTCTGTTAAAGCGACGCAGTGCCGAATCGCAAAAAACCCTTGGGTCATTTGCCAGCGTATTGGTCCGGGTCTTAAGTGGTTAAAAAAGATTCAATATTTTTTACTTTTTGCTATAATAAATATCCCCAAAAATATATAAAAAAAAAACAATTTTTAGCAATATTGCAGTCCAGATATAGATCGCTGATCGCCACCATTACTAGTAAAAATAAAAAATAAATATAGCCCATAGTTTGTAGATCCTATAACATTTGCGCAAACCAATTTTTTTTTTTTTTTTTTTACCACATGCAGCAAAATACATATTGACTTGAATTTATGAATTTTTTTTTATTGGATATGTTTTATAGCAGAAAGTAAAATATATGGTCTATTTTTTCAAAGTTGTCAGTCTTTTTTTGTTGATAGCACAAAAAAATAAGAACCGCAGAGGTGATCAAATACCACCAAAAGAAAGCTCTATTTGTAGAAAAAAAAGGGACATACATTTTATTTGAGTGAAGAGTCGCACGATCGCTCAATTGTCAGGTAAAGTAACGCAGTGCGTTTTCGCAAAAAATGGCCTGGTCAGGATGCAGGGGGTAAATCTTCTGGAGGTCAAGTGGATAATAAATGTTTGATTTGGGGTTTAAAACAGTACAATTTTAAAGCGGAGGTCTGCCAAATTATTTTTATTTTTTTTAAAGTGGAGTTTCAAACACAATTAACATTTTTTAAATGTATGTCCTTTCATCTTGGGTTTTTATAATATAAATCCGGTCACTTACCATTTTACAATCCGCCGCCGCTCTGCACAGTTATTCAAAAAAGATAGGCCCAGATTCACAGAGCAATTACGCCTGTCTAACTGGTGTTAGACAGGAGTCATTTCAAATTTTGCGCGCCGTATCACTAGTTTGAATCCTCAAACCATGATACGGCGGCTTCGGGCTTCGATCCGAGAGGCTTACGTCTTTGTAAGCCTTCGGATCTACGCTGCGATATTTTTGCGGCCGCTGGGAGGAGTCCGCGTCGTTTTCAGCGTCGGGATATGCAAATGACTTTTTACGGCGATCCACGAAGTTACGAGTGGTCTTCGCAATCGCTTACGTCATTTTTTTGCTACGTACTGTTAGACCAGCTATTTGCTGGTCTAACAGTGCGTAGCCCATGTTAAGTATGGCCGTCGTTCCCGCGTCGAATTTAATTATTATTATTATTTTTATGTAACTCGTTCGGGAATAGGAATGTCCGTAAACGATGCTACTCAAACAAGGAATGACGTAATGACGTAATTTCGCGCAATGCACGGCGGGAAATTTCTGAACGGAGCATGCGCAGTTCAATCACCGCGGGAACGCGCCTATTTTAAATGCTTCACGCCCCCTACTCGCGTAGATGGCTTGCGCCGGGAAAAATACACTACGCCGCCGTAGTTTACTGGACAAAATCTACCGGGATTCCACGTAGAGCCAGGTAAAATACGGCGGCGTAGTGTATTTCTGATACTCTACGCGAATCTAATTGTATGTGAATCTGGGCCATAGTTTATAGAACTAGGTCCACACGGTTGTCATTTTGCTTGTGGGCATTGTGAAGCCTACAAGGACTTACTTCCTGGAAGTCTTGGATGGGGAGTGATAATTGGACAGCGCACTGCATCCTGAGAAATGATGACACACATTTCCCAGGAGCATTAGAGGGAGATGATGTCAGAATCCTAGGTGATTCTAAGGGCAGATTTTGTGGGACCGCATAGCAACAGGCATTTCCAGATGAGTAAAAAAAAAAAAAATTTGGGATGGAAATTCCACTTTAAGTCAGCAGCTACAAATACTGCAGCTGCTGACTTGTAAAAATAAAAAATAAGGACACTTACCTGTCCAGCGCGCCTGCGATGTCAGCACCCGAAGCCGAGCTATTGCTCGGCTCTTGAGTGCTGCCGCTGCCATTTTCGATAAGGGAATCAGGAAGTGAGGCCTTGCAACTTCACTTCCTGGTTCCTTACTGCGCATGCGCAACTAGCGCTACGCAATGCCACTGGTCGCTGCTGTCTTCTGGGACCCGTGTGTTTCCCAGAAGGCAGCGGGGGGGGTGCCGGACGTGGCGTAGACTCCTGCAGATAATGCGGGGGTCTATGCCCGGAAGTGGGTGCACCCCCCTGAAAGGTGCCAAATGTGACACCGGAGGGGGGAGGAATCCAGACAGCGGAGGTTCCATTTTTGTGTGGACCTCCACTTTAAAGAGTGTGTTTATGCAGAAAAAAAATGGGATTTGAGGAGGAACGAAGGACTGTACCTCCAAGACAACTTAGAGCTAAGTGAAGACGCAGAACGTCCCATGTGAAGGCCTGGTATGCAAGAATCCCACAGGACACAATGAAGGAAGCTCAGTCTATCCACGGCATCCTCATATTGTGGGCCCAGCCCTGTCCCTCCGCTCGGAGGCCAGCAAATGCCTGTGACAGCCTGATCCTATCAGTGGCTTGTGCAAAAAAATGTTTTTCTTGCTCGCTTACCAATGTTGCTAAGCAAATCCATTGAGCCCTGAATGTCACAGTTGTCCATTTGCCTGGGACGTCCGCACTCAAAGAATTGGCTCCCGGCCCAGCCCCCCTTCTCTCCTCGGCTTGGTCATAGACATTGTCCATGCTCTGGAGGGTTCACAGCCTTTGTCTGCTCCAAGAAAATGTTTGTTTAGGCTCCTCAAGTGACTTAGCTCATTATGAAGTGACAGAACAAGTAAATGGTTCCTGCGGAGGTTTAATACAGTGATTAATAAGTGTGAGTGGACAAGGCCTGTTCATCTCTAACTGTGGAAACTCAACTTTCAGGGGCCACTTGTTGAGGAGAACACAAATGCCGTAAATCACAATAAGTTTGGCTGAAAACCAACTCTACCTCTTCAGTAAACAGAGTATAGGAATGGTTTCGAAAACGTGGCTGCACCCATAGAAAAACTGGAAAAATGTGAGGGTGGCTTTCCGCACAGTTATCCACCATTTTAGGCTAAATGAGGCTTACACTTGACAGTTTACGGTGTTTTTCCATGGGATTACTGGACGGGAAGCCCAAGGCCCCTTTCACACAGCGCTCCGTCAGTATGTTTTTGATATATAAGAAAGTAATGACCTTGTGCATTACCAAAAGTAATTTTAATAAAGGTATACAGCAATGATTAACCACTTAACCCCCGGACCATATTGCTGCCCAATGACCAGAGCACTTTTTGTGATTCGGCACTGTGTTGCTTTAACTGACAATTGCGCGGTCGTGCGACGTGGCTCCCAAACAAAATTGGCGTCCTTTTTTTCCCACATATAGAGCTTTCTTTTGGTGGTATTTGATCACCTCTGCGGTTTTTATTTTTTGCTCTATAAACAAAAATAGAGCGATTATTTTGAAAAAAATGCAATATTTTTTACTTTTTGCTATAATAAATATCCCCCAAAAATATATTAAAAAAACATATTTTTTTCCTCAGTTTAGGCCGATACGTATTCTTCTACATATTTTTTGTTAAAAAAATCACAATTGATTGGTTTGCGAAAAAGTTATAGCGTTTACAAAATAGGGGGTCGTTTTATGGCATTTTTATTAATATTTTTTTTTTTACTAGTAATGGCGGCGATCGGCGATTTTTTTCAGTACTGCGACATTATGGCGGACACTTCGGACACTTTTGATATATTTTTGGGACCATTGGCATTTTTTTAGCGATCATTGCTATCAAAATGCATTGGATTACTATAAAAATGCCATTGGCAGTGAAGGGGTTAACACTAGGGGGCAGGGAATGGGTTAAGTGTGTTCCTGGGTGTGTTCTAACTGTATGGGGGGGGTGGCCTCACTAGGGGAAATCACTGATCTTCTGTCCATACATTGTATGAACAGAAGATCAGCGTTTCCCCGCTGATAGGACCGGGAGCTTTGTGTTTACACACAAAGCTCCCGGTCCCCGCTCTGTAACGAGCAATCGCGCATGCCCGGCGGCGATCGTGCCCGACGGGCACGCGCACGGGATTCGGGGGCGAGCGGGGGGCGCGCGCTCCAGCGGCGCGCGCGCCCCCTAGTGGCCACAAAACTCCTGACGTAGAGCTACGGGCTCTCGCCCAGGAAAGCGGACCTGCTGCAGTAAAATGACGGCGGCAGGTCGGCAAGCAGTTATACAAACATGGTATACAGGCTTATCAAGTGCTGGATAGCTTTGGCTCTGGGAAAGAAGGTTCCCACTCGAAACGCGTTTAGCACTACTCCAAAATAGCCGCTGGTTAAATACTGGGATTGGCACGCCCTGGTGTTGTCTAGGGGTGAAATACCAGTGGCGGAGTAATGAGCGAATGTCCAGACAGTCAATAAAGTTTTCTTCAATGCCTTTTTATTTTGCAGCCAACAAGGTAAACATCATCTTCAGTTTAAGGAAAGGAAAGCTGATGAAGGAAGGATAAGAGAACCTTGGGGTATCAGGCCTGGCAGTGAACAGGGCAGGCCTGCCCTCGACAATAGCAATAGTTGAACTCGTTTCCACTCCCGAGTGCAGTGTGTAAAGTGCCCACGGGCAGGTTTCCCACACTAACCTGGCAGCCGAGGTGTCACTTGGGATCGCTGGGAGGAACAGATCTCTCTATCTCAGATCTGGCTCTAAGGCCCTTGTAAACGGCCTATTTCTTTAGTAAGTTGGATGGGTGAACGGAGCGAATCCTCCCAGTAAATCTCCTTTAGCATAGATTACCGGGTGACAGCAAAGTGTACCTGTCAGCATCCCGGTCACCAGATCCCCGATTGGTTCGCTTAGGCCCTGTTGGACAACCTGCCTCCGGGTTCACCTCAAGCCGATCCCCCAATCGTACGGCACCCAGCCTGGGATCTCCTCAAAAGAACTGGGAACCCAGTAGAGTACTGGGGTCCCCTTTGACCTCCGGTTGAGGTCCAGCATAGTCTGTGGATTTGGCCAGGTGGGCCACGCTGGCGGGGTCCATGGATGCGCGCACCCTGAAGGTGGATGCCGCACCTGGAACCGGGACCCCCGCAGAACTGCCTTGAGCACATGACACCTGTCACAGATATATCCCTCCCCAGCATGCCCCGCGAAGGAAAAATTCCTCCAATTGGCTGCTGGGGAATGCTTGCTCTGTCAGAACCCGCTCTCCCATCAACTGCTGACCAGGGATGACAACACATCCCTAGAGTGCAGACTAACCCGGAGGACACTTCTGAAATAACAGGGGTCACCATCTAACAATTGTGTGAATGGGAGCAAGGTAACTCTCCCATTCCTGCTAAATTTAGACTAGTGCCTGTACTGAAAGTAAAGGGGGCGCTACAAGCCAAGCCACATTACCGACTGGTCCACTGAATATTTCCGGTTCCAGTTGTAGACTGTAAAAATACTGCTCGTTATTGCATTGATAAGCCTGTATACCATGTTTGTATGCAAGTATAATCATTGCTGTATACCTTTATTAAAATTACTTTTGGCAATGCACAAGGTCAATGTGCCCTCGCTTCTTTCTTATATGTTTTAGCTTCAAGGACACCCATGGTTCTGTGGAGGGCAACAAGACCAGTGATTTTCCATTCCATACAATATTAAGTGTAGACCGCACCACACACCTATAGACTCAGAACCCAAGCGCAGTAGAATTGCTATTAGATTGTAAGCTCTTCTGAACAGGGCCCTCTTAATCCTCTTGTATTTTATTGTATTGTAACTGTATTGTCTCCCTTTTATATTGTAAAGTGCTGCGTAAACTGTTGGCGCTATATAAATCCTGTATAAAAATAATAATAATAATAATTGATCAAAACCAACTTCATTGTATCCCTGTGGGAGGCTGGATTTAGATGTATGTGCATCTGTTTACATCTGAGTTTGTTCAGGTGTGTTGGACCATAAATTGCAAATTTTGAGGAACGAAAACGGATGTCCCTCTACCCATAGGGATTATATGGGCCAATTTTTCTACCATCACAATGGAAGAAAAATGGTGGTGGTCAACTTAAGAATTAGAATAGAGGGGCTTAAGTGCGGGCCCCCAACACTTCCAGAGGACCACACAATACCAGTGCATTTCTTTTTTTTTTTGCAGTTTATTAAGTTGCATTGGGTCAAGTTAGGCAGCCTATTCAACATGAATGCACTATAATGCCGCGTACACACGATCATTTTTTTTTATGAAAAAAAACGACGTTTTCTGTGAAGTAAAAAACGACGTTTTTGAAACGTCACTTTCAAAGACGATGTTGCATACACACCATCGTTTTTTTCACAAAAAGCGAGGTTACGTTCACCACTCTTTTCCATTGAAGCTCGCTTCATAACTAGCTTCTGGGCATGCACGGGTTGAAAAACGTCGTTTTAAACGACGTTTTTGCTACACACGGTGACTTTTTGTGAAACAAAAAACGACGTTTTGAAAAACGACACAAAAAATTCAAGCATGTTGGAATTTTTTTTTGGTCGTTTTTTGGAAGACAAAAAACGACGTTTTGCCCACACACGATCAATTTAAATGACGTTTTAAAAAACAACGTTTTTTTCCATCGCAAAAAACGACCGTGTGTACGCGGCATAACACCCACTTTGGTCCTGCTGCATTTTTTATTTTATTTTTTGCAGTATATTGCAATGCACACTGTTGAAATTCAGTCCATGACCACAAAAATATTACCTATCATTAATGTAAATGGACACAATAATAACCCCAAGCATTGATGTCAGTGAGTTCAATATGAACCCTCAACATTGGTAATGACATATCTTCCAACTGTCTCTGAGTTTGAGGGACTGTCCCTGATTTAGAACAGTGTCCCTCTTGTCCCTCTTTCCTCCTCATTTGTCCCTCATTTTGGTCTGATCTATACAGTTGTATATAAAATGCACTATGGAAATCCGACGGACTGTTTACATGTTACATTTTTGAAGCAGCTGCAAACCTGCTGACCTTACATGGTTGCTAATGTGACAAAACACCTCTGATTTTCACATTTAACATGTAAACAGTCAGTCGGATTTACAAATACTGGGCCAGATTCTTGTACATTGCGGCGTAGCGTCGCGTAAGCTATTTACACTACGCCGCCGCAAGTTACAAGAGCAAGTGCCGTATTCTGAAAGCACTTGCTCCGTGATTTGCGGCGGCGTAGTGTAAATGGCCCGGTGTATCCCAGCGTAAATTAAAGGGGGCGGCCTGTATTTAAATTAAGCGCGCCCCAGTGCCGAACGAACTGCGCATGCGCCGGCCTTAAACGTAGGCCACTGCGCTTGCTCCGTAGTACGCCGCAAATACATTGGTTGCGACGTGAACGTAATTACCGCACAGCCCTATTCGCGACAAGAGTTAGGTAAACAACGTAAACGACAGGAAAACCCGACGCTGTCCCGACGGCCATACTTAACATGGCATACGGCGGACCGATGTAAGGTTACCCCTCATGTAGCAGGGGTAACCTTATGCTTACGGAAACGACGTAAACTACGGCGAAGCGGCGCAAAAAGGTTCGGGAATCGGCGTATCATGCTCATTTGCATATTCGGCGCAGAAATCGACGGAAACGCCACCTAGCGGCCGGCGTAACATTGCATCTAAGATCCGACTGTGTAAGATTATTACGCCAGTCGGATCCTAGCGTAATTCTGGCGTATCTTGTTTTCTGAATACAAAACAATGATACGCCGGCGGGAAATTCGAATTACGCTGGTGTATATGTAGATACACCGGCGTAATTCTTTTGAGAATCTGGCCCACTGTATTTAAGCATATAAGCTCAGTTTTCGGTTACAAATAACTGTGAAATCTAAAACTCCGGTGGGTGTAACAAGATGTCCGCTTGCCCCCTTCACACTCTATCATTACTGTGCAATGGGTGTAGCAAGATGGCAGCTACAGAACATCACTTCCGGAGCAATCTGTGATGGGGAGCGGAATGTGACACTACAGCAGCTCTAGGCTTTGAGAGGCCTTAGGCAAAACTTAGACATGAGGCCCAACTCATGCCCATAATGGGAAGCAAGAAAAATGCACGGATCTAGCACCCAGGTGATCAGCAACACTTCCAGGGCTCCCTCCTCACCCATCAGACATATTCAGCCAATGCAAGATGGGGGGAGAGAGGGGGAAGTGAGAAAGAGAGAGGGGTAATAGAGAGATCTGATGATGCAGACATTAGTATTGATCACAACAAATTAGGCGGCTGCGAGGCCCCTGTGAGTGCGAGGCCTTAGGCGACCGCCTAATTTGCCTAATTAGAGAGCCGCCTCTGCTTCAAAGGACAAATGCAGATAGAAAAATGTGCGCCAACTGCATGTAAACACGCATGCATATGTGCAAGGAAAAAACTTGCAGTAGATGTCACTCTAATACTGGAGGTGTATTACTGGCCAGATCACCAGGTAAAAACAGAAGGAAAAAAAAGCCTGAAAAAATAAATAATGCAACCACCACATCTAATGATTGCTAATCTGCAATGTGTTACATTTTTGATTTGGGGTTTAGGTATGTAGCTGCATAGGACACTCTTGGACATAATTGAAGCAAGGGCCTCAAAAACCCCAGTTGGACATCCCCGATCCAAGCGCTAAATGATGTTTATTACGTCTATCTGCTGGAGGTAAACAGGAGCAGGCCATTCTGACTCCAGTCATTTAGATCATGTTGGTGGGTTTGCAGCAGTGTGACCCCTCTAAGCAGCAAACTCCTACCAGCAGTCCTCAGTGTCAGGACTCACGGCTGCTGTGGTGGGTCCCTACTCGGAGGCTGTTCAGGGAGCTCATAAAATTTAAAGATGAAAGCAGAAACAGACAGGGGAAGCCATGGGTCAGCCAATCCACCCCGCCTTCTATTTCAGCTACAACTTCAAGACACCTCATTAAACACAAGAGCCTCCAATAGACAACACACAACAGAGGAAACACACAACAGAGAGCCATTCACGGCTTCACGGCCATTGTCCTCCATTCACATAAGCCTTTGGATTCCTTCACTGGCCTGAGCGGGCTCCTGTGACCAAGATGTATAGGAAACATTACAGAACGTGCATACAGTTTTAATGTGGACCCTTACACCCCCCCCCACCATACAGAAAAACTGATGATGCAGGCAACAATGCATGTCCATCAATAAATACCAGCAGGCCATGACTTAGGCCGCGTACACACGAGGGGATATGTCCGCTGAAAACGGTCCGATGGACCGTTTCAGCAGACATCTCCGCTCGTGTGTATGGGCTAGCGGACAGATTTCTCCACCCGACAGATTTCAAAGCAAGCTTTGAAATCTATCCGGTGGGAATCTGTCCGCCCGACATGTCTGCTGGTTAGTACACTTACCAGCAGACATGTCGGCCCCCACCGCCGCCGCGCCGCTGCCGAATGGATTCGGCGCATGCGCGGAAGTGTTTTACTTCCTGGTGCGGTGACGTGGCGGTGACGCGGCGGCGTCAACGTCACCGCCGCGTCACCGCGCCGTCCGGCGGCGGGGAATTTGATCCGATGGTGTGTACACGCCATCGGATCAAACTCCCGATCGGACATATCTGATGGAAATGGTCCGCGGACCGTTTTCATCGGATATGTCCGATCGTGTGTATGGGGCCTTAGAATAAACATTTTTTGTAAAATTTCCTTTTTTTCTCTTCCAGGTTTCCCAGAGGCAGTGTTGATGTGGCCCTGGCTGCATATTTGCGCCCTGGGAAGGCTACGTCACCTCTGTCCTCCAAGGAAACCTTCACTGATCTCACGCATATTCCATAAGAAAACAGAATGGCTTGTTATTATTGAAGAATCACAAGACACACCAGAACACATATGGTGCATGAGATCTGGTGAGCCGTTCGTAATCTGGAGCAGCTTAGTATTGAACAATATTGCCGCCTTAGATCACATATGATGTATGGCGGCATTAAGGAATGCAGGCCCAGCAGATTTCCTCATTAGAGCCTTGCAGGCGCACACCTGATAGATAATTATGAGACCACTCCCAATGTACAGAGATCATCTGGAGGGGAATGTTTTTTTTTCAAAAAAAGTGGAGTTACGCTTTAACCACTTAAGGACCACCTCCTGCACATATACGTCAGCAGAATGGCACGGCTGGGCAGATCCACGTACAGGTACGTCTTGTACTACTACCCAGCCGTGGGTCACGGGCGCGCATCCGCAGCGCGCGCCCGTGACCCGGTCAGAAGCTCCGGGACCGCGGGACTCGTGGACCGGATCGCCGCTGGAGTGTGGCGATCGGTCCCCGGAGCTGAAGAACGGGGAGAGCCGTGTGTAAACACGGCTTCCCCGTGCTTCACTGTGGCAGCTGCATCAAATTGCGTGATCCCTTTTATAGGGGGGACACGACCAATGACGTCACACCTACAGCCACACCCCCCTACAGTTGTAAACACACATTAGGGAACACATAACCCCATCAGCGCCCCCTTGTGGTTAACTCCCAAACTGCAACTGTCATTTCCACAGTAAACAATGCAATTTAAATGCATTTTTTGCTGTGAAAATGACAATTGTCCCAAAAATGTGTCAAAATTGTCCGAAGTGTCCGCCATAATGTCGCAGTCACGAAAAAAAATCGCTGATCGCCACCATTAGTAGTAAAAAAAATAAAAAAAAATAAAAATGCAATAAAACTATCCCCTATTTTGTAAACACTATAAATTTTGCGCAAACCAACCGATAAACGCTTATTGCAATTTTTTTTACCAAAAATAGGTAAAAGAATACCTATCGGCCTAAACTGAGGAATTTTTATATATATATATATATATATATATATATATATATATATTTTTTTTTTTGGGGGGGGGGATATTTATTATAGCAAAAAATATAAAAACATTGATTTTTTTTCAAAATTGTCGCTCTATTTTTGTTTATAGTGCAAAAAATAAAAACCGCGGAGGTGATCAAACACCATCAAAAGAAAGCTCTATTTGTGGGGAAAAAAGGATGCCAATTTTGTTTGGGAGCCACGTCGCACGACCGCGCAATTGTCAGTTAAAGCGACGCAGTGGCAATTTGCAAAAAGGTCCTTTAGCTGCATTTTGGTCCGGGGCTTAAAGAGGTGGTTCACCCTAAATATACTAAATATATGTCCCATGCGATCCAGCATACTGGCGTCAGTGCCAGTATGCTGTTTTTTTTTTTAATTGCTCCACTTACTGTGTAATCTTTAATTTTCATTTATTTCCCCAGCGATAGATGGCGCCTCTATAGCCCGTCACGGCTTCCGAAAATAGCCGATTTAGGACTCGGGTATTTCCGGCGAGATACGGCGCCTGCGCACAGACCTAGAAGCTGACTGCGCAGGCGCCGTATTTCTCCGAGTCCTATGGCTATGGCGCGTCACGCCCTCCGAAAAAAAGCCAAAATAGGACTCAGAGAAATACGGCCCCTGCGCAGTCAGCTCCTAGGTCTGTGCACAGGCGCCGTATCTCGCCTGAAATACCCGAGTCCTAAATCGGCTATTTTCGGAAGCCGTGACGGGCTATAGCGCCGCCATCCACCGCGGGGGAAATAAATAAAAATGTATAATTACACAGTAAGTGGAGCAATTAAAAAAAAAAAAAAACAGCATACTGGCGCTGACGTCAGTATGCTGGATCGCATGGGAGAGACTATATTTAGGGTGAACCACCTCTTTGAGTGGTTAAGGATTTTTGTTTAGACTATTTTTTCATATATACATTTTTATACATCTTTGATTGATTGTTATTGAACTTTATTAATATATGTTTGGTATGAATTCATCACCTATGAGGTAGCTCCATACCTTTCTTCCCAATTTTTTTTCAAACATCTAGAGCACAGGCGTCAAACTGGTGGCCCTCCAGCTGTTGCGGAACTACAAGTCCCATGATACATTGCAAGGCATGACTCCCAGAGGCATGATGGGACTTGTAGTTCCGCAACAGCTGAAGGGCCACCAGTTTGACACCCCTGATTTAGAGTATTTCACTAATTTCCATTCACATTTTTGTCACTTGTCACTTTCTATTCACACCCCTATTATAATGCAGACTTGGAAAGTGGTGACACCGGTCCTGTAAAATGTATTTAGAGTGTTATAACACCAATCCTGTAAATAGCAAATTATTTTTGGAGAGCAGTGACATTTATATTGGGAGTCTAGTAATGTAATCCCATGTAAAACTATAACCTATGAAAACAAGTTAATGGCCTACAAATCCTCTAATAGACCACAATCTACAGTAAACATAAAACACAATTCAAAAAAAAGAATATACTGTACTGTTTATAGACCAGAACATTACTCATTGTAGTCTATTACCAGTATTTATTTTTTACTGTACAATGTAACCAATATGAAAGTCATAATGTATTTCCTGAAAGAATGTATGTTTAGAAAGCCAGCTAAAATTCGTAAATTCGAAAACAAGAAAGTAAATCTGAATATTCAAAAGAATAAATAATAAATAATAATAACTAACTATTAAATTATAGGAATTTCCTTTCAAATAAGAATGTATCCAAAGTTATGAATTATACAACATAACGAATTCACAATAAATAATAATACAAAGTTTTTATTATCAGTATTGTTATTTATTATTAATTTTATTCCGTTCCATTCGTCTAGATACGGCATTCGTTATTTTGGATAACTTCGATTAAATTCATATTTGTTACGTTCACTAACAGCCAAATTTGAAAGGAAATTCCAATACCTATAATTTATTAGTTAGTAATAGTTAAGTTATTTTTAATTAGTTATTATTTTCGAATTTCCGAATTTTCAAATTAGCGAATTTACTCATTTTCGAATGTACAAATATTTAACCACTTGCTTACTGGGCACATAAACCCCCTTCGTTCCCAGGCGAAATTTCAGCTTCCGGCACTGCGTCGCTTTAACTGACATTTGCACGGTCGTGCGACGTGGCTCCCAAACAAAATTGACGTCCTTTTTTCCTCACAAGTAGAGCTTTATTGTGGTGGTATTTGATCACCTCTGCGGTTTTTATTTTTTTGCGCTATAAACAAAAAAAGAGCGACAATTAAAAAAAATATATATATATTTTTTTACTTGTTGCTATAATAAATATCCCAATTTAAAAAAAAAAAAAAAAAATTTTTTTTTCACAGTTAAGGCCGATACGTATTTTTCGACGTATTTTTGTAAAAAAAAAAAGGCAATAAACGACTGGTTTGCGCAAAAGTTATAGCGCCTACAAAATGGGGAACAGAATTATGATTTTTTTTACTAGTAATGGCGGCGATCTGCGATTTTTAATGCGACTGCGATATTGCGGCGGACAAATCGAACACTTTTGACACAATTTTGGGAACATTCACATTTATACAGCGATCAGTGCTATAAAAATGCACTAATTACTGTATAAACGTGACTGGCAGGGAAAGGGTTAACACTAGGGGTGAGGAAGGGGTTAAATGTGTATCCTGGGTGTGTTCTAACTGTGTGGGGGGTGACTGGGGGAGGTGACCGATGCTGTGTCCCTATGTACAAGGGACACAGATCGGTCTCCTCTCCGCTAACAGCACGTGGAGCTCTGTGTTTACACAAAGAGCTTCACGTCCCTGCTGTCATCTGCTTGTTCTTCCGCCGATCGCATGTACCCGACGGACATTGCGGCCGCCAGGTACATGCATCGGATCCCCAGCGATGCGGCGGGACAGTGTTTACCCGCCGCGCGCCACCCAGTGGCGCGCACGGGTAATGCACAAAAATCTCATCCAAAGACGTCTAGTTGGCGCCTCAGGTCTGCGCTGTTGACGTATTATATGAATAGCGCGGGTCTGAAGTGGTTAAAAAAATTAGTTTTCGTTAATATGGATATTACCAAATTAACGAATTTGTCGAAATTCCTAAAAAAAAGAATTTGGAAAAAAACTACTTGCACATGTCTAGCTGCAATGTGTCCCTTAAAGGGACAAAAGGTGAACTTCCGCTTTTCGAACCCTCCCCCCCTCCGGTGTCACATTTGGCACCTTTTAGTGGGGAGGGGGGGGTGCAGATACCTGTATGATACAGGTATTTGCACCCACTTGCAGAAATAGACTCCCGCGGGAGTCACACCCCTTCCCTCCCTCTGTCTTCTGGGAAACACACTGGCCGCAACCCTTCACTTCCTGATTCCCTCACCGAGGATGGTGGCAGGGGCAGCCGTGAGATGAGCGATTGCTCGGCTTCGGCTGTCGACACCCTGGACAGGTAAGTGTCCATATATTAAAAGTCAGCAGCTGCAGTATTTAAAGCTGCCAGGTTTTAATATTTCTTTTTTTTACGTGGACCTCCGCTTTAAGTTATTTTATAACAGTGGTTCTCAACCACCGTGCTGTGGCCTGTTGTCAGCCTGTGGCCTTCAACTAGCTGCAGATCCCCTACCTAGTACATAAATCCTGCCATAATTGCCAACAGTGCACCTCAAACCCCCCCCCCCCCCCCAGTGCCCCTAAGCCCCGCAATACTGCCTAGTCTCCCAATGTGTCTCCATGCTCTTTGCAGTGCCCCATGACTGCTGGAAAGCCTTTAGCCCCTCATAGTGCTGCCAATCCAACTTCCCACAATGCCCCCTAGCCCCAGCAGCGCTTCTTCAAAGGCCCCCAGCCTCTAGGAGACCGCCTCTAGCGACCAATTACTCCACAATTGCCCCCAGCCTGCTCCAGAAACATCATCCCCTCTACAGGGCCACCGAGTCTTCTGTAGAGGCCCCGACCAATTACTCCACAATTTCCCCCAGCCTGCTCCAGAAACATCATCCCCTCTACAGGGCCACCGAGTCTTCTGTAGAGGCCCCTAACCCCCTCCAAAATCCCTGTCCCTCACCCAGAGCCTTCTGGCATTTCAAAACATATTTAGCATTCCTATAATTTTATTGTGTGCTTATAAACTTGGGCATGGAAGCTTTTGGAAGAATTGCCTGGGCCTTGGTCTCAAAAAGACGAAGAACCACTAGTTTAGAATGTTGACCGCTATGTCCCACCACTTGGAACACAATAATAGGTCTCCTGGAGATGCCTCTCACTCAGATTCCACTTTAATATACTGAGATGTGTGAAGCTGGGACTCTATTGTACGTTGGATGAGGAATCCGGCCTGTGCCTGTAGTTTCTCAGTAAGCCCTGAGAGGTTCATCCCCACACGTATCCCAGCTGACGTCCCTATGGCTGTGTCCCCCGGGGGCCGTCAGAGCCGTTCTTTAATCCCTAAAAGATGATGAGGGGGACAACAATGGCCATGGCAGAGCAGCACCCGCACCACAAACAGCCAGAAAAGGCTCCTTGTCTCAGGTCAGGGGAATGAAAGGGCGAGCTGAGGCTTTTCTCATGCAGATAGGCCGCATTCTGACCTCACTAACACACACATAATATGGTGGCAAGGCCTCATGCCGAGCCTTTATTGACATAATAGTGTGAAATAGCTAATCATATCCAGGTCTCCAAAGAGCACTACCAGCAGTTACAAGGTCCATGAGACGATGCGAGTGATACCCAGTCCTACTCCTACGAAATTCCCCCACCCCACCCCCAGCTATGGCTGTAAACATGTTTTCAGCAGATCAAACCACAGACTAGTAGATCGATTACCTACCTGTATAAACATGAGGCCCAGGGTCAACTTCACCATATCCAATGTCATTCTTAAATAATTTAAGCTAGAAACACATTAAAAAAAACTGTACAATCTACTTTAGGGTCACCATACATGTTACAATCCCACCATACAATCTTTGTACGATCAACTTTAGATTTACCAAAACTTTGTTATATGAGGACCTACCTAAAGTATCCAATCAATTGTGTATCCAAGTCCAATATATGGAATTTACAGGTAGGTCAGAATTCCTGTTATCCTAATTGTACAGTACAGGATACAGGAGGTGAATGGGCTAGCGCAATATAACCCATGGCCTATGATGACTACAAGTCCCGCGTCCTGTACTCCAACATATGGAATTCACAGGGGAGTCAAAATTCCTATTTTGTTTTTAGGAGATCAAAGGTTGCATGATAGAGAGGTGGGTTCTCCAGACTTTTCAGTATATTTAAAAAAAATATGCACAGGCTGAAAACATCCCCAACAGAGTCCCCCTTACATGGGGGTCCCCATCACAGTACTCCCTTACATCAGAGTCATCCTTAAACCAGGGTCCCCATCATAGTCCTCCCTTATATCAGAGTCATCCTTAAATCAGGGTCCCCATCATAGTCCTCCCTTACATCAGAGTCATCCTTAAACCAGGGTCCCCATCATAGTCCTCCTTTACATCAGAGTCATCCTTAAACCAGGGTCCCCATCATAGTCCTCCTTTACATCAGAGTCATCCTTAAACCAGGGTCCCCATCAAAGTCCCCCCTTACATGAAGATTACCATCGGAGTACCCCCTTACATCAGAGTCCCATCTTACATCAGGGTCCTCACCAGAGGCCTCCTTACGTTAGGTTCCCGTTAGAGTCCCTCCATATATCGAGTTCCCCATAAGAGTCCCTCTTTACGTCACGGTCCCCATCAGTCATCCTTACATTAGGATCTCCATCACAGTTCCCCTTACTTCAGGGTGTCCTTTAGAGTCTCCCCTTACATCAGGGTCTCTATCCGAGTCCCCCTTATACTAGGGTCCCCATCAAAGTCCACCGTTACATCAGGATTCCGATCAAAGTTCCACCTTACACCAGGGTCCTCATCATAGTTCACCTTACATCAATGTCCCTATCAGAGTCCCTGCTTACATCTGAGTCCCATCTTACAACGGGGTCCCCATCAGAATCCTACTTAAAACAGGGTCCCCTTTAGAGTTCCCGCCTTACATTAGGGCCCCCTTTCCGAGTCATCCTTACACCAAGATCCCCTTCATATCCCCCCCTTACTTCAAGATTTCCATCAGAGTCTCCTATTACCCAGAGTCCCTATCTGAGTCCCACTTACATCAGGTTCCCTAGTAAAAGTTACCATTATACCAGGGGCCCCATCATTTACAGAGTCCCAACTTACACCAGGGTTCCCATCATAGTCCCCCTTACATCATGGTCCCGATCAGAGTCCCTCCTTACATCAGGGTCCCCATAAGAGTCCTCTTTACATCACTTTCCCTATCAGAGTGCCCCTTCTATCAGGGTCCACTTTAGAGTTTCCCTTTACATCACAGCCCCTATCAAAATGCCATGTTACATCAGGGAGCCCATCAGTGTTCTTCTAACATCATGGTCCCTTTCAGAGTCCCTTCTACATCAGGATACTATTAGAGTCCTCCTTACATCACAGTTCCTCCCAGAGTCTCCTGGTACATGGAAGGGGGTGTGGGGGGGTATTTGAAGCAGAGAACATAGGCAGCCTCTGCTGACCTTAATCTTCAATTTGTGCACATAAGAATACACCATGCTGGCTAGATAAAACCTTAGTTTGTAGTTTGGAGACCCCCAGATATAGAGAGAATAATGCATCTGTTTCTATTTTATGTTTTCATTTTTTATATATTAAATGCTGTTTCTTCTTTTTTTTTGGTCCAGATCTGGCCGGGCTGTCGGCGCTTTCATGTTGAATCCCACACCCTCTCTATGGGGTTAAGCCGAGGTGAACACATTAACTGGAAGATTCTGGGTCATTTCACAAGCTTTTGCCCATTACACGGGATTCTGAATGTAGCATCGGGCATTTCAATAAAGTGTTACCGGATGGGGGACACTATAGAGCCCCGAAAATGAGGGTGAGGCCGGGACACGGAGACACTTGGGAACATTGAACCATTTTTTATTCTTCAGACATTGTGAAGAATCTATTTCCACTATTGTGCTAAAGAACGTTCATACCTTTCAACAGAAGCCTATTTAGTAATATTTATCATTGACGTTCGGAAAAAAGCCAATAAACTCCACTGCTCATTAACACTAAAAAACGACCATGTGTGCATGGTGCACATAGGCTAACATAGAGTGCAGTTTATGAGCTTTAAAAAAAAAAAGAAAAGCCAAAACACCAATAAACTACAGTTTATCAGCTTCAGTGTGCATGGAGCCTTATTGTCAAAGCTTAAGCTGAAGTTAAAAGCTGATTGGCTACTTTGCACTGCTGCACCAGATTCTTGATCCGCCTCCTCTCCTAATTGACCGGGAAAATAATCCGGAAACCGATAGCGAATAATGATTCGGTAATATCACAAATGGGAGGGTTTAGGGCGCAGTGCTCTACGCCCCAAGCAAAACCTTTTTCAGGCCAATTTAGAGCCTCGGCTCTAATACTGTGCTTGAAAAAAAAAAGAAATACCTTATAGAAAGGCATTAGTCCGTGCCCCGCATGCAAACTGGGATGGGTGGGGGATGCGTCTGCTTATGGACCGGCCACCACTGCACATCTACATCCTTTACATTTTCCCCAAATACTTGGGATAATACTTAGGGGAAAATTTACTAAAACTGGAGCACACGGAATCTGGTGCAGAACCCACTATTTTTTTTTTTTACTGCTCAAAAACGCCACTCCCCAAAACTGCTGATAACAGCCTATGTGTGCATGGACACATAGGATAACATGATGAAGATTTTATCGACTGTAGAAAAAAACATCTACTGCCAAAAACAGGTGCTGTAAAAATGTCCAAAGTGCATGAGGCCGTATTGTCAAAGCTTAAAGGGGTTGTAAAGATACAATTTTGTTTCCCTAAATAGCTTCCTTTACCTTAGTGCAGTCCTCCTTCACTTACCTCATCCTTCCATTTTGCTTTCAAATGTCCTTATTTCTTCTGAGAAATCCTCACTTCCTGTTCTTCTGTCTGTAACTCCACACAGTAATGCAAGGCTTTCTTCCTGGGGTGGAGTGTCGTGCTCGCCCCCTTCCTTGGACTACAGGAGAGTCAGAACGCTCCCTATGTTGCAGATAGTGAAAGGAGCTGTGTGTTAGGCCGCGTACACATAAGGAGACATGTCCGATGAAAACAGTCCGCGGACCATTTTCATCGGACATGTCTCCTGGGATATTTTGGTCTGATGTGTGTACACACCATCAGACCAAAATCCCCGCGGACAGAGAACGAGGTGACGTGACGGTGACGTGGCGGTGACACGGCGACATGCGCAAACAAGGAAGTACAACGCTTCCACGCATGCGTCGAATCAATTCGACGCATGCGCAGGATTTCGGTCCGATGGTTGGGCGTACTAACCATCGGACATGTCCGACGGACAGGTTTCCAGTGGACAAGTTTCTAAGCATGCTTAGAAACTTTTGTCCGCTGGAAACCTGTCCGCTAGGCCGTACACACGATCGGACATGTCCGCGGAAACTGGTCTGCGGACCAGTTTCAGCGGACATGTCTCCTCGTGTGTACGTGGCCTATGTGAGCGTCCTGACTCTCATGTAATCCAAGGGAGGGGGCGAGCACGACACTCCACACCAGGGAGAAAGCCTTGCATGAGTTACAGACAGAAGAACAGGAAGTGAGGATTTCTCAGAAGAAAAAAAGGACATTTAAAAGCAAAATGGAAGGATGAGGTAAGTGAAGGAGGACTGCGCTAAGGTAAAGGAAGCTATTTAGGGGAAAAAAATTGTACCTTTACAATCCCTTTAATTGAACAAGCTGAAGTTAAAAGCTGATTGGTTACTTTGCACTGCTGCACCAGATTCTTGTTCATCAGTCTTATGCCCTGTACACACGATCGGTTCATCCGATGAAAACGGTCTGATGGATTTTTTCATCAGATATTCGATGAAGCTGACTTTCATCAGTCGTGCCTACACACCATGGGCCTGATTCAGGTAGAGTTAGGCTGGAGTATCAGTGATACTCCAGCCTAGCTGTCACTTTAAGCCGGCGTTTTTGTTTTCTGTAACCAGAAAACAAGAAACGCCGGGTTGGAGTTCCGATGCGAGCGGCGTAATTGAATTTCGCCATCGCATCGCAACTTTAATTTAAAAATGGCGCTGGGGGCGTTCCCGCTGATTTACGCCGAAAAAATATGTTAATCAGCGGGAATCGGCAATTCACGATCGTATTCGGGCGCGACGCAGTGACTTTCCGACGTTTCCGTAAGCGATACGCGGCGTAAAGATAAAGCAGCCCCCTAGTGGAGTATCCTATGTTAAGTATAGGCGTCGTCATCACGTCGAAAAAAAAAAATTTGCGTCGCTTGCGTAAAACGTCCATGAATGGGGATTTGACGTCATTGACGTTCACTGACAGAATTTGGCGCATGCGCACTGGGATGCATTGACAGTCGACGCATGTGCAGTACGTTCGCCGCGGGATCGCGCTTAGTTTGAATACTACACGCCCCGTACCCGCCCAATTTGAATTCCGCCGGCTCATTTTCGATACGCTGCCGCAACTTTAGGAGCAAGTGCTTCATGAATAACAGCACTTGCTCCTAAAAGTAACGTAAATGGGAAGCGTTACTCCAGATTAAAGATTCGCCCATCTACCTGAATCTGGCCCCATCAGTTACAAAAACGTTTGTGTCAGAATGCGGTGACGTAAAACACAACGTGCTGAGAAAAATTAAGTTCAATGCTTCCGAGCATGCGTCAACTTGATTCTGAGCATGCGTTGATGTTTAACCAATGGATTTCCCCACAGACAATCGCTTTTTTCTATCGATTTTTTAACCATCAGATAATTTTAAATCAGGTTCTAAGTTTTTTCACCGATAGGAAAAAAAACGACGGGGCCCACACACGATCGGTTCGTCCCATGAAAACGGACTGTTTTCATCAGACGAACCGATCGCGTGTACGCGGCATTAGTATGTCTCCCCCCCTTAGTTTATTTATTCAAAAAAAATATGCGTTTGATAAACAGCTGCACAGATATTGTACAATATAAAAACTTACAACTGCCACCATTTTGCAGGGACTCTGCTTTCAGAAAAGATATGATTGTTTACAGTAACTTGTAGCAAAAAAAAAAATGCACATTTTAATGTTCGTGAAAAAAAAAATGTCCTGGTGGAAAAGCAGTTAAAGATTTGAAGTATCAAAAAAATAAAAATGTTATTTTATAGAACAAAATGGAAATTGTTTATGATTAATGCTGGCCCTTGACCCCTTGAGGAACTACAAGTACCAGGGTATCTCGCCAGCGCCAACATGACGAAGAGGGCCGGAGCCGCTAATCCTTAATGAACGCGCCCTACACACCCATATTCATGAGCACATATAGACTTTTCTGTTCTCGCTCCTCTAATTGCTGCACTAAACACTTCCTCTCCCTGACGGCAAACGTTTCAGATGGCCGTAAGACGATTATTAAAGCGAAAGGAGGTGGATTACCCACAAGCGTCAGGACACAAGTAATGTAATAATTGCCTAAAATGTTTCCAGATGTCGGGTATTTTCTATTTGCTTGTAATGTCAGTAATTAGACTCACTAAATGAAGTAGGCCCTTTTTCACAAACGCAGCTTTATTTTGTAGCTGAAACGCAACACTGACCAAGAATTTCCAGCATCATCGGCAGCCATTTTCCTGGCCGACAAGAGGTGACAGTTTTTTTGTTTTTTTTTTTAATAAAATTTACAATTGTGGGTATTGAAGACTAGTTTGTAGCTGCAGCAAGGAGGAAAAAAAAAAAAGTTTTCGAAAACTTTGACAAAGTATTAGTGCCCCCTGCTGGTGAGAACTGTGTATAACGTCACGGTGGTCACACAAACCACAAAAGTACTAAGATTGGTTTTCCAGTTTATAAAATGTACATAAAATGGTTTTGCACATTTTTTTTTTTTTTTTATGCATAATGGTAAAAAAAAAAAGCAATTAAAGAAACATGCGTATAAATGTTTTAGTCAGTAGTATTGAAGCGTGTGAGCCATCGATGAATGCAAAAAAATCAGAGGTTAACCACTTACAGACCGGAAGATTTTCCCCCTTCCTGACCAGGCCATTTTTTGCAATATGAACTGTGTTGCTTTAACTGACAATTGCGCGGTCGTGCGACGTTGTACCCAAACAAAATTGGCGTCCTTTCTTTCCACAAATGGATTTTTCTTTTGGTGGTATTTGATCACCTTTGCAGCTTTTATTTTTTGTGCTATTAACAAAAAAAGAGCGACAATTAAAAAAAAATGTATATATATTTTTTACTTTTTCCTATAATAAATATTCCCCCAAATTAAAAATTTTAATTCTTCATCAGTTTAGGCCAATATTTATTATTCTGAATATTTTTGGTAAAAAAAAAACAAAAAAAAAAAACGCAATAAGCGTATATTGATTGGTTTGAGCAAAAGTTATAGCGCCTACAAAATAGGGGATATATGTATGCCGTTTTTGTTATTATTTTTTTTTACTAGTAATGACGGTGATCTGCGATTTTTAGTGGGACATTGACATCGTGGCCGACAGATTGAACACTTTTTTGGGACCATTGACATTTATACAGCAATCGGCAAAAAATAGCCACTGTTTGCTGTATAAATGTCACTGGCAGGGAAGGGGCTATCAAGGGGTTAAATGTGTTCCCTGGGGAGGTGTTTCTAACTGTGGGGGGAAGGGGGCTGACTGGAGGAGGAGAGAGATCGCTGTTCCTAATCACTGTGTGAGGACATCAGCGCCCATGTGAACAAGGGTTTAAACTGTATATTGGTTGACAGGTTTGCTTTAAACATGACTTTCAATACAGTAAAGCAGTGGTGGCCAACATTCTCAAAATTATTGAAGGGCCTTACAAAAAAATTCACTGAATAGTCAGTGTCAGAGACAACAGACAACAGAATATAGTCAAAGACTATGGACGTGATACAAGAGATGGTCAGAGACTGTGGACATAATACAGGATCTGGTCAGAGACTTTGGACATTATAGAGGAGAGATTCAGAGACTGTGAACATTATAAATGAGGTATTTAGTGACTGTGGACATTATAGAAGAGATGGTCAGAGACTGTGAACAGAATACACAATATGGTTAGAGATTGCAGACATAATACAAGAGACGCTCAGAGACTGTGGATATGGCACAATAGATAGTCAGAGACTGCAGATATGATACAAGGGATAATCATAGACTGCAGACATGATACAAGAGATGGTCAGAGACTGCAGACATGATATAAGAGATGGTCAGAGACTGCAGACATGATACAAGAGATGGTCAGAGACTGCAGACATGATACAAGAGATGGTCAGAGACTGTAGACATGATACAAGAGATGGTGAGAAACTGCAGACATGATACAAGAGATAATCAGAGACTGCAGACATGATACAAGAGATGGTCAGAAACTGTGGACATGATACAAGAGATGACCAGACTGTGGACATGATACAAGAGATGACCAGACTGTGGACATGATACAAGAGATGGTCAGAGACTGCAGACATGATACAATAGATAGTCAGAGATTGTAGACATGATACAAGAGATGGTCAGAAACTGCAGACATGATACAAGAGATAATCAGAGACTGCAGACATGATACAAGAGATAGTCAGAGACTGTAGACATGATACAAGAGATGGTCAGAAACTGTGGACACGATACAAGAGATGACCAGACTGTGGACATGATACAAGAGATGATCAGACTGTGGATATGATACAAGAGATGGTCAGAGACTGTGGACATGATACAAGAGATGGTCAGAGACTGTGGATATGATACAGGAGATGGTCAGAGACTGTGGACATGATACAAGAGATGGTCAGAGACTGTGGACATAATATAAGAGATGATCAGAGACTGCAGACATGATATAAGAGATGGTCAGAGACTGAAGACATGATACAAGAGATGGTCAGAGACTGCAGACATGATACAAAAGATGGTCAGAGACTGCAGACATGCTACAGGAGAACCTCAGAGACTGTTATTATGTTATAGAAGTTGTTGGAGACTGGGGACATGCTTCAGGAGACAGTCATTGACTGTAAACATGAGACTGCTAGAAATCACAGGTATAGCAGAGCAATAAGCAAACACAGATTAGTGTCTGCAGGGGCCCCACTACAAGTGCCAAAGGGCCACAGGTTGGGCACCAGGGCACTAACGACTTTACCATTAGAAAAGCAGATACAGTGTTTTTCAACCCTTCTCAGCATTATGTTGTTTGCCATGGTATAGCAGGTATGATGTCTGTTATTATGACTCAATAAGCCTCTGGTGGTGAACATTTCTGTATGTAACAAAAAGATCTGCAAAATACAAATGAAACCTGGGAAAATAAAGATGTAGTGTCACGTTTCTTTATGATCCCTTCTCCACAGGAGGATGAGGTAAAGTAGATGGCTTGTGCCAGGGAATGTGTTTTACATTTCTTGTCCCCTCCCCGGCTCTCTCCCTCCACGGGAGACAGCGAAATTCAAAAGAAGAGTCGCAGAACCCCTCCTGAGCACGAACGCGTCATTTTCCAGACGCAGCATATTTCATTTCTTACATTAAAGATCTGTGCGCCAAGCGAACTGTGAGAGACCCGAGACTATCTGTCTCATATGCTGAATGCCAGACCCCCGGCTCCAATACAGAAGGGCCCGATTATGAACTCTGGAGCAAAAGTGGAGCCCTTGTCAAAAGAAACCAATATTTACGCCTTTTCTCTGTCATTGAGAGAAACCTGAAACCCGATTGGCTGCTATGGGCAATAACTGGAGTGATATATCATGACATTTGGAAAGAGAGGTAGGAAGCACTGCATCCAAAAGTAGATCAACCCCACAGTCTAGATTAGTGGTCTCCGAACTGTGGCCCTGGGGCCGGATGTGGCCCTTTGCTTGCCTCTATTCGGCCCTTGGGGCACTTTTCCATTCACAACTAACAATAATGATGGGGCACTATTCCACACACTGACACCAAGGATGGGGTGCTATTCCTCCCACTGATATCAACCATAGGGTGCTATTCCTTCCACTAAAACCAATGATGGGGCGTGGTTTACTTCCTTTGACGCTTGGGTATTTTCTACTCCCAATTGCCACAGTCCGGCCACCCTAAAGTCTGAAGGATAACAAACTGGCCCTTTGTGTAGAAAGTTTGGAGACCCCTGGTCTAGATCAGTGATTCTCAACCTTATTGAGACCAGGGCCCACCAAATTCCTCCAAAACCTTCCAAGCATAAAATGTATGTAAATACAAAATATGTACTGCAAGGATGGAAGACTATGGACGGGGCTGGGTGCCACTATAGGAGGATGGGGGTTCTAGAAGAAATTAAGGGACTCTGCATTAAACCTGGTAGCCCTGTAAGGATGCGGTTTCTGGTGGGGCAACTGTGGGGGATCTCCAGGAGGCTGGGGACTTTGCAGGATCACTGTGGTAGACTGTAGGGCCTTGCAGGGGCCGGGGGACACGATTGTAGGTTTGGGGCACTATAGGGAGGGCTGCAGCAAGCTAGGGAGCTGGTGGGCAGTCCAGGGGATCTGGGGGCATTGTGGAAGGTTGAGGGGCACTGCGGGCCACTGTGAAATGTTGAGGGGCACTATAGGAGTTGGAAGACACTGTGGGAGGTGAGGGGATTTTGCAGCTCAATGGATACCCAGAAGGAGAGAGGCTGCAGCCTGGCAGTGGACCACAGCCCAGTTGTTGGGTACCAATAGTAAGCTGGCAGCTCATAGACATGAAAGGACCTCTAGGGGTGCTTTAGAGAAATCCAAGAGGTATCTGAAGAAACAGGAGCTGCAGACCCAATTTAAAGAGTTTATTTATATCATAAAACATTAAAAGGACAAGCAAAAGCATTGCACAGGTTCTAGCTGGTCTTTTAGTCTTGGCTTAAATTGCTGGCAGGAATCGAAACAGCAAAAATAAAGTCAAACACAGGTCCTAGCCCAGGCGTCTCCAAACTTTCTAAAGAAAGGGCCAGTTTACTATCCTTCAGACTTTAGGGGGGGACTGTGTCCTTTTGGGAGTCGAACATGTCCAGAGGGAGTAAACAATACCATATCTTTGGTGTCAGTGGGAGGACTAATACCCCATAGTTGGTGTCAATGGAAGGAATTGCACCCTTTTGATGGTGTCAGTTGGAGGAATAGTGCCCCACTGTTGATGTCAGCAACAAAAATGATTCCCCATTTTTGGTGTCAGTGGATGGAATAGTGCCCCAAGGGCCGGGTGAAGGCAAGCAAAGGGCCACGTCCGGCCCCAGGGCCGCAGTTTGGAGACCCCTGTCCTAGACCATCTCCACTTTATTGATCTGTGTGCTTGTAGACTTAAAGGCTAACTGCACCTTTAAGACCATATATTACCCATATTTATGGTATATCATGTTAGATAGTGCTAAGCAAACCTCCACCCCCAAAATGGAGCCTTCTCTAACAGCATGTGGCGTTCTTCTCTGTAAGCCGCTGTGAGATTTGAATTTGGCACAAGATCAGAGATCTGTTGTCCAAGATCCAATCAGGGTACTCACCTATAATCCAGAAAAGTCCCCATACAGTACTTCTATTCTGCTACAAAACGCCCTCAGGCTGCATTCACACCTAGGCGTAGGCGATTTGCGGCGTTTTTTACCGCGATTTGCCGCGACAAATTGCGGCGTTTTTCCCCCGTGATTTGCCACGACAAAACGCAGTGTTTTTCCCCGCGGTTTTGTACAGGTCATTGGCATCAATGTAAAACGCCCAAGCCGCCCGATTCGCGCGTCAAAAAAGAGTCCGGGATTTGTTTGAAATTCAGGCGTTCTGCGTTTTGCATTGGAGATGTGAACCATCTCCATAGAGAATAATGTTATTTTTCCCCTCTAGCGTCTTTGGCCGCGTACACACGGCAGGGAATCTCAACGGGCAGAACACATCGTTCCGCCCGTCGAGGTTCCCTGCCGGCCGTCGAAATCGGCGACCCGCCCGTCAGGAATGGCAACCAGCCATTCTTCCGGGCGGGCCGTCGAGGAAATAGAGAGCGTGCTCTCTATTTCGGCTCGACGGGCTTCCCGACGGGAAGCTCGCCGAGACCGTACACACGGCCGAGGTCCTCGCTGGAATGTGCATTCCAGCGAGGTTCTCGCTGGTTTTCAGCGAGAACCTCGGCCGTGTGTACAGCGGCTTTGAGCGTCGCGCTTCAAGCAACAAAATACTCAGGTGTGAATGCAGCCTCAGTCTTCCAGGTTCTAAATTCATTCAGCACAAAAGACTAAGGGCATACCATGAATGAAGGGGCATCAGCATGGCACCCTTCATCCATAATGTATTCCTAAGGACAGTGGAGCTCAATGCATCTCCAAGCATGACTCCCTGCAGGGCAAAGATAAGGATTTCCCAGTACAAAAGTTCATATCACTTATGCTGCGTACACACGATCGGATATTCCGACAAGAAAAGTTCGATGTGAGCTTTTTTTTGTAAATTTCCGACTGTGTGTACGCTCAAACAGACTTTTTCCGTCGGAATTTCCAACAGCAAAAATTTGAGAGCTGGTTCTAAATTTTTCCGACAAGAAAAGTTCTTGTCGGAAATTCCAATCGTCTGTGTGCAATTCCGACGTGTAAAAAAACATGCATGCTCGGAATTTGACGCATGCTCGGAATCATTGAACTTCATTTTTCTTGGCTCGTTGTAGTGTTGTACGTCACTGTGTTCTTGACGGTCGGAATTTTGTGTGACCGTGTGTATGCAACACAAGTTTGAGCCAAAATTCAGTCAGAAAAAAAATCCACAGTTTTCTTGACGGAATTTCCGATCGTATGTACGCGGCATTAGAAGTCTTTTTACATCTTTATTGATTAAGAGCATCAAGTTAAGCCAACGCGTTTAGGTGGTCCCTCTTCCCCAGGGCTGGAGCAGTGAATATAACTAGAATTACAGTGAGATACAATAGGAGACCCATATTAGGACTTGATCAAGACAATCAAATATTCCCGACATTACGAACTGCGGCCATGGCTTCCATCGCCACTATAGCCAAAAAAGGAAGCGAGAGGAAATTCCTCCAAAAAGAAGGAATCCCTGGTTGTCACCAGAACTAGTGTTTCTATTGAAAGATCTCCTGTTTTGGTGACAACCCAAAATTTTGAGTTTTCTTTCACTTTCAGTGATTACAGTAAAACAGGACAAATAGACCCCTTTCACACTGGAGCCGCCTGAGCATTAGCGGTTTAACCACTTCCATACAGGGCACTTATACACCTTCCTGCCTAGACCAATTTTCAGCTTTCAGCGCTGTTGCACTTTGAAAGAATTAGGCGGTCGTGCTACACTGTACCCAAACTAAATTTGTATAATTTTGTTCCCACAAATAGAGCTTTCTTTTGGTGGTATTTGATCACCTCCTGGGATTTTTATTTTCTGCTAAAAAATAAATAAAAAGACAACATTTTGAAAAACAAATGCTTTTTTTTTTGTTTCCCTTACAAAACTTTGTAAATAAGTAAGTTTTCTCCTTCACTGACGGGCACCGATGAGGTGGCACTGATGAGGTAGAATTGATGGGCACTAATATGCAGCACTTATAGGCGGCACTGATAGGTGGCGCAGATAGGCGGCACGAATGGGCGCAGATAGGCAGCACAGATGGGCACAGATAGGCGACACGGATGGGCACAGATAGGCGACACGGATGGGCACAGATAGGCGACACGGATGGGCACAGATAGGCAGCATGGATGGGCACTAATAGGAGGCAATGATGTACTGTATTATATTGTACTTATGGATGCCAATCAGTGCCAAACAACAATGCCTGCCAATCAGTGATGCCCATTATGGGCATTAATTGGCATCCAATGTAGGCACTGATTGGCATCCCTGGTGGTCTAGGGTGGCATAATCGATCAGCACAAACCCCCCCTGTCAGAAGAGCAGCTGATCGGCTCTCCTCTACTCGCGTCTGACAGACGCGAGTGAGGAAAAGCTAACTGGCTCTTCTTGTTTACATCGTGATCAGCCATGATTGGACACGGCTGGTCACATGGTAAAGAGTCTCTGTGAGAGACTCTTTACCTAGATCGGTGTTGCGGGGTGTCAGACTGACACCCTGCAACAATGACCGCCGCGATGCACACCCCCGTCATATGACGTCCAGTCAGGATATTGAGACCACTTTGCCACCGTCATTTTGTAATAGGGCGGGCGGCAGATGGTTAAGCGCCACTTTACCACTGTTTAAGTAGCCATTTTTGGCCGCTGTCGCAGCGCTTTTAATCCCTGCTTGCGGCCGAAGAAGGGGGTTAAAAGTGCCGGCCATTTTTTGGCTTTGGAAGCACCGGACATTCATTTCAATGGACAGGGGCGTTTTGGGAGCGGTGTATACACGGCTCACAAACCCCCCCCCCCAAAGATGCTGCTTGCAGGACTTTTCCTAACATCCCACAGGCGCACCTCCACAGTGAAAAAGTAACACTGAAATGAATGGGAAGCGGTTTTCAGGCGCTATTTCTATCGCTAAAATGCCTGAAAACTGCCTTGGTATGAAAGGGGTCATAGAGAGGGCAAATCTCCCTAATTGGACCCAGATAGCATTAAAATGTCTCTCCTGTCTATCCAGAACTAAAAAAAAAGTTTTGACTTTAGTTTAATTGCAGAGGCAGACTTCTATTTACTTTAACTGCATTCCTTTATATGCAGAATGTTCACCTGAGATCCAATGGAGTTGCTGGAAAGCCGGTCAGAAGTTGCGTTTTGCGTTGAAGTTTGAGTAGTGCTATGGAGATATCTTATATACAAAGCCCGTCTACATGAGCTGTAAGGGAGAGTTCCTTCCACTACTGCAATGAGGAAATGTTTAATGATGGAATAGAACCACGTTACCATCAGCCCAGTGGCGGGGTGTCATTTTCACACTTTTCTATAGCCAGCTCTATTTTATGGACACGCTGAAAGTTCTGTATAAAACGATTCGTCCCATCACAAAACATCTACAATGAGACTGGACATTGTGGGTCCCCAGTGCACTGCGTTCTGGAATTCTACACGCTTTTCTGTGCCACAGGTTACATGTGCTATTCATTCCCTGCAAAGGTATTTTCCCCAATATAATTCAATTACAATCCGCCATTCTGCACTGAAATCATTTCAAGACCATCCTGGGCACATTTGTTTCCGATTACAGTCTGCGACTCCGGGAAACGTCAGGAAAGCTCAGCCAGTGATAGCAACCATGTTGGATGAATGACGCACAAGCAACATGAGAATGAGAATGAAAATCTGATTGGGTGCTGTGGGTGGCTGAAGTTTATACATTCAGGGCCAGATTCGCAAAGCAGTAACGTGGGCGTATCTCGAGATACGCCGCGTAACTTCTAGGATGCGCCAGCGTATCTGTTTTCTGTATTCTGAAAGCAAGATACGCCGGAAATTGTGTTTAGATACGACCGGCGTAAGTCTCTAACGTCGTCGTATCTTAGTTGCATATTTACGTTGGCCGCTAGGTGGCGCTTCTGTCGTTTTACGCGTCGAATATGCAAATCAGCTAGATACGCTGATTCCCGAACGTACTTGTGTCCAGCGCATTATTTTTACGTCGTTTGCGTAAGCGTAAATCCGGCGTAAAGTTACCGCTGCTATATGAGGCGTACGTGAGGCGTAGGTAATGTTAAGTATGGAAGTCGGGACAGCGTCAAATTTTCCGTCGTTTACCTAAAACGTTTGCGAATAGGGCTTTGCGTAAGTTACGTTCACGTCGAAACCAATGAGTATTTGCGGCGTAATTTTGAGCATTTGCACTGGGATACGTCCACGGACGGCGCATGCGCCGTTTGGAAAAAGCGTCAATTACGTGGGGGTTATGATTCATTTACATGGATCACGCCCCCTACATGCCTATTTTGAATTAGGCGCGGTTACGTCGGCCCATTTACGCTACGCCGCCGTAACTTTGGGCGCAACTTCTTTGAGAATACTGAACTTGCGTCCAAAGTTGCGGCGGCGTAGCTTAAAATGAACTGCGCATGCGTCGGGATGTGGACTATCCCCGTGCGCATGCGCACAACCACGTCGGAACAACTGCCTAAGATACGCCGGATCACTGTGTACGCCGTTAACATAACCTACGCCCAGCCAGACCGACGTCAGCCCATATTCACAGACATCCCAACGTACAATACGTAGGCTTGTGTTCCCTGGTCCATACCTTTGCATGGGTTGTGCCTCATCTATGGGGAATAGCTTTACGGCGGACATAAAACGTACGCAAACCGCTTAAATCATGCGCCGGGCGCAAGTACGTTCATGAATCGCCGTATTTCCCTCATTTGCATATATGAATGCCTAATCAATGGGAGAAGCAGCATACGTCCAGACCATATTTGCGCCCACGCCACGTAGGCGTAAGTAAGATACGTCGGGGTTGGATGGCCTATTTTTAGGCGTATCTTGGTTTGTGACTCTGGCGCACACAGCCGCCTGGCGCATATTTACGCTACGCCGGGAAAAGGTGAGTTACGTCGGCGCAAGTGCTTTGTGAATCCGGGCCAGTATATTTAGAGATGTGACATAGTATTGGCCCCCTTCCTGATTATTTTTTTTTGCGTATTTGTCACACTTAAGTGATTTAGATCATAAAACAAATTGTAATATTACACAAAGATAACCCCAGTAAATACAAAATGCAGTTCTTAAATGATGATTTCATTTATTAAGAGAAAAAAGCTGTCCTTACCTTCCCGGGCCCTATGTGAAAAAGTAATTGCCCCCTCCCCCTTCCAGGCTAAGTCATGAACTGTGATTAAAGCGGAGGTCTGCCAATTTTTTTTGTTTCTTTTAAGTCAGCAGCTACAAATACTGCAGCTGCTGACTTTTAAAATAAGGACACTTACCTGTCCAGGGATCCCAAGATGTCGGCACCCAAAACCAATCTATCGCCCGGCTCTCGGGGGCTGCCGCTGCCATCTTTGTTGAGGGAATCAGGAAGTGAAGCCGCAAGGTTCCCTACTGCGCATTGCGTGACTGGTTCCTGCTGTCTTCTGGGACCTATGTGTCTCCCAGAAGACAAAAGGGGGACAAAGCAAGTCAACAAGCAGGCAGGTGTTCTGTCAGGAAGCAGGTGTTCTGTCAGGAAGCCATCTGAATATGCAATCTTGGTATACCCGCACGTGTCCCCAGAATCCATCAGAGATTCCCCATCATATCAGAATCCCTCCCCCTTCACACCAGAGTTTCTCCCTTCACACCAGGTCTTCAGATCAGAGGTTCCCCCTTCACATCAGGAGGTCCCGTCGTCACATCAGAGCCCCCCCCCCTTCCAACCATAGATTACCCCCTTCACATCAGAGGTTCCTCTATCACATCAGAAGCCCCCATTTAGGTCAGAGGTTCCCCTATTACATTAAATGCCCCTTATCACATGAGAGCCCCTCCTTCATACCAGAGGTTCCCCCATCTGATCAGAGCCCCCCTACTTTAAATCAGAGTCCCCCCTTCACATCAAAGATCCACCTATCACATCAGAGCCCTCCCCCCATCAAGTCAGAGTCCCCCTTTTACATCAAAGGCCCCCCTACATATGAGAGCTCCTCATCACATTAGAGGTGGCCCTTCACATCAAAAGCCCATTATACATGACCCTCCCCATCACATCAGAGTCTCTTCATCACTGAGTCCCCCCCAATTACAGAGCACCCCCCAGTCACCCAGTCCTCAACAGAGCCCACCAGTCACAACATCCCTACTTCACATTGGAGTTGTGGCACTCAGGTTGGGAAACATTGGCTTAAGATGAAGGTTGTGTGTGGTTATCATGCAGAGGAGTGCTGGGAAGGTCGGTGTCAGTGGGTGGATGAGGCCATTACACAGATACAGATTTGCTTTGTATGAGTCACGTGATGACGTCTCTCTAAGTAGAAATCAACATATTTTATTTTAGCGCCCTGCGTTATACGGCCAGTTTACGGGAAGACTGAGCTCTGCGGATTTCTTTATTCATGGAGGAAAAAAAAAAAAGGCAAGATAAACGTTATAAAAATAACTTTATCCAGACCTCTCCGCGCTACACGCAGGATGGTCTTGGTGGGACTGTGATCATTTAGAAGATATAAGGGAGAGCAGACAGAAAGTCTGGCCAAAAGTCAGAGACAGCTAAATCCATCACCTGCATGACATCACCGCCTCCCTGTGGGGACATCACACCTTACCCGGGACACAACCATATGTGCAATCCGCAAAATCACAAACATGTGAGTTTGTTACTGAACACACGATCCGTACCTGGTAATGATCGGCCCCGATATTCACTTCTACACCGAGAAAGGGCTCCAGTGTAACACATATAGAGCTATCCAGCCAATGTACAGCACAGCAACTAAACACTGACCTAAAGGAGAACTAAACTATTCAAAAACTGTGAGCAGGCAGCTCTTTATTGCAGGGGACACATGCAACGTTCCTTCTGCGACAACAAACACTTACCTGCCTGCTGGCAATCTTTTTTTCGGTTGTATATAAAACAAACACTAGAGGGCGCCTCCATCTAAATGTAGCAATTTTTTTAAAAGCATAAAAGACAGAAAAAAATTGGATCAAGGCTTGTCATAAATCCATATAGGGGGGGCGTGGTCTGGACATGGCCGAGTGAGGTTGCGCTTTTGCAGAGCTCCCGGCCCCGGACCCCGCTAGACGGCCAAATCGAGTGAAATATCGGCATGTACTCGAGCAAAAAGTACAAGACTAGAGCAGTCACGAAGGGGACACCCTCAGGCAAAAAATCGGGAGAAATCCAACGCTATTTTCACCTACTTCAGGAGATCTCCCCCGGAGCCAAGGCTACAGCGCCGAGAGGCCCGCCACGTGGAGCTGCACAGTGTCCCCATCTGCTGGAGACGAGCCCCCCCCTACCCGGGGACTCCACTTTACCTCCGGATCCCCCCTCTCCTCCCCGAGGTCTATCGGGAGCCATGGCCATGATGCTACCGCAAGAAGGGAGCCTACCTGACCAAGACATCAGGACGCTGTTGCAGGCCCTGCCCACCCGATCGGACATCGAATCCCTGATCCTCCGCTTAGAGGAGACCCATCGCCGCGATATCCAGGAGGCGAGGGGTGAGATCTCAAGCATTGGCGACCGGGTGTCCTCGGGAGAGTCGGCAGTCGCGTTGCTGGAGAGCCGGGTCCTCGCTTTGGAACGTTCCCGCGACCAGCACCGGGAGGCGGCGGTGACGCTCCAGCTCAACCTGGAGGACATCGAGGACAGGAGCCACCGCCATAACCTTCGGCTCCGCGGCATCCCGGAAGACACAGAAGCCGGAGACCTCGGGGAGCTGGTGAGAGACCTCTTCCGAACGATCCTGGAGGACCCGCAGGCAGACATTTTACTCAACAGGGCGCATAGAGCGCTGGGCCCTAGATCCCCAGACCCTGATAGGCTGCGAGATGTGGTGTGCCGCCTTCACAGATACATGCAAAAAGAGGACATCCTACGCCGGGCTTGGGACTTCGGCGACCTGGAAGTAGCGGGCTCCCAGATCAAGATACTGCCAGACCTTTCCGGGGCGACCCTGAAGCGGAGGGCCCTGCTGAGACCCCTGCTGGAAGTGGCGAAACAGAAGAGCTGCACATACAGATGGGGTTACCCGTTCGCGGTGATGTTCCGGAAGGACACGAGTGCCTTCACCCTGCGGGCGACATCGGATCTCCCGGCGCTTTTCCAATTCCTGGCGGCGGAACCGGTGCCAGTTCCTGACTGGCTCCAGCTGCTTCCACGGACACAAGGCAGATCGGGAATCTCCGCCATCCGGGGACCGATGCCCCCCCGCCGACAGAGAGGCAGACGCAGGCAGAGAGAAGCCTCGGGTGACGCACCTGAGTAGGCCGTTGGCCACTTTCTCCTGGTGCCGCTCCCCTGGCCCCCCCCGGATGACTCTCCCCCCTGCTCCTAAGGCTCCCCACCTTTACCAGGCTCTCCGCTGCAGTCCCCCCCCCCCAGCTGGTGACGGATCCCGCTCCTCCTGAGCGACCCACTCTGGCCCCGTACCTGCCTGACGGGGCTTGTGATGAAATGAATAGTTCCACCAATAGCTATGAGCCCTCAGTGTCAGGACCTTTCGCCGACCCCAGAATCATTGTTCCCCGGATGCCTTCTACTCGCTTGCCCCCCCCCCCCTGTAGGCCTCTGCCCCACCATCCTGAGACTCATACCTGAGAGAGAGGCCCTGGGACCTAGAACCCCGCTCACGGCAAGACGATTGATTAGAGGGGAGGCGAGAGGGATGGTTTTGGGCCCCTTCCCCCCCCCCCCCTATGCTTGGGGAGAAATGGAGCCGCCATGTGGAGACATCCCTGATTTGCCCCCCCCCCCCATGGACTGAACAAGGGGGTGTTGGACTACCCCCAAGGGTCATGAGGGAGCTGAAGTATATTCCTGTGTCTCCCGCCGTGTACTGTTGCCCCCGCCGGGACGTAGATGTACCCCGCTACGACGGGTGATCCCCCCCCCCCTGCTGGCTGATCAACCCCCCTGTCTATTGTGTTCTTCCCTTGGTTTATTTTCATTTCTATTTTGTTTACCCGAGAGAAGGGGGATGCAGACAGGCGGGAGGCGGGACAGTCGGGGAGTTGGGGTTTATGGTGGAGGGGAATCCGCCACCGTAACTGAAACCGGCGCTGACACTGACACGGGCCCTGATACTGGCACCACTACTGTTGTAATAACGGGTATGCTAGACCACACAGGGTTTACCGCCCAGCTTACCTGGTGATGGGGAGTTACTCAGCCTCCTAACCCGGGGATGCCATGTCATGATGGGGGGCGCACAAGAAGGTGGGCTAGGGTGGCACCAACCTGGGATACTGTTAAGCCCTGTTTACCTTGCACTTCTCTCTATGTATTGGCTCTTAGTTTGTACCGTGTATTTTGTACTTTTTTTTTTTTTTCTCTTTTTTTTGATATTATCTGTTTGAAATGAGTCTTGAGTACTGAATGCTAATGTTCCATCACAGGTTGTCTGAACTAATCAGACTTCTTGGCTCTTTCTATGTTGTTGTATAATTACCTTGCCGTAAATACTTATAGCTTTATGTCTGGCCGGTGGAGGGGCGAGGGAGCCGGGAGCTTGCTCTCTGGTTCCGTCTACCCAACACCCCAATTAGGACTGCGCTCATCCCCCAGGACTCCCCTGGAGAGCGTTTTAGCTACTTTGGCCTATTTAGTTACCTCACAGCTGCCCACACTAAGGACAGCTTCCTAACTTCCCACTTATCTACGAGGTGGGCCACTACAACCCACTTCCCTTTGACCCTCTCCCCCCACCACTGCTTCTCTACCCACCTCCCGAGGGGCTTTACACCCCCTCTTCCCTAAACCCGCGGACATGGACGAGTTACATGTGATCTCTCTCAACGCTAAAGGCCTAAACACGCCTGAGAAGCGACGGATGTTGCTCCATGATATGCGGCGCGCGAAAGCGGATGTCGTGTTTCTGCAGGAGACGCACTTTAGAGACGGCTCCCTTCCTGTACTCAGGAACCGTTACTACCCACATGCCTACCACTCAGCGTTCGCCGAAGCCAAATCGAGAGGAGTGTCGATTCTCATATCGGCAAGGGTTCCGTGGACTTACATAGATGCAAAAACAGATCCTCAGGGCCGTTTTCTGTTCCTGAAGGGTCGAGTGGGAGAGACCAGGTTGACCTTTGGGAACCTCTATGCGCCGAACGCCCAACAAGACACATTTATCAAGCGCCACATAGAGTGGCTTGCGGGTTACAGGGAGGGGCAGTTGATAGTAGGAGGGGACCTTAATGTACCGCTTACGCCGACGGAGGACACCTCCTCCGGCAACTCAAGTATCTCGAGAGATACGCGCAAGCGTATCGGAGCCACCCTCCACTCCGCCCAGTTAATCGATGCATGGCGCCTCCTACACCCAGGGGAACAAGACTACACTTTCCACTCGAGGCCCCACCAGCCATACTCCCGCATCGACTATTTTCTGATCCCCCACGAACACCTACAGGCGATCAGAGAGGTTACCATAGGGTCCATAACTTGGTCGGACCACGCACCGATCAGCCTCCGCTACACCATCACAGACATTTACGCGACTCAGAGGCCACCTTGGCGGTTAAACGAAGGTCTCCTTCAAGACCCTGAGACTATGGCTGACGTAGTCAGAGAAATTGGACTTTACTTCAAGTCCAATGTTACCCCCGATAGCGGTGCGGGAGTGGTCTGGGAGGCTCACAAGGCGGTAATAAGGGACGTCCTCATTAAGCACGGGGCGCGTCTAAAACGGGAAACTAGACCAGCTGCTGCGAGAACTGCAGGACCTGGAGTCCAAACATAAACAGACGCGGAGCTGGATAGCGTCCAAGCGAAAATCACAGACTTTTGAGCTTTAAGGCTAAGGCGGCTTTACAGATTTGCAGAAAAAAAATCTACAAGTCCGGGGACAAGTGTGGCAGACTTCTGGCCCAAACGCTACGGTCACAAAAACAGCTGTCATACATCCCACACATTATGACGAGTAGGGGACAGAGAGCTACGCTCCCCCGTCATATCACTGAAGAATTCAGGTCCTACTACGAATCCCTATACAACCTGCCCAAGACTCCCCATACCCAGCTCGCAACAGCTAAATACATATCTGACTCCGCTATGCCTTCCTTGCCAGTAGACGACAGGAACTCATTGGAGGACCCTATTACCCTGCTAGAGCTGCAGTCGGCCCTTAAGACCACTAAACTAGGTAAAGCCCCCGGCCCGGACGGCCTCTTACTACAAAACCCTCTTCCCAGCTCTAGGCCAGCACATGGTAAATCTCTTCAACGACCTGGGCTCGGGAAAAACACTACATGGGGACACTTTAAAAGCACAGATCTCAGTCATTCACAAAGAGAGCAAAGATCTGACGCAGTGTGGTAGCTATCGCCCAATTTCCCTTCTAAACACAGACCTCAAGCTCTTCACCAAACTCCTGGCCAACAGACTACAACGACATCTCCCGCACCTCGTCCATCTGGACCAGGTGGGTTTCGTGCCAACCAGGGAAGCCAGGGACAACACGACTAAGGTCTTGAACCTCCTACACATTGCAAACGTCACCAAATCACCCTGTTTGTTCCTGGGCACGGATGCGGAAAAGGTGTTCGACAGGGTCAACTGGGAATTCATGTTCGCTACTCTTGACCATATTGGGCTGGGAGTCAGGATGGTGAACTGGATATCGGCGGTATACGCCGAACCGACAGCCAGAGTCAGGGCAAACGGGGTTCTCTCCGAACCTCTCCCAATAACCAACGGTACAAGACAGGGTTGCCCTTTGTCGCCCCTCTTGTTTGCCCTGTCCCTGGAACCCTTCCTCTGTCATGTTAGGATGAACCCCGACATCTCTGGCATAGAGGTCACTGGCATACAACATAAGGTGTCGGCCTACGCGGATGACCTGCTGTTCTCCCTGTCGAACCCAGCCGCGTCCCTACCTGCCCTGATGTGTGAGTTTGACGCGTATGGACAGGCCTCTAACCTGAAAATAAATAAAAGGCTTTCGGGGACCTGGCGCTCCCCGACATCCAGACCTATTACCATGCAGCACACCTGAGCAGACTATTAGATTGGTGCCGACATTCCGACACCAAGTTGTGGTCCCAACTTAAACAGTCGCAGAGTGCAGTCCCCTTGTCTAGAGCCCCCTGGTGCCTGCCGTACCTCCCGCCTAGCCTGAGGAGCCACCCGCTGATCGGTAATACGATCAAGATTTGTGCACGCTTGCTGGAGCGCCCTTCCCTCTCGTCCCGCGGCTCGCTCCTGAGACCCATTTTGGGAGATCCTCGGTTCGAGCCAGGCCTGAATGACAGGCCCTTCTGGGCCCTGCGAGAGGCAGGTCTCCACCAGGCCTCCCACTTTAGTATAGGCGGGCGATGGTGTTCACTAGCGGAGCTCTTGGACCCGAACGGCAGGTTCCGTCTGGATTTTATGAGAGCTCTGCAGCTGAGCCACTTCCTGACCGACCTGCCCCCCCGGGAGATGCAGACAGGATCCGGTCGGAGTTTGAGGTGCTTTGCGAGGAAGATGGGTCGCTACCACACGCACTGTCCCTAAACTACGGCATACTTACTACCCCGTCTCGGGGGTTTCAGCTGCCAGCCCTCCTTAAGTGGGAAGGTGATCTGAACTGCCGGTTCTCCGAGACTCAGAGACAGAAAATTCTTAGGTTCGCACACAAGTCCTCCCTCTGCACCAAAACTCAGGAGACAAATTTTAAGCTCCTCACGCGTTGGTATAGAACACCGGACCTGTTGCATACGTTTTTTCCAGCAACGACGGATCTTTGCTGGCGATGCCACGCGGATAAGGGGACTATCCTCCATATCTTCTGGTCCTGTCCTCGACTTAGGAGTTTCTGGGGGAGGTCCACAGGATAACGCAGCTATTCACAGACCGCCCTGTACCGTTCGACCCAGCCTACTTCATTTTACACGCAAGTGACGTACCCGTCCGGATCTATAAGACCTCGATCGTGCTACACTTGTTAGATGCAGCGAGGACTTGTATCCCGGCTTTATGGAAGACCACACACCAGCCGACCATTACCGCATGGCTTAAACGGGTAGACGAGGTAGGCAGACTAGAAGACCTGATCCTAACACGTCAAAACAGACAGGAACAGTTCACAAAGACCTGGCAGCACTGGTATCTCTTTAGATACTCCAGCGAAGGGCAACGACTGAGGGAGGAAGCGGACCCAGACAGGCTGGCCCCGAGCCAGCCCGCACCTGCCTCAGACTAGATCCCAGCCGCATTCTTTGAGAAACTCTTCTACATGCTAACACCTCTTGTTGTAAACGGAAAAAGGAGGGTTCGGTCCTGAGAGGCCACGACCTACCTATAGGATACACCCGGGGCATAGACGTCCCGGCCCTAGCTCAGATGATCATTACCTAGGTGTGTGCAATTGTGTTAGTCATAGCCACGTTTTTGCTGTATTTGCATGTACTGTTTGCACTGTGGCCCGCTTGGGCTGTTCCCTCTGTTATAAATAAAAAAAATTGAAAAAATAAATCCATATAGACCTCCATAGGATCATCGTGAGGCTGCAGAGCTCGGCAGACAAGCGGCTGGCTGAAGTAGAGTTCTTGGTGGCAGTACAGCTTGTTTTTGTTTTATATACAGTGGAACCTCAGTTTACGAATAACGTGGTTAACAAGCGTTTTGAATAACGAGCAACTTTTTTTTTTGAGTCCTGAGAGTGTTGTCTCGCAAAAGCAGAATTCAAGCTAATGTGGTGTGCAGTACCGCATTTGGCCAGAGGTGTGGGGGCGCCGGTGACACTCGGAACGGTTTGGAGCCGTTCGCAAATAATCTGTTCTCGAGCTTTTCTGAAGGTTTCTGAGATCAGCCGAGCTGTTCCTGAGTATTTCTGAGGCTCTCCGGCGCCCCCCACCTCTGGCCACATGCAGTATTGCATGCCATAGACGTCAATGTGGAATGAATTATCTTCGTTTCCATTAAATTTTTTCGGGGAAACTCGATTTGATATGCAAGTACTTTGGATTACAAGCATTCTCCTGGAATGGATTATGCTCGTAATCCAAGGTTCTACTGTATCTGCATTAGGATATCAAGCCTGCACCAGGTACCGACACCTAGAGGTTGCCCTGGTGCGAACGTAAGCAGAGTGCCAGGGGGGGGGGGGGATATTGTATTGTTTCAGCCATCTACTGTTCACCAGTGCTGGGGGGGGGGGGGGTATTGTTACAGCCAGCCACTGACCACCAATGCTGGGGGGTTATTGTTAAAGCCAGCCACTGACCACCAATGCTGGGGGGTTATTGTTAAAGCCAGCCACTGACCACCAATGCTGGGGGTGTTATTGTTACAGCCAGCCACTGGCCACCAATGCTGGGGGGTTATTGTTAAAGCCAGCCACTGGCCACCAATGCTGGGGGGTTATTGTTAAAGCCAGCCACTGACCACCAATGCTGAGGGTGTTATTGTTACAGCCAGCCACTGACCACCAATGCTGGGGGTGTTATTGTTACAGCCAGCCACTGGCCACCAATGCTGGGGGACAAATGGAAAAAGAAAATATGGACAGCCGCACTCCAAAAAACCTTGATGGTTATTTAAAAAAAAAAAGGAAAACTGCACTACAAGTCACAGCACACAATACGGGAGTAAAACAGCTGACGTGTTGCGCACTATAAATTAGTGCTTAATCAATGCTGGGGGGGGGGGGTATTGAAACAGTCAGCCTCAGCACTGTCCATCAATGGGTGGTGGGGGGTTATTGTTACAGCCAGCTACTGATCACCAATGCTGTGTGGGGGGGGGGGGGGGGCGGGTATTGAAACAGCCAGCCACTGTCCCACCAATGCTGGGAGGGGGGGCTTTGTTACAGCCAACGACTGACCACCAATGCTGGGGGGGGTTATTGTTACAGCCAACGACTGACCAATGCTGGGGGGTTTATTGTTACCCAGCCACTGACCACCAATGCTGGGGGGGGGGGGGGCGGTATTGAAACAGCCAGCCACTGTCCACCAATGCTGGGGGGGGGGGTTATTGTTACTGCCAGCCACTGACCTTAATGCTGGGGGGGTTATTGTTACAGCCAGCCACTGGCCACCAATGCTGGGGGGGGGGGGGTTATTGTTACAACCCATATCTGACCACCACCAATGCTGGGGGGGTTATTGTTACAACCAACGACTGCTGACCACCAATGCTGGAGGGTTATTGTTACAGTCAGCCACTGACCACCAATGCTGGGGGGTTGTTAGAGAAAGCCACTGACCACCAATGATGGGGGGGGATGGGGGGGATGGGGGCACCAATGATGGGGGGGGGGGTTATTTTTTTTACAACATTACTGTTTTACACATGCACAGAGGGATTTTTTAATATTATTTAATACAACACATAACACAATTCTAGGGGGGGGGTTATTTTTACAGCCAGGTCTCGGACCACCAATGCTGGGGAAGGTTATTGCATTGTTTCAGCCATCCACTTACCACCAATGCTGGAGGGGTTGTTATACAGCATGACACAGACCACAATTCTAGGGGGTGTGGGTGTATTTTTACAACCAGCCACTAGCCACTGACCACCAATGCTAGGGGGGGGGGTGAGAGCTTATTGTATTGTGTCAGCCATCCACTGAATGGGGGTTTATAACAAAGGAGCCTGTTTAACTGTACAAGTTTATCAGGGGGCCTAACCCTTCCCCCGTTCAAAGACAGAAAATATATATATACCCACTTCCTATGAGCACAGGCTGTCATGGACCCACCCCCTCATCTCCCTTCACTTCCTGTCCCAGACAGCCAACAGGAAGTTAGAGGAAATCTCACAAATTGAGGGCTCGTTCACATGGACAGCCCCCCTGGCGCTACAAGCAGGCAGTTAAGCTGTGGTTTTACCACCCCCCCCCCCCCCCACTGCTCACCAGTACACAGAAATGCAGCTGCCCAGGCTTTCGTACGCAGGGGTAAAAATTAAATGGCATGTAGCATTTGGCGGGCGGTACAGCTGCTGAATACGCCTCATCCAAGTGAACAAGGCCCAGTTGTGGCATGGGGAGGGTCGAAAAGATGTAGCGACATATCGCCTGTCATACACCTTCTGAAAAGTGATCCACTGCAGATTGCTTTTCAGAGGGTGGGGCAGTAATAGCTGCATACATGAACAAGCCCTTGCTGTCCCCAATAGGAAGAGGTTTCCGTCTTGGTGACAAAGGTCATCAACACGGATAGAGGGGGTAATCTCTCCCAACCCCCCCCCCCCCCCCTCCCCCTAGGCTATGCATTTGTTTGTGCCTAGAAATACACTTTAAGGCAGAACTGGGGAAGAAAACGTCCCGTACCGCCCGTCTCTCCCGAGTAATGTGTCTCTGGTTTGTGTTGGGGGATTGATGGACAGACGTGTCTACAAATCATCCTCCCTCATGTGTCCTCATATAAATATTTAGGCTGCAATCAGTGAGCAGTTTATGGCTTCAGACCCCATACTAGAGGTTCTGGAAAAATAGACAAAAAAATATAAAAAATCAGCACTGTATAAAGAAGGAAGATTGAAGATAGGTGCTGTCCTCTTACAGCCATCCTAAAGAGGGATCCCACCCACAGACATAACCAGACCAGTGTCACCTGCCTCAGGTTTTCATGTTGTCACTGACCTCAAAGTGACCTGTCCAACCTACTTTTGACATTCCTACACAGATGGTGGATGGGCCAGTCCATTCTGTGCAAACCTGCTGATACAAACGACATTCACACTATGTCTGTAATATGGTTATGACTAAAGCCTTATAGGCTGAAAGCCATCAACTGACTTCATCTTATGACCAAGGCCTTAAAAGCTGAAACCCGTCAACTGAGTTCATCTTATGACCAAGGCCTTATAGGCTGAAATCCGTCAACTGACTTTATCTTATGACCAAGGCCTTATAGGCTGAAACCCGTCAACTGACTTCATCTTATGACCAAGGCCTTATAGGCTGAAGGCCGTCAACTGACTTCATCTTATGACCAAGGCCTTATAGGCTGAAACCCGTCAACTGACTTTATCTTATGACCAAGGCCTTATAGGCTAAAACCCGTCAACTGACTTCATCTTATGACCAAATACCTGAAGGCCGTCAACTGACTTCATCTTATGACCAAGGCCTTATAGGCTGAAGGCCGTCAACTGACTTCATCTTATGACCAAGGCCTTATAGGCTGAAACCCGTCAACTGACTTCATCTTATGACCAAGGCCTTATAGGCTGAAGGCCTTCAACTGACTTCATCTTATGACCAAGGCCTTATAGGCTGAAGGCCTTCAACTGACTTCATCTTATGACCAAGGCCTTATAGGCTGAAATCCGTCAACTGACTTCATCTTATGACCAAGGCCTTATAGCAGGGGTGTCAAACTGGTGGCCCTCCAGCTGTTGCAAAACTACAAGTCCCATGAGGCATTGCAAGGCTAACAGTTACAAACATGACTCCCGCAGGCAGAGGCATGATGGGACTTGTAGTTTCGGAACAGCTGGAGGGCCGCCAGTTTGACACCCCTGCCTTATAGGCTGAAATCCGTCAACTGACTTCATCTTATGACCAAGGCCTTATAGGCTGAAACCCGTCAACTGACTTCATCTTATGACCAAGGACTTATAGGCTGAAACCCGTCAACTCACTTCATCTTATGACCAAGGCCTTATAGACTGAAACCCGTCAACTCACTTCATCTTATGACCAAGGCCTTATAGGCTGAAACCCGTCAACTCACTTCATCTTATGACCAAGGCCTTATAGGCTGAAACCCGTCAACTCACTTCATCTTATGACCAAGGCCTTATAGGCTGAAACCCGTCAACTGACTTCATCTTATGACCAAGGCCTTATAGGCTGAATCCTGTCAACTCACTTCATCTGCGTTTGTCCACTGTGGCTTTTCAATAAAATTAAGAAATTTTAAGAGCAACAGCCGGAGTGCGGATCCTTTTTCCCATGACATTCACACTACAGCTTTTCATGGACACAAATATTGCGCATGTAGCACTCGTGGCGCCGTTCATTTACTGCGGCAGGTCGGCTCTTCTGCGCGAACCGACGTACCTGTACGACGGTCCGTGCAGGGCGGCTAGCGGGCGCAAATCCTGATTTGGTTTGCGAGAGTTGTCTGACAAAATGAGGAGGATTCAAGCCTCTGCGGTGTGCAGTACCGCATTTGGCCAGAGGTGCGGGGGCACCGGAGCCGATCAGAGCCTTTCGGAAATTCTCAGAAAGTGTCATTTGGGATCAGATTTGTTGCAGTCCCGCTACAAATTGCAGATCGCCGCCATTACCAGTAAAAACGATAAAAAATAAAAGTCCCTAAGTCTATCCCATAGTTTGTAGACACTATAACTTTTGCGAAACCAATCAATATACGCTTATTGCGATAATTTTATATGTAGAAGTATATATATCGGCCTAAACTGATAAATAATTTGTTTTTTTACATTTTTATTTTTTCTGGAGATGTATTATAGCAGAAAGTAAAAAAAAAAAAATTGTCGCTCTTTTTTTGTTTATAGATCAATAAAAAAAATAAAAAAAGCAGAGGTGATCAAATACCACCAAAAGAAAGTTATATTTGTGGGGGATAAGGGACGTAAATTTTGTTTGGGTGCCACATCGCACAATTGTCAGTTAAAGTAACGCAAAAAATGCCCCCGGTCATTAAAGGGGTGTTCCAGCCCTAAGTTGTGTTTATTAAAAGTCAGCAGCTACAAAAAGTGTAGCTGCTGGCTTTTAATAAACACTCACTTACCTGCTCCTGCGTTCCAGCGACGCGCCGACCGGGGCTCCGCTCCTCTGCCCCTCCCCGGCCGGCGTCTCTCCATCCTGACTGTGGGCACCCAGCCGTGACAGCCTTCGGCTTCACGCGGCCGGGCACCCACTGCGCCATGTGCGCGAGCCGTACTGCGCATGCGTGCGCGGCGCGGCTCGCCGCTGATTGGAGAGGCGATCGCATGGGACCTGTCAGTGTCCCATGTGATCGCCTACAGGGAGGGGGCTGGTGTAGGCGATTAAGCTTAATCGCCTAACCAGCCCCTCGGCGGAAGCAGGAAGTGGGACAGGAAGTCCCACTCCTACTGAAGCCCCCACTCCCCCCCCAAAAAAATTACATGCCAAATGTGGCATGTATGGGGGTGAGGAGTGGATTCAGAAGGGGTCATTTTTTTGGGTGGAACACCCCTTTAAGGGGTGAAAACCTTCCGGGGCTGAAGTGGTTAAATTATTTTATTGTTTTTCTCTTCAAAATTGGTCTTTTTTCGTTTACATAATAATAATAATAAAAAAAAAACAGCGGTGATTAAATGCCAAAATAAAATATGTTGTGTGCAAACAAAACGATAGGCACGTCATTTGTGTACAGCGTAGCATGACCGCACAATTACCAGTTAACCACTTGATACCCGCACGCCGTCATATGACGTCCAAAACGGGGACCTGTTATCCTGGGTGGACGTCATATGACGTTCTGGGCTTTGCGGGGGGATATCTCAATGATGCCTGCACCTAGAGGCATCATCGAGATATTAATTTTTTAGCGGTGGCGATCCTGCGCACCGTAAGAACAATCATAGCGACGGTTCCACCGCTAGATCATTCTTACAGGCGGCGGGAGGGGACATCCCCCCCTCCCGCCGCCATCCGGTGCTTCTCCGGGCTCTCCCGTCCCATCGGGGGCCCGGAGAGATGATCGCCGTCTGCACGATGTTTGCCATAGAGATGACTGGTAACCAGATGGTCACCGGTCATCTCTATGACCGTCGGAGGCCAGGGCGCGATGTGATGACGTCACGCCCGGGTCCCCGTAAGTAAACAAACCGCAATTGCGGCTAGTTTGAATGAGATCTGTGAATTTTTTTTCACAATCTCATTCTTTCCAGCCTGGAGGAGAGATGTGGGGTCTTATTGACCCCGTCTCTCTCCATAAAGAGGACCTGTCACATACTATTCCCTGTTACAAGGGATGTTTACATTCCTTCCAATAGGAATAAAAGCGATTGAAAAAAAAAATGTAAAAAAAAAAGCGTAAAAAATAAATAAATAAGTAAAATAAAAAATAAATAATAAAAAAAAATTAAAACACCCCTGTCCCCTGTAGCTCGCGCTCAGAAGTGTACACACACGTAAGTCCCACCCACGTATGTAAACATTGTTCAAACCACACATGTGAGGTGTCGCCGTGTGCGTTAGAGCGAGTGCAACAATTCTAGCACTAGACCTCCTCTGTAACTCTAAACTGGTAACCTGTAAAAATGTTAAAGCGTCGCCTATGGAGATTTTTAAGTAACGAAGTTTGGCGCCATTCCATGAGTGTGCGCAATTTTAAAGCGTGACATGTTAGGTATCTATTTACTCGGCGTAACCTCATCTTTCATATTTTACCAAAAAATTGGGCTAACGTTACTGTTTTGTTATTTTTTAATTTATGAAACCATTTTTTTTACAAAAAAAAGGCGTTTGAAAAATGATTGCGCAAATACGGTGCAAGATAAAAAAGTTGCAAGTCCCTAGGGTGTTTGCTAAATAAATCATATATAGTGTTTGGGGGTTCTGAGTAATTTTCTAGCAAAATAATGATGATTTGTACATGATGTAGGAGAGAAGTGCCGGAATAGGCCCGGGAAGGAGGTGGGTTTTAAAGCCCGGTACTGAAGTGGTTAAAGGAGCGCAGCCTGGTCAGGAAGGAAGGGGGAACTTTCTTCTGGAGCTGAAGTGGTTAAACATAACACAGGGGTGGGGGTGTGATTGAGCCCTTATCATATAATATATATATATATATATATATATATATATATATATATATCCAGAACATCGGATTCTCTTCCCCCTAAAATACTAGAACCCTCTCCCCTCCCCCCAGTCCTTATCAGCACTTCATGATCCTTCCGCCCATTTTGCGCTTAACTTGCGCCCTACATCCATCCTGCGCCCTACATCCATCCTGCGCCCGTTCTCTCTCCCTGGTGATCACATGACGCGGCCGCTTCGCCCTCTGCCGGGATTTGTCCCTCTCCGCGGCCCGTAGGTGGTTCGTATCTTGGCGGGAAAGTTCCCCGGTGACAGCTCAGAGCGGACATGGCGGAAGATGAGGAGCGGAGAGTGCAACGGATACAGGTACCGGAGAGGGGACACCGGGGACTTCCATATACGTACCGTATACCGGCTTCGTGTTCACTGTACGCGTCCTCCTCTCATAGATTCGCGTGTACACAGCGCCACCTAGCGCCGGATGCGCTACAGGCACCGAGCCGCTGAGTGTTGCGTGTACAGCGCCACCTAGTGGTTCAGTGTGGTCCGCACCGCGCTTGGTTCAGATTGCTTGTATTTGGCGCCCTCTAGTGGTTGTAATGAGCTCCTGTGTATACAGTAGTTTCATTCACTCTTTTTTTTTTTCTTTAACCATTTAAGACCCGGACCAGTATGCAGGTTAAAGTCCATGCGCTGGCGGGATGAAAAAAAATCTTCTGCAAGCTGCATCTTTGGAGCAGTACGAGGAGCGGTGTGTATATCGCTTTTTCACCGCTCCTTCCCATTGAAATCAATGGGACAGTGTGGCTATACCACCCGCAAACTGCGGCTGTAGGTTTGCAGGCGGTATTGACCCTTTTTTGACCGATAGCGGGGGTTAAAACCGCCGTGGTATCGTGGTAAATACGATGGTATAGGGGTGCTAAAAATCGTGTTGTTATACTGCCACGTACCTCCCGCGCCTAGTGTGAAAGGGGCCTAATGGCGGCGATCAGCTTTTTTTTTTTTTTTTTTTTTTTTTTTTTTGCGGGACTACGATACTGCAGTGGACACGTCGGACACCTAACAGACACTTTTGGGGGACCAATGGCAATATTACAGTGGTCTGTGCTAAAAAATATGCACTGTCACTTGACCAATGACACACGCAGGGAAAGGGGTTGACATCATGGGTGATCAAAGGGTTAACTGTTTTTTTTTTTTTGGGGGGGGGGGCACTTACTAATGGTGGGGGAGGTGCTGTGACTGGGGGAAGACAGAGATCCATGTTGATGCCTAGCAGAAACACAAGGGCCCGGATTCAGAAAAAAATTACGCCGGCGTATCTTCTGATACGCCGCCGTAAATTCAAATGTGCGCCGTCGCATCTTTACGCCGATTCAGAAAGCAAGATACGCTGAAAAACATGGCTTCAGCCGTCCGATGTAACTTGCCTACGCCGGCATATCGTGGGCGCATAGTTACGCTGGACGCATTCGGCGTTCCCATTAAAACGATGCAAATGACCAAGATACGCCGATTCAAGAACGTAGATGCACCTGACGTATTGATATACGCGATTTGCGTAAGGCGTATGACCAGCGTAAAGTTACCCCTGCTATAAGGCGCATGGAAGTCTGGAACAGTGTCAAATTTTCCGTCGTTTGCGTAAGTCGTACGCGAATAGGGCTGTGCGTAAGTTACGTTCACGTCGAAAGCATTGTGTATTTGCGACGTGACTGTGAGCATGCGCACTGGGATACGTCCACGGACGGCGCATGCGCCATTCGTTCGGCCCATCATTTGCATGGGGTCATGGCTCATTTTACTAAAACACGCCCACTGCCTGGCTAATTTGAATTACGCAGACTTGCACCGGAACATTTACGCTACGCCGCCGTAACTTAGGACACAAGTGCTTTGTGAATGCAGCACTTGCGTCTCTAAGTTGCGGCGTAGCGTAAAGAAGATACGATACACCGCTCTAAAGATTCGCAAATGTATCTGAATCCGGGCCAAGATCTCCATCTTCCCCCCTCATAGAATGGCGGCCTGCTTGTTCACATAGGCAGACCGCCATTTTGCTTCTCCTGTGAACGATCGGCGGATCCCGGTGGACCCGCTGCACCCCCCGCTGCACCACAAACCAGAATTCCATCGCTGTAAGGGTGGGAAAAACAAAGTAAACAGTGCAATGTGTCATAGCAACATATCACCCACCTCTCCCCACCCCCACACACTGCACCCCGGGACATACACATTATATCAGGCATGCTGGTGTGAACAAGCTATATGACTGGTAATCGGCCTACTATACAGCAGAGCTTAGATTAGGGGAGGAAGAAGCAGCAGAAAGTGCCAATCAGCTGTTCTGTGGTGCAAAGCGCATGCTGATAGGAGAAGAGATCAGAGAGATGAGCTGCTTATCTTTTCACTGTACAGTCACAGGCTGGGGGAGGGACACGACCTGTAAGTGATACTGAACTGTAGTTGAGAAAAATCAGATCTCCTGCCCTACTGTGCTGTGTGGCAGAGCTGTGTAAATATCAGGACTGGTTGGACAGATGCAAATCCTTCTGCAGGTATAGAGCACTGTGACATCGATCACCGTACTCCCCATGACAACACCTTCACCTGCTTTTCTCTTCAAAAGGATGGCACCATCTTTGTGCAGGAGTCGCCCTCTACTTCCTGGGAAGAGGTGCTGGTTAGGAGAGAAGTTGTGTGAATTCTGGTGCCTGTGCAGCACTTGCACAAATGTCTGATGCAGATTAGCCCCTGATGCAGCCTCTCGCCTTGCTACAAAGTTACTATGTACAGTACAGTCTGATCACTGGGGAGGGAGACTGAGGAAATGCTTGGTCCTGCCTGCAGCAGACTGATGACATCATCTGCCTAGGCAAAGTCTCTGGAGCTCAAGGATAGGTATTGCACCATAACATTTTTGGGAAGAATGTATTCCTGCAGACTTGTAAAGTTACTGAAAAGTTCACTTTAGGTTCTGTAAAGAATTGTGCACAATTTGTCAGTGATGATTATAACTGCAGAAGGTAAAATATCTTTATTCTTCTTATCCCCCCCCCCCCCCCCCCCCCCAGCGTTTGAAGGCGGCCGTTCACTACACAGTGGGGGGTCTGTGCCAGGATGTGGCAGAAGATAAGGAGGTTCAGTTCAGTAAACAGGCCATTGCTGCAATCTCAGAAATCACCTTCCGGCAGTGTGGTAAGTGACACCTTCACAGGGGCCTGGGGGTCACACTAATGTCAGGGTGGTATAATCTGGGCCTGGGGGGTCACACGAATATCAGGGTGGTATAATCTGGGCCTGGGATGGGGGGGGAGGGGGGTCACACAAGCATCAGTGTGGTATAATCTGGGTCAGGGGGGGTCACAATTATGTCAGTGTGGTATAATCTGGGCCTGGGGGGGTCACACGAATATCAGGGTGGTGTAATCTGGGGGGGGGGGTCACACTAATGTCAGGGTGGTATTATCTGGGCCTGGGGGGTCACTAATGTCAGGGTGGTAAAATCTGGGCCGGGGGGTCACTAATGTCAGGGTGGTAAAATCTGGGCCGGGGGGTCACTAATGTCAGGGTGGTATAATCTGGGCCTGGGGGGTCACTAATGTCAGGGTGGTAAAATCTGGGCCTGGGGGGTCTCTAATGTCAGGGTGGTAAAATCTGGTCCTGGGGGGTCACTAATGTCAGGGTGGTAAAATCTGGGCCTGGGGGGTCACTAATGCCAGGGTGGTAAAATCTGGGCCTGGGGTCAGGGTGGTATTATCTGGGCCTGGGGGGTCACTAATGTCAGGGTGGTAAAATCTGGGCCTGGGGGTCTCTAATATCAGGGTGGTAAAATCTGGGCCTGGGGGGTCACTAATGTCAGGGTGGTAAAATCTGGTCCGGGGGGGTCACTAATGTCAGGGTGGTAAAATCTGGGCCTGGGTGTCACTAATGTCAGGGTGGTAAAATCTGGGCCTGGGGGGTCACTAATGTCAGGGTGGTAAAATCTGGGCCGGGGGGTCACTAATGTCAGGGTGGTCAAATCTGGGCCTGGGGGGTCACTAATATCAGGGTGGTAAAATCTGGGCCTGGGGGGTCACTAATGTCAGGGTGGTAAAATCTGGGCCGGGGGGTCACTAATGTCAGGGTGGTCAAATCTGGGCCTGGGGGGTCACTAATGTCAGGGTGGTAAAATCTGGTCCGGGGGGGTCACTAATGTCAGGGTGGTAAAATCTGGGCCTGGGTGTCACTAATGTCAGGGTGGTAAAATCTGGGCCTGGGGGGTCACTAATGTCAGGGTGGTAAAATCTGGGCCGGGGGGTCACTAATGTCAGGGTGGTCAAATCTGGGCCTGGGGGGTCACTAATATCAGGGTGGTAAAATCTGGGCCTGGGGGGTCACTAATGTCAGGGTGGTAAAATCTGGGCCTGGGGGGTCTATAATGTCAGTGTGGTAAAATCTGGGCCTGGGTGTCACTAATGTCAGGGTGGTAAAATCTGGGCCTGGGGGGTCACTAATAGGGTGGTAAAATCTGGGCCTGGGGGGTCACTAATAGGGTGGTAAAATCTGGGCCTGGGGGGTCACTAATGTCAGGGTGGTAAAATCTGGGCCTGGGGGGTCACTAATGTCAGGGTGGTCAAATCTGGGCCTGGGGGGTCACTAATATCAGGGTGGTAAAATCTGGGCCTGGGGGGTCACTAATATCAGGGTGGTAAAATCTGGGCCTGGGGGGTCACTAATATCAGGGTGGTAAAATCTGGGCCTGGGGGGTCACTAATGTCAGGGTGGTAAAATCTGGGCCGGGGGGTCACTAATGTCAGGGTGGTCAAATCTGGGCCTGGGGGGTCACTAATGTCAGGGTGGTCAAATCTGGGCCTGGGTGTCACTAATGTCAGGGTGGTAAAATCTGGGCCTGGGTGTCACTAATGTCAGGGTGGTAAAATCTGGGCCTGGGGGGTCACTAATGTCAGGGTGGTAAAATCTGGGCCGGGGGGTCACTAATGTCAGGGTGGTAAAATCTGGGCCGGGGGGTCTCTAATGTCAGGGTGGTAAAATCTGGTCCTGGGGGGTCACTAATGTCAGGGTGGTAAAATCTGGGCCTGGGGGGTCACTAATGTCAGGGTGGTAAAATCTGGACCTGGGGTCAGGGTGGTATAATCTGGGCCTGTGGGTCACTAATCTCAGGGTGGTAAAATCTGGGCCTGGGGGGTCACTAATGTCAGGGTGGTATAATCTGGGCCTGGGGGGTCACTAATGTCAGGGTGGTATAATCTGGGCCTGGGGGGTCACTAATGTCAGGGTGGTATAATCTGGGCCTGGGGGGTCACTAATGTCAGGGTGGTAAAATCTGGGCCTGGGGGGTCACTAATGTCAGGGTGGTAAAATCTGGGCCTGGGGGGGTCACTAATGTCAGGGTGGTAAAATCTGGGCCTGGGGGGGTCACTAATGTCAGGGTGGTAAAATCTGGGCCTGGGGGGTCACTAATGTCAGGGTGGTAAAATCTGGTCCTGGGGGGTCACTAATGTCAGGGTGGTATTATCTGGGCCTGGGGGGTCACTAATGTCAGGGTGGTATAATCTGAGCCTGGGGTCAGGGTGGTATAATCTGGGCCTGGGGGTCACTAATGTCAGGGTGGTAAAATCTGGGCCTGGGGGGTCTCTAATGTCAGGGTGGTAAAATCTGGTCCTGGGGGGTCACTAATGTCAGGGTGGTAAAATCTGGGCCTGGGGGGTCACTAATGTCAGGGTGGTAAAATCTGGGCCTGGGGGGTCACTAATGTCAGGGTGGTATAATCTGGGCCTGGGGTCAGGGTGGTATAATCTGGGCCTGGGGTCAGGGTGGTATAATCTGGGCCTGGGGGGTCACTAATGTCAGGGTGGTATAATCTGGGCCTGGGGGGTCACTAATGTCAGGGTGGTATAATCTGGGCCTGGGGGGTCACTAATGTCAGGGTGGTATTATCTGGGCCTGGGGGGTCACTAATGTCAGGGTGGTATTATCTGGGCCTGGGGGGTCACTAATGTCAGGGTGGTAAAATCTGGGCCGGGGGGTCACTAATGTCAGGGTGGTATAATCTGGGCCTGGGGGGTCACTAATGTCAGGGTGGTATAATCTGGGCCTGGGGGGTCACTAATGTCAGGGTGGTAAAATCTGGGCCTGGGGGGTCACTGTCAGGGTGGTAAAATCTGGGCCTGGGGGGTCACTAATGTCAGGGTGGTAAAATCTGGTCCTGGGGGGTCACTAATGTCAGGGTGGTATTATCTGGGCCTGGGGGGTCACTAATGTCAGGGTGGTATAATCTGGGCCTGGGGTCAGGGTGGTATAATCTGGGCCTGGGGGTCACTAATGTCAGGGTGGTAAAATCTGGTCCTGGGGGGTCACTAATGTCAGGGTGGTATTATCTGGGCCTGGGGGGTCACTAATGTCAGGGTGGTAAAATCTGGTCCTGGGGGGTCACTAATGTCAGGGTGGTATTATCTGGGCCTGGGGGGTCACTAATGTCAGGGTGGTATAATCTGGGCCTGGGGTCAGGGTGGTATAATCTGGGCCTGGGGGTCACTAATGTCAGGGTGGTAAAATCTGGGCCTGGGGGGTCACTAATGTCAGGGTGGTAAAATCTGGGCCTGGGGGGTCACTAATGTCAGGGTGGTAAAATCTGGGCCTGGGGGGTCACTAATGTCAGGGTGGTAAAATCTGGGCCTGGGGTCAGGGTGGTATAATCTGGGCCTGGGGTCAGGGTGGTATAATCTGGGCCTGGGGGGTCACTAATGTCAGGGTGGTATAATCTGGGCCTGGGGGGTCACTAATGTCAGGGTGGTATAATCTGGGCCTGGGGGGTCACTAATGTCAGGGTGGTATTATCTGGGCCTGGGGGGTCACTAATGTCAGGGTGGTAAAATCTGGGCCGGGGGGTCACTAATGTCAGGGTGGTATAATCTGGGCCTGGGGGGTCACTAATGTCAGGGTGGTAAAATCTGGGCCTGGGGGGTCACTAATGTCAGGGTGGTAAAATCTGGGCCTGGGGGGTCACTAATGTCAGGGTGGTATTATCTGGGCCTGGGGGGTCACTAATGTCAGGGTGGTATAATCTGGGCCTGGGGTCAGGGTGGTATAATCTGGGCCTGGGGGTCACTAATGTCAGGGTGGTAAAATCTGGTCCTGGGGGGTCACTAATGTCAGGGTGGTATTATCTGGGCCTGGGGGGTCACTAATGTCAGGGTGGTAAAATCTGGTCCTGGGGGGTCACTAATGTCAGGGTGGTATTATCTGGGCCTGGGGGGTCACTAATGTCAGGGTGGTATAATCTGGGCCTGGGGTCAGGGTGGTATAATCTGGGCCTGGGGGTCACTAATGTCAGGGTGGTAAAATCTGGTCCTGGGGGGTCACTAATGTCAGGGTGGTATTATCTGGGCCTGGGGGGTCACTAATGTCAGGGTGGTAAAATCTGGTCCTGGGGGGTCACTAATGTCAGGGTGGTATTATCTGGGCCTGGGGGGTCACTAATGTCAGGGTGGTATAATCCGGGCCTGGGGTCAGGGTGGTATAATCTGGGCCTGGGGGTCACTAATGTCAGGGTGGTAAAATCTGGGCCTGGGGGGTCTCTAATGTCAGGGTGGTAAAATCTGGTCCTGGGGGGTCACTAATGTCAGGGTGGTAAAATCTGGGCCTGGGGGGTCACTAATGTCAGGGTGGTAAAATCTGGGCCTGGGGGGTCACTAATGTCAGGGTGGTAAAATCTGGGCCTGGGGTCAGGGTGGTATAATCTGGGCCTGGGGTCAGGGTGGTATAATCTGGGCCTGGGGGGTCACTAATGTCAGGGTGGTATAATCTGGGCCTGGGGGGTCACTAATGTCAGGGTGGTATAATCTGGGCCTGGGGGGTCACTAATGTCAGGGTGGTATAATCTGGGCCTGGGGGGTCACTAATGTCAGGGTGGTATTATCTGGGCCTGGGGGGTCACTAATGTCAGGGTGGTAAAATCTGGGCCTGGGGGGTCACTAATGTCAGGGTGGTAAAATCTGGGCCTGGGGGGTCACTAATGTCAGGGTGGTATTATCTGGGCCTGGGGGGTCACTAATGTCAGGGTGGTATAATCTGGGCCTGGGGTCAGGGTGGTATAATCTGGGCCTGGGGGTCACTAATGTCAGGGTGGTAAAATCTGGGCCTGGGGGGTCACTAATGTCAGGGTGGTAAAATCTGGGCCTGGGGTCAGGGTGGTATAATCTGGGCCTGGGGGGTCACTAATGTCAGGGTGGTATTATCTGGGCCTGGGGGGTCACTAATGTCAGGGTGGTAAAATCTGGGCCGGGGGGTCACTAATGTCAGGGTGGTATAATCTGGGCCTGGGGGTCTCTAATGTCAGAATGATATAATCTGGGCCTGGGGGGTCACTAATGTCAGGGTGGTAAAATCTGGGCCTGGGGGGTCACTAATGTCAGGGTGGTAAAATCTGGTCCTGGGGGGTCACTAATGTCAGGGTGGTATAATCTGGGCCTGGGGTCAGGGTGGTATAATCTGGGCCTGGGGGTCTCTAATGTCAGGGTGGTAAAATCTGGGCCTGGGGGGTCACTAATGTCAGGGTGGTATTATCTGGGCCTGGGGGGTCACTAATGTCAGGGTGGTATAATCTGGGCCTGGGGGGTCACTAATGTCAGGGTGGTATAATCTGGGCCTGGGGGGTCACTAATGTCAGGGTGGTATTATCTGGGCCTGGGGGGTCACTAATGTCAGGGTGGTAAAATTGGGCCTGAGGTCAGGGTGGTATAATCTGGGCCTGGGGGGGTCACTAATGTCAGGGTGGTATAATCTGGGCCTGGGGGGTCACTAATGTCAGGGTGGTATTATCTGGGCCTGGGGGGTCACTAATGTCAGGGTGGTATAATCTGGGCCTGGGGGGTCACTAATGTCAGGGTGGTATAATCTGGGCCTGGGGGGTCTCTAATGTCAGGGTGGTAAAATCTGGGCCTGGGGGGTCACTAATGTCAGGGTGGTAAAATCTGGGCCTGGGGGGTCACTAATGTCAGGGTGGTAAAATCTGGGCCTGAGGTCAGGGTGGTATAATCTGGGCCTGGGGGGTCACTAATGTCAGGGTGGTATAATCTGGGCCTGGGGGGTCACTAATGTCAGGGTGGTATAATCTGGGCCTGGGGGGTCACTAATGTCAGGGTGGTAAAATCTGGGCCTGGGGGGTCACTAATGTCAGGGTGGTAAAATCTGGGCCTGGGGGGTCACTAATGTCAGGGTGGTAAAATCTGGGCCTGGGGGGTCACTAATGTCAGGGTGGTAAAATCTGGGCCTGAGGTCAGGGTGGTATAATCTGGGCCTGGGGGGTCACTAATGTCAGGGTGGTATAATCTGGGCCTGGGGGGTCACTAATGTCAGGGTGGTATAATCTGGGCCTGGGGGGTCACTAATGTCAGGGTGGTATAATCTGGGCCTGGGGGGTCACTAATGTCAGGGTGGTATTATCTGGGCCTGGGGGGTCACTAATGTCAGGGTGGTATAATCTGGGCCTGGGGGGTCACTAATGTCCGAATGATATAATCTGGGCCTGGGGGGTCACTAATGTCAGGGTGGTAAAATCTGGGCCTGGGGGGTCACTAATGTCAGGGTGGTAAAATCTGGTCCTGGGGGGTCACTAATGTCAGGGTGGTATAATCTGGGCCTGGGGGGTCACTAATGTCAGGGTGGTATAATCTGAGCCTGGGGGTCTCTAATGTCAGAATGATATAATCTGGGCCTGGGGGGTCACTAATGTCAGGGTGGTATAATCTGGGCCTGGGGGGTCACTAATGTCAGGGTGGTATAATCTGGGCCTGGGGTCAGGGTGGTATAATCTGGGCCTGGGGGTCACTAATGTCAGGGTGGTATAATCTGGGCCTGGGGGGTCACTAATGTCAGGGTGGTATAATCTGGGCCTGGGGGGTCACTAATGTCAGGGTGGTATAATCTGGGCTTGGGGGGTCACTAATGTCAGAATGATATAATCTGGGCCTGGGGGGTCACTAATGTCAGGGTGGTAAAATCTGGACCTGGGGGGTCACTAATGTCAGGGTGGTAAAATCTGGGCCTGGGGGGTCACTTATGTCAGGGTGGTATAATCTGGGCCTGGGGTCAGGGTGGTATAATCTGGGCCTGGGGGTCACTAATGTCAGGGTGGTAAAATCTGGGCCTGGGGGGTCACTAATGTCAGGGTGGTATAATCTGGGCCTGGGGTCAGGGTGGTATAATCTGGGCCTGGGGGTCACTAATGTCAGGGTGGTATAATCTGGGCCTGGGGGTCTCTAATGTCAGAATGATATAATCTGGGCCTGGGGGGTCACTAATGTCAGGGTGGTATAATCTGGGCCTGGGGGGTCACTAATGTCAGGGTGGTATAATCCTAATCTAACTGAACCGATTCATTCAGTAAAAATGGTTGCTTATGACATAAGCAATCATAATTTGCAAGAATTAAAAAGAAAAAAAAATAACCCTGATTACTTCCCAGAGTAGTGATGTCATTATGGTAACACTGTATTGTTCTGTGACTGTGTGTTAAAAGAAAACGAGATAGTTCTGTGAAAGTTTCCAGCTTTCTGTTGAGTCGGGAACATTTGTGTGCTGGTGTGACAGTTGCTGCTTTCTGTTCTCTGCTTTATTTTATTTTACATTATTTTTTACCTACAATCTGGTTTATAAAAATGATAATTTTATGTTCGCTGGTCTTTCTTCCCTCTCTCCACCAGGGTGCGGGTTCCTTTATCTCACAATGACTTGCCATCACATTGTCCTTTTTAGTCTTCTGAGCGATTCACGTGAAACGTTTTATCTTGATGTCCTTCCAAGATCTTTAATTATGAGTTACCCCCATCTCTCTAATTAGAAATCTCATTTCCATTTTTTTTCACTCTACAGAATCGTTTGCAAAAGACCTTGAGCTGTTTGCACGGTAAGTGTGAGGAGGAGATGATAACCTGCATTATGCTTCCCTTACGGCTCCAGCCGGCCTACTTGTCCCGATAGTGGCGTCTTCCTATAGAGCGTGTGTATAGTGCGCATTTTAACACCTTGCATACTAAGCCGGATTTAATATTCAAACAGAACACTAAAGACTAATTTTACCAAAAACATTTTCTGTAATTTATTTCTATGGCAGAGAAGTTTAACTCCTTGGTGCCGGCCATAAGCAGATATAGTGGAACCTCGGATTACGAGCCTAATCCGTTCCAAGAGAATGCTTGTAATCCAAAGCACTCTCATATCAAAGCGAGTTTCCCCTATAGAAGTCAATGGAAACAAAGATAATTTGTTTTCACATTGACTTCTATGGCATGCAATACCGCATGTGACCAGAGGGGGGGCGTCGGAGAGCCTCGTAAATACTCAGGGACAGCTCAGCTGAACTCGGGCTCGGAAACACTCGAACAGAGTGTTTCCAAGTACAGTTGAACCTCGGATTATGAGCATAATCCGTTCTGAGTATGCTCGTAATCCAAAGTACTCGCATATCAAAGCGAGTTTTCCCATTGAAGTCAATGGAAACAAAAATAATTTTGTTCCTCATTGACTTCAATGGGATGCAATACCGAATGCAGCCAGGGGTGGGGGGTGCCAGAGAGCGCCAAAAAGGCCTGAGGTCACTTCGGCTAGTTTCCTGCGCCCCCGTACCTCAGGTCAAATGAGGTACTGCGGGCAAATGTTCAGCTTTTCCCGGCTCCTGCGTCCCCGTACCTCAGGCCAAATGAGGTACTGCTCGGCTTCTGTGCTCTTGTACCTCAGGCCAAATGAGGTACTGCAAGCCTATTTAGCTTGAATTCTGCTCGTCTTGTGAGTCAACACTCGCAAACCGAGTCAGAATAAAAATAAAAAAAAACAGTTGCTAACAAATCAAAATACTCACAAACCAATTTACTCTTAAACCGAGGTTCCTCTGTATTTCCGAACCATTCTAAATGTCACCGGCGCCCCCGCACCTCTGTCCAAATGCGGTACTGCACACCCTATTGGCTAGAATCCTGCTAGTTTTGTGAGACAACACTCGCCAACCGAGTCAGGATTTAAGAAAAAAAGTTGCTTGTCTTTCAAAACGCTCATTAACCCCAGGAAAACATTTTGACCCGAATCGCACCTGAACCAGTGAACAGACACACCCTAGGCACGAACCCGCGGGTGCACATATGTAATCCGGCCTTTGACTAAATGAATAGCTACTTCAAGCACTGATTGCATCCACCCGACCTTAACTTAATGTCATTTCTGAAATGCAACAATCCTTTTCATGAAAAAAGTCCTCACACATTTAAGTCATACACATGTGGAAGAATTTATATACGTTCAACCTGAGAGTGGCTCCTCCTCCTAAACAAGTCCATAGCTCCTGAGAGTCGACTCGGCATGATCTTATTATAAGAAGGGCTTGTATTTCAAAGTATGCCTGGCTTGGAAAATCCGTTGGATTTCTCTCTTTCCTTATACTTTTACCTTTCCTTTCCCTTTTGCTTTCATTTTACTTTTCCTTTTACATTTCCCTTCTTTTTACTTTGTTTTACCTTTCATTTCCCTTTCACTTCCCCTTTTCCTTTCATTTCCTTTCTGTTCCTTTTCTTTTTACCTCCTCAGGTTTCCTTCCTTTTTTTTTTTTTTTTACCTTTCCCTTCTTCTTACCTTTTTTTTTATTGTTTTCTTTTCTTTATACCTTTCCCTCCTTTTTTACCTTTCCTTTGCCTTTTTTTTTTTACCATTTCCCTTTTCTTTCCTTTTTTTATTTTTCTTTTAACTTTTCCCTCCTTTTCACCTTTTTCCTTTTACATTTCCCTTTTTTTCACCTCTCACCTTTCTTTTACCTTTCATTTTCCTCTTCCTTTTACATTTCCCTTCCTTTTTCCTTTTTTTTTTTTTTTTTTTTACCTTTCCTTTACCCTTTCATTTCCCTTTCCTTTCCTTTTACCTTTCACGTCCTTTTTCCTTTCCCTTCCTTTTTCTTTTTACCTCCTCGCCTTGTTTCTTTTTTTCTTTTTTTTTTATCCTTTTCTTTTACCTTTCCCTTTTGTTTACCTTTCCTACTCCTTTATTTGTACTTGTTTCTTTTCTTTTCTTTTTAACTTTCCCCCCTTTTCTTTTACCTTTACCCTTTCTTTTCCCTTTCTTTTTTCCTTTTCTTTCCTTTTCCTTTTTCTTATCCTTTTTACCAAAATGGCAAAGCCGCGCTCATCAGGATAAAAAATATATATATGAATGAGGACTGCTGAGCAGTAATCTCCTGTATTGTAGCCAATGGTGTAGCTTAAAACATCACATAGTAGTATATATTAGTATCCATTGAGAACGTCCCTTTGATGACGAAACGCGTCTGGGAAAGACACGCAGTGACGTCACCACGCACGCACGGAGGAAGGGCTCCGCTTTGTTTGCCGGCCGGCGATTTGTTTTAAATGCTTGTGATGCTTTGACTAAATGTGAGTATCATTTTTATGTTTTAATAAACCTTTTTTGTAAACGGAATTACACTATTGGTCCATCCTTCTCTCTCCACCCATATTCTGTGAGCACCGCTATACCTTGGTATTTGCTGGAAGTTGTACCCAGGAACCATACAGGATTAAAGGCCGCGGCTGGGCTAAAGCCAATTGCTTCATTGAGCTTGCCCTCTGGTAAGCAGCCCCCCCTTATTCTGGTGAAGGGATCACTTTATCGTTAACATCTCGTCACTGTGGTGGAGTGAACCATTATGATCTGTTGTTGTTTTGCCTCCTGATACTCGGTTCTTCAAGTTTTATTCCTGTAACAAGGACTTTATGAACATTTATGTTATTCAGGATCCGTGTTTTTTTTGCATTTTTCTTTTTTGAGGTTTTTCTATGTAAACCTGTATACTAATATATACTACTATGTGATGTTTTAAGCTACACCATTGGCTACAATACAGGAGATTACTGCTCAGCAGTCCTCATTCATATATATATTTTTTATCCTGATGAGCGCGGCTTTGCCATTTTTGTATTACTTTGTGTTTCTACACGATTGCCGCAGCTTTCTATTTTATTTTAATTTAATTTTTGGTTTAGCGCAGTTTTCTGTTTTCTTTGTTATCCTTTTTACCGTTTCCCTTCTTTTCACTTTTATTTATTTTTAATTTTTTTCCCCTTTCCTTTTTTTTCCTTTTTGTTATCCTTTTTCCTTTTCCCTTTTTCCTTTCACCTTTTCATTTTTACCTTTTTCCTTTTTCAATTTTACTTTTCATTTCCTTTTTGCCTTTTTTTCCTTCTTTTCATTTTACCTTTCCTTTCCCTTCCCTTTTACTTATCCTTTTTCTTTTCACATTTTTTATTTTATTGTTATTTATTTTGTTTCCTTATTTCATTTCATGTCCTCTCTTTTCTCAAGCTCTCTCCTCTCCTCTCTTCTCTTCCATCTTTCCCAGGACAGTATATCTCAGGGTTGGGATTCCAGGCTGTCTCCTCTTTTTGCAGTGAGCTTGTCCCTGAATCTCAGGATCCACTTTACTTTTGTGGAGTGAATTGAGGAACCTGACATCAGTTTTAAAGCCATTCTGACTGACATGAAAAGATGCGCGTTTACCAGGAGCCGGGTATGAATTGCTCGATTAAATTACAAACAGGTGTAAGCACAAGATTTGCTTTAATTACGGCTCTGAATTGTTCCGAATGAATTCCTCTTTTACAAGCAGATAAACACATTTTTAGGGTCCTCTGATCTGGCAGGTGTCACACTTGTGCCTACAAGGAAAGCGTTCGGTAATAGAATGTGGATGCTTTATGTCTGCAAATTGCCTATAACGTAACAAATCTCTTCTGCTTCTTTGCATCTGTGTGGCTGCCGCGCTTCGCCCTCTTCAAGGATTACTCCGCGTTTTCAATGATCTTTTGTGCAGTACAGTGGATAAAACTTACATGTCTTGTCATGAAGTTTTACCCCAGAAACTTGAAGGAGAACTCTGGAAGATGTGCCAAAAAAATAGCTAGGCAGAGGGTAAAGGAGTAGTCACCAGTTGACTGTGTTCAGACACTCGCGTGGCTAATCCTATACATGTGACTGCAGAGTGGGGAATGCCTCGGCCACAAATGATTGAGCTGTCAGAAAAAAGGGGCAGAGAGTTCTTGTTACACTCTGCAAAGCTCAGTGAGGGGAGCTCTGAGAGCTGGTTGAAGGAGAGGGACACACCTCCCCTGAACACAGGAACAAGGCTGTGGCTGTCAATCAGCTGGAGATCCCTCCCCTGTCACCATTTTTCTCTTGGTGTCAGGAAAACTTGTCAGAAGAAGCTCTCATGCTGATTGCAGAGGAACAAAGCAGTAGACAGATATGACATGTAGTGCTCTGGATTGAAACAAGTACACACCATAGAGGGATGTGCTTTGTTCATATTTCATGTCTGAGGTTTACAATCACTTTATAAAATATATAATTGCTTCTGCAGTGGTGAAACCTTTTGCTGCCAGATCTAAACACACCTGATGCAGTCATGATGGAAGGCTCTCACTCTTGTTGAAGTTTTATTTTCTATTATTTATACAGAAAAAGTTGAGACAGCCTTGATGTTTGTGTCTTCCTCATTTCCATGCAGATGATCCCTGATTTCCCTTCTTGCAACCAACTCTCAAAAGATCTCTTCTTTCTTTTTGTGTAGGCACGGGAAAAGATCTACAATTAACGTAGACGATGTGAAACTTCTTTCCCGAAGAAGTCGATCTCTGGTAATGTCTGTTTTTTAATGTGCGTGTATGCTGGGAAGGTGGGGTGGGGGGTATGTCTCCTTGTGTGACCTGGTCTTAGATCTGCCTGCTTTTCATGTCTTGTAAAGCTGGCCATACAGTAGAACTTCATTTTCTGAATGTCCGTTTTTTTTCTTTCTCATGGTTGGGTGATATCAACATTCATTTTCAACCGTAGTTATGGGAAAATGTGAAGAGGCAGGATAGGAATTTTTTTTTTCTAAAGGTGCACCGAAATTTCGGCAGCCGAAACCTATCGCTCGAAAATTGTGTTTTAGGCATTCGGCCCCTATCCGAGTCCTCCCCTCCTCCTCCTAGTTTGTATCGCGCAGAGCGCCGATCTCCCGCTGTGTTAGAGTTTTAATCTAAAATGTTCGGCTGCCCCTGTAACAAAGTCCCGCCTCCTAGATCGGGCTCCTGTGATGGACGGCACACTGATTCAATGGCAGGAAATTTAATCAGTGTGACGTTTATCATAGGAGCCGGTCTAGGGGGCACCGCTGAGGCTGCATCTGATGGGCACCGCTGAGGCTGCATCTGATGGGCACCGCTGAGGCTGCATCTGATGGGCACCGCTGAGGCTGCATCTGATGGGCACCGCTGAGGCTGCATCTGATGGGCACCGGTGAGGCTGCATCTTATGGGCACCGGTGAGGCTGCATCTGATGGGCACCGGTGGGGCTGCATCTGATTAATGTCTTGTATCATGTCTGCAGTCTCTGACCATCTCTTGTGTCATATCTGCAGTCTCTGACCATCTCCTGTATGGGAATGGGAAACTACAAGTACCAACAGCCTTTGTGGCTGTCTGCTTGTAGTTTCAATGAACTACCATGGCCCAGTTGAGCATTCTTTGTCAGTGTGTATCTGCCTGCCCGTACAAGGTACGAGCAGACAGATACATAGACAAGTCTGCTGGAGTCCGTAGAAGCACCTGACCTTACACTCCAGTTTCTGTCCGCTTCCCTTATATTCCGGTGACATCACTGGGCCTCCTGCCACGGTTCTGGTGAAGCTGGGGTCCCAATATTTTGTGAGGATGAGTGCACTCGGAATTTGTGTCCTCTCATGAGATTTGGGATCCTCGGCTTTCTCAAGAATGTTTAAATGATGTCGCCTTTTCCTAGGCAATCTTGCCAGAAGCTGGGGTGTAAGGTGATTCTTTTTTTACAGTTTAAGGGCTCATTTACAGTTGCACTGGTCCTCTGAAGAGCAACCCTTAGTGGATTGTGTGTGTTGCATTGTGGCCCCATTCACTGGAGCAGAGACAATATTTGCTGCGCCACAATGTAAAACATTTCGGACACAACGTGTATATCCTCATATGGAGGGGGAGCCGTTCGAGGGTGATAATGCATTTAATCCTGCTTTATTGCCCCCCAAAACACAAGTGTACACTAAGCCTTATGGCTGCCAATAAACTGATTTTACATAACAAACTATAACCTTATTATTTAACATGGGGGGGGGGGGGGGTCCTACAAGATTAGTGGACCTTACATTTTGATGTCTTCCTAAAATTAGAACTTTATCATTGAGGTATTAGTATTGTTCCTCTTTAACTGCGGTGTCTTCTGTATGGTAGCACACTCACATCTGCGCATACGGTGAAGAAATTGCTTCCAACAACCATGAGCAGAAAGAGAAGAAGAAAAAAAAGAAATCGGTCAGTGCTGGGAAGGGAAAGCGGCCGTCGGATGGCGATTCCATGGTGCCGGACTCTGAAGACCAGGCCGTGGAGTGAAGACGTCGCATCATTCAGATATTTTATTTTTGGCTGATACTCGGAACATCCCAGGGAAAGATCTAAACAGACTTTACTTGCTGAACTTTTATGTAAATATTAAGGATAGTATTGTATAGTAACAGGTATTTATTACTGGTTATAAAATGTATGTATGCCGCCATCACATAAAGTGACTTATCTCGGGTAAAACTATAAAGAATACACCCACCTTTGCAATAATAAAGAGGTTCTTAGCTCTTCATACTTGGTCAATTCAATGCTATCAGTTTTATACAGCTAATGTGCTCAGGAAAGACTATAAGTGATGAGAGGAAGACTATTCCTTTTTTCTGGGTATATAATCCTCCCTAGCATCCCTTGATTCCTGATAGTCAGTGATGTAGGGGTAGCTAAAGGGATCCTGGAGATGACCCCTTTAATATAACTGTATCCAGAGAACCCACAGTCTACTCTACTGGAGTCCAGTACAGCTTGGAGCCTCGGGTGACTCCAGTACAGCTACCTGTGTTTCCCCAAAAATAAGCCTGGGTCTTATATTAATTTTGAGGAAAAAGACACAGTAGGGCTTATTTTAAGGGAAGGTCTTGCCATGTAATGTGCTCTCTTCTCCCCCCTTCTCTCTCCCTGACTGACAGGAATCCCCAGTGTGAACGGAGTTAAAATGCTTGTAAAATCCTATAATCCACTCTATTACAGTAATATATAATGTACAATGTGTGTGTTTCTGTAATATAATTGTGCCAAATACGTTCGATATAGCGCTGCATTGCACTTTGACCCACTGGAGCTCTCTTCCACTGCACACATTGTACAACCGGCTTCAATCCCAAAATAAAGGACAATAAACATATAGAAGTTTTAAAAAAACTAGTGACTGAAGAACTAAGAAATTTGAAAGTGAAAAAAATGGAAGAACCAAAATCTATAAAAATAGGAATACAGAAATTGATGAAAAGGAAAGATCTGGTTATTAGACCTTCGGATAAAGGGGGTGGGATTGTAATCCAGACCACAGAACAATATCATGGAGGGATGATGAAGATGTTAGGTGACATTAATACCTGTAGTGTATTACCTAGCAACCCTACCTTTTAAATGGAAAAAATAATTAGAACAAGTGGTACTTTTAGGTCTTAGAAAAGAAGTCCTTAACCACTTGCTTACTGGGCACATAAACCCCCTTCGTGCCCAGGCGAAATTTCAGCTTCCGGCACTGCGTCGCTTTAACTGACAATTGCGCGGTCGTGCGACGTGGCACCCAAACAAAATTGGCGTCCCTTTTTTCCCCACAAATAGAGCTTTCTTTTGGTGGTATTTGATCGCCCGTGCGGTTTTTATTTTTTGCGTTATAAACAAAAAAAGAGCGACAGTTTAAAAAAATATATATATTTTTTACTTGTTGCTATAATAAATATCCCAATTTTTATTTATTTTTTTAAATATATTTTTTTCTCAGTTAAGGCCGATACGTATTCTACGTATTTTTGTAAAAAAAAAAAAAAAATCACAATAAGTGACTGCTTTGCGCAAAAGTTATAGCGCCTACAAAATAGGGGACAGAATTATGATTTTTTTTTTTAATATTTTTTTTTTTTTACTAGTAATGGCGGCGATCTGCGATTTTTATTTGGACTGCGATATTGCGGCAGACACATCGGACACTTTTGACACATTTTTGGCGCCATTCACATTTATACAGCGACCAGTGCTATAAATATGCACTAATTATTGTATAAATGTGACTGGCATTGAAGGGGTTAACACTAGGGGGTGAGGAAGGGGTTAAATGTATTGCCTGGGTGTGTTCTAACTGTGTGGGGGGTGACTGGGGGAGGTGACCGATGCTGTGTCCCTATGTACAAGGGAAACAGCATCTGTCTCCTTTCCCTGACAGGACGTGGAGCTCTGTGTTTACACACACAACTCCACGTCCCTGCTCTGTCACCGCCGATCGCGTGTACCTGACGGACATCGCGGCTGCCGGGTACACGCATCGAATCCTCGGGACTGTTTTTCCCCGCCGCGCGGGGAATTACAAGTAAATCACGTCCAAAGACAAATGTCCATGGGAATTACAAGTAAATCACGTCCAAAGACAAATGTCCATGGCAAATTGAAGAAGAGAACTTCCCCTTCCTAGATTTAGAGATTTCTCTGAAAAAAGGAAGATTTACAACCAGGACGTTTTTTAAAAATGTCGATAGGAATAGCTACCTTCTCATTACCAGTTGCCACCATAGGAATTGGCTATACAATATCCCTAAAGGCCAGATTCTAAGACTAAGACGTAACTGCACTGAAATAGACGAGTTCCAGGTCCAAGCAAGAAAAATCGGGGAAAGATTTACACAAAAAGGATACAATGACACGTTTATCCAAGAAAAGATTCAAGAAGTCAGCAACATCCCTAGAGGAGACCTTCTAGTTGCTAAGAAGAAACCGACTAACAAAGTAGATGGAGTTCCAGTCATATTAGACTACAACATCCACTACAAAAAGATAGAAAAAATCTTCTCCCGCCACTGGCATATTCTAAAAACAGACACTAAATTGGGAAGTATCCTGCCAGAGAGACCCAAATTTATTTACAAAAGGGCTCCCACCCTCCGAGACCAACTGGTAAAAGGAGTGGTTAATCCACCCAAAAAACAGCTCACGTTCTTTACCGAGAGGGTTCTATCCTTGTAAGCGTTGCTATGCCTGCACACGCACCAAACGCCCCAAGGAAAAGGTAGTGAAATTCAAGTCCAATAGCAATGGGACCGAATACGAGATTAAAGATTTTGTTGAGTGTAACACTAAAGGGGCAGTGTATGTGCTAGAGTGCAGTTGCGGCCTACAATATGTCGGACGCACGAAACGACTATTAAGGATATGAATCAAAGAACACGTGCGCAATATCATCAAGGGTTTTGATAAACACAGTGTCTCCAGGCATTTTGAGGCAGCCCACAACAAAGATCCGTCCCACCTCAGATTTTGGGGGATTGCACCCTACAACAGGCCATGGCGAGGGGGTCATAAAGTCAGGTCCCTTAGTCAACTTGAATCTAAATTTATCTTTTCCATGGACACATTTGCCCCAAGAGGACTAAACATAGACTTTGATTTAAACTGTTTCCTCAATTATTTTTGAACACCACCACCCTTCTTTTTCTTTCCCTTTTCGGATGTGTAGACCTCCAATACTTCCATATATTCAGCATCACTTTATCCACTCATGGACGATGTGTATTGGAGGCTGTATTAGATTGTAGTAGATATTTTCTATTTATGTTACCAGCGCCATGAGTGTTGCCTCTGAAGCTCCTATACCTTTTGATTTTTAGTCCATTTGTAATGTTTATAGGATTATATTCCTATCCATTTTAGGATTCACACTAGAAATGTCGCAGGCTTATGGATAAGCTAGATGTGCTGGCTTTTGACACAACAGCCTCTGCCTCATCACATCTCTGTATGTGTGAGACCGGCCGGTCCTTACATACATTTATTAGACCTCTTTTAATTTATATTCACTGAGAATATTTATTCTCTAGATATTTTATCCATTTTTATTTCTTTTATTATGACATAATTTTATATTTAAATCTTCTCTCCACCCATGCTATGGTATTAAAACCTCTCCCCCTGGTCCATCAGACCAGTGGGGCTCTTTGTTTTTATGTAAACATGCTAGCTGCCTGTTATATGTCACCATACAGGTTTACTCTGGTTTTATACATATAGGTTCTCTCCTTTGTTTATGTTTGATATAGGTCCGCCTATTCTGCTGTATACTATACCCACAACCATCTCTGATCCTGGAGCCACTCCTACCTATCATTAGGAAGAGGCCCAGGCAAGATGGCGATCACTTTAGCTGGGATTAGCCATTATAATCAGAGTGCAGGCTACGAGAAAATGGCCGCCATGCGCCCAGCATAGCAGACACTGAGGCGGTTGTACGGCGCTATCCTCTGCCTTAGAGCCACTCCTAAGTACGAATAGGAAGTGACCTAGGGAAGATGGCGTTTACCCCAGCTGTTATCAGTCATTCACAAGAGTGCGGGCCACAGGAAAATGGCCGCCATGCGCCCATAACAGAATCCACACGTCTGACGCAGCAAGACCCCCATGCCGTCTGTCTGCTATTCTGTGCCCAGTTTTATCTTCTAAATGTGAGTGCATCCATGTCTTTTTAATAAACCTGTTCAACTTTTGCGGGGCTGTACTATGGTTTTTCTCTTTTTTGATATACATGCTGTATGAGGGTCCTCTCCACCTGCTCTTAGTGTCCACCCAGCCCAGATACAGAAGAGGAATAGCCAGGTGTGCATCCAGTACCTGGGACGAACTCGGAGTTCGTGGGAGATAGGCCCACCATCCATCACCTCCATGTGAGTGGATGTATGAGTGATTGATGATGCGTGCATAGACATTTCCCTAACACCATCCAAACCTACTTTGTATTTTCTCCATGCCTTATTGCTGAGGAGTGCTGCTGTCGTCTCTGCCCATTGAAGTGCTTTCCCTTCCCCTCTGCTGGAGGTGGTTTAATTTGGCTATCCGTGCCATAGCCGTGAGGTGAGGAGCTAGGGACCACCAGAGGTGTCCACTGTGAAACGTCCTTTCTCGGCACCATTTCTCCATCTTTGGAACCTTTTTTTTCTGGGACATTTGGGAAACACTCTCAGAGACTTTCTTTTTGCACATTTTATATTTATCTATTTACATTTGTATAATATTTGTATTGCTCACTGTGATATATACCTTAGGGCGCCCCTAGTGAGAAGCCTTTCTTGATTTCACATTTTACACATATTAGTATATTGTGTATACTTTGCTTTTTGTTTTTTTTTGGGATCTGTACCTTTTTCTTTGTCATTTGCCATTTTTGGTATTCCACATTTTGTGTTACACTGTAACTTCGACGTTATATGTACGGACACATCATCCATGTATGTTACCACTCTGTTCTGAACTTGCCCCCATCCCCTTTTGCTTTTACTTACGTTCACTAGTGTAGGGATTTATTCCCACATCACCCTTGGATCTCACCCTTTCACAGCGCAGACACCACCCCCTCCTTGTTTTCTCACATTGTACAATATATACTACTGTAATAGAGTGGGTTATAGGATTTTACAAGCATTTTTAACTAGGGCTTATTTTCGGGGTAGGGCTTATATTGCAGCCCTCCTGGAAAATAACGCTAGGTCTCATTTTCGGGATAGGTCTTATTTTGGGGGAAACACGGTAGGAGCCTCAGTGACGCCAGTAGAGCTCGGAGCCTCGGGGGTCGCCGGTAGAGCTCTGAGCCTCGGGGGTCGCCAGTAGAGCTCTGAGCCTCGGGGGTCGCCAGTAGAGCTCTGAGCCTCGGGGGTCGCCGGTAGAGCTCTGAGCCTCGGGGGTCGCCGGTAGAGCTCTGAGCCTCGGGGGTCGCCGGTAGAGCTCTGAGCCTCGGGGGTCGCCGGTAGAGCTCTGAGCCTCGGGGGTCGCCGGTAGAGCTCTGAGCCTCAGTGACGCAAGTACAGCTAACAAACTTATTTCACGTTGTCATTATGGGGAATTGTTTGTAGAATTCGGAAGAAAATAAAGAATTTAATCCATTTTGGAATAAGACTAACATAAACATGTGGAAAAAGTGAAGAGCTGTGAATACTGTACAATTATTGTGATTTTTATTTTATCTTTTTTACCAAAGACATGTAGCAGCGTACATTTTGGCCAAAATGTATGAAGAATTTTTAGATTTTTTTTCTTTGTATATCTTATAGTAAAAAATATAGTTTTTTTTTTTTTTAGTTTTTTTTTGGTCTTTTTTTTTTCATTTTATATAATAAAACATAAAAACCCAGTGGTGATCAGATGCCACTAAAAGGAAGCTCAATGGTGGGGGGGAAAAAAATATTTAAATTTAATTTGGGAACAGTGTTGACCAATCAATTACTGAGTGCTGAACAGCAAATGGCCTGGTCATGAATAAAGGAGATAAAATCTCCCGGAGCTGAATTGGTTAAATTGTTAGTCTGTACCCCCCCAATACACATTTTGTATTTATTTTTTTGCCTTACATTCCTCTTTCCTCCCGTGTGCCAAGCCTTCCTCTTCTGTTGGCACTTGTAGACTTTTTTATAAATAAACTCTTTGCAAAGAGGTGAAATCTCGACAAAACCTAATCTGCCGGCTGATAAAAGCCTTTTGTGTCTTGAAAGACCCAGATGATTTCCTATTCAGTTACCAATTAAATGTATCGACTACGAGCTTCACAAAAAAAGAGCGCCTCGCCCTCCCGCCGCCGCGTCACTTTCGCCAGCGATAGCAATAGATACTCTGAGGAGCCTCTTTGATAAGTGCTGCGGATTGTGTGCCACGGTTGGGGCGTCCTCTTAGACGATTGTATAAAAAGGGAGCGTTCAGGTAAAAAAAAAAACGAAAGCTGCGAAGAGCGTACCCAACCGAAAGCTTGCCGACATGTTCACAGCTCAGCTCTTGCTCCTGCTCCTGGCGTTCTGCTCTGTCCGATCGGCTGTGCCCATGCGCCGAGACAAAACCGCCACAAGCGGCAGCATGGTATGTGCAATTTACATTCTAACTTTGTGCAGTCAGTTATTGCTTTCTATAACTTATTTCTTGTATATTGCTTCAGGAACTGATGTGTGTAAGCAGATATACTTATGTCACCGCAGCGTACACATATCTGTAACAGGATGTACAATAATGACAAATCAATGGTGACCTTAATCCCATTATTACTTCCATCTGCTTTTTATTGCTTTCAATTGATCCAGGCGAGTACAGATGAGACGGCTGGCAGACATAGTCGCCGCTTTCCTACTTTTTGCCTGTTATGGTCGATTTGTTTCCTAGATTCGCGCAGTGATTAATCTTACGTCAAATTGGGGATGTAAGAAACAAATAGGGAAAGTATACAATGAGAGGGGTTGCTCATTGATGCCGTTCAAACAACATATTGCTTTACTGCCCTCCGGGTAATAAACATGAAATTGGATTGATTGCTATGGGTGGCTGGGCTTTTTTTTTATTTATTTTTTTATGGAATAAGCCCCAAGGGTTTCATTAGTCTGCTTATCCTCTGGTTTTATGAATGAGTAGACACATTTTCAATCCAAAGTGGGTGTGCCAAGCCAAAAAGGGTACAATATGCTATGATGGTTTTTTAGCTCCATCGCAACATAATAGCCAACGCGTTTTGGGGACCCACAATCCACCCTCTTTATCATTGAGCTTTAACCCCCAGAGGCTGGTGGCCCCTTAACCGCTTAAGACCCGGATCAATATGCAGGTTAAGGACCTTGCCCCTTTTTGCGATTCGGCACTGCGTCACTTTAACTCACAATTGCGCGGTCGTGCGCCGTGGCTCCCAAACAAAATTGCCGTCCTTTTTTTTCCACAAATAGAGCTTTCTTTTGGTGGTATTTGATCACCTCTGCGGTTTTTATTTTTTGCGCTATAAACAAAAATAGAGCGACAATTTAAAAAAAAATGCAATTTCTCTGTCATCCATGGACAGACAAAGCCTCTTGAAGTCTTGACAAGTGGGTTACGTTCCCTGTTTACAAGAGAGGATCCTCTCCTGTAAACAGGGAACATAACCCACTTGTCAAGACTTGAAGAGGCTGTGCTGTCCATGGACGATAACAGAAATATTGTTTTCGGCTCCTGCTGTAGCCAGAGTAGCAATGATTGTTTATTCCGGTTCTGCACTGGCTGGCAGTTTGATTGCTCCCCCTGCCACTAGAAGAAGTTTCTGGAGTTCAGGGAGGGAGAGTTTAAATGACCAGCCTGAAAATTGGGCAGGGCCCAGCCAATCCCTGTGGAGGTGTGCCCAGATGTTGTCTGAGAGTGCTGTTAAATAGTTTGCAACACTGAGGAGAGGTTTTTGTTTTCCACTTGAGGGAATGGATCAAAGTTGTGCTTTCTGATCATGTGACCACCGTGCCAGCCAATCACAGCGGTCACATGACCTTAAAGGGGTTGTAAACCCTTATGGGTTTTCCCCTTAATACATTCAATGCATTTAGGGGAAAACCCTCCAGTGATGCAGCTTCGCCCAGACCCCCGCCCCTTTACTTACCTGAACCCGATCTTTCCAGTGACGGGGATGAGCACACCAGCTCCAGCCTGTGTCTCTGGTCCTGATTGGATAGATTGATAGAAGCGCAGTCACAGGAGCTGAACAACGGGGAAAACACACCTTCCCCGTTCTTCTGTGTGGCAGTGTCACTGATCGTCTGTTCCCTGATATAGAGAACGATGATCAGTGACCTCACGCCTACAGCCACGCGCCATTACAGTAAGAATCACTCCCTTAGGGCACACTCAACCCCTTAGCGCCCCCTAGTGGTTAACCCCTTCACTGCCATTTTCACAGTAATCAGTGTATTTTTATAGCACTTTTCGCTGTGAAAATGACAATGGTCCTAAATATGTGTCAAAAGTGTCCGATGTGTCCGCCATAATGTCGCAGTCACAAAAACAAATTGCTGATCGGCGCCATTACTAGTAAAAAAAAAAAATATTTAAAAAAAATGCCATAAAACTATCCCCTATTTTGTAAACGCTAAAAATTTTGCGCAAACCAATCGATAAACGCTTATTGCGATTTTTTTTTTTACCAAAAATAGGTAGGTAGAAGAATACGTATCGGCCTAAACTGAGGAAAAAATAGGATTTTTTGTACTCACTGTAAAATCCTTTTCTCTGTCGTCCATGTACGGACATTACCCACTTGTCAAGACTTGAAGAGGCTGTGTCCGTCCTTGGACGATAAGAGAAAACAGGATTTTTTGTACTCACTGTAAAATCCCTGTCTCTGTCGTCCATGGACGGACACAGCCTCTTCAAGTCTTGACAAGTGGGTTATGTTCCCTGTTTACAGGAGGATCCTCTCCTGTAAACAGGGAACATAACCCACTTGTCAAGACTTAAAGAGGCTGTGTCTGTCCATGGACGATAAGAGAAAAAAGGATTTTTTGTACTCACCGTAAAATCCTTATTTTTTACTTTTTGCTATAATAAATGTCCCCAAAAAAGATATAAAAGAACATGTTTTGCCTAGCAGCCTGACTAGGAGGGTGCTACACTGGTTCTTTACTGTAAAGCTACATTCACACCTGAGCGTTTTGTCGCCTGAAGCATGAAGCTCCAAAACGCCAGAGGGGAAAAAATACATTATTCTCTATGGAGATGGTTCACATCTCCACTACAAAACGCCTGACGCCGAACGCCTGAAGCCCAAACAAGTTCTGGACCCTTTTTTGTCGCTCGAATTGAGCGTATTTGGGCGTTTTACAATGGTGACCCTAGACTTGTACAAAATCGCGGTAGAAAACGGCGCGTTTTGTCGCAGGAAATCGCGGTAAAATACGCCGCGATTTGTCGCAGCACAACACGGTAAAAAACGCCGCAAAACCCTACACTCAGGTGTGAATGCAGCCTTAAAGCAATAAAAATGTGGAACTCCCTCCCTCAAGAAGTGGTACGGGCCGGGAGTATTGACAACTTCAAAAAACGTTTCTAAAATCCAGGATGGAACTGGATGGATCTGTGTCTCTTTTTCAGCCTTATAAACTCTGTAATGATATATTTAGCCTTGAGATCAGCTTTAAGCGTATTTGTTTTATTTCTGGAAGCATTATTCCAATAAATCTGCCTTGTGAGATTTCTTTCCGCATTAAAAAGAAAAGTCAGTTTAGAAGAGCCATTTAAGGTACACATACGCAGCGTACAACATGGCCGCCCTCAGATAAGTGCCTTTATATGTCTAACCTAATAGGAGACCGCATCAGAAATAAAACCAAGGTGAATTGAAAGGAAATCAATGCTAAAATAAAGTTATGCAAGAAAGATGGAATCGTGCATTTGGACACAGGCTGCGGCCCGCGCAGTTAATTAAATCCCCTCTGTTTTACAGGCTCCTATTTCAGAGATTCATTTGCTTCCTTTTTATTTTTTTTTCCATTTTTCTTGAAAAAGTTCCAGGAAACAGTCCATAAATGTAACCATTAAAGCGGGTTATTACATTAAAATGGTACGCAGAAGTGCAGCCTCGGAGCTCGGCAGTACATTATCTGTCAGAATCTGTCATTTTCCTCCAAATCGCCGGCAGAGTGATGTAGAAAAGGTTAGGGCCCGCGTCTTTAAAGAACCACTGATGTCACGCAAAAATAATGGGGCCATAGAATAATTAGGCCCTTGATTTGTTCTCTCTGTCCCGTTTTACTAACATCTGTGTAAAAGGAAGAGAGAAAAGTAAAATTATCTTATTTCACCGTTATCAAATGCCACGGGCTTAAATCAAGGCAGCGAGTGCGTCTGGGGAAGTGAAAAAAAAAGATCCATTTGCTGAAGATTTAGTTGCATGAGAAGCAAATGTAACGTATTAACTTGCCTGGAAATTAAATCAAACATCGAGTTGTCATCATTTATTTTTCCGTACTGCTGGGGAATTGGTTTAATCTGAAGAGTTTTTTAAGGACTGGGAATCATTTAGCGGGGGTGGGGATTATTTAAAGAGAAGAAACAAACATGTTGCATTTGATTAAAGGATCAGTAAATCTAAAACACAAGTTTGTTTTATGTGAAAAAGTTTTTTCAAAATGCTTATTAGGTACAAAGCGTCAGCTGTTGGGCATTGCGTTTCTATGGGTTATAGTTACTTCAACCGATTCAATACCGGGCACTTTTACCCCCTTCCTGTCCAGGCCAATTTTCAGTTTTCAGCGCTCTCACTGAATGACAATTGCGCGGTCATGCGACGATGTACCCAAGTAATTTTCTTATCATTTTCTTCCCACAAATAGAGCTTTCTTTTGGTGGTATTTAATTATCACTGTTTTTTTTATTTTTTGCTAATAAAAACTAAAAAATTAACTAAAAACGTGAAACGTTTTTCTTAGTTTCTGTCAGTGACTTTTTCTACTTCACTGGTGTCTGCTGATGAGGCGGCACTGATAGGCTGCACTGATAAGCTGCACTGATAAGCTGCACTGATAAGCTGCGCTGATGAGGCAGCACTGATGGGGTGGCACTGATGAGGAGGCAGTAATGTGCCACACTGGTAGGCACTGATAGGTGGCACTGATATGCAACACTGATGAGCACTAATAGGTGGCACTGGTGGAAAGGCAGCACTTTTGGCCAATGATAGGTGGCACTGATGGGTGGCACTGCTGGGCAGCACTGATGAGCAGGCACTGCTGGGCAGCACTGATGAGCAGGCACTGAAAGGCAGCACTGATGGGCACTGATTGGTGTTACTGATGGGCACTGATTGGGGTCACTGATGGGCACTGATTGGGGTCACTGATGGGCACTGATTGGTGTCACTGATGGGCACTGCTGGCGCTACATTTATAATCATTGCATTGATTACCTTTACGCTCTCTTCTGCGAGAAGATGCCACTGATCGACTCTCCTCCCCTCACACTCTATCAGTGTGTGGCGAGGAGAACTACAAACGGCACTTTTATGTTTACATGTGATCGGCTGTGGGTAGACACAGCCGATCACATGGTTAAAGAGCTGCGTCATCGGTTCTTTACTCAGAATGGGGGGCGCCGTGTCCTCCATGCTGTGCGCCCCAGCACTAGAGCGGTGACACTGGGGCGACATCATATGACGTCGCCCCAGAACGAGAGGGGATCCTACCAACAGTGATTTAACTACCAACGGTGATTTTTTTCGTCAGATATCCGATGAAGTGCAATGCTTCCGAGCATGCGTCGACTTGATTCTGAGCATGCGATGGACTTCCACACAGACGATCGTTTTTTTTCTATCGTTTTTTTATCCATAGGAAAAATGCAAAACATGTTCTATTTTTTTTCACTGATGGAAAACAAATCGATAGGGTCCACACACGATCGGTTTGACCGATGAAAAGAGTCCATCGGTCTGTTTTTATCGGACAAACCAATCGTGTGTACAGGGCTTTAGTGTAACGCAAGCTGCTTCTAATTTTGACTGTCCTATCATCCTGGACCACAAACCTTCCTCACTGTGCTATATGTTTTCTGCTGCACCATTATATCTCCTTAGTCCTCTCCATAAAATTATCAGAAATTTGTGCTTAAACATAAAGGGGTGTGGCCTTGACAGGAAGGGGTGGGTCATATTTAAATTAGGGGGTGCACGAGTTTAGTCAGGCCTAGGGCAACACAAAACCTAAGTACACTACTGGTGCTCTGAGTACTTTCCCAAGACTAGCAATGGCAAGAGTAATACAGAAGCAGCAAAGAGGAGAATGTATCGGACTCTGCATTGCTCTTGCCGCTGCTCAGAGTCGAGACAAGCTACAGCTAGAGAACAGCCGTCTCCTTCCTGTTTTCACATTAGCTGTGGCAGGAGGAGAGTAGGGCAGGTCGGACCTCATAACTATGGTTAGAAAACACATGTAAAATGTACTACATAGGGGACAGAACTGTAAACACTTATAATGATAGTCCAGGGGTGCCATACATTGCACTGAGTGTTTGAGGGGCACTCAACGTGTGGCACCTTAGGTCACATATCTCCACATACACCTTTTTGACACCTGCCTCTAGGGCCGAGCATTTTGGCTAGGACCAGAGGAATTTTTGTTCCAGGGAGCTGTGGTGGCTCAACGTGATTGGCACTGCGTTGACAAGCCATTCACCTCTGCAGCCAAGGGTTCGGATCCCGGTCTCGGCTACATGTGAATTGAGTTTGGTGGTCTCAGCCCGGCTCCCGGTGGGTGTGCTATGCAAGGTACGCCTGTGCTTAGTACGCCCACCCCCCCCCCAAAAACCACCACACTTGCACGCACACGAAATTGGTTTAAAACACACGCACTTTGGCCATGTGGTCTCCTAAAATAAAGAGAGGCGAAGGACCTACGGGGCTGGCTGGGTGGGCTAGGCCCCCTCACTCCCTCATAGGGGGAGTCCCTCTGCCCCATTGGGGCCCCAGTTGGGCTCCCAAGAGGAGCAGGTAGGGCGGGGTGAGTGGGAGGCCCCCCTTCACACCCGCCATTGCCACCGGGGGCATGGAGAAGGATGGCGAATGCCTCCGGGGGGGGGGTCTGCCTACTCCCAACTCCTGCAGTCCGGCTCCTCTCTCTCGAGTTCACGCACAAAAATACACTTTTAAAAAAAAAAAAAGAAACAGAGGAATTTTTGTTCCTGGCCGGAGGGCCGGCCATCGTATTGCACGGTGGCCACTTTCCACTCACCATTCCCACCTTCCTTTTCCCCCACTTTCTTTTTTATTTTACCCCCTATTTGTCTGGTTTGTCACTTTTTCTGTTTGGTGCTGAGCACTTTATGTGTGGCGAGTAGGGTGCTGGTCCTCGGGCCTGACTCTGAAAGTCTTGGGAGTAGGTGGACATGGCCTTCTGGCTTAGTTCACCTGCTCTCATGGGGTCTCCCTTCGGGGGAGCCTCACCGAGGAGGGTTCTGTTTCGGCAGTCCCTCCGAGGATGTTAGGCCATGTGGTTTCGGCTGCATGGGCCTTAGTGGGGTCCTAGTGGTTTCGGCTGCTTGGACTCCTATACTCTTTTCCCTGCCAGGAACCTAACGCCCCGGGGGATCAGAGCTGGGTCCTCTTCGGAGGACCATTGACGGTGGCACCCGTCGCAGTTTTTTGTGTTTCACTCTTTATGTGTGTGCACATTTTTTCCTGCACCGGGTGAAGTTTTTGGGTTGTGTTTTGCACGCCACAGGCTTTTCAAAAAAAAAAAAAAAAACACTTATAATGATAGGACTTCTTTTACATGAAGCATTTTGTCTTAGTCTTAGTTTGTCAATCATTTGAAATGCTTATTTTCTTGATTTGCTGTAGGAACTAGATGAGGTGAAGAAAAACAACCTTGTGAATGTCCTTTTGGCCATACTAGATTGGGCGTCACCGTGGGCCGACACAGATACCATGAACAACGAAGATCCGGAGTTGCAGTACAGACCACAAAGATCCATGTACAACCCACCCATGGCCAGGGAGAAGAGCATGTGCAAAAACTTCTTCTGGAAGACCTTCTCCGCCTGCTAGGTCCCCTCCTCTACCTTCCAATACTTGTTCTATGTACAGAACCACGTGCCGCACCACAAGGATTCATCTGACGCTTCATGTGTTACTCATAAAAAATACAAAGGACCTCGCCAATATAAGTCTCTAAAAGTAACAATGTCCTTGCTGCCAAAAGTAACCAGTCAGGATCTTCCTTTCAAGGTCTAATTTGACCCAGAACAGCATTTCTCACGCAAAGGTTCAGCTGTGGCTGATTGACCTTCAGCTTGATGGTATCTGAACATTTAAGTAGACAGTGGCACTTGGCAGAGCCAGCGTCATGGCACCAATGATCTTTTTAGCTGTCTGTAAGAGTGCCATTCTGAAAAGAAAGGGCATTCTGCTCATTGACCACCAATGTAAGGTGCATTTTTCCCCTTTACCCCAAATTAATCAGTTTTAGCAGGGGTTCTCTGAGACCTGGACTATATTTCAAGGGTTCCATTAGTACAGGGGTCCCCAAACTTTCTAAATAAAGGGCTTTTTTTTTTTACAGTCCTTCAAACTTTATGTGGGCCCTGCTGTGGCCATTAGGAGTAGAAAAGGTTCTGACGTCAATAGGTAAAAGCAATGCCCCATCTTTGGTGTCAGTGGAAAGAATTGTGCCCAATCAATGGCATAATTGGGAGGAATTGTGCCCCTTCGTTAGGGTCAGTGAGGGGAAATATACCCCATTGTTGGTATCAGTGGATGAAAGAGTGCCCCAAGGGTCACATTAAAGCAAGAAAAGGGTCGCATCTGGGCCACAGTTTGGAGACCACTGCTTTAGGACAAGGAGGTTAAGAAAGGCTGCTCTAGAAATATCAAAGGAAGAATCTGATTGGTTGCTACAAATGACTTTTATTTTATTTCAACCGTGAGGCCTCATGCAATTATGTACTCTTGTGTGGATATTGTATAGTTAAAGCTGAACTTTTAGCAGATATAAAAGATGCCAATCAATGCAGCCCTGTATTCGTTAGTATTTTTTATTGTAAGCAGTGTAAAAACCTGATTGTGACATGGTATCATGCTCTTGCAGTCCCTGTGCAGCAGAGTTCAGGCTAGGAGAAGCAGCACAATAAGCCAGTCAGTCGTGCAGGGGCGGACTGACCATTGAGAAACTCGGGCACTGCCCGAGGGCCCCATGCCACTAGGGGGCCCCATCAGGGTTGCAAGGCTCATTAAAACCAGGGACAGTATGTAAAAATCTGTGTTTTGTTTACATATGTCCCTGATATGTCCAAAACCTACATGCTTTTGATGTGAAAATCCCGAGATTTTAGCTGCTCCATCTCTGTACTGCCACCTGGCTTGGTGGCCATCTGTAAGCCCCGGGGGCCACAAATTGTTCTATTGCCCGGGGGCCCCATGAGTTGTCAGTCCGCCCCTGCAGTCGTGATGCAGTGATCATGTGCTAACAAGGTACATAGTGATTGGAGGAGAAAGCAGAGCGAGACGGAGATGAGCTTATCAGTCTGCTGCTTCTCTTTCACTGTCCAGTCACAAGATGGGAGAGGGATGATAAGTGTCATTTAGGAGTGTAAAATGCAGACGTGTCTGGTTACAGTTCAGTGGAATATGAAAGCTTGAGGATTCACCTGAGGTTCCTCTTTTGTTGTACATTGCTTTAAAATTCCATCTCATTATAATGTACTTCTAACTCGTTGAGTAAAAAAATCACATTGTATGCTGCAATTAAAAATGTCTGAGCTACATTTCCATGCTGTGATTGTAATGTGGAAGGACAGGCAGGGGTCCCTTTTTTGGGTCAAATTTAGAATATCGAGAGGCGTAATCAGAAATTACATGGTGCAAAAGTCCGTGGGCCAGATTCATAGAGCAATTACGCCTGTCTAACTGGTGTTAGACAGGAGTAATTTCAAATTTCGCGCGCCGTATCACTAGTTTGAATCCTCAAACCATGATACGGCGGCTTCGGGCTTCGATCCGAGAGGCTTACGTCTTCGTAAGCCTTCGGATCTACGCTGCCATCTATTTGCGGCCGCTGGGAGGAGTTTGCGTCGTTTTGATGCGTCGGGATATGCAAATGTTTTTTTACGGCGATTCCCGAAGATACGAGTGGTCGTCGCAATCACTTTCGTCTATTTTTGTGTACGTAATGTTAGAGCAGCTTTTTGCTGCTCTAACGTTACGTAGCCCATGTTAAGTATGGCGGTCGTTCCCGCTTCAAATTAATTTAATTTTTTTTTTTGTTTACGTAACTCGTTCGGGACTAGGATCGCCCGTAAACGACGCTACCTAAACAACGAATGACGTCACGACGTGATTTCGCGCAATGCACAGCGGGAAATTTGCGAACGGAGCATGCGCAGATCGATCGCCGCGGGAACGCGCCTAATTTAAATGATTCACGCCCCCTACTCGTCTATATGGATTGCGACGGGAGAAATACACTACGCCGCCGTCGTTTACTGGACAAAATCTACCTGAATTCCACGTAGAGCCAGGTAAAAAACGGCGGCGTAATGTATTTCTGATACGCTACGATAATCCATTTCTATGTGAATCTGCCCCCTTGTTTGCAATACATGATTACTTGGTGATACAAGATCACTTGATCACTTGGTGTTTTCTAAAGAACTTAGAAAATAATTGATTTTGGTGATCGGTATTTGGTTACAAGGGGAGGGTCTTCTCTAGCATAGGAAAGACTTTGAACCTTTCTTGGATAATGCCATCAAGATGAGGGAGTTCAGGGGTCATACAAAAATGTCCTTTAGCTGGTGGAGGTCAACCGCACTGAATGAGCAGAATGTCACCGGAGGATGGTAAGTGAACTTGGTGGATCCTCATTAGAGCCAGATGTCAGAGATGAGAGAAGTGCCCTCAACATGCAGGTCAACAATATTTCCATGACTTTCCGAGAGAAGGGTGTACAGACCTTTGAGATCATCTCTCATTGCCGACTCACACAGAAACAGCGTCCTGTCAGGGAGAGAGGAGACCGATCTGTGTCCCTTGTACATAGGGACACAGATCGACCACCTCTTTAGTCAGTCCCCCTCCCCCACAGTTAGAACACTATGCAGGGTACACATTTAACCCCTTCCTTAGCCCCTAGTGTTAACCCTTTCAATGGCAGTCACATTTATACAGTAATTAGTGCATATTTATAGCACTGATCGCAGTATAAATGTGAATGGTGCCAAAAATGTGTCAAAAGTGTCCGATGTGTCCGCCATATTGTCGCAGTCCCAATAAAAATCGCAGATCGCCGCCATTACTAGTAAAAAAATATAATAATAAAAAATAATAATTCTGTCCCCTATTTTGTAGGCGCTATAACTTTTGTGCAAATCAGTCGCTTATTGCGATTTTTTTTTTTTTTTTTTACCAAAAATATGTAGAAGAATACGTATCGGCCTAGACTGAGAAAAAAAATGTTTTTTTTTTTTTTAAAACATTGTGCTTTTTATTATAGCAACAAGTAAAAAAAAATTCATTTTTTTTCAAAATTGTCGCACTTTTTTGTCTATAGCGCAAAAAATAAAAACCGCAGAGGTGATCAAATACCACCAAAAGAAAGCTCTACTTGTGGGGAAAAAAGAACGTCAATTTTGTTTGGGAGCAACGTCGCACGACCGCGCAATTGTCAGTTAAAGCGACGCAGTGCCGGAAGCTGAAATTTCACCTGGTCGGGAAGGGGGTATATGTGCCCAGTAAGCAAGTGGTTAATGTTAGTTTGAAACATGATCATAGATTTGATCTTTTCGAAAGAACTTAGGCTGCGTACACACGATCAGGTTATCCGATGAGAACGGTCCGAGGGACCGTTTTCATCAGTAAACCGATGAAGCTGACTGATGGTCTGATGCGCCTACACACCGCGGTGACGTAAAACACAACGACGTGCTGAAAAAACGAAGCTCAATGCTTCCAAGCATGCGTCGACTTGATTCTGAGCATGCGCGGCTTTTTAACCGATGCTTTTGCATAGTAACGATCGGTTTTGACCTATCAGTTAGGTGTCCATCGGTTAAATTTTAAAGCAAGTTCTCTTTTTTTTGACCGAAGGATAACTGAACGATGGGGCCCACACACGATCGGTTTGGACCAATGAAACAGACCTTCAGTCCGTTTTCATCGGTTTTGACTGATCATGTGTACACGGCCTTAGAAATAAATTGATTTAGTGATCGGTAATTGGTTAAAAGGGCTTCTCTAGGATAGGAAAGACTTTGAACCTTTCTTTGATAACACCATCAAGACGGGGAGTTCAGGGGTCATACAAAAAAGTTCCTGAGCTGGTGGTGAGTGATCCTCATTAGAGACAGATCAGAAACAAGAGAAGTGCCCTCAAGATGCAGGCCAACAATATTTCCCTGACTTTCCCACCTAGTTGGTGGATGTCAACCGGGGGATGGTAAGGGAACTTGGTGGACCCTCATTAGGGCCAGATGTCAGAGATAAAAGAAGTGCCCTCAAGATGAAGGCCAACAATATTTCCCTGACTCTCCGAGAGAAGGGTGTACAGACCTTTCCCTTCTCAGAGTCAGATATGGAATATTTAGACCCGTAATCAGAAATTCATTCTAATGAAAAAGTTCCTTTTTTTTTTTATTTTAGTTTGACACGTGTGCAATACATGATCATAGATTTGATCTTTTCAAAAGAACTTTGAAAATAATTGATTTTAGTAATCGGTATTGGGTTACAAGGGGAGGGCCTTCTCTAGCATAGGAAAGATTTGGAACCTTTCTTGAATAACGTCAGCCAGAGGCATCTCTAGGGGGGGGGGGCAGAGGGGGCCCTGACCCCCCCCCAACATTATGCTGTGCCCCACCATGTGCCCCCCCAAAAAAAACAATTTTTATTTTTTTTTGCTTTTTTTTTATTTTTTCGGGCCGCCCCTGGAGTAACAGTCTCTCCTGAGAGGAAGAGCGTCCCCAGTCAGCTCTGCAGGGCATTCCTCCCCCTCCCTCTGCTCGATGACACTGCATATTGCAAGCGTTCACACAACCACGGCCGCCCGATCTGCTCCTTCTCCTGCATCCTCATTGGCACGGAGAAGAGTGAGTTGCAGAAAGGACTCCATAAGCACTGTGGGGGAGGGGGGGCCCAAGCCTTCATCTCAGTTACTGAAAAAACAGACTGATTTCTCCCGTCCTTAGGACAGGAGAACCAGCCTGTAAATTCCGAGAGTGGTGACTGGAAGCTGAGCCGAGTGTCAGTCTATGACACTCTTTTACAGCCCAGCGAGTCCAGCCACCTCCCCCCCACTCTCCTCACATACGAGCAGGGAGAAATACAGCTCCTCCTCCTCCTCCTTTCAGTCCCGCCCACACTATCTCGGTGTGCTGTATCTGAAGAGAGGGGATGTGTGTTCAGGAAATATGAAAATCAGCAGCATGTGTGTGAATGATGCCTGAGATTCTAGCCTGGACCGTGGGTAAGTGTGTGCACTGCAGACTGCAGTACACTGTAATCACTGAACTGCATTATCTCCATCCCTTCTCCCCCCCATCTGTCTCCCTCCCCCTCTCCTGTTCTTTCAAGACATTCACAATTTACTTTCTGTAACTATCACCACCGTTTACGATATTCCATTCAATCACCCCACGACAGCTTATCCGACAGTCCGACAGACATCAGACATGACCCATTTCATTTCCCAGAATAACCGAGACAACACAAGCTCTGGTACTGGTTCCAAAATGAATGAATGAATCCTTTAATGGTAACTTAGCTTTCTTATATACAGTACAAACATGTTACAGTTAATCACAGGGACAAAGACACACTCCACCCACACATCACACAATGGGGGCTTCATACATATTCTGTTAGATAATGACATTTCGATGAGTTAATTACTACTCATTACCCAGACGGTCTGGCTCCGCATTTAGAGGGGTTAATTACTACAGCTTGACAAGTCACATTCCACATCTTAACAGTGTCATTAGCATACACAATAAACAGGTCTTAGGAGCAGACCTAATTAGCACAATGGACACAAAACAGTATTAGCATCACACAATGGAATGTCTAGGAGCAGACTCAATTAACACCTTTAAAAGCATGTGTCCCCACATTGAATGAAAACACTCTATTGACCTGTCGGAGTCAGACTTTACCAACTTGTAATATTTAAAGATATCCTGCAAAACATGAATTATCAGTAATGTCCCATCCCATGTAATTTATCATTATCATTTCCCAGTCATTCTATGCCCAAAAGGGGCACAGGATGACCCTAGACCCAAGAGTCATTAGTGATGCTGGCACTTGAGTACCCCCCATCCTTCAAAAGTCTCTGGGTGTCACGGGCCATTCTGTTACACTTTCACTTTCAGTTAGGCAGGTAATATACAGTGCAAATTTCTTTCCTACATCCACAGATTGCAGGAAAGAAACTTGCATGATTCCCCCATCAACACAGATAATGCTGACAGCGGAATATCCCTCCTGCCCAGCAATTGTATTCTCCCGACAAACAGTGATTCTCACTAGTGGCTATACAGCAACCACTAATGATAATCATAAGAGAATCTGCTCATTAATGGTTCAAATCTCAGCCAGTTCCTGCTGAACCAGCTGAGATTTAAACTGTCTATGGCTGGTCTTAGCTCTTAGGCAGCCCATACACTTTTTTTCATTCAACTATTAAGTTGAATGAACAAAAAAGAAATGATTCAATTCCCCCATCTACACATTATAGGTGGATGGGGGAATCCTCCCAGTGTGGACCAGTGCTGGAATAACCAGAGTTGCTGTCCTGTCCCGGCTATTCACAGCGCTGGTCTCTGTCTCCTTGGCAGCGGCCGCAGCACATTGGAACCCAGTGCTGGTTACTTTATGGGGCTGATGTACAGGAGGGCCAGCACAATTTGTTGTTAGAGATGGGCTGGGCATGTTCAAAATTCCACATGCCAGAGCCTGCCAGGAAGCCCACACTGCACAGCGCTAATCACAGGCAGTGAGACATTTCCTGGTCCGCAGCTCTGCACAGATCAGGAAATGTCTCACTGCCTGTGATTAGCACTGTGGAGTGTCGGCTTCCTGGCGGGATTGGGCATGTGGGATTTCAAACACACCCGAGCCCATCTCTATTGGTTGTAGACAGTTGAGCTCCCTGCAGGTTGCTTAGCAGCAGTGGAGCTTCTCTGACATGCTGATCGTGATGCAATCCAGGTGATGCTCCCAGTCAAATCCTAGTGTTAAATATCAGAGATTTTATTGATCAAAGCCCACACTTTACAGGCATAGAGCCCACACTTTACAGGTATAGAGCCCACACTTTACAGGTATAGAGCCCACACTTTACAGGCATAGAGCCCACACTTTACAGGCATAGAGCCCACACTTTACAGGCATAGAGCCCACTCTTTACAGGCAAAGAGCCCACACGGCTGCAGAACATACGTTTGATTATATATATATATATATGTGGTTGTACTCTTGATGCTAATAAATACTGTATTTATTAGGTCTGACTGGGAGCATTACCTGGATCACATCCCGATCAGCATGTCAACAGAGAAGGTTATACAGCATTACTGCTGCTCGGTGACCAGCTGGGGGCTCAGCTCTCTATAACCAATAATGCCAGCCTTCCCCTGCATGCACCTATAATGTCACCAGCACTAGGTCCTAATGGACTGCCGCCGCTGCCAAGGAGACAGATGCCAGACCAGCGCTGTCAATAGCAGGGACAGGACAGCTAGGGAACCCCACAGTGGCAGAACACTAGGGCTTGGTGGCAAAACAACCTTTGCAACCCTGAAAGTTCTCCCACTGCTTTGGACCCTTATATTTTCTTGGTGTGCTGGTGACACATAGCTCTTGTTTTCTGCCACCCTGGGGGGCCCCAGTATAGTAGCAAGGGAGCTCACTGCAGAACATGTAAAAGGGCCCGTTGTGGGATCGTAGTAAAGGGCTCCAGGAGATATATATATATATATATATATATATATATATATATATATATTGCATTTTATAGTTGGGCCCCCCTACTTTTGTCCCTGTCCCCCTATGTGCCCCCCCTAAATATGAAAGCTGGAGACGCCACTGACGCCAGCATGATGGGGAAGTAAAGGGCTCATACAAAAAAGTTTCTGAGTTGGTAGTGAGTGATCCTCATTAGAGGCAGATCACAAACAACAGAAGTGCCCTCAAGAGGCAGGTCAATAAAAATGTCCCTGACTTTCCTAGAGAAGGGAGTTGGCGGGGGCTGATCACCAGCCCAATCCTCAGTATAACATCAATGGAGAGATTATACATCTACAGTGATGCCTAAATGATACCTGTAGCATGGCAGCAGAGAATGATTTCATCGAGCAAGAAACCTTCCTGAAAAGCTTTTGAAAGATGCTACCACTTTACCATCAGTCATCAGATACATACTAGTTCCAAGGCAGCACAACACATATTTAGCAAATTTTCCTCTAGTTATTTAATACATTACTTGTGTGTATATAGGGCAAAATTAGATTATGGCCACTAAATAGAGATCCCTCTCTGTACTCGTCGCACTGCGTCACTCTGTTCTCAGCTGCATAAGGAGGTCAGAGCATTGGGGGAGGAGAAACAGCAGCACACTGAACTTCCAAGTAAATGGCTGTGCAGAGGGTGGGAGGAGGTTGAGTTCTCAGCACAGCTAGAGAACTAACCATGCTGTGCTCACCTAGTCTAGTGTGGTCAGTTGTTAATAGGAAAGCAGAGAAGTAGCAGGAACACCAAGGATTTCACACAAAGGAAGCAATACAAAGAGAACAGGAGACTTTTTCATACAAGTGCACGGTACAGCAAGCACATATCAGAAAAGTGAAATGTTGGGTTTGCATACTCTTTAAGATCGTTGGTCATTGCTGGTTCGGCCTGACTCATCTGGCAGCCGTGAAAATGTTATTCTTGGAGCCGTCAGCTCATATGGTAGATTCATATCCGCTATTATCTGCCTTAAAACACCAGAGCATTATACCTGGGCAATCAATAACTAGGGATTAATTAAACATTTTTACACTGTAATCTACCGATCCGAACACAGATATGAATCACTTTGTGATCGTAATTCATTCGCAGCCCAGCCTCCCTCCCCACATTGTACCATTGATTAATAGTTCATTGGGAACGTAATGTTTCACTAAAGGAGGTGAGTTATGAGCGGCAGGGGTTAATCCTCTTCCTCCCGAGTTTCGCTGGCTTCAGCGCTTTTTGTTCCAATCCCATAGAAAGAGAGGTAAATACTGGATGCTGGCGTAAGGTTTGAATCATGCTTCCTGGCCAAGCAATTTGCTTCACTTTTCATTAAGTGATAAATCAGTTTTATTATCAATGAACATGTTGTAATTCTCGAGTCATTGCTGGCAGATATGGTCAGGTTACCATAAAGTGAAAAGCGCCTCTTAGGAAGCTTGAGAAATCAAAAATATGCCCTCAGAGGACGGTGCCAATGGCTAATTTCTTCATCCAGCTATGTCGTGTTAAAAGCCAACTATGCCAAATATCGGGTGGTCATCAATGGGTTCAATGAGAAAAAAATGATGTGGTCCAAGGCACCATAGATAAATGGCCTCCATCCCAAATTTGAACAGAACAAAGAGAGAGTTTGGTCAGCTGGACTTTAAATGAGGCCAATCAAAAGAGATCCCAGTTGGGTTCCTGGAGGTATAGTATTAGTGGCTCTTATGATTATATATATTAAAATATAATTTGCAATCTAGAACTTCCTGTTAATGATATATTAGCCTTATATATGTATTTTGAAATGTCAACGAATTTCTGTAAACGATGTACAATGTACACATTGTCTTTCAATATTTATGATAAATTCAATAAAAATGTATTCATGGAAATGAGGCCAATCACCATGCGGAGTAAGCATATAAGATATACAGTATTGCTTAATTGGGTTTCAACACAAAAGGGGGGAGTAAGTTCGGGACTTGGAATGAGAGATGTATAACAAAAAGCAGTCTTAGCAAAGAGCATTTTATTATGCCTTGTGATATCATGTAAAGCATACTGAATGACAAAAATTGCATCCACAAAATCGCATAAACATGCTACAAATTACATATGCATATTACCACCATGGTACTTGGCATATGCTGGAGTAAGGACAAGTCCTGCACAACATGAACCACTGGAGGGGCTTGATGGTATAATGAGAATCTAGGAGTAAAACAGTATAAAAAACATAAAATCATCTGTATGAACATCATGCATCTATGTATGCCCGACGCGTTTCGTTGGGATATACCAACTCTTCAGGGGCGAATGCAATGGTGATCTTGTACATTTGACCTGAAGTTGTCTTCTTCCTATAAACTTTTATTGGATGAAAACCCGTCTGAAGCAAATAGAAGTCGGTCAGCATGGGACTAAGAGGGTATATTTATGTATTTAAGAATTGCAGACCTATTTTGACCTATGTTATTAGGCTATTTTCCGTTCAGGTTGAATGTTTTTCATTGATACTGAAGAAAGTGAATCTGAAATAAGTGGCCCTAATACACTGTTTCCTCGATTTATTCTATTGTGTATAAATGAAAAACATTTGACCTGGGGAGAAAATATCCTCAAAACTTTTGTTTTTGCCTCCATTTGCACAGAATTTACATGCAGTTTTGTATCATGAATAGCTCTGTGAATTTTTTATAAATACACCCCAAGGTCCCAAAGTAGACTCCCCCAGCCAGTAGTTAATTCTGCCTCCACTGTTATAGCAGATAAAGTAAGGGCCAGCCACTGCTTCTGCTTGGCAGTCTGTCATAACCATTCAAATTGGCAGTGATTGTCTCTGGCCATGTCTTGTACTGTATCATGTCTACAGACTCTGACCATCTCTTGTATCATGCCCACAGTCTCTGACCATCTCTTGTATCATGCCCACAGTCTCTGACCATCTCTTGTATCATGCCCACAGTCTCTGACCATCTCTTGTATCATGCCCACAGACTCTGACCATCTCTTGTATCATGCCCACAGACTCTGACCATCTCTTGTATCACGTCTACAGTCTCTGACCATCTCTTGTATCATGTCTACAGACTCTGACCATATCTTGTATCATGCCCACAGACTCTGACCATCTCTTGTATCATGCCCACAGACTCTGACCATCTCTTGTATCACGTCTACAGTCTCTGACCATCTCTTGTATCATGTCTACAGACTCTGACCATCTCTTGTATCATGCCCACAGACTCTGACCATCTCTTGTATCACGTCTACAGTCTCTGACCATCTCTTGTATCATGTCTACAGACTCTGACCATCTCTTGTATCATGCCCACAGACACTGACCATCTCTTGTATAATGCCCACAGTCTCTGACCATCTCTTGTATCATGCCCACAGTCTCTGACCATCTCTTGTATCATGCCCACAGTCTGACCATCTCTTGTATCATGCCCACAGTCTCTGACCATCTCTTGTATCATGCCCACAGTCTCTGACCATCTCTTGTATCATGCCCACAGTCTCTGACCATCTCTTGTATCATGTCCTCAGACTCTGACCATCTCTTGTATAATGCCCACAGACTCTGACCATATTTTGTATCATGTTCACAGTCTCTGACCATCTCTTGTATCATGTATATAGTCTCTGACCATCTCTTGTATAATTTCTAGTCTCTGATCATCTCTTGTATCATGTCTATAGTCTCTGACCATCTCTTGTATAATTTCTAGTCTCTGATCATCTCTTGTATCATGATTACAGTCTCTGTCAATGAGGATATTTGCCAGCACACCATAGAACGAGGTAAATAGCATTTAAAAACTGATCATTTATTGCATGATCACAACACAAGGAGAGTGTGTCATGTCTACAGTCTCTGACCATCTCTTTTATCACATCTACAGTCTCTGACAATCTGTTGTATCATGTATGTAGTCTCTGACCATCTCTTGTATCATGGCCGTAGTTTCTGACTATCCCTTGTATGATACCTACATACGCTGACCATCTTTTGTATCATGTCCACATTCTCTGACCATCTCTTGTATAATGTCTACAGTCTTTGACCATCTCTTGTATAATGTCTACAGTCTCTGACCATCTCTTGTATAATGTCTACAGTCTCTGACCATGTCTTGTATAGTGTCTACAGACTCTGACAATGTCTTGTATAGTGTCTACAGTCTCTGGCCATCTCTTGTACCATGTCCGCACTCTCTGAATATCTTTTGTATCATGTCCACAGTTCTGACAATCTCTTGTATCATGTCTGCAGTATCTGACCATCTCTTGTATAATGTCCATAGTATCTTGTATAATGTCCATAGTCTATGACAATATCCTGTCGTGCGTCTGCTGTTTTTAAGACTGTATATTTACTTAATATATGTGGTGACATCAAGGACCACAATTGGTCTCCCCCAATAAGAAAGCTGACTAACACTGAGTCAGAGGGTTGAGAAAAAATGATTATCACTGGCTGGGGTGCTTACATTGATCACGTTTTATTCATTTATGTAAAACCTTCATCCCAAAAGAAAAAAAAAACAGTTTGCTGTAACTGCTTACAAAGTGTTAGCTTGAGTTCTGCTTTAATTTGTTAAATTCTTAATCTGCTCGTCTGTCCAATACCATCTCTCCTGACTTATAATGCTGCTATGCATGTGTCTCCTTTGCTCCTCCATCCAGAATGCAGACACTCTAGGACAAGAAGTGTGTTACTGGCCATATCACTAGGTGGAAATAAAGAAAACAAGTCTGCACACCAGTATCTTTTTATTTTTTACAGTGTTCAATGAAGTTCTCTACCATCTCCCATTATACATTCCACTGTAGGCTCTCCAGCTGTCCGCCTGAACAGAATTATTGGCAAAGGATAAGAATAAAAAAAATAATAAACATAAAAAAGGGGAATATGGGTAATAAAAAAAAGCCAGCAAAGTACAAAAATAAGCTTAGTGGTTTCCTTTACAGTAAATGTTTACTTTGTCTAGATATTAGGAATTTGTAGTTTTCCCTGGAGCTCTTCTTTAACTTGCTTTTTCCTCTGCAGTTTTGGACTGAGCTTTTCTTTTGCAACGTGATATATACTGGATAACAAACTCATGTTGTGCCTTTGTTCTCTAAACGTCCGTTGTTGCTCCTGACGCGGTGGCTGGACATTCTGCACATTCCCATTCAGGTCCGGTGGAGATGTCTTTGCATTGTTTGTGCACAAATCCTGGAAAAGTGACTCTGATCATTAATGTGACCCTAATCAATAATATGAGTGATCATTAACATGACTCTAATCACTAAAAGGAATCTACGGTGCCTAATGGAAAAGCAAAGTGACTGTATGATTGTTGTGTTAAAGTGGAACTCCGGCAAGTGTCATATTACCAGGGCTTTTTTTCTCAAACAATAGGTGCTGGAACTCAACCACAACCCCCCCCCCCCAAAAAAAAAACCTCTGCCCCCACACACACCTAACAAACAGTATGAGGGTCTTAAAGGGGCATTAAATGCCAGTATTGCATTACATACAGAGTTCAGGAGGGATGCACACAGAGTGCAGAGTTCAGGAGGGCAGGAGGGATGCACACAGAGTGCAGAGTTCAGGAGGGATGCACACAGAGTGCAGAGTTCAGGAGGGATGCACACAGAGTGCAGAGTTCAGGAGGGAGGCACACAGAGTGCAGAGTTCAGGAGGGATGCACACAGAGTGCAGAGTTCAGGAGGGAGGCACACAGAGTGCAGAGTTCAGGAGGGAGGCACACAGAGTGCAGAGTTCAGGAGGGAGGCACACAGAGTGCAGAGTTCAGGAGGGAGGCACACAGAGTGCAGAGTTCAGGAGGGAGGCACACAGGGTGCAGAGTTCAGGAGGGAGGCACACAGAGTGCAGAGTTCGGGGGGTGCACACAGAGTTCAGGAGGGATGCACACAGAGTGCAGAGTTCAGGGGGGTGCACACAGAGTCCACAGTTCAAGAGGGATGCACACAGAGTGCAGAGTTCAGGGGGGATGCACACAGAGTGCAGAGTTCGGGAGAGATGCACACAGAGTGCAGAGTTCGGGAGAGATGCATACAGAGTGCAGAGTTCGGGAGAGATGCACACAGAGTGCAGAGTTCAGGAGGGAGGCACACAGAGTGCAGAGTTCGGGAGAGATGCATACAGAGTGCAGAGTTCGGGAGGGATGCACACAGAGTGCAGAGCTGTCACTTGTAAACACAGATACCGGAAGGGTCTGAGCCAGAGGTGGTGGAACTGAGTTTTACAACCGGTAAAGCTGTGTTCATTCACTATTTCTATTCTTCAAAAAAAAAAAAAAAAAAAGCCCCATCTATGTCTGCTTTAAAAAATATCTACATCATTTTGTCAGCCTTTTTTATTTTGTTCAATAGCTTTACAGGCAGTCCCCTTGTTTCAAACATCCGACTTACATCCAACTTACAAACAGAGACAGCGTGACATCACACTGGTCCCAGAAACTGAAGGGTGGCCATCTTGCTAATCACAGCACGCTGCCACCTACTGTCCGGGGGATCCGTCAGCAATTCCACATCACTGCATGGCCAGATAACCCTTCACTGTGCTATCCAAAACTTAAAAATATATTTTTTGGCTGGAGTTTACCTGTTTCAGCTTACATACAAATTCAACTTAAGAATAAACCTACAGAACCTATATTGTGTGTAACCCAGAGACTGCCTGTATTTAAAAATTAGAGAGAACATAAAATAGAACATAAGCATTACTGGCTCCAGATTTTACAGGGAAATAGTACATATATTTGTCAAGGTAGCGGCATTACAGAGTACTACAGTAAGCTAATAACTAATCAACACATGGTCTACATCAGGGGTCGCCAAACTTTTCAGTATGAGGGCCACATCATATATTTTACAAATATTGGTAGGCTGGTAGAAAATCTGTTTTTATAAGTGAGTTCTCCTTACAGCATGGTCCCCATTAGAGTCCTCCTTACGTCAGGGTATCCCTTCAATTAGTGTCCCTTTTTACATCAGGGACCCCATCAGAATCCTCTCTTACATCAGGGACCCCATTAGAACCCTCCTTACATCAGAGACCCCATTAGAACCCTCCTTACATCAGGGACCCAATCAGGAACCCTCCTTACATCAGGGACCCAATCAGGAACCCTCCTTACATCAGGGACCCAATCAGGAACCCTCCTTACATCAGGGACCCAATCAGGAACCCTCCTTACATCAGGGACCCAATCAGGAACCCTCCTTACATCAGGGACACCATCAGAATCCTCTCTTACATCAGGGACCTCATCAGAATCCTCTCTTACATCAGAGACCCCATCAGAATCCTCTCTTACATCAGGGACCTCTTTATAACCCTCCTTACAGCAGGGACACCATCAGAATCCTCTCTTACATCAGGGACCCCATCATAATCCTCTCTTACATCAGGGACCCCATCAGAATCCTCTCTTACATCAGGGACCCCATCAGAATCCTCTCTTACATCAGGGACACCATCAGAATCCTCTCTTACATCAGGGACCCCATCATCGGAATCCTCCTTACATCAGGGACCCCATCAGAATCCTCTCTTACATCAGGGACACCATCAGAATCCTCTCTTACATCAGGGACACCATCAGAATCCTCTCTTATATCAGGGACACCATCAGAATCCTCTCTTACATCAGGGACACCATCAGAATCCTCTCTTACATCAGGGACCCCATCAGAATCCTCTCTTACATCAGGGACCCCATTAGAACCCTCCTTACATCAGAGACCCCATTAGAACCCTCCTTACATCAGGGACCCAATCAGGAACCCTCCTTACATCAGGGACCCAATCAGGAACCCTCCTTACATCAGGGACCCAATCAGGATCCTCTCTTACATCAGAGACCCCATCAGAATCCTCTCTTACATCAGGGACCTCTTTATAACCCTCCTTACAGCAGGGACACCATCAGAATCCTCTCTTACATCAGGGACCTCATCAGAATCCTCTCTTACATCAGAGACCCCATCAGAATCCTCTCTTACATCAGGGACCTCTTTATAACCCTCCTTACAGCAGGGACACCATCAGAATCCTCTCTTACATCAGGGACCCCATCAGAATCCTCCTTACATCAGGGACCCCATCAGAATCCTCCTTACATCAGGGACCCCATCAGAATCCTCTCTTACATCAGGGACACCATCAGAATCCTCTCTTACATCAGGGACACCATCAGAATCCTCTCTTACATCAGGGACACCATCAGAATCCTCTCTTACATCAGGGACACCATCAGAATCCTCTCTTACATCAGGGACCCCATCAGAATCCTCTCTTATATCAGGGACACCATCAGAATCCTCTCTTACATCAGGGACCTCATCAGAATCCTCTCTTATATCAGGGACCCCATCAGAATCCTCTCTTACATCAGGGACCCCATCAGAATCCTCTCTTACATCAGGGACCCCATCAGAATCCTCTCTTACATCAGGGACCCCATCAGAATCCTCTCTTACATCAGGGACCCCATCAGAATCCTCTCTTACATCAGGGACCCCATCAGAATCCTCCTTACATCAGGGACACCATCAAAATCCTCTCTTACATTAGAGACCCCATCAGAATACACCTTACATCTGGGACCCTATCAGAATCCTCCTTATATCATGGTCCCCATCAGAATCCTCTCTTACATTAGGGACCCCATCAGAGTTGCCCATTACATCTGGTTCCCTTTCAGAATCCCCATCAGAGTCTTACATTCCTCATTGTCTCCATCAGAGTTCTTCTTTCATCAGAGACCCACCAGAGACCCCCTTACATCAGGGTGCTCATCACTGTACACTGGTCTTACATCAGTGATCCATCACTATCTCCCCTTTATACTAGGGTTCCAATCTGTGCCCACTTACACCCACTTACATCAGTGACCCTTACAGTCCCCCCTTACATCAGTGTCCCCATCAGAGTCCTCCTAAGCAGGGTCCCTATCAGAGTCCCCTCTTACATCAGGATGTCTGTCAGAGCCCCTCCTTATACCAGGGTCCTTATCAAGTTTTCCCCATACATCACTATGACACTATCCAGCCCTGCTGATGGGGCCCCAGGTGAACGTGGGGCCCCCGTGCTGTGCCCAGGGGTGCCCGCTCAGTAAGACGGCCCTGACTATCCCCCTTCATCAGCACCCATCAGAGTCCTCCCTCAGTTTCCCCATTAGAGTTCTTCTTACAGAAACCCATGAAAGTCCCCCCTTACATCAGGGTTCCTATCACTGTATACTGTCAGCTTATTCACAGAAAGAGCCAGGAATGGGCCAAGTAGGGTGACCACTTTCCCAAACTACCATTCAGGGACACCCTCCCCCCCCCCAAAAAAAAAATCAGCTTGTGCTGTAACGAATCACAGCACAGTGATTGGACACAAGAGGCGGGATTTATGATTTCTCCAATCACAAACAGGGGGCAGGGACTGTGCTCCTCCAGGCATTCCCGGCCAGGGCAAATATTGTCAGTGAGTAAAGCGGTGATGTGGTGACCTTGTTTTGTGGGCATCAGATTGGCCCGTGAGGGGGGGGGGGTGTGGCTGTGTCAGTTTTGTTCCGGGACACTGTATTGTCCTGGAATGAAGGTGCCCGGGACAAACCTGCAAAATGCAGGACTGTCCCGGGCAATCCGGGACACGTGGTCACCCTAGGGCCAGGTGCCAGGACAGCGTATATACAGAGATGACCTTATCAGTGGGCACCCAGTGCCTGAAGAGGATGGTTGCAGGACCTGAAAGATTGGGCATCAGAGATGATGGGGTGGTGGGAATGCATCAGTGATAGGACCTGTCATGGAGGACAGCACAGAAGGAGGTCATAATCTGTTGTACATACTTGTAGATTACGGCAAAAAGCTTGCTCCCACCAATCAAGGTGACTTCCATGTCTGGGCACAGGTGCACTTCAAACTTACTGTAGTATCAGGTGTGGGATATATAATGATGCTGGGATAATTCTCCATGGACTTCTCTGCCACTGGAAGCTGTGCACTGGTCATGTCTTCTGTTGATTCCTGCTCCATCCAACTAGTCCCTCCATCTAAAGAAAGCACAGCAATGCCTTTCAATAAAAAACGTACTATTCCACCCCTCCGACAACACAGACCAAGGAGTCACTCTCACTCCCAACAATGCTTGTACATTCTACATTAACCACTTAACCCCCGGACCATATTGCTGTCCAATGACCAGAGCACTTTTCGTGATTCGGCACTGCGTCGCTTTAACTGACAATTGCGCGGTCGTGCGACGTGGCTCCCAAACAAAATTGGCGTCTTTTTTTTCCACAAATAGAGCTTTCTTTTGGTGGTATTTGATCACCTCTGTGATCTATATTGTTTGCGCTATAAACAAAAATAGAGCGACAATTTTGAAAAAAAAAAATATTTGTTACTTTTTGCTATAATAAATATCCCCCAAAAATATATAAAAAAACGTTTTTTTTCCCTCAGTTTAGGCCGATACGTATTCTTCTACATATTTTTCGTTAAAAAAAATCATAATAAGCGTTTATTGATTGGTTTGCGCAAAAGTTATAGCGTTTACAAAATAGGGGGTAGTTTTATGGCATTTTTATTAATATTTTTTTTTTACTAGTAATGGCGGCGATCAGCATTTTTTTCAGTACTGCGACATTATGGCGGGCACTTCGGACACTTTTGACAAATTTTTTGGGATCATTGGCATTTTTTTTTAACGATCAATGCTATAAAAATGCATTGGATTACTATAAAAATGCCATTGGCAGTGAAGGGGTTAACACTAGGGGGCGGGGAAGGGGTTAAGTGTGTTCCTGGGTGTGTTCTAACTGTATGGGGGGTGGCCTCACTAGGGGAAATCACTGATCTTCTGTTCATACATTGTATAAACAGAAGATCAGCGTTTCCCCCGCTGACTGGACCGGGAGCTGTGTGTTTACATATATATGTACTTCGTGCCACAAAAAAATAGGTATGATTGTGAACTACACAAATAATTAATTATATATGACTATGGTAAATGTGCTATTATAGGTAATAGTAAATATAAGTATAGGGGGCGCTCACGAGGCAAATAGAAATACTATTGAGCAAATAGTAAATAAACAAATTTATAAAGAAGCACACTAGAGTACTCTAAATAAAGTGAAATGTGACACAAGAAACACAAATCAATGCGACTTGAAAGTGAAAACACTGGATAAAGCAAATATGACACAATAATTAAATCGCAAAGGTTTGATATCAATCAAGTTCCTAGCAAGATGTGATTCTTCTGTGCTGAAAATCTTCTGTGAACAAACGATAGTGAGTAATCCCTCACCAAATTACACCCAAAGTGATCCTTAGGTGGGTTCTGCTTACCAGATAAGAATGACCCCTTTAGTGAAAAAGCAGGTCAAACAGGTTTGGTGAGTCAATACTTGCTAGTAATAGAGACTGTAGAAGCATGTAAGGAAACCCCTTCCTCCGACAGAGATCATGGATGAGATATGTAAAACATATATATTGAAGGAACTAGAGTTGTCCCGATACCACTTTTTTAAGACCAAGACCAAGTAACGATTTTTTTTAAGCACTCGCCGATACCGATTACCGATACTTTTTTTATGTCATGTGACAGTGGGACATGTGTCAGTATTTATTTATTTTTTTAAAATGTTTATATTTTTACTATTTTATGTTATGTTATTTCACAATGCTTTTTTTTTTTTTTTTAGGGGGGGGGGGGGGTTGCTTTCTGTCAGTGTGCTTTTTTATTTTAATTGTTATTATTCTTTACAATTCTTTTTTTTTTTTATTAATTATTGCAATTTTTTCTCTTTTTTTTTTGCCCTGTTGGGGGCTTCAGTGAGATTTTAGGGGTCCCCTGACATGTCCCCTTTGAGACAGGGAAAGGGACTAAGGACACAGGTTCCCCAGTCCCTTTCTCTGCAGCCTCAGCTGCACTGAAAATGAATGGACAGGAGACAGAGGCTCCTCGCCATTCATAAACCGAAGCATCGTAAACACAAGTTATGATGTTTCAGTTATGCGAATGGACAGAGTCAGAGACAGAGTCAGTTTACCAACTCCTTCCTACTTCCGCTCTACATCCTGACAGATCGAGGACAGACGGGGAGAGCAGCAGTATGGAGGGGGACACGGAGCGCGGAGGGGGAGAGCAGCAGTATGGAGGGGGTCACAGAGCGCAGAGGGGGAGAGCAGCAGTATGGAGGGGGACACGGAGCGCGGAGGGGGAAAGCAGCAGTATGGAGGGGGACACGGAGCGCGGAGGGGGAGAGCAGCAGTATGGAGGGGGACACGGAGCGCGGAGGGGGGGAGCAGCAGTATGGAGGGAGACACGGAGCACGGAGGGGGAGAGCAGCAGTATGGAGGGGGTCACAGAGCGCAGAGGGGGGAGAGCAGCAGTATGGAGGGGGACATGGAGCGCGGAGGGGGAAAGCAGCAGTATGGAGGGGGACACGGAGCGCGGAGGGGGAGAGCAGCAGTATGGAGGGGGACACGGAGCGCGGAGGGGGAAAGCAGCAGTATGGAGGGGGACACGGAGCGCGGAGGGGGAGAGCAGCAGTATGAAGGGGGACACGGAGCGCGGAGGGGGAGAGCAGCAGTATGGAGGGGGTTACAGAGCGCAGAGGGGGAGAGCAGCAGTATGGAGGGGGACACGGAGCATGGAGGGGGAAGCAGCAGTATGGAGGGGGACACGGAGCGCGGAGGGGGAAAGCAGCAGTATGGAGGGGGACACGGAGCGCGGAGGGGGAAAGCAGCAGTATGGAGGGGGACACGGAGCGCGGAGGGGGAGAGCAGCAGTATGGAGGGGGACACGGAGCGCGGAGGGGGAGAGCAGCAGTATGGAGGGGGACACGGAGCGCGGAGGGGGGAGAGCAGCAGTATGGAGGGAGACACGGAGCACGGAGGGGGAGAGCAGCAGTATGGAGGGGGACACGGAGCGCGGAGGGGGAAAGCAGCAGTATGGAGGGGGACACGGAGCGCGGAGGGGGAAAGCAGCAGTATGGAGGGGGACACGGAGCGCGGAGGGGGAAAGCAGCAGTATGGAGGGGGACACGGAGCGCGGAGGGGGAAAGCAGCAGTATGGAGGGGGACACGGAGCGTGGAGGGGGAGAGCAGCAGTATGGAGGGGGACACGGAGCGCGGAGGGGGAGAGCAGCAGCACGGAGGTGGACACGGGACATGGAGCGGGGAGGGGGACAGCAGCACAGGGGGGGACTGGAAGAGGATACAGGGACAGTCAGCAGTGATCGGTGCAGATTTGTGGGGAGTTACAAATCGCGTACACACGATCGGAATTTCCGACAACAAAGCTGTGGATTTTTTTCCGACTGAATTTCGACTCAAACTTGTGTTGCATACACACGGTCACACAAATGTTGTCGGAAATTCTAAACGTCAAGAACGCGGTGACGTACAACACCATTTCCGCCTGAAAGCTCACATCGAACATTTCTTGTCGTAAATTTTGATTGTGTGTACGCGGCATAAGAGAAGGTTTGCCTCACTTTGGAGAGATTTTCCTCTCACTTCCTGTGGTGCCTACAGGACAGGAAGTAAGAGAAGGAAAAAGTGGAAAACACTTTTTGAAAGATAAATAATGCATTTTATATACGACTATATAGATCAGACCAAAATGAGGGACAAATGAGGAGGAAAGAGGGACAGAGGGGAATTGTTCCAAATCAGGGACAGTTGGCATCTATGCAGAGAGCAATGCACATAATGTAACAACCCAATCAAAATGAGCTTTGAACTGCTACTATGTTTTCCAGAAAATAAGCCCGGGTCTTATATTAATTTTGGCAACAAAAGACACAGTAGGGCTTATTTTCGGGGTAGGTCTTACCATGTAATGTGCTGTCTTCTCTCCCCCTCTTCCTCGCTGCCTGTCAGGAATCCCCAGTGTGAGCCTAATTAAAATACTTGTAAAATCCTATAATCCATTCTATCACAGTAGAATATAATGTACAATGTGTGTGTTTATGTAATATAATTGTACCAAATAGCTGAGCGCTGTACCGAAGATATCTGGCACAATTCTAATACAGAAACACACACATTGTACATTATAAAATACTGTAATAGAGTGGATTATAGGATGTTACAAACATTTTAAACTAGGGCATATTTTTTGGATAGGGCTTATATTTGGGGAAACACATGGTAGGTGAGATCCAGTAGTTAAGGATTGCAGCACTTTGATAGTCATGGCTGACTTTTTGCATTATTGAGCTCAACAATTCCAAATGCGTTGTTTGTATTGCCACATACCTGTCTTAGTATTCGCCCACTTTTTGCTTCCTATAAGTGCAATAAATTCGGTGTTCTCGGGCAAGCAGAGGAAGAAGTCATTGCTGTCCACCGCCGTTCCATCCTTTGCCAAAACCAGCGAGACCGAAGCTCTTGTGCCGTCCAGATTCAAGACATGAAGAGCTTTAAAAGACACAAAACTGCCGGTCACATGGAGTACATAAAGCATGTATAGTGTACAATTAGCATTCTCACTTAAGTCATGTACATATCTTTTAATATTCCCCATCACGTGACACAGCTTAGTAAATAGCAGTAGTGTATTGCTGAAATGTATTAAACCCTGCAGTATCCATAAAATCAAAGCCCAACAGTGTCCATGAAATCAAAGCCCATCAGTGTCCATGAAATCAAAGCCCATCAGGGTCTATCAAATCAAAGCCCAGCAGTCTCCATCAAATTAAAGCCCAGCAGTGTCCATCAAATTAAAGCCTGGCAGTGTCCATCAAATCAAAGCCCAGAGTGTCCATCAAATCAAAGCCCATCAGTGTCCATCAAATCAAAGCCCAGAGTGTCCATCAAATCAAAGCCCAGCAGTGTCCATCAAATCAAAGCACAGAGTGTCCATCAAATCAAAGCCCATCAGTGTCCATCAAATCAAAGCCCAGCAGTGTCCATCAAATCAAAGCCCAGAGTGTCCATCAAATCAAAGCCCAGCAGTGTCCATCAAATCAAAGCCCAGAGTCTCCATCAAATCAAAGCCCATCAGTGTCCATCAAATCAAAGCCCAGCAGTGTCCATCAAATCAAAGCCCAGCAGTGTCCATCAAATCAAAGCCCAGCAGTCTCCATCAAATCAAAGCCCAGAGTGTCCATCAAATCAAAGCCCAGCAGTGTCCATCAAATCAAAGCCCAGCAGTCTCCATCAAATCAAAGCCCAGAGTGTCCATCAAATCAAAGCCCAGCAGTGTCCATCAAATCAAAGCCCAGCAGTGTCCATCAAATCAAAGCCCAGAGTGTCCATCAAATCAAAGCCCATCAGTGTCCATCAAATCAAAGCCCAGAGTGTCCATCAAATCAAAGCCCAGCAGTGTCCATCAAATCAAAGCACAGAGTGTCCATCAAATCAAAGCCCATCAATGTCCATCAAATCAAAGCCCAGCAGTGTCCATCAAATCAAAGCCCATCAGTGTCCATCAAATCAAAGCCCAGCAGTGTCCATCAAATCAAAGCCCATCAATGTCCATCAAATCAAAGCCCATCAGTGTCCATCAAATCAAAGCCCAGCGGTGTCCAGCAAATCAAAGCCCAGAGTGTCCATCAAATCAAAGCCCATCAAATCAAAGCCCAGCAGTGTCCATCAAATCAAAGCCCATCAGTGTCCATCAAATCAAAGCCCAGAGTGTCCATCAAATCAAAGCCCATCAGTGTCCATCAAATCAAAGCCCATCAGTGTCCCACAACTAATCAAAGTATCCATTTTAGATTTATCTTGTAACTTTATTATTTCCTCCACAAACCTCATGACCCGCATTCCTCTTACCTTTCTCCATGAACTCCTGCAAGGTCTCTGCTAGCACCTCATGCCTCACCTTGCTGCCCTGAACACAGACCACACAATGCTTCATCCTCTCTCTGTACTCAGGCCCAAAGACTGAAGAGTAGAAGCTAAGAAGGAAGTTATTCATGTGTATGGAAGCCCCCGGAGGCAGAATCTCAGGAATGCCCCAATAGGCGTCACACAGTGCTGTTAACCCACGTGCTCCCAGGTGAAATTTGTGTTTGCACTTTAAGGGCCTGTAGTGGTGTGAACTTGGAATACATGGAAAACACTGTGCATGCATTTTTAGTGTACATAGAACTGCGTCTGGTGTGAACTAGCACTGAAGGGATCTAGGTTGAGCTGCTGGAAAAACGGGGATTTTATGCTCCACGACAGGGGTCTCCAAACTTTTTAAACAAAGGGCCAGTTTACTGTCCTTCAAAATTTAAGAGGGCCGGACTGTGGCAGGTGGGAGTAGAAAATGTCCTGGCGTCAGTGGGAGTACACAACTCCCCATGATTGGTATTAGTGGGAGTAATAGTGCTCCATCATTAGTATCAAATGGGAGGAATAGTGCCCCATCATTACTATCAGTGGTAGCAATAGTGTCCCATCGTTGGTATCAATAGGAGGAATAGCGCTACATCATTGGTATCAGTAGTAGGAATAGTGCCCCATCATTGGTATCAAAGGGATTAATAGTACCCCATCGTTGGTATCAGTGGGAGGTATAGTGCACTATTATTGGCATCAATGGGAGGAATAGTGCCCCATCATTGGTATCAATTAGGATTAGTCTCATCATTGGTTGCTGACAGTGGGGGGAATAATGCCCCAAGGGCCAGGTAAAAGCAAGCAAAGGGCCGCATCTGGCCCCCAGGCCGCAGTTTGGAGACCACAGCTCCATAATGATAAAACATTCAAGGCGGTGAATACTGTTTTACCCTTCTCCTTAGTATCTGTAATTAACATATTAGCATTCATCAGGTCTTTTATTCTCAGAGAATAGGATCAGGCACTCGCCCTTCCAGGTCAACGCCCTGCCCCCAACCCCAACGTGCTTGGTGTTTGAGAAGTAAAGCAGTGCCAAATAATGGTAATATGTTAAAGAGGAAATAAACCCTCTTGGAAAAAAATAAAAATAAATTCACCCTGCAAGACAAAGGCATAATGAGCTAGTATGCATAGCATACTAGCTCATTATGAATTACTTACCTGAGATCGAAGTCCCCGCAGCGGTCCTCGTTCACCTCCTCCGACGCCGCCATCTTTCCCGGAGTGACTTCCGGGGATTGCGGCTCCAGCATTGTGACTGGCCGGAGCCACGATGACGTCACTCCTGCGCATGATCGCCGTTAGCAATGGCACGCTCAGTGCGCCTGCGCCCGAGGTCTACGGCGCATGTGCTGTAGACTTCGGTGCCGCCATTTCATTAAATATCCCCTAAACCTTTTAGGTTTGGGAGATATTTATTGCACCTTAATGTAGTCTTACCTGTAGGTTAAAGTGGTTGTTTGATTTTTTTTTAAGGCTGATGCCGCGTACACACGACCGTTTTTTATGACGAGAAAAATGCAATTATTTTTAATTGGTCGTTAAAAACGATCGTGTGTGGGCTCCAGAGCATTTTTCTCGACGAGAAAAATGGCCATTAAAAATGTAGAACCTGCTCTATTTTTTCTCGTCGTGAAAAACGGTCGTGTGTAGGCTTTAACGATGGGGGGAAAAACGCGCATGCTCAGAAGCAAGTTTTGAGAAGGAAAATTTGCATAATCAGTTCAAAGGGTGGCACCATTTATAGTGCCGTCGTACGCGTTGTATGTCACCGTGCTTTGCTCGAGCATTTTTTATCACGATCGTGTGTATGCAAGGCAGGCTTGAGAGGAATCACGTCTAGAACTTTGTTTTTTTCCCCATGACATGAAAAACGGTCGTGTGTACGCAGCATTAGATTTGCTTATCGCAGCTTATGGTTTAAGACTGTGTATTACACAAAGTACAGGGCTCAGGAGTGCAGAACACACAGGGTTTAGGAGTGGGTATTGTGGAGTGGTGAGAAGTGCGTATCACACAAGGCGCATAAAAAAAATCAGCTAAAGAGACAGTTCTTACATTCAATGTGAAGCGTCCCTTGTGCTCAGCAATATGCAACATACAGCCATGTGTACAGAGTGCAGGGGTCAGGAATATGTAACATAGAACCCAGCACCACCCCCCCATCTTTCACTTCTGCACCCCTTCCCCCACAGCTCTCACTTTGTACAACCTGCCTTCTGCAGCTCTCCTCTCTGCACAAATCCCCCCTTCCCAGCTCTCCTCTCTGCACACATCCCCCCTCCCCAGCTCTCCTCTCTGCACAAATCCCCCCCTCCCCAGCTCTCCTCTCTGCACAAATCCCCCCCCCCAGTTCTCCTCTGTGCACAAATGCCCCTCTCCTCTCTGCACAAATCCCCCCTTCCCAGCTCTCCTCTCTGCACACATCCCCCCTTCCCAGCTCTCCTCTCTGCACACATCCCCCCTCCCCAGCTCTCCTCTCTGCACAAATCCCCCCCTCCCCAGCTCTCCTCTCTGCACAAATCCCCCCTTCCCAGCTCTCCTCTCTGCACACATCCCCCCCCTCCCCAGCTCTCCTCTCTGTACAAATCCCCCCTCCCCAGCTCTCCTCTCTGTACAAATCCCCCCTCCCCAGCTCTCCTCTCTGCACAAATCCCCCCCCTCCCCAGCTCTCCTCTCTGCACAAATCCCCCCTTCCCAGCTCTCCGCTCTGCACAAATCCCCCCTTCCCAGCTCTCCGCTCTGCACAAATCCCCCCTTCCCAGCTCTCCGCTCTGCACAAATCCCCCCTTCCCAGCTCTCCGCTCTGCACAAATCCCCCCTTCCCAGCTCTCCGCTCTGCACAAATCCCCCCTTCCCAGCTCTCCTCTCTGCACAAATCCCCCCTTCCCAGCTCTCCGCTCTGCACAAATCCCCCCTTCCCAGCTCTCCTCTCTGCACAACCCACCTACCCATTCTCAGTTCTCCTGTCTGCACATATCCCGCACCCCACCCCCCAGCACTAAACCCAAGGGAGGTCTTCCATTCAACTTGTTTATACAATGAAATGGTTGGGGACTTTTTTCCAGCAAAATGCATCATTTTGCATTTAATAGACTTCAATGGACCCGCATCCAAAACACAAGTACTGTACTGCGTTTTAACTTTTTTGGATTTGGGCGTTTTAAAACAAAATTTAATATTGACATTCACTGTATATAGCTGGGTGCTAAAGAGTGGGTCAGGAAGCCGGCCGCCACATCCTTAACAACCGATGAATCATCAACTGTCAGTGGGCTTCCCTGCTGAATGTTAAAAAAAAATAAAAAATTGCCGGCTTAAAAAAAAAAAAAAAATCAGAAAGAAAAAATAATACATTGTGGGGTCCCCTTTCCTGTGCTCTGGATAGAGACAAGTACACACTACAGAAGAATATGCTATGTTCATATTTCACATGGGAGGTTTACAACCACTTTAAAGCAGTAGCAAAGCCCACTTTGTTATTTCTACCTATGGCTCCATTCACATCGATGCATGGTTGGTTTTGAGTGGTATTTGATCACCTTTGTTTTTTGTGCTATAATAAATATCCCACATTTTTATATATATATATATATATATATATATATATATATATATATATATATATATACATACATACATATTCTTCATGAGTTTAGGCCAATATGTATTCGTCTACATATGTTTGTTTTTATTATATGAAAATAAATAAAAAATTTAAAATAAAATACACAAATAAAAATCATAAATACTATGTAACAATAACTTCAACCAAAAAAAATTGCTCTAACCAAAAATAAATTATTAGTAATAATAAATTGTTCACGTTTGGGTGTTTGTTATTGTATTAGTAATAATAAATTAAATTTTTAAAAAAGGTTAATGCATTATTACATAATAAATTATTTTACTTATTTTTGATGATTTTTAGCTGTGTACTTATTTTTAAAATGTATTTATTCATATATATTACTATTTATTATTAATTTTATTTATTATTTTTTTATTTGAGCAGGAGTGTGTGAAAACACATGAGAAAACCTGCACATGGTACGTTTCTATAATTTCTATGGGAATAAAAATTAAAAAAAACAAGGAACAAACAAACAAAAAAAAACACCCAAATCTGCTCAATTTGAGCGAAAAAAATAAAATAAAAATCTCCAGAACTTGTTTGAGCTCCATAGAGAATCATTGATTTTTTTATATTTTTTTCTCCTCCACTGTTATTGAGCATCTAGCACAGGGGTCTCCAAACTGTGGCCTGAGGGCCAGATGTGGCCCTTTGCTAGCCTTTATGCGGCCTTTGAGGCACAATTCCTTCCAATGATTTGAGGTTCTATTCCTCCCATTAACACCAACAATGGGGCACTGTATCTTCCACGGATACCAATGATGGAATACTATTCCTCCTACTAATAGGGGGAATCCTCCTCCTATTGACCACCAACCCTGAGGCCATATTTATTCTCACTGATTTTGGGCCTGTTACATTTTCTGCCCCTGCTGGCCACAATCCGGCCCTCCTAAAGTCTGAAGGACAATAAAGTGGCACTTTGATTAAAAAGTTTGGAGACCCCTGATCTAGCAGATCAGGTGTGGAAGCAGCCAGAATCAGTGACATTTGATAAGATACAATGTATATATAAAAAAAAAACCACAAACAACACACACACACACAAGGCCGAGACTGTAAAACAACATTTATTTCAAGAGTCACTTCCTCAAAACAGATAATATGTAAAATATGTACCCAAAATAGAAAAAGTCCCTTTAGAGTGGTTGAGTCACCAACACAATGATAGAATCCTGCAACGCTCTGATTGGTTTACAGGTAAAATACAATAGACAACACTTTGGCATTGAAGAGTCTGTAAACCATAACGGATAAGCGCCATTACCAGGTCTGCTGTGAGAACGACGCTTCAATAGAGAAGTAATTTCTTACAAAACAAACACCAGTGTGCAAAGGCTCTGTTGGAAGCTGCCGTGCCCTGAAATGCTGAAACACAAGCTACATCCAGGGCAGGGTGCGTCTATACCGCGACACTGAGAAATCAAAGCTTCCATCGGAGCCTTAGCCCAGAGGGATGCTCTTTTATGTGAAGTATTCTTAGTGACGGTTTTGGGGGAGGAGTCTGCCTTTGCATGTTATCAGCACAGTTATGACATCACTACGTCATCACGTGCGCAGGGTAGTGATCAACTAGGCCAGTGTCACAAGTCCGTCACCTCTGCTATGTATAAAATCGTATAGAGAAAAGCTTTGCTGTAAACATCAGTTTGGATCGGAATACATTTCTCGGTATTACAGAGGATTGGAAAATAAAGTAAGATTAAACAATAGAGATCTAAGTAAAATTAAAGATTTATCCAGTAATATTGAGCACTTACATGTACAAGTCATTTCTAAGAGTCCATTCACACTTCCGCCGGTAAAGCGATATTAAACCCAAAATGGATTATATTGCAGCTTACCAGTCATTAAATATGGTGGCTGCATTTGTTTTCTTTTTTTAAGGCTTTTTTCACCTGGTGATCTGACCAGTAACACACGTCCTGTAGTAGAGTGTCCCCGCTCTGGATGAAGGAGCACAGGGGGCACTTTTGCACAGCAACATTACAAGTCTGGTGGGAGTGGCGGGTTAGATGGACTAGCAGATTTAACGGATTGAAGGCAGCTCAAAAACTTTAGGCTGCATTCACACTACAGCGTTTTTAAAAATCGTGGGCAGATTTGCCGCGGATCTGCCTGTGATTTGACAGCGCCGAGATGTGAACGACAATACGAGACTCGCATTTGAGGCGCCATTCATTTGAATGGAACCCCAATTCGCTGTGCGGATCTGCCGCGATAAAACGTGCTGAAATCGCAGCAAACTCGCATCGTGGGACGCAGGTCGCCCCAAAAATAATTCAGGAGCTATTTTGCGTGTCTGTTCAACCGGCTGAGGTTCTGGACCCTTTTGCAATCTGTTCCGCGGCCGCCTCGGACCTGTGTGAAGCGACTCTATTGAGAGGCGGTCACACTCAAATTGAATAGAGGGATACCCACATCCAATTCACATATATGTGAATATATGTTCACATATATTTTTTATGAAATGGATAAAAGCTGGACATTGTATGTTGTGAGCCCCCCCCCCCCCCCCCCCCGTGAGTTTTAAATGGTTTGTCTCATCCATGTAACCACTACATCTGCAGGATAGCTTTTAAAGACAACACATTTACTGAATGGATCACCAGGTGAAATAAAAGGGAAAAAAAAAGCATAACAAAAAAAAAAACGAATGCAGTCATTACATCTAAGAATTGATGAAATAAAAGGTTTGCTTTTGGGTACAATATTGCTTTAAAAACACAGAGCGACGGGGGTCACTGTTCTGTCTTTGATATGGGTAAAAAACGCATGTAAAATGCAGGTCAGCAGATCCCCCATCAATGTCCATGAAGTAGTGTGGATGAAATTTTAGGTGCTGCATTTGACCTGCTTTGTGTTTCACATTTTAATTGTTTTATTGTGGATGCATTTTATTAAATATTACAAGAGGACTATGACTTTAGTTCATACGGTGCAATGTCATGCGATTTGTCAGTTCCAAATCGCAGGACAAGTCACACACCGTTGTCGGCAATAGAACTGTTCAATCACCATGACTCGTGTCTTAGCGACTTTGAAAAAGGTTCCTGCACTATTTCTTTGCTGATTTCATTGCCACTTGCATAGACTTCTGTTGTACGCAAGTCACAAGCCGCAATGAAAATCAGCAGTGCAAATCACACTGATGTGCGGCCTTAAGGTCACACTGAAGTAGTGCAATTTCAAAGCCGCAACGGTGTAAAACGGGGGGCTAAAAGTGCATTTAAAGTGTAGGCAAAATAAATCAGATGAATGCTTTGCTTGTAAAATGCCGACATGAACACCAACTATTTATTCTATTATATTAACTATTTATATTAAGGCTGCTTTCACACGCTTTGTTGGGAAAAAAACAAACAAAAAACACACAGTAAAAAACGCATATCCATTTTTTTGCCATGTTTTTAGTGCATTTCTGGCTACCCATTACCCAGCATGCACCTGTAAAACTGACATGTGACCAAAAAAAAAAGTCACCAAAAATGCAACCCTGGTGCGCGTTTGCCTAGTATTCTATTCATTTCAATGGGGCGTCCTGAATTTTTGGTGTGGTTTTAAAGCGGAGCTCCAGCCGCGATTTTTTTTTTTTTTTAAAGTCAGCAGCTACTAACAGTGTAGCTGCTGACTTTAAATAAGGACACTTACCTTGTCCTACTTGCCCGTGCTGATGGGCCCCCCGATGCCGGTCCCACGATCGCTCCAGGTCCCGCGCCACCATTCACACTATGGGAAACAGGCAGTGACGCCGTACGGCTTCACTGCCCATTTCCTACTGTGCCTGCGTGAGTCTCACGCTGGCTTGTGAATGGGCGCGCTGCTCTCTGAAAACACACACAGTTCCCAGAAAGCAGCGCGCCCCATTCACAAGGAGGAGGACAAGAAGAAAAGGCACCGCGGAGTGGAAGAGGCAGATTACGGACTTCCGCATAGCAACAGGTAATTCGGGTGAGTATTTTTTTTTTTTTCAGGTTTTTTTTTTTAAAACAACATGGGAAAATGTTGTTTTCCTGGGTGGAGCTCCGCTTTAAAAACCTGCAGCAAAGATGCAACATCTTTAGCGACACTACTCGCCTTGGCGCTGAGTGGCCACATATTTGCATACTAATTTGCGACACAGCTGTGCGGAGAGCGCGTGCCCTGCGTGCTCACAGCAGCCAACAGAAAGCTCCAGATCGCTTCTTGCGAGCAGGAGCTTTTCCAATCATGTGATCGCTGTGTCACATGACCATAAACCCCACCTCCCGCGATCTGAAACCTCTTAAAAAGGGGCAGGAGGCGCCAGCGCAAAGGGGTTAAAAAAAAAAAAAAACACACACACACACACACACACACACACAAAACACACCACACCATGGGTCTTCAAACTACGGTCCTCCAGTTGTTCAGGAACTACAATTCCCATCATGCCTAGTCATGTCTCTGTGTTACAATGCCTCATGGGATGTGTAGTTCTACAACAGCTGGAGGATCCCTGCACCACACCTACAGCACAGTCCCATAGGATTTAAAAGGGATTGGGTATTTGTTGCATTGTTAGCATGGGAAAAAAAACATCAGTGTGAAAGCAGTTTAATAAGTATCTACATTTTTCTATATGCATTTTGGGAAGGGGGGGGGCATCTTTCACATGTAGACGAGTGTGTATAGAATGCATGTATAGTGCATTCCACATGAGGTACCATTCATCCCTATGGAAGAGGAGCTTCCTGTAAATCTAAAGAGAAGTTTGAATCAGATGTTCAAAAATGATTATGAAGCATCTTGCACCCGTTTCTTTCACATTTGTAGGAAAAAAAGAAAAGAAAAAGAAGAAATGTACACAATCAAGCTGTAATTGTATCTCTTAATCCCAGGAGAAAAAAAGCAACTTTGTATTTATAAGCTGCAACTTCAGATTTCTCTTTTCCTGTATATAGAAAGCTGTGATCACATACCCAGGTTGTTGTAAACATTGCTTTGGCTACAACCTGTGTGCACTGTGCAGTGTAAAGAGTCCACAGACCAGGACCAAGAATAAGGAAGGAATCGGAACTCCAGAATTGGCCGTCTGGACTCATAAGGGATGGGGAAGGAGAGGGCGGGGCTTATCTATATGTATGGGGGGGCTGCTTGCTTTTACAAGTATGTGACACATTTCTCCAGGGATTTGATTAGTGCCGTTCACAATAGAAATAATCAGTTATATCTGCTGGCTTTAACCACTTGTGCTTTGTAAGGCACTGTGCTACTTTAACTGGTAATTGCTTGGTCATGCAACACTGTACCCAAAGAGGTGTTTAAAGAGGAAGTATAACACTTCCATTTTTAATAAAAAAAAAAAAAAATCCTGCATACGGGCTAGTATGCACAGAATACTAGCTCATTATGTGTCACTTACCTGCGATCGAAGCCCCCGAAGTCCTTCTCCGTCCCGGTCACTGCCATGTCCCCTCTTCGGTGCTTACTGTTATCGCCGCTCCGGCGATATGATTGGCCGGAGCGGCGATGACGTCACTCCCGCGCATGCGCGGGACCGATAGGTCCCAGCACATGTGCGGAAATATGGCATTAACCCGTTAATGCCATTAAGAAAAACAGCACGCTCAGTGCGCCTGTGCCATCGTCTACGGCGCTCGTCTCAATTGTAAATATCTCCTAAACTGTGCAGGTTAAGGAGATATTTCTTGTACCTACAGGTAAGCCTTAATCTAGGCTTACCTGTAGGTGCAATATGTGTGGTTTACAACCACTTTAAAATGTTTGTTTTTCATTTCTTCTAAATAGGTTCCTTTAAGCTAGTGCAGTGTTGGTTCACTTACTTTTTCCTTCGATTTCCCTTCTAAATGATTTTTTTTTGTCTAAATTTCTCACTTCCTGTTCCTCCTCAGTAACTTGCCCCCATCTGGCTGGGGGTTAGTCAGCCAGAACAGCTTCCTGAGGAGGAACAGGAAGTGAGAAATTCAGACAAAGAAAAAAAACATTTAGAAGGGAAATGGAAGGAAAAAAGGTAAGTGAACCAACAATGCATTACCTTAAAAGGAACCTATTTAGAAAAATGAAAAACAAACCTTTACAACCCCTTTAATTTAAAGGATAAGTGCACTTTAAGACAAAGGATAAGTGCACTTTGGGAACAGGTTACAGCTGTTTTTAGGATGGAACATGTTCCTACTGCCGCTCGCCATTCTCTCTTAAATAATATAAAAGTGAAGTCACAAAATGTAAAAACGTTCAAAATGACAGTAAAGAGCAAATCACACGGCTAAAATGAAAGACATTTGGCTACTTTCAGACTGGGGCGGTGTCGGTGTTAACGGTAAAGCACCGCTCGTTTTAGCGGCAAGTTGGCATTGTTTTTCGGGCGGCAGCGGGGCACTCAAACCCCCCCCACCCAAGAAGGGGTTAAAAGTGCCGTGAAGCGACGCTTCGGAATGGGCAAGGGCGGTTTTGGGAGCGGTGCATACACCGCCCCAGAAATGCTGCTCGCAGAACTTTTTTTCCCCTTTGTGCAAGCGCACTTGCCCTGTGTGAAAGCACTCCGGCTTTCAGACTGGGGTGGCTTGAGAGGCATATTTCAGGCGCTGTTTCTTTGCTCTAAAACACCTGAAAAACTGCCTCAGTGTGAAAGGGGTCATAAAGTGAATAGTCCATAAAAATAAATACCTTTCGAACATAGTCCATAGTATGTCGCCAATCCAGTGAAAAAGATGTGAAGCCATCGAGTGAATCTCCTCTAAACAGAAAGATTACAAACTCACCGGATTCAATGGCTGCCTAAAACACATTATGGAGATTCCCCTTGAAATATCACATTGGATCACTGACAAAGATAAAGAACTGGATCCAGCTGGAAAAAAAAAAAAAAAATGAGCTACCATCACCCCTGTCCTCAGGGCCCACTAACAGGCCAGGTTTTATGTATTACCTTGGGGAGATGCAGACTAGAATACTGCAATCACTGAGCAGCAAATTATATCACATGTGATGTATTTTAATTATTGTGCAAACCTGGCCTGTTAGTGGGTCCAGAGGACAGGGTTGATGACCACTGGGGCATGGTACTGGCATTGACGTCTTGCTGCTGAGCGAATTCCAGGTCGCCAGCAGCAGCCTTATGTGCGCTTTTATGCCAATTTTATTTTTATGTTCTTACTCTGTGCTTTTAACTTTGGAATAAACCCGTCAACTACTATAAGGCCTCGTACACACGATCAGATTTTCCGACAACAAATGTGTGATGGAAGGGTTTTGTTGGATAATCCGACCGTTTGTATGCTCCATCAGACAAATGTTTTATAGCATGCTTTCAAATTTTTGACAACAAATATGTCTTGTCGCATTATCTGATCGTGTGTACACAAGTCCGTTGGATAAAAAAAAAAGTACAAACAGGCATGCTCCAAACCAATGCTAACCATAGCACAACATTAGCAGAAGTTGCCCAAAGGTTGGCGCTAAAGAGCTGAAAAACCACACAGTTTCATGTATGTTGGCTGAAAAAGTTCTGCCGTGTGTATGCACACCAAGTTCAAGCCCAACACCCTTCGCACAAAACTCCACGGATTTGTCCGATGGAAATCTGATCGTGTGTACAAAGCTTTAGACTCCCTCTGGGCGAGCTTGTTTCCAGCTGGATCCTCTTCTTTAATGACAGTGATCCAATGAGATGTTTCCAGGGGAATCTCCATAATGTGTTTGAGGCCTCCATGCTGCTCTAATGGCAGCCATTGAATCTGGTGAGTTTGCAATCTTTCTGTTAGTGCAGGTTCACTCTATTGGTTAGGATTGCTTTACATCTTTAGAACTGGATTGGTGACATATTATGGACTATTGTTTGTTCAAAAGGGAATTTCTTCTTATGGACAGTGGAACCTCAGATTGCGAGTAATGTGGTTTACAAGCGTTTCACAATACGAGCCGTTTAATTTTTTTTTTATATATATATATATATATATATATATATATATATATATATATATATATATATATATATATATATATATATATACGCTTTGCGAGCATTATCTCGCAAGACAAGCAGAATTCAAGCCTCTGGGGTGTACAGTACTGCATTTAACCAGAGGGGCGCCAGAGCTGCTCTGAGGCACTCAGTTCCCCAGTGTCTCCAGCGCCCCCCTTCCTCCCCGCGCATCTGGGCACATGCACTACTGCATAGACAAGCAGTGGCTGTGGAATGGATTATCTGAGTTTCCATTATTTCCTATGGGGAAACACGCTTTGATATACGAGTGCTTTGGGTTACAAGCATTCTTCTGGAAACAATTACGCTCGTAATCCAAGGTACTACTGTATTCACTTTTAGCCAAATAGCTTTAATTTTAGCTATGCGATTGCCATTTACTGTCATTTTGAACATATAACATTTGTGACTTCACTTATGAGTGCATCTTCTTGTACAGGCACACAGATACATTGACAGCTCTGCAGGAGATCTGCTGAGCGATGCTGCCATGCTTTACAGGCTCCTGCAACAAAATAAATAAATGCAATTTTTTTTTACCTGCAAAAAAATGTGCATTTAAAAGTGAACTTATCCTTTAAGCAGACCAGAACTTAAATTTGACTAAAGTTCCACTTTAGGCTGTGGGGCAAATTTGCCTTTGGTAAATCAACCCCTATGGGGGTTGTAGAGCACAGGCGCAGTCAAAATGTAACCAATCATCGAAGGTTGTGGCCATCAAGTCAAGCTAAAAGTATAAAAATCGGTGGAAGGGAATTAGGAGAGGTTCAGCAATGGGCAAAAAGAATAAGTGGACTTTGTCTTAGGGCCAGTTGACGCCACATGCAGTCCAGTGCATTTTTTTGTGCATCAAAAATGCATGGAAGGTAGGTTATATGGTTTTCAATGGCATAGTCCACACCAGTGCTTGCAGTTCCTGAAAAAAAAAAAAGAACATGCTGCATTTTACCTGCACTGGAACGCTGTAAAACACATAAAAAATGCATCAAAAACGCACTCGAACACACTTGCCGTTATCTAAGGTTAATAAAAAAAAAAAAAAAAAAAAAAAAAAAAAAGCAAAAACGTACCAAAAACGCACATGCAAAAAAAGCATCTGGAACGCATCCAGATTGCGTTTCTATGGTGTGAATTGGCCCTTAAAGTGCACGTAGCCTTTACATTAAATCTGTAATAAGAGAATATGAAATCTGAAAATGCCAAGTGCCTCGTCTTCCCTGGTTTTAAATGAAAATACGGCCAGAACTGCTACTTGTTGCTGTATAATGGACTCAGAAACCAATGAAACCTTTGGATCAGCACCAGGCACTGAGCAGATTTTAGAAGAGGACTAGCAATGGCAGCCTTCACATTGTACCAAGTCCAGGTTTCCTTTAAAAGCTGCGCCTGGCATTAAATGTATCGGGCTTGTAAAATCATTGGATGCAGTTCATAAGGAATCATGTGACCCGTCTTGCCGGGGCATGTTGGTTAGCTGGCACTTTATAAGCGATGTCACACCCGACCTTTACACCTCATGTGTGACCTCGCTCTGGTTTCCTCCACCCAGTGCCTCAGGGAAGAAGTTTCCTCTTGTTCTGAGATTTGTTTGCCAGAGAGTTCAGACATTGCACTTGCTCGTAACGCATATCTAGCTGTTCCTGGCACACCGTCTGCATCTGCTGGGCGTCCTGCAAACTGCAGTTCAGGTCCGCTGATAAGGTGCCTGGGTCCTGAGCGCAAACAGCCTGGAGTAAGGAAAGGCAGGGATTAACCACTTCATCTCTTAAAGATTTTTTATCATTTTTTTCCCCCCACACAAAAGAGCTTTTTGTTTTGGCATTTGATCACCACTGGGTTTAATTTTTTATTATGTAAAAAAACAAAATTTTGGAAAAAAAACAACAATATTTTGTACTCTGTTACAAAACATATCCAATAAAATCTAATTTCTTCATAAAATTTAGGCCAAAAATAATTCTGCTACAGGTCTTTGTAGAAATTATATATATTTCCCCCCCAATAAGTGTATATCCCCCCCCCCCCCCTCCTGCCCAATCCAATTTTCAGCGTTGTCGCGTTTTGAACAATTCTTCCCCTAACCTGCAAGGTATGCATCGCACACTAACGCATAATGTTAAACTTACTTGAAAACAAAGCCACCTTGTCACGGCTGCAGGCACTCCCATCTTCACCTTACTGTCTGGGTTTATGGACTCCAGCCGCATAACTGGCCAGATTCGCGACGACGACATCGCTCCCACACATGTGCGCGGGAGACAGGGCAGGACTCTGATGGAACAGCCTATGTGGCCGTTCCTTCAGAGTGCATGCTCTGATGAGGTCACCGGCTGCATGTACAGTAAATATCTCCTAAGAGCCCTTTCACACTGGTGCGTTTTTGCCACGTTTTCGCGGTAAAAAAAGCGCTATTAACCACTTCAGCCCCGAGCCTGTTTTTCAGATTCGGTGCTTACGAGACTAAAACAGTTTTTTTTGCTAGAAAATTATTTAAAACCCCCAAACATTATATATTTTTTTTTTCTAACACCCTAGAGAATAAAATGGTGGTCATTGCAATACTTTTTCTCACACCGTATTTGCGCAGCGGTCTTACAAGCGCACTTTTTTTGGAAAAAATTCACTTTCTTGAATTAAAAAATAAGACAACAATAAATTTGGCCCAATTTTTTTATATATTGTGAAAGATAATGTTACGCCGAGTAAAATGATACCCAACATGTCACGCTTAAAAATTGCGCCCGCTCGTGGCATGGCGTCAAACTTTTACCCTTAAAAATCTCGATAGGCGACGTTTAAAAAATTCTACAGGTTGCATTTTTTGAGATGCAGAGGAGGTCTAGGGCTAGAATTATTGCTCTCGCTCTAACGATCGCGGCGATACCTCACTTGTGTGGTTTGAACACCGTTTTCATATGCGGGCGCTACTCGCGTATGCGTTTGCTTCTGCGCGCGAGCTCGTCGGGACGGGGCACTTTAAAAAAAAATTTTTTTGGTTTTTGTTTTTATTTCTATTTATTTTATAATGTTTAACACTGAAAAAAAAAAAAAAAAAAAAAAATTTATCACTTTTATTCCTATTACAAGGAATGTAAACATCCCTTGTAATAGAAAAAAGCATGACAGGTCCTCTTAAATATGAGATCTGGGGTCAAAAAGACCTCAGATCTCATATTCAGGCTTAAATGCAAAAAAAAAAGAAAAAAAAAAAAAAAGTAAAAATGTAAACAAATTAAATGTCTCTTTAAGAGGCTGGGCGGAAATGACGTTTTGACGTCACTTCCGCCCAGCAGAGGTATGGGGACGGCTGAGGGACATTTTTTCCCTCAGTCGCATCCCCGGACAGCCAGCAACAGGACCCGATCGCCTCCGCCGCTACCGACGGCTACGGTAAGCGGCGGAGGGCGCGGGAGAGCGGCGGGAGGGGCACGCTCTCCCGCCGCCGGTAACGGCGATCTCGCGGCGAATCCGCCGCGATGACCGCCGTTATCGTTAACAGGACCGCCCCACGAAGAGATGGATATCTCGGTTGTGGCAGCAGCTGCTGCCGTTACCGAGATATCCATCTTCAAAAAAATGACGTCTTTGGACGTGGGGCCGGTCAGAAGTGGTTAAAACGCTCCCCATTGAAATTAATTAAAAACACGGTAAAAACGCGTTTTTTTACCACGATTTTAACGCTCCGTTTTTACCGCATTTTTAATTCATTTCAATGGAGAGGGGCATGGGGAGCATTTTATGAGCGTTTTAATAGCACTATTTTTACCGCAAAAACGCACCAGTGTGAAAGGGCTCTAATTGTTGCACGTTTAGGAGAGATTTACAGTACCTATAGGTAACCCTTAGCAGTGGTGGTGCGTACATAGTGGGCGCAGGAGCACCGCCCCCTCTCTCCTGCACCGTCACTCAACGATTCATGCATTGCATGACTCTATGTATTGTCGCCGATACTGCCCACTATTCAGGTGGCCGTCCCCCTGTTGAGCACCGGCCAACTAAATAACAGCAGTGGGTGTGTTTTGTGTGTGCTTCCTGATTACAGCCTGTGGGCTCTAATCGGCTTCCAAATGGTTAACCAGAGGGCGCACAGGGTGTGCGTTCCCTGGTTAACACCGACACGTGTCTCAGCCAATTAGGTTCACCGGGACCGTTTCCCAGTCACCCAATTGGGCGACGCGGCATTGAGGGCGGGAGAAGACATCGAGGGAACGTGGAGGAGGATGGCTGACCCAAGAAAGGTAAGTGCCGTGCGGTGGGTGAGGGCACAAACTGGCGACATTTGAGGGGGCACAGTGGTGACAATTGATGGGCACAGTGAGGCTGCAATAGATTTTTCCCCCACATTTGTTTGCACCCCCAAAAAATTTTGAGCACCAGCCGCCACTGAGCCTCAGGTCCCTTTTACATTGAGTTTTTCAGGCGGTACAGCGCTAAAAATAACGCTGCTATACCACCTGAAAAACTCCTGCCAAGCAACCTCGATGTGAAAGCCCGAGGGCTTTTTCACACCGAGGCGATGCGCTGGCAGGAGAGAAAAAAAAATCTGTCAGCAGCATCTTTGGAGCGGCGTGTATACCGCTCCATCCCATTGAAAACAATGGGAAACCGTGGCAATACCGCCCGCAATGCGCCTCTATAGAGGCGCAGTGCGGGCGGTATTAACCCTTTCACGGCCGCTAGCGGGGGTTAATACCGCACCGCTAGTGGCCGCAACTTGCGGCAAATCCGACGGTATATCGCTGTGAAAGGGGCCTTAGTACAGGCTTACCTATAAGTAAAAGTCAGAGATGGGAGTTTACTCACTTTGTCAATAAGCAAAACCCTGAAAAACGTACCCTTTGGTCCCTCAAAAAATAGCAGGACACTTCCAGGTATGGAAGCGTGTCTAGGCACTCTTATGCCTACAACCGTATAGCCATATATCTGAAGAGCTTGAAGCATACAGTGCTTTTGATCGGTTAGTCTCAGACGATATTAGGTGAGATTGCACTACTACTGTGCTGCTCATTGTTCTCTTTGCTGGAGGCTCTGCGATAAGGAAGCAAAGCCCTGCCTCTACCAATATGGTTGCCCCCACACAGAGAGGAAATCAGTATTGGTAAAAGACCAGCTGTAGGGAGACCACAGACAACTAGTGCTTTTACCCTCTGCCTGTCCATTTCTTCCTTAACCACTTCTGACCGGCCCCACGTCCAAAGACGTCATTTTTTTGAAGATGGATATCTCGGTAACGGCAGCAGCTGCTGCCACAACCGAGATATCCATCTCTTCGTGGGGCGGTCCTGTTAACGATAACGGCGGTCATCGCGGCGGATTCGCCGCGAGATCGCCGTTACCGGCGGCGGGAGAGGGTGCCCCCCCCCTCCCGCCGCTCTCCCGCGCCCTCCGCCGCTTACCGTAGCCGTCGGTAGCGGCGGAGGCGATCGGGTCCTGTTGCTGGCTGTCAAAACGTCATTTCCGCCCAGCCTCTTAAAGGGACATTTAATTTGTTTACATTTTGACTTTTTTTTTTCGCATTTAAGCCTGAATATGAGATCTGAGGTCTTTTTGACCCCAGATCTCATATATAAGAGGACCTGTCATGCTTTTTTCTATTACAAGGGATGTTTACATTCCTTGTAATAGGAATAAAAGTGATAATTATTTTTTTTTTTTCAGTGTTAAACATTATAAAATAAATAGAAATAAAAACGAAAACCAAAAAAAAAATTTTTTAAAGTGCCCCGTCCCGACGAGCTCGCGCGCAGAAGCAAACGCATACGCGAGTAGCGCCCGCATATGAAAACGGTGTTCAAACCACACAAGTGAGGTATCGCCGCGATTGTTGGAGCGAGAGCAATAATTCTAGCCCTAGACCTCCTCTGCATCTCAAAAAATGCAACCTGTAGAATTTTTTAAACGTCGCCTATCGAGATTTTTAAGGGTAAAAGTTTGACGCCATGCCACGAGCGGGCGCAATTTTTAAGCGTGACATGTTGGGTATCATTTTACTCGGCGTAACATTATCTTTCACAATATATAAAAAAATTGGGCCAAATTTATTGTTGTCTTATTTTTTAATTCAAGAAAGTGAATTTTTTCCAAAAAAAGTGCGCTTGTAAGACCGCTGCGCAAATACGGTGTGAGAAAAAGTATTGCAATGACCGCCATTTTATTCTCTAGGGTGTTAGAAAAAAATATATATATAATGTTTGGGGGTTTTAAATAATTTTCTAGCAAAAAAAACAGTTTTAGTCTCGTAAGCACCGAATCTGAAAAACAGGCTCGGGGCTGAAGTGGTTAAAGAATATGCATATAATTTAGCGTTCGGAGCCTGGCCACAGTTCTACTGTAATAATTATACATTCAGGCTGTAACATCATTAGTCAGTTTGTCCTCTGCGCTGCCCAGATCTTGCTGCAAATCATCAAACACCATACTCACTTCCAGTTGTTCATTTGATAAGCTGAGATGTGGCATTTTTTTGTCCTTTAATATCCGAAGTACTTGGCTTGGGAGCAGAGTTTTTTGGCTTGGCCCTTCCGCCTCATTATCTGCTTCAGCTTTATTCTGTGATGGCCCTTTGGAAAGAACAGACAGACATTTAAAGGAAGCAAAGAGTATGTTAGGGTGAAAAACATTTTTCCTAGCCATGGTTAGAGGAGTGAAAGGTTAGAACCCCTGTCAGGTTCTTTATTGCCATCCACAGCATGTCCACAAAATAGAAGTTTTACACCTCATTTCATATCCCACAAAATACGACAGAATGGGGGTCATTTACTAAAACTGGAGCGTGCCAAATCTGGTGCAGCTGTGCATAGAAACCAATCAGCTTCCAGGTTTTATTGCCAAAGCCTAAATGAACAAACTGAAGTTAGAAGCCAATTGGCTACCATGAACAGCTGCACTGGATTCAGAGCGCTCCAGTTTTAGTAAATGAACCCCAAAGTGTCAATCTCCCCAAAATAAAAAAGGGAAATATCCCATCAGACAGGTGTCACTAGAATAGGTGTCTCCACTGGAAGATGTCACTGGAAATGAAGATGAGGGGACAACTGCAAAAGGTTGGATTCCTCATCGCTTTCTGTTCTAGTGGAAATGACTGGAGCTGCACTTTAAAAGCGGAGTCCCACCCAAAAGTAGAATTTCTGCTCATCTGATTCCTCCCCTCTTCCGGTAAGATAGTAGAATATATGGAGACACATAAGGAATTTTTGATAAAGGTGATTGATCAGATTGTATAATAGGAATAGTTATATAATGTAATAGAAAGAAAGTGGACTTTGACAGCTCGTTGACTAGGCTGGGAGTGTGTAGCAAGCACGCTTTCAGCACAGAAAGCTCTGCCACTCATGGACGCATGTAGGCATTAAAACCCATCCTTCATGCCAGTGCACATATGCGTTATTTTAGTGGCAAGAGGTTATATTTTGAGCACCATGTGGTATTATCTGCTCCATCCGCTCACCTGGAAGCTGAGGGCCATCTACAGCATCCTTCCCCACAGCCTCCAGATACAGCTGTAGAAGCTCTTTGGACTGACGCTCCTCTTCCCGGCGGTCCAGAAGCCCTTGAAGTGTATCCTGCAGCATTTCAGTCTTTTTGGGTGTCATGGCCACCGCTATGCTGAGGTCCTCTGTTTTTACATCTATCAGCGTCTACAGAAAGTACAGATAAAAGATGAAAAAATTACGTGCCTTGCTGTCACACTGGTTCGGTATCTTTGTTGATTCATAACTAGTATATAGCCATATTTGGAACAGCCACTCAAAATACTGAGATCAGATAAAGGCAAGCATTCATCTCCAGAAAAAGGTTGGCCATGGTAGCCGATATGTTTTTCATGTTACAGTTTACGACAAGCTATCATTTTACAACACTTATTTTGCAGTTGTAAAAGTTAGGGGTTATGAGTAAGCATAGTTAGCTATTAGAAACGCGTCAACCAGCTGATGTTACATAGTAGGTGAGGTTGAAAAAAAAAAAAAAAAAAGACAAGTCCAACCTATGTGTGGGATTATATATGTCAGTATTACATTGTATATCCCTGTATGTTGTGGTACCTGTGATGTACCATTTTACACCTTACTATTTTCAATAAATGAACTTTCTTCATTTTGGAGTGCAGCCATCTTCTATTTCTGGCTCATTTCTGGCCAATTACGGCAGGCGAGCCGGGCATGCACCCATACGAGGAGATCCACCTCACCTAGCAGTTTCCTTTACCGAAAAGGAGGGTGGGGAGGAGAGAGGTCGTGACTTCAGTCTACAATGATCAATCATCTGTTTCCCGCCATCTCAAAGACTGCCGATCGCTCGGTTCTTGGTCTTCAATGGAGCAGAGAGTGGTGACTATCAGTCACCAACTCTCTGCTCTGCCTCTCCAGCACTCACTTGAGCGCCAGGCCAGGGTCACCACAAAAGGCTGAGCCAGCTGCCAGGCCAGGGGTCTGCAAATGGGAAGAAATTCTGGACAGCCGCACTCCAAAAAAAGTTTTTTCCTTTATTCAAAAATACATGCCACAGCAGATCGAACGGACAGAAGAGTTGACGCGTTTCACACTAACAGTGCTTAGTCAGCTATGACTAAGCACTGTTAGTGTGAAACGCGTCAGCTCTTCTGTCCGTTCTGATGTGCTGTGGCATGTATTTTTGAATCCCTTTTTTTGAATAAAAGGCAAAAACTTTTTTTGGAGTGAGGCTGTCCAGAATTTCTTCCCATTTGCATTGCCAGCACCTGGGGCTTCTAAACTGGAGGAGAGGCTTTTACCTTCGTTTGACCTGCCTGGAGTGGCAATATCTCTTTCTCCATTTTGATTCCTTGACTTTGCTGTTGGAAACCACCCAGATGCCCAGACTGCAAAGTCAGGAATTCTCCAGAGCCTGGATCGGCTGAGCGACATCAGCAAAGAGCAGACTTTAGCCAAATGTCAGCTGAATAAGGGTCACAGAAGTGTAGAATGAGCTGCACTTCTATGATCCCCAGAAGTACATCCAAAAAGAGATTTGGCCCTACTTCCCTTTTATGTGTGGAATAGAGGACAGGAGGGTTAGATCCCCTGTCCCCTTTTTATTGCTGTATGATCCCTCTGGGGTAATTCCCTTTTCCGTTTGTCCTGGTGACCACTGTCACAGAGACAGAAAGTGATGGGAAGGTTAACTGTCACAATTTGTCACCTAAACAGGAGGAGAGAGGGAAACCCCCCCCCAATATTAACGCCTATTCAGGTGACAGATATCAGAGAGGGGGAACCCCCCCCCCCCCATGCTTCCAGTTCAGGAAATTAAAATGAATTCTCCTTAATGGGGAAAAAAAAAAAACAGTACAGTTAAAAATAGTTTGTGCCCATTGGGGCATGGATACCACTAGACCTCGGAAGGTATGCAGTGGTGTTTGGCACCAAGCCATCAGTAACAAACCCTGCTACTTAAATCAAACTGCCTCTGTCAGCTTGCATTCTTCTCATACTGGATACTGGTGTCACCTCTTCCCCAGGTAAGTGACACACACAGCCAATGCACATGATGAAAATGTGATTCATCAGACCAGGCCACCTTCTTCCATTGTTCTGTGACCCAGTTCTGATGCTCACATGACCATTGTAGGCACTTTTGGCTGTGGGTCAGGATGTCTGTGTAGCCCCATACACAAACTCTGATGCTCTGTTTGTTTCTACAATTAACCTTTTTTTAGCAATTTGAGTTTCAGTAGCTCTTCTATTGGATTACAGTACACAGACCAACCTTCACTTCCCACATGCATCAAAGAGCCTTGGCCACCCATGAGCCGTTTCTGGTTTTCCGCCCCTGGACCACCTTTGGTTGGTCCTGACCACTGCAGAGCAAGAACATCCCACAAGAGCTGCAGTGTGTATACATACACCAAGTATAACATTTATACACACACAAAATTTAACCAAAAGTATTGGGACACCTGCCTTCACACACAAACTTTAATGGAATCCCAGTCTTAGTCCATAGGGTTCAACATTGAGTTGGCCCACCCGTTGGAGCTATAACAGCTTCAACTCTTCTGGGAAGGCCGTCCACAAGATTTAGGAGTGTCTATAGGAATGTTTGACCATTCTTCCAGAAGCGCATTTGTGAGGTCAGACACTGATGTTGGACGAGAAGGCCTGGCTCACAGTCTCCCAAAGGTGTTCTATCGGTTTGAGGTCAGGACAGTCAAGTTCCTCCACCCCAAACTCGCTCATCCATGTCTTTATGGACCTTGTTTTGTGCACTGCGCAGTCATGTTGGAACAGGACTGTTTAAACAAAGTTGGTAGCATGAAATTGTCCAAAATATCTTGGTATGCGGAGTTCCCTTCACTGGAACTAAGGGGCCAAGGCCAACCCCTACCCCTAAAAAACAACCCCACACCATAATCCCCCCTCCACCAAATGATTTGGACCAGTGCACAAAGCAAGGCCCATAAAGACATGAGATGAACGAGTCCTGACCTCAACCCAATAGAACACCTTTGGAATGAATTGGAGCGGAGACTGCAAGCCAGACCTTCTCACCCAACATCAGTGCCTGACCTCACAAATGTACTTCTGGAAGAATGGTCAAACATTCCCATAGACACTCAAAACTTTGTGGACGGCCTTCCCAGAAGAGTTAAAGCTGTTCATCGCCCAGATTCAGAAACGCTTTACGCCGGCGTATCTTTTGATAGGTCTTAAAGTGGAAGTAAACTCTTCTATCATTTTCAGGCAAGGAAGCTGCCATCTTGGCCTCTGTTTAATCTTCTTTAACTGCTTTTTGAAACTGTTAAAATCGTTGGGTTTACTTCCGCTTTAAGTACAAATATACGCCGTCGCATCTTTGTGCCAATTCACAAAGTGAGATACGCCAAAAAACATGGCTTCAGCCGTCCGACGTAACTTGCCTACGCCGGCGTATCGTGGGCGCATAGTTAAGCTGGACGCATTTGGCGTTCCCATTTTCAATATGCAAATGAGTAAGATTCACGAACGTAGATGCGCCCGGCCACTTCATATACGCGATTTGCGTAAGGCTTACGTCCGGCGTAAAGTTACCCCTCATATAGCAGGCGCAGCTAATGCAAAAGGTATGGGCCAGGGAACGACGCCATCGAATTTTACGTCGCGTTCGCCGTTTACGTAGTACTACGTGAATAGGGCTGTGCGTAGGTTACATTCACGTCGTAGGAATTGCGCCGACCTATCTTAGTGAGTACATGAGACGTGATTCTGAGCATGCGCGCGCATGCCCAGTTCGACCGGCCATTCATTTGCATGGTGTCACGCTTAATTTAAATAGATGACGCCAACCTCCTTCCTACTTTAAATTAGGCGGGCTTACGCCGGCCAATTTACGGAGCAAGTGCTTTGTGAATACAGCACTTGCCTCTCTAAGTTGCGGCGGCGTAGCATAAAGAAGATACGCTACGCCCGCACAAAGCTACGCCAATGTATCTGAATCGCAGCCCATGTGTGTGTAAAGGCAGGAGTCCCAATACTTTTGATAACAGTATTTTTTATTTTTTTTTGACAAATGAAGGAAGCTTGCATTTTGCATTTCTCTTGCTGTCCAGAGAAAAAGGAAGTGTATAATAAAACAGAAGGCAAGTAAATTGATATAGGTATATATTGGGTTGTCACAGCAGTAAGTCAGCACCCCAGATGACGATCTTTGGATCGAAACGCGTCGGGTTTCCAGCTGACTCTACTGCTAAACTGCATGACACATAGATTTGTCCACTGAAATGTGAGTGTAACCTTTTATGCTTTGGAACTTTTTAGTAAAGATTTTAAACGGTATCACATGTCCGCATTTATTTTTTTCCTCCCCTTGCTGTTGCACATTGAGCTCTTCGGATCTTATGTAAAGAGCCTACGTTCCCTGTATGCTGGCCCTGGTACCACATACTCTCTTTTGGATCTCATTCATCACATGAAGAGTTGATCTGCTTTGAGATTTCGTATACTTCTTATCAATGGGAGGTCTACTGCCTGGTTGTCATCATACATATGCCTCAGCGACTCATTAAGTTTATCGCTTAGTTGAGTCCACACTTTCCGGTAAGCCCCCTCAATTACCTTTGGTGGTGGATCTGCTATCAACACTACTTCCATTGTTGTCACATTTATTTGGACACTCAGATTGAGACATTTTTTAGTTATTTCACATTTCTATGAACTGTTTTTGGGCTTCAATGCCACACTCTAATATATGTACTTATGAATTTTCACTCTTTATAGTTCACATGATACTTTATTGTATGATATATTTAATTTTCACATAATTTTAGCGCTACACTTTTCTGTTTTTATAATAAAACAGAAGGCAAGTAAATTGAACCTTGGCAAAATCAACTCTGACCGAAAAAAGTTGTCTTCTGATGAAGACAGACACACGGCTTGTTTTCACAAAGTAGGAAAGATCATTCAGTGTTCCACATACCTGAAAGTCTGACTCTGCAAACAGAATGATGTTAGACAGGTTCTCCCTCAGCTGTGCAGCCAATACCTTCCACCTTGGTGTTCCAGGGCCATCAACGTCATCCAGCTCTACCGACTCCCGGGCCAGCCATGCAGTGCCTCCATCTGAGGAAATGTCACAGCACTCTCAGTGCAGTCCTTAACGGACCCCTCACCCCCCTGATCACATATTCATGACATTTTTTAAGCTTAAAAAAAAAAAAAAAAAAAAAAAAAAAAAAACATAAAAAAACAAAGGTGTTGTAAAGGTTTGTTTTTTATTTTCTAAATAGGTTCCTTTAGGCTAGTGCATTGTTGGTTCACTTACCCTTTCCTTCCATTTCCCTTCTAAATGTTTTTTTCCTTTGTCTGAATTTCTCACTCCCACTTCCTCCTCAGTAAGCTTGCCCCCATCATCAAAGCCGTTCTGGCTGGGGGTTAGTCAGCGTGCTCACCCCCTCCCTTGGGACTACATCCCTGTGGGGAGACAATGTGTTCACAGCATCTCCCCGCAGGGATGTAGTCCCAAGGGAGGGGGCGAGTGTGCCGACTAGCCCCCAGCCAGAACAGCTCGGATGATGGGGGCAAGCTTACTGAGGAACAGGAAGTGAGAAATTCAGACACAGAAAAAAAAAAAAAAAACATTTAGAAGGGAAAGCGAAGGAAAAGTTAAAGGAGTTGTAAAGGAAAAAATTTTTTTTGCTGAAATGACTGTTTACAGGGAATAGAGACAAAAGTTAACGGATTCCTTTTAAAAATGATTAAAAATAGATAAAAAAAAAAAATCAATCATATAATGTACCTGCAGTTTCAGTTTCGTTTTTCATCTAGTTTCATGCTTGTGTGAAGTACAGAGACACAGAGCCAATACAGGGCAGTGTTTGTTTTTAAAATGAAACCGATTGGTTCTGAGGGGTTTTAGACACACAGTAATCACACCTCTTTGATCAGAGACCTCAGTACCCAGTACTTTTTTCATAAGGAAACAGACAACCAGGAAGTGTGCAGAACAGAGAAGGATTACAGCAAAAACGAACAATGAGGACATGAAACCAGGACTGCATTAGGGTAAAGGAAGCTATTTAGCTAAAAAAAAAAAAAAAAAAAAAAATCCCTTCAGCGACCCTTTAGATGAAGCATCATTGCACTAGCTTAAAAGGAACATATTTAGAAAATAAAAAACAAACCCCTTTAAGCAAAAAAATAATTAAAAAAATCTGATAGAAATTATATGCATGGAAGTAGATTTATTTTCTATCACATACCTACTGAGGTCGGAGCCCATTTCTTGTTTCCTTGCAGAATCAGGAACTCTGTGTCTTGAGGTAAACAGAGAAAATAGTCGTCATCTTCCACGATCGTCCCATCTTCTGCCAGGACCAGAGTGATCGGCTCCTTTGTGGGGTCCACATTTAGGACATTTAATGCTAATAAACAAAAACAGAAATCTGCTTAGACCTTCACTCTCCCCACACCCCTTGTCTCCCCCCCTTTTAATGACCCCCTTCCGACTGTTAGCCAGGGTTGTCCTCAACTCACCTACTTACCTGCACTGTGGATCCAGTGTTGCCCTGCTGTGATCTGCCACACCGCTGCTCTTAGGTGTGAGGTGCCTCTTGCAAACCAGCCCCCTGATGTGCCAGGCCTGTCCTCCTCCTGCCGCTGTCAATGGGAAGGGAAGCATCCTGGGATATGCAATGTACCCAGAAGGCTTCAGAGAAGTGGAGATGTCGCAGGCACACTTTAGAAACGGCGACCGTGTGTTTTGTTTTTTTTTGTCTGAATTTCTCACTTCCTGTTCCTCCTCAGTAAGCTGTTCTGACCGACTTTCCACCGCTCGCTCGGATGATGGGGGCAAGCTTACCGAGGAGAAACAGGAAGTGAGAAATTCAGACAGACAAAGAAAAAAACATTTAGAAGGGAAATCGAAGGAAAGTGAACCAACAACAATAATTATATGTGCATTGTACAGTGCGGAAAATAAGTATTTGAACACCCTGCTATTTTGCAAGTTCTCCCACTTGGAAATCATGGAGGGGTCTGAAATTGTCATCGTAGGTGCATGTCCACTGTGAGAGACATAATCAAAAAAAAAAATCCAGAAATCACAATGTATGATTTTTTTAACTATTTATTTGTATGATACAGCTGCAAATAAGTATTTGAACACCTGTCTATCAGCTAGAATTCTGACCCTCAAAGACCTGTTAGTCTGCCTTTAAAATGTCCACCTCCACTCCATTTATTATCCTAAATTAGATGCACCTGTTTGAGGTCATTAGCTGCATAAAGACACCTGTCCACCCCATACAATCAGTAAGAATCCAACTACTAACATGGCCAAGACCAAAGAGCTGTCCAAAGACACTAGAGACAAAATTGTACACCTCCACAAGGCTGGAAAGGGCTACGGGGAAATTGCCAAGCAGCTTGGTGAAAAAAGGTCCACTGTTGGAGCAATCATTAGAAAATGGAAGAAGCTAAACATGACTGTCAATCTCCCTCGGACTGGGGCTCCATGCAAAATCTCACCTCGTGGGGTCTCAATGATCCTAAGAAAGGTGAGAAATGAGCCCAGGACTACACGGGAGGAGCTGGTCAATGACCTGAAAAGAGCTGGGACCACCGTTTCTAAGGTTACTGTTGGTAATACACTAAGACATCATGGTTTGAAATCATGCATGGCACGGAAGGTTCCCCTGCTTAAACCAGCACATGTCAAGGCCCGTCTTAAGTTTGCCAATGACCATTTGGATGATCCAGAGGAGTCATGGGAGAAAGTCATGTGGTCAGATGAGACCAAAATAGAACTTTTTGGTCATAATTCCACTAACCGTGTTTGGAGGAAGAAGAATGATGAGTACCATGCCAAGAACACCATCCCTACTGTGAAGTATGGGGGTGGTAGCATCATGCTTTGGGGGTGTTTTTCTGCACATGGGACAGGGCGACTGCACTGTATTAAGGAGAGGATGACCGGGGTCATGTATTGCGAGATTTTGGGCAACAACCTCCTTCCCTCAGTTAGAGCTTTGAAGATGGGTCGAGGCTGGGTCTTCCAACATGACAATGACCCGAAGCACACAGCCAGGATAACCAAGGAGTGGCTCTGTAAGAAGCATATCAAGGTTCTGGCGTGGCCTAGCCAGTCTCCAGACCTAAACCCAATAGAGAATCTTTGGAGGGAGCTCAAACTCCGTGTTTCTCAGCGACAGCCCAGAAACCTGACTGATCTAGAGAAGATCTGTGTGGAGGAGTGGGCCAAAATCCCTCCTCCAGTGTGTGCAAACCTGGTGAAAAACTACAAGAAACGTTTGACCTCTGTAATTGCAAACAAAGGCTACTGTACCAAATATTAACATTGATTTTCTCAGGTGTTCAAATACTTATTTGCAGCTGTATCATACAAATAAATAGTTAAAAAAATCTTACATTGTGATTTCTGGAATTTTTTTTTTGATTATGTCTCTCACAGTGGACATGCACCTACGATGACAATTTCAGACCCCTCCATGATTTCCAAGTGGGAGAACTTGCAAAATAGCAGGGTGTTCAAATACTTATTTTCTGCACTGTGTGTATATATATATATACACATATACATATATACATACACATACACCCCAACATATATGCATGCGTGTATGTGGGTTATTATGTTTCTTTATCTTGCCTGAGCAATGTTCTGATAAAAACAACAGTCAGCCAAGTTAAACATAGATAGATAAGATATAGCGATTAGAGATTATTATATATATATATATATATATATATATATATATATATATATATATATATATATATCTCTCTATATGTTTTTTATTCTCTCCCTCTTTATATCTCTATCTATATCTCTCTATATATGATTGATAGACCCTAGAGAATAAGATGGCAGTTTTGTATGTGTGTGTGTGTGTGGGGGGGGGTGAGGATGTAGGAGCCATAGGAATGGATATTTTGCAGGGAGGATCTCAGGATTAGGCAAGTATATTGCTGTGAACAAATGCGCTTCTGGAAGAATGGTGAAACATTCCCATAGACACTCCTAAACCTTGTGGACAGCCTTCCCAGAAGAGTTGAAGCTTTTATAGCTGCAAAGGGCGGGGCCAACTCAATACTGAACCCTACAGACTAAGACGACATTGAAGTTCACGTGCGTGAAAAGGCAGGCGTCCCAATACTTTTGGCAACATATATAGTGTATGAATAAAATTCAGATGTATATAGCCAGTGTTAATATTGTTGACTAAAATATTTTAGTTGACTAACTTAATACCATTTTAGTTAACTAAAATAGGACAAAAACCATTGAGATGACTAAAATACGACTAAAACTGCATTTTAAAGTGGAGGTTCACCCTCCAAAAAAATTTCTAGCATGCCATGGAGCCCACCCACCCGACTGGCAGTATGCCGGTGTTTTTTTTTTTCTGTACATACCTTTTTACGGGCTCTCTTCCCCTCCGGCAATTCCGCGTGACTGGGCGTTTCCAATCACAGGCTGTGATTGACGTTCCTCAGCCCGGCGCATACAGCGCGTCACGAGATGCCGAAGGCACCCGAACGTCGGTGCGCAGGCGCCATATAGGGTGGGTGGGCTCCATGGCATGCCTGAAATTTGTTTGGAGGGTGAACCTCCACTTTAATCAAAAGACTAAAACTAAAATTTGACGTCAAAATGAACACTGGTCCGTAGCGCATGTTCATACCTCAATACCATAAATTAAGAAAATATTAGATTTTTTACTCCAGCAGTATATAATGAGTTTGGAAATGGTAGAGAAATGTTAACTAATGCATTACAATTTACCTACACCCATTACATGACTAAAATATACTGGAGATTTAGTCGAGTGAATACAACTAAAACAATTGCAGAAGACTAAAATGGAACTAAAAATAAAATGCCATTTTTGTCCTAAATCGAAATTTGCTGCCAAAAATTAAAACACTTTATAAAACGCCAGCAGTTTGCTCAGCACTTTACAAAATGAGGGCAGACAGTGCAGTTACAATATAAGAGGAATCAGAGGGCCATATATATATATATATATATATATATATATATATATATATATATATATATATATTAGGGCTGTGCAAATTAACTTTTAATTGATCGATTAATCTTTAATTTTTTTGATCGATTAAAATTCTTTTCATTGGTACTCACCTCTCCGCCAGTTTCTGGGCCTTCAGGGAGTTCCGTCAGAGATCTGGTGATGATACGGCCACCAGCGGGGCTGCCGTGTCCATCTGAAGGGCTCCTTTGCTGTGCCTTCATATCTGCATGCCGGCGGGACCTTACTATCTGCCACACGCAAGGGCTGTTACACTTCCCTCTATCAACCTGGGATTCTACAGCCATCCACTGGGAATTATGATAGTTCCCTTCACGGGACATCTAAATGCAGACGGACTGATGTTAACCTTTCCTCATCTCGATTCAGCAGTGGTATTGTTGTACACATTTTTATACCAGTATCATACTTAGCTACATGTTTTTATGACTACTTTTGGTACCGTTTGGTATTACTCACACCATTTTTACAGTTTATGTAGCTACATCGATTTTATCTCCAGTGCAATATTTATTTTGTTACCTACTTGAAGATTATAAAAGTTTTAATGCTATTCCCATCGAGCGCTGCCTTTGTGTGTGTTTTGTATCCCGCTATCCATTTTTCCAGTGTTTGGGAGCTGCACTGGGAATCGGCCTGCAAGGAGATCAGCTAAAAGTAGTTGGATCTGTATGTGCGTTATAATTAATCAAAATTAGTCGATTAAAAAAATAAACGATTAATCGAACACAAAAATTTTGATCAGTAACAGCCCTAATATATATATATTTTCCCCTTTTCAGAAGATCAGACTGGTAATATTGTCACACAACCTACTGTCTTTGTGTTATACTTGGAGGACGAACTGCCATTGCCATCAGAAACAATTGAAGAAGAAATAATAATAATAAAAAATAAATATAAAACTCCAATAATTTGGAAGTGATATTACACGATCTGCTGCAATCAATATCTTTAAAATATAAAATAATAAAGAAATACATATAATAGAACACAATGTGCAGCAAAAACTTGGCAATGGTTTCCAGTGTCCCTTCCCCTTCTAAAGCTAAAAACTTACATAAATAAAAGGGCATTTAAATAAAAAAATGTTATTTTTATAAGCAACAAGACGTGTATGACAGCGGAGATAGAATGGCGTCTCTCTGTAAGTGACAATACACACGGTGACCTGGCTCAGTGCCCTCCATCCTCTCACCTTTCTCATGCAGCTCTTGTAGTGAGGCGGCGGCCACTCCGTGCCTCTCCCGGGTGCCCCTCACGCTCAGCACACAGCGCTTCATACCCATCACCCTCCGCCTCTGCCCAGGATCTGGTCACGTGTCTGACAAGCCCCCGCCGGGGACTTCCGCATTCCCGGGCCGTAGAGCATGCCGGGCATTGTAGTTCCCGCTCCCCCACCACCCCTTCACTGCCTGCTAGAAGTGTGCTGAGTGTCCCCTATGTAGAAGGCAGTGTGTATTGTATAGAGGGGAAGGCGGTGATATCATTATATTGGATACAATGTAACAGGACAGAGATACAGAGATCAGACCTTCCTGGAAGTATGTGAAGGTTTCATTGTATCCCTGGAGGGGCGGAGCTCCGCCTGTATTATCCAATCACAAAACTTCATATCTGCTCAGTGACCCTCCCACCCCCATAATAATAATACTTATAATAATTATAATAATAATGATAACAATGATAACAATGATAACAATGATAATAATGACAATAATAATAATAATGATGATAATGATAATAATATTGATAACAATGATAATAATGATGATGATAATAATAATAAAAATAATAGTAATAATGATGTTGATAATAATGAAATAATGATAATAATAATAATAAAAATGACGATGATAATAGTGATAATAATGATGATAATATTAATAATAATAATAATAATAATAATGATAACAATAATAGTAATAATGATAATAATGATGTTGATAATAAGAATAATGATGATAATAATAACAATTATAGTAATAATGACGATGATAATAATAATAATGATAACAATATAACAATAATGATAATAATAATGACAATAATAATAATGACAATAATAATAATCATAATAATAATAATGATAACAATGATAATAATAATAATTAACAATAATAAAATTAATGATTATAATGATGTTGATAATAATAATAATAATAATAACAATCATGATAATAATGACAATAATAATAATAATAATAATAATAATAATAATAATAATTACATTTTATTTTATATATTGCCATCATAGGGAGCTTCTCAAAGTCTTTCACAAGATTGTGTCTCTAGGCTGAACCTTTTTTTTTTTTTTAGATAGGGCGGGGGGAAGGTTGGACCCTCTGTCAGGTTTTTATTTCTGTGTGTCCCCATTGGATAGATTCATCCTCTGTTTGTGCTGGTGACCACAGTCACAGAAAAGGAAAGTGAAGTGAAATCCCACGTTTTAGTGTTGTCGCCAGAATAGGAGGTATACACTTCTGTATAAGTGTCGGTTCACACTGCTGCGATTCGACAATCCGTGCAAATCCCATATTGGTTCCCACATCGCATGTCACCCGGCGGCGGTTTACACTTCCCTATGCAAACCGCTGGGAGTGTCAATACAAAGTTAAAGGGGTTGTAAAGGCTTGTTTTTTATTTTCTAAATAGGTTACTTTAAGCTAGTGCATTGTTGGTTCACTTACCTTTTCCTTCAATTTCCCTTCTAAATGTTTTTTTTCTTTGTTTGTTTTTTTATCTGAATTTCTCACTTCCTGTTCCTCCTCAGTAAGGTGTTCAGTAAGTTGTTCTAGATGACTTTCTACGGCACGGATGATGGTGGAAAGATTACTGAGGAGAAACAGGAAGTGAGAAATTCAAACAAAAAAAAAACATTTAGAAGAGAAATCGAAGGAAAAGGTAAGTGAACCAACAATGCGCTAGCTTAAAGGAACCAATTTAGAAAATAAAAGACAAAGCTTTACAACCCCTTTAGCCACTTCAGCTCCGGAGGATTTGGCTGCTCAATGCCCGGGCCATTTTTTGCGATTCGGCACTGCGTTGTTTTAACTGACAATTGGGCGGTCGTGACAACCCCTTTAAGACGTCGGCATACCGAGACATTGGGAATAATTTCATGCTCCCAACTTTGTGGGAACAGTAAAGTTGTTCATGTGTGTGTAAAGGCAGGTGTCCCAATACTTTTGGTAATATAGTGTATTTCTGCATGTATAAATCTAAAGGGATGTGCATATTTTATGTCTTGTATTCCGATTGGAGAGTGCTGCTACTCTTTTATATGTCGTATACACCTGCCAGCTGCCTATCCAATGCCTGTGAGGTGCGATCCAGCACACAACCCTTTTCAGAGGAGTGGCCATGACAGCCACACTGTATGTGTAAAGCTCACATCTCTGTGTGTGTCGGGAACGCAACAAAATCGCACGTTTTCTGGACACACACATTACTGCACTGCCATTTAGCTGACATGGCATTCATTGCTAATGTCCCCACCCCCCTATACATTTGCGAATGGCCATGTTTTCCTGGACGCTGTGGCACCATGCAGTTCACTGTTGTGCATATCTGGAGAATATTTTGCGTTTCCTGGAGATGTGTTTTTGATTTTCAGCAGGTATCTGTAGTCATGCAGGAGAATCCAGCAACAACAAATCGCATTTCTGCTGCATTTCCATTGAAGTCTATGGAAAACAAAAACACAACTTGCTGCAGGCAGAAAAGTCCCTGAGCCCAGCTTCACACTGATATAGCTGTGGGGAACCCCATTTGATTCGGATCGGAATCGCATTGCACTCCTCTTCTAATCACATGTGATTCTTTGCAGTGTGATTTGAGCCCATTCATTTTTTTATGGCTCAAATCACACCACACAAAAAAGAGTGCATGCGACATATTTGTGCCGCACTGGAATTAGATTGCATGGATATTCATACTCATGCGATCTGATTTAGCAATTGCACTGCGTTTTGCAAACTGTTTTTTGCGCGCGGGGGGGTGGGGGGTGGGGGGGTTGTTGTATGGACTGTAGTCAGTGGCGTAGCGTGGGGGGGGGGCCAGGGGGAAGTTGCCCCGTGCACAAAAGGGGGTGCAGTTGTGGTGCAGTCCCGGCTTAGGCTCCAGCGGTGACACTGACACAGCAGTGAGTAAATATACACTGAAGACCATCCATGATGATCCCAGGGACTGTGACTGTGCAGATACTGAGGGGGGGAGGAGGAGGACAGGTCAGTATAGGAATCAGGTAGGTCAGTGTAGTGGTCAGTATAGGAATCAGATAGGTCAGTGTAGTGGTCAGTATAGGAATCAAGTTGGTCAGTGTAGTGGTCAGTATAGGAATCAGGTAGGTCAGTGTAGTGGTCAGTATAGGAATCAGATAGGTCAGTGTAGTGGTCAGTATAGGAATCAGGTAGGTCAGTGTAGTGGTCAGTATAGGAATCAGGTAGGTCAGTGTAGTGATCAGTATAGGAATCAGGTAGGTCAGTGTAGTGGCCAGTATAGGAATCAGGTAGGTCAGTGTAGTGGCCAGTATAGGAATCAGGTAGGTCAGTGTAGTGGTCAGTATAGGAATCAGGTAGGTCAGTGTAGTGGTCAGTATAGGAATCAGGTAGGTCAGTGTAGTGATCAGTATAGGAATCAGGTAGGTCAGTGTAGTGGCCAGTATAGGAATCAGGTAGGTCAGTGTAGTGGTCAGTATAGGAATCAGGTAGGTCAGTGTAGTGGTCAGTATAGGAATCAGATAGGTCAGTGTAGTGGTCAGTATAGGAATCAGGTAGGTCAGTGTAGTGGCCAGTATAGGAATCAGGTAGGTCAGTGTAGTGGTCAGTATAGGAATCAGATAGGTCAGTGTAGTGGTCAGTATAGGAATCAGGTAGGTCAGTGTAGTGGTCAGTATAGGAATCAGGTAGGTCAGTGTAGTGGTCAGTATAGGAATCAGGTAGGTCAGTGTAGTGGTCAGTATAGGAATCAGATAGGTCAGTGTAGTGGTCAGTATAGGAATCAGGTAGGTCAGTGTAGTGGTCAGTATAGGAATCAGGTAGGTCAGTGTAGTGGTCAGTATAGGAATCAGGTAGGTCAGTGTAGTGGTCAGTATAGGAATCAGGTAGGTCAGTGTAGTGGCCAGTATAGGAATCAGGTAGGTCAGTGTAGTGGTCAGTATAGGAATCAGATAGGTCAGTGTAGTGGTCAGTATAGGAATCAGGTAGGTTAGTATATTGATCAGGTAGGTCGGTGTAGGAGTCAGGTTGGTCAGTACTACTGTACTAGTGGAAGGGATTCAGAGAGTGCTAAAAATCCGCGTGTTAGGGGGGCGCAAATCTCTTGCCCTGCCCTGGGCGCTGACAACCCACGCTATGCCACTGACTGTAGTGTGTTTCTGCAAAACCCATAGGTGTGATCAAGGCCTAAGATGGAAATTGCGCTCAGTTTCGTAAACTGTATCTGACTTCCTGTTGCGCCTCTGGGACAGGAAGTGAAGGAAAATTTCCCCCATGGGTCACATAGTTTAAAAAAAAAAAAAATTGACAGGGGGTTATAACCCTTCACCACTCTATGTAAAAGTAAAAGGAAATGTATGCTGTGTATTCAGTATATTGATGATGACAATCCCTCTGTATACAGAGAGATCTCTATCAGATTCATCTACCAATAAGGATCCTCGTTCTCATCTCTGCACATGCGCGTCCCCGGCTGCTCCTGCACTGTCAGCTCTCTTAGTCACGTGACACATCTACTCTCAGTGACAGCGCCAGTCACGTGAACAGGAGGCCTGGCCGGGGTCAGAGTCCAGCGCTCGGCGCTCCGCTCCGGCCTGGCTGATGTTCGTGCGCTCGGCAGTGGATTGGTGAGGTCTGGGAAGATGGCTTCCTCCGATCGGGCTGAGCCGCCTGTACAGGTGAGTGTGAGGAGGGGGAGGGGAGCCGGAGCCGGGCCTCATACCTCACTGGTGACACCCCGAGGTGTGCCTCATACCTCCTTTCCAGTGTGTACCTCGTACCTCCTCCTCATTGTTGTGCACCTCATACCTACCCAACTGTCACCCAGCATGTGTGCCTCATACCGCCTCCTCTGCTGTGCCCCTTCACCCAGTGCCTCATACCTCTTCCTCAGTGCTGTGCCCCTTCACTCAGTGCCTCATACCTCTTCCTCCTCAGTGCTGTACACCTTCACTCAGTGCCTCATACCTCCTCCTCGGTGGTGTGCCTCATACCTCCTCAGTGCTGTGCCCCCTTCCCTCAATGCCTCATACGTCAGTGCTGTGCCCCTTCACTCAGTGCCTCATACCTCCTCCTCAGTGCTGTGCCCCTTCACTCAGTGCCTCATACCTCCTCCTCCTCAGTGCTGTACCCCTTCACTCAGTGCCTCATACCTCCTCAGTGCTGTGCCTCATACCTCCTCCTCTTCAGTGCTGTGCCCCTTCACTCAGTGCCTCATACCTCCTCCTCGGTGGTGTGCCTCATACCTCCTCAGTGCTGTGCCCCTTTACTCGGTGCCTCATACCTCCTCAGTGCTGTGCCCCCTTCCCTCAATGCCTCATACGTCAGTGCTGTGCCCCTTCACTCAGTGCCTCATACCTCCTCCTCAGTGCTGTGCCCCTTCACTCAGTGCCTCATACCTCCTCCTCAGTGCTGTGCCCCTTCACTCAGTGCCTCATACCTCCTCCTTGGTGGTGTGCCTCATACCTCCTCAGTGCTGTGCCCCTTTACTCGGTGCCTCATACCTCCTCAGTGCTGTGCCCCCTTCCCTCAATGCCTCATACGTCAGTGCTGTGCCCCTTCACTCAGTGCCTCATACCTCCTCCTCAGTGCTGTGCCCCTTCACTCAGTGCCTCATACCACCTCCTCCTCAGTGCTGTGCCTCATACCACCTCCTCTTCAGTGCTGTGCCTCATACCACCTCCTCTTCAGTGCTGTGCCCCTTCACTCAGTGCCTCATACCTCCTCCTCAGTGCTGTACCCCTTCACTCAGTGCCTCATACCTCCTCCTCCTCAGTGCTGTGCCTCATACCTCCTCCTCTTCAGTGCTGTGCCCCTTCACTCAGTGCCTCATACCTCCTCCTCTTCAGTGCTGTGCCCCTTCACTCAGTGCCTCATACCTCCTCCTCTTCAGTGCTGTGCCCCTTCACTCAGTGCCTCATACCTCCTCAGTGCTGTGCCCCTTCACTCAGTGCCTCATACCACCTCCTCCTCAGTGCTGTGCCTCATACCTCCTCCTCCTCAGTGCTGTGCCCCTTCACTCAGTGCCTCATACCTCCTCAGTGCTGTACCGCTTCACTCAGTGCCTCATACCTCCACGTCAGTGCTGTGCCCCTTCACTCAGTGCCTCATACCTCCTCCTCAGTGCTGTGCCCCTTCACTCAGTGCCTCATACCTCCTCCTCAGTGCTGTGCCCCTTCACTCAGTGCCTCATACCACCTCCTCCTCAGTGCTGTGCCTCATACCTCCTCCTCCTCAGTGCTGTGCCCCTTCACTCAGTGCCTCATACCTCCTCAGTGCTGTACCGCTTCACTCAGTGCCTCATACCTCCACGTCAGTGCTGTGCCCCTTCACTCAGTGCCTCATACCTCCTCCTCAGTGCTGTGCCCCTTCACTCAGTGCCTCATACCTCCTCCTCAGTGCTGTGCCCCTTCACTCAGTGCCTCATACCACCTCCTCTTCAGTGCTGTGCCCCTTCACTCAGTGCCTCATACCTCCTCCTCCTCAGTGCTGTGCCTCATACCACCTCCTCTTCAGTGCTGTGCCCCTTCACTCAGTGCCTCATACCTCCTCTTCAGTGCTGTGCCCCTTTCACTCAGTGCCTCATACCACCTCCTCCTCAGTGCTGTGCCCCTTCACTGAGTGCCTCATACCTCCTCCTCTTCAGTGCTGTGCCCCTTCACTCAGTGCCTCATACCTCCTCCTCTTCAGTGCTGTGCCCCTTCACTCAGTGCCTCATACCTCCTCCTCTTCAGTGCTGTGCCCCTTCACTCAGTGCCTCATACCTCCTCCTCCTCAGTGCTGTGCCTCATACCTCCTCCTCTTCAGTGCTGTGCCCCTTCACTCAGTGCCTCATACCTCCTCAGTGCTGTGCCCCTTTCACTCAGTGCCTCATACCACCTCCTCCTCAGTGCTGTGCCCCTTCACTCAGTGCCTCATACCTCCTCCTCAGTGCTGTGCCCCTTCACTCAGTGCCTCATACCTCCTCCTCCTCAGTGCTGTGCCCCTTCACTCAGTGCCTCATACCTCCTCCTCTTCAGTGCTGTGCCCCTTCACTCAGTGCCTCATACCTCCTCCTCAGTGCTGTGCCCCTTCACTCAGTGCCTCATACCACCACCTCCTCAGTGCTGTGCCCCTTCACTCAGTGCCTCATACCTCCTCCTCTTCAGTGCTGTGCCCCTTCACTCAGTGCCTCATACCTCCTCCTCTTCAGTGCTGTGCCCCTTCACTCAGTGCCTCATACCTCCTCCTCAGTGCTGTACCCCTTCACTCAGTGCCTCATACCTCCTCCTCAGTGCTGTGCCCCTTCACTCAGTGCCTCATACCTCCTCCTCAGTGCTGTACCCCTTCACTCAGTGCCTCATACCACCTCCTCCTCAGTGCTGTACCCCTTCACTCAGTGCCTCATACCTCCTCCTCCTCCTCAGTGCTGTGCCTCATACCTCCTCTTCTTCAGTGCTGTGCCCCTTCACTCAGTGCCTCATACCTCCTCCTCAGTGCTGTGCCCCTTTCACTCAGTGCCTCATACCTCCTCCTCCTCAGTGCTGTGCCTCATACCTCCTCTTCTTCAGTGCTGTGCCCCTTCACTCAGTGCCTCATACCTCCTCCTCAGTGCTGTGCCCCTTTCACTCAGTGCCTCATACCTCCTCTTCAGTGCTGTACCCCTTCACTCAGTGCCTCATACCTCCTCCTCCTCCTCAGTGCTGTGCCTCATACCTCCTCCTCTTCAGTGCTGTGCCCCTTCACTCAGTGCCTCATACCTCCTCCTCAGTGCTGTGCCCTTTTCACTCAGTGCCTCATACCTCCTCCTCAGTGCTGTGCCCCTTCACTCAGTGCCTCATACCTCCTCCTCCTCCTCCTCAGTGCTGTGCCTCATACCTCCTCCTCTTCAGTGCTGTGCCCCTTCACTCAATGCCTCAAACCTCCTTCTCCTCAGTGCTGTGCTCCTTCACTCAGTGCCTCATACCTCCTCCTCAGTGCTGTACCCCTTCACTCAGTGCCTCATACCACCTCCTCCTCAGTGCTGTGCCTCATACCACCTCCTCCTCAGTGCTGTGCCCCTTCACTCAGTGCCTCATACCTCCTCCTCAGTGCTGTACCCCTTCACTCAGTGCCTCATACCTCCTCCTCAGTGCTGTGCCTCATACCTCCTCCTCTTCAGTGCTGTGCCCCTTCACTCAGTGCCTCATACCTCCTCCTCCTCAGTGCTGTGCCTCATACCTCCTCCTCAGTGCTGTGCCCCTTCACTCAATGCCTCATACCTCCTCAGTGCTGTGCCCCTTCACTCAATGCCTCATACCTCCTCCTCCTCAGTGCTGTACCTCCTCCTCAGTGCTGTGCCCCTTCACTCAGTGCCTCATACCTCCTCCTCTTCAGTGCTGTGCCCCTTCCCTCAATCCCTCATACCTCCTCCTCCTCCTCAGTGCTGTGCCCCTTCACTCAGTGCCTCATACCTCCTCCTCCTCAGTGCTGTACCCCTTCACCCAGTGCCTCATACCTCCTCCTCAGTGCTGTGCCTCATACCGTGCCCCTTTACTCAGTGCCCCATACCTCCTCAGTGCTGTGCCCCCTTCCCTCAATGCCTCATACCTCAGTGCTGTGCCCCTTCACCCAGTGCCTCATACCTCCTCCTCAGTGCCTCATACCTCTTCCTCCTCAGTGCTGTACCCCTTCACTCAGTGCCTCATACCTCCTCCTCGTGGTGTGCCTCATACCACCTCCTCTTCAGTGCTGTGCCCCTTTCACTCAGTGCCTCATAACTCCTCAGTGCTGTGCCCCTTCACTCAATGCCTCATACCTCCTCAGTGCTGTGCCCCTTCACTCAGTGCCTCATACCTCCTCAGTGCTGTACCCCTTCACTCAGTGCCTCATACCTCCTCCTCCTCAGTGCTGTGCCTCATACCTCCTCAGTGCTGTACCCCTTTACTCAGTGCCTCATACCTCCTCAGTGCTGTGCCCCCTTCCCTCAATGCCTCATACCTCAGTGATGTGCCCCTTTCACCCAGTGCCTCATACCTCCTCAGTGCTGTGCTCCTTCACCCAGTGCCTCATACCTCCTCAGTGCTGTGCCCCTTCACTCGGTGCCTAATACCTCCTCCTCCTCACTGCTGTGCCTCATACCTCCTCAGTGCTGTGCCCCTTTACTCGGTGCCTCATACCTCCTCAGTGCTGTGCCCCTTTACTCAGTGCCTCATACCTCAGTGCTGTGCCCCTTTACTCAGTGCCTCATACCTCCTCAGTGCTGTGCTCCTTCACCCAGTGCCTCATACCTCCTCAGTGCTGTGCCCCTTCACTCGGTGCCTAATACCTCCTCCTCCTCACTGCTGTGCCTCATACCTCCTCAGTGCTGTGCCCCTTTACTCGGTGCCTCATACCTCCTCAGTGCTGTGCCCCTTTACTCAGTGCCTCATACCTCAGTGCTGTGCCCCTTTACTCAGTGCCTCATACCTCCTCAGTGCTGTGCCCTTTTACTCGGTGCCTCATACCTCCTCAGTGCTGTGCCCCCTTCCCTCAATGCCTCATACCTCCTCCTTTTCAGTGCTGTGCCCCCTTCCCTCAATGCCTCATTCCTCCTCCTCCTCAGTGCTGTGCCCCTTCACTCAGTGCTGTGCCCCTTCACTCAGTGCCTCATACCTCCTCCTCCTCAGTGCTGTGCCCCTTCACTCAGTGCCTCATACCTCCTCCTCCTCAGTGCTGTGCCCCTTCACTCAGTGCCTCATACCTCCTCCTCCTCAGCGCTGTGCCCCTTCACTCAGTGCCTCATACCTCCTCAGTGCTGTGCCCCTTCACTTAGTGCCTCATACCTCCTCCTCGGTGCTGTGCCCATTCACTCAGTGCCTCGTACCTCCTCAGTGCTGTGCCCCTTCACTCGGTGCCTCATACCTCCTCCTCGGTGCTGTTCCCCTTCACTCAGTGTCTCATACCTCCCCCTTCTCAGTGCTGTGCCCCTTACTTAGTGCCTCATACCTCCGCCTCGGTGCTGTGCCCCTTTACCCAGTGCCTCATACCTTCTCCTCCTCAGTGCTGTGCCCCTTCACCCAGTGCCTCATACCTCCTCAGTGCTGTGCCCCTTCACCCAGTGCCTCATACCTCCTCAGTGCTGTGCCCCCTTCACCCAGTGCCTCATATCTCCTCCTCAGTGCTGTGCCCCTTCACTCAGTGCCTCATACCTCCTCAGTGCTGTGCCTCTTTACTCGGTGCCTCATACCTCCTCAGTGCTGTGCCCCTTCACACAGTGCCTCATACCTCCTCCTCAGTGCTGTACCCCTTCACTCAGTGCCTCATACCTCCTCAGTGCTGTGCCCCTTCACTCGGTGCCTCATACCTCCTCCTCCTCACTGCTGTGCCTCATACCTCCTCAGTGCTGTGCCCCTTTACTCAGTGCCTCATACCTCCTCAGTGCTGTGCCCCTTTACTCAGTGCCTCATACCTCCTCAGTGCTGTGCCCCCTTCCCTCAATGCCTCATACCTCCTCCTCAGTGCTGTGCCCCCTTCCCTCAATGCCTCATTCCTCCTCCTCCTCCTCCTCAGTGCTGTGCCCCTTCACTCAGTGCCTCATACCTCCTCCTCAGTGCTGTGCCCCTTCACTCAGTGCCTCATACCTCCTCCTCCTCAGTGCTGTGCCCCTTCACTCAGTGCCTCATACCTCCTCCTCCTCAGTGCTGTGCCCCTTCACTCAGTGCCTCATACCTCCTCCTCAGTGCTGTGCCCCTTCACTCAGTGCCTCATACCTCCTCCTCCTCAGCGCTGTGCCCCTTCACTCAGTGCCTCATACCTCCTCAGTGCTGTGCCCCTTCACTTAGTGCCTCATACCTCCTCCTCGGTGCTGTGCCCATTCACTCAGTGCCTCGTACCTCCTCAGTGCTGTGCCCCTTCACTCGGTGCCTCATACCTCCTCCTCGGTGCTGTGCCCCTTCACCCAGTGCCTCATACCTCCTCAGTGCTGTGCCCCCTTCACCCAGTGCCTCATATCTCCTCCTCAGTGCTGTGCCCCTTCACTCAGTGCCTCATACCTCCTCAGTGCTGTGCCTCTTTACTCGGTGCCTCATACCTCCTCCTCAGTGCTGTGCCCCTTCACACAGTGCCTCATATCTCCTCCTCAGTGCTGTGCCCCTTCAGTGCCTCATACCTCCTCCTCAGTGCTGTACCCCTTCACTCAGTGCCTCATACCTCCTCAGTGCTGTGCCCCTTCACTCTGTGCCTCATACCTCCTCCTCCTCACTGCTGTGCCTCATACCTCCTCAGTGCTGTGCCCCTTTACTCAGTGCCTCATACCTCCTCAGTGCTGTGCCCCTTTACTCGGTGCCTCATACCTCCTCAGTGCTGTGCCCCTTTACTCGGTGCCTCATACCTCCTCAGTGCTGTGCCCCCTTCCCTCAATGCCTCATACCTCCTCCTCAGTGCTGTGCCCCCTTCCCTCAATGCCTCATTCCTCCTCCTCCTCAGTGCTGTGCCCCTTCACTCAGTGCCTCATACCTCCTCCTCCTCAGTGCTGTGCCCCTTCACTCAGTGCCTCATACCTCCTCCTCCTCAGTGCTGTGCCCCTTCACTCAGTGCCTCATACCTCCTCAGCGCTGTGCCCCTTCACTCAGTGCCTCATACCTCCTCAGTGCTGTGCCCCTTCACTTAGTGCCTCATACCTCCTCCTCGGTGCTGTGCCCATTCACTCAGTGCCTCGTACCTCCTCAGTGCTGTGCCCCTTCACTCGGTGCCTCATACCTCCTCCTCGGTGCTGTTCCCCTTCACTCAGTGTCTCATACCTCCCCCTTCTCAGTGCTGTGCCCCTTACTTAGTGCCTCATACCTCCTCCTCGGTGCTGTGCCCCTTCACTCGGTGCCTCATACCTCCGCCTCGGTGCTGTGCCCCTTTACCCAGTGCCTCATACCTTCTCCTCCTCAGTGCTGTGTCTCATACCACCTCCTTCTCCTCAGTGCTGTGCCCCTTCACCCAGTGCCTCATATCTCCTCTTCAGTGCTGTGCCTCATACCTCTCTTAGTAATGTGTCCCTTTGCTTCAGGTCTTCTGCTTCCTATGCAGTTGTTAATCTGTGCATTCAGTGCCTCATACCTCCTCAGTGATGGGCCCCTGAGGGACATATTGGTAGAAAAAAAAAAAAGCTGCAAATCTTCATTCAAGGGGTCCAATACATTATGTGCAATCTGAGGGCAGACTAAGGCCTGCGTACCCCTGGGAAGGAGTAAGGGGGCCCCTGTGTTTTCCCACATTGGAATCTAGAGACAATCCGCTCCATGTCATCTCACATGGATGTCTGATGGGGAGGAGGGGCTATGTCTACATCTACTGCGTCCCAATGACATGAATGGGACTGTCTGCACACAGATGCATGGGACACTTGTGGATCACTGTGGTGGCGGGGAGGTCAGTGGGTGGTGGCGGGGACCTCCCCGCCACCATCAACAGCTCACCGATCTCCCCGCCACCACCCACCGCTCACCGACCTCCCCGCCACCACCAACCGCTCACCGACCTTCCCGCCACCGCTCACCGACCTCCCTCGCCACCACCCGCCGCTCACCGACCTCCCCGCCACCACAAACCACTCACCGACCTCCCCGCCACCAGCCGCCGCTCACCGACCTCCCCGCCACCAGTCGCCGCTCACCGACCTCCCCGCCACCACCAACCGCTCACCGACCTCACCGACCTCCCTCGCCACCACCCGCCGCTCACCGACCTCCCTCGCCACCACCCGCCGCTCACCGACCTCCCCGCCACCACCCGCCGCTCACCGACCTCCCCGCCACCACAAACCACTCACCGACCTCCCCGCCACCAGCCGCCGCTCACCGACCTCCCCGCCACCAGCCGCCGCTCACCGACCTCCCCGCCACCAGCCGCCGCTCACCGACCTCCCCGCCACCAGCCGCCGCTCACCGACCTCCCCGCCGCTCACCGACCTCCCCGCCACCACCCGCCGCTCACCGACCTCCCCGCCACCGCTCACCGACCTCCCCGCCACCAACTGCTCACCGACCTCCCCCCCACCACCGCTCACCGACCTCCCCGCCACCACCAACCGCTCACCGACCTCCCCGCCACCACCCACCGCTCACCGACCTCCCCGCCGCCACCCACCGCTCACCAACCTCCCCGCTGCCGCCCACCGACCTCCCCGCCACCACCAACCGCTCACCGACCTCACCGACCTTCCCGCCACCGCTCACCGACCTCCCTCGCCACCACCCGCCGCTCACCGACCTCCCCGCCACCACAAACCACTCACCGACCTCCCCGCCACCAGCCGCCGCTCACCGACCTCCCCGCCACCAGTCGCCGCTCACCGACCTCCCCGCCACCACCAACCGCTCACCGACCTCACCGACCTCCCTCGCCACCACCCGCCGCTCACCGACCTCCCTCGCCACCACCCGCCGCTCACCGACCTCCCCGCCACCACCCGCCGCTCACCGACCTCCCCGCCACCACAAACCACTCACCGACCTCCCCGCCACCAGCCGCCGCTCACCGACCTCCCCGCCACCAGCCGCCGCTCACCGACCTCCCCGCCACCAGCCGCCGCTCACCGACCTCCCCGCCACCAGCCGCCGCTCACCGACCTCCCCGCCACCAGCCGCCGCTCACCGACCTCCCCGCCACCAGCCGCCGCTCACCGACCTCCCCGCCACCAGCCGCCGCTCACCGACCTCCCCGCCACCAGCCGCCGCTCACCGACCTCCCCGCCACCGCTCACCGACCTCCCCGCCACCAACTGCTCACCGACCTCCCCCCCCCCACCGCTCACCGACCTCCCCGCCACCACCAACCGCTCACCGACCTCCCCGCCACCACCCACCGCTCACCGACCTCCCCGCCACCACCCACCGCTCACCAACCTCCCCGCTGCCGCCCACCGACCTCCCCGCCACCACCAACTGCTCACCGACCTCATTGACCTCCCCGCCACCACCCACCGACCTCCCCGCCACCACCAACCGCTCACCGACCTCATCGACCTCCCCGCCACCACCAACTGCTCACCGACCTCATTGACCTCCCCGCCACCACCCACCGACCTCCCCGCCACCACCAACTGCTCACCGACCTCATCGACCTCCCCGCCACCACCCACCGACCTCCCCGCCACCACCAACCGCTCACCGACCTCATCGACCTCCCCGCCACCACCAACTGCTCACCGACCTCATCGACCTCCCCGCCACCACCCACCGACCTCCCCGCCACCACAAACCGCTCACCGACCTCACCGACCTCACCGACCTCCCCGCCACCACCCACCGCTCACCGACCTCCCCGCCACCACCCACCGACCTCCCCGCCACCACCAACTGCTCACCGACCTCATTGACCTCCCCGCCACCGCCCACCGACCTCCCCGCCACCACCAACTGCTCACCGACCTCATCGACCTCCCTGCCACCACCCACCGCCCACCGACCTCCCCGCCACCACAAACTGCTCACCGACCTCCCCGCCACCACTCACCGACCTCCCCGCCACCACCCACCTGAGGCGGGGGGAAGCTAGATCAGGGGTCTTCAGACTATGACCCTCCAGGTGTTTAGGAACTACAATTCCCATCATGCCTAGTCATGTGTGTGAATGTGAGAATGTTACAATGCCTCATGGGATGTGTAGTTCCGCAACAGCTGGAGGGCCTTAGTTTAAAGATCCCTGAACTAGATAATGCTGGACGTCTTCCATGTAAGAAATAAGACAGCTTCTATCTGACTTGCTACAGCTTCTATTGTGAGAAGCTCACAGTGTGCAGTGAAATCAGAGTAAGCCTTTTCTGTACAGGGGAGGAGCGGGTACAAGGCTGGAGGTCGGCCATGTTTTTGGTGGGTTACTTGCTCCTCCACCTTTCCTCCAGTGCTCTCCATTGTTATCTATGACCTTTTGCTCTCAGGGTGGAATCTGCCTGTATTGTATGTGTCCTCCCGAGTTATACATTTACTCCGCTGGGCGGGAATTCTCTTCTGTTATGCAGACGTTAATATCAAATGTTCTTCCACCTTTTCTGTGAATCTCATATCATCAGGGGGGATGGGAGAACAATCCGCTTTGTATTCTTCAATGGCTGGCTGGTCCAGTTTTGTTGGTAGAGGGCTCTCGGAAGTATTCGCTAGTTGGTTGTCACTGGTAGTCGGAGTGATGTGTTCTGTCCATTTACCATCATACACAGTGCATCTAGAAAGTACTCGCAGCACTTCACTTTTTCCACGTTTTTGTTTTGTTACAGCCTTATTCCAAAATGGATTACATTCATTATTTTCCTAAAAATTCTACAAACGATCCCCCATAATGATAATGTGAAAGAAGTTTGTTTAGAAATCTTTGTACATTTATTAAAATTAAAAAATCCCATGTATATGTGTGTTCACAGCCTTTACCATGACCCTCCACATTGAGTTCAGGTGGATCCCGTTTCCTCTGATCATCCTTGAGGCCGGGATCACACTTATAAAAAAGACAAAATTGCGCTAAAAAAACTGCAAATATACCTAAGCAGTATAGTAATAAGAAAATAAACAATAAAGTTTAGTCCATATGAATGAAGAATGAATGCACAGGATCAGATGTGGTTTCAAAGTTCACTTGTAAGGTAAAAGTTCATAGTAGGGATCTCCCGGGTGTAAACACTGATGACAGACTTTTGAGAAAAAGTGTTGAGAGAAAACACCTCCACCATAGATATGAATGGCCTCTTACCAGATGTACAATGAACATAAGCCTTATGTCAAAACCCAGAAGTCCACATGAACACCTCCAACGTCCTGATCACCTATGTGGGGACCGTCCTCGGTATCGTCGGTATGCGTCAGGATGTATGAAAGGACAAGAAGGCTCGCATAGTTTAAAACCGTCAGGTTTAATATAAAGAGAAAAAGGTATGCACTTACAAGACAATGGTCAAAGACAGGCATCCAATATGAAATAAGCCGGCCAGCTAGAACATTCCGCCCGTGTCTTCTGGTTAGAGAGAAGTTTGCGCGGTGACGTCAGCACGTCGCCTCCCTACGTTTCGTCACTAGAGGGACGTGTTCACGGGATACGGTGTACAAGTGTGATCACACGGGATCACACTTGTATGACAAACGCTCCTACATTGGGAGCTCATGTCGCATGACGTATGAAAAATCAATGTTTCCCTATGAGAGACGTCTTAACTGGTCCGACTTTGAAAACGCTCCCTGTACTACTTTGGTCCGACATTGATCCTACTTCAGCCCATTGAATATCATTGAAGTCGGAATGCTGTCTTGCACGCTCTGACTTTGGCATGCGAATTGTGCTCTGCTGATCTTGAGGGGGAACTCAACGCCAAATAAAATAAAAAAAACGGTATGGATTTTAAGGGGAACCCCCTACACTGGAAAAAACGGCGTATGCGGTTCCCCCAAAAACCACACCAGACCCTCATCCGAGCACGCAGCCTGGTTGGTCAGGAAAGGGGGTGGGGACAAGCGAGCACCCCTCCTCCTGAACTGTACCAGGCTGCATGCCCTCGACATGGGGGGGTGGGTGCTTTGGAGCAGGGGGGTGCCCTGCGGCCCCCCCACCCCAAAGCACCTTGTCCCTATGTTGATGAGGACAAGGGCCTCTTCCCCGTCAACCCTGGCTGTTGGTTGTCGGGGTCTGCGGGCGGGGGGGCTTATCGAGATCCCGGCCCCCCACCCTATGTGAATGAGTAGAATGAAGGCAGAAGGCACTGGAGAGCAGGAGAAGAGGCCGAAGAGCGCTGAGAAGTCGGAAGAAGACCCCCAGAGCTGCCTAATAAATTACTTTAAAATCCTGTGTGTGTGTGTGTGTGTGTGTGTGTGTTTTTTTTTTTATTTTTATTTTTTCTTGACACTTTTTTCTCCAGGTGAGTGGGTAGGAGTACGATGTACCCCATACTCGTTCACATAGGGTGGGGGGCCGGAATCTGGGTGCCCCCTTATTAAAGGGGGCTCCCGAATTCCAATAAGCCCCCCGCCCGCAAACCCCAACGACCATGGTTGGCCCTTGTCCACATCAACATGGGGACAAGGTGCTTTGGGGTGCGAGGACCGCAGGGATCCCACTGCCCTAGAGAACCCACCCACCGCCTGGTAGAGTTCGGGGGGTGGGGGCGCTCGCTCGTCCCCACCCCCTTTCCTGACTAGCCAGGCTGCGTGCTCAGATAAGGGTCTGGTGTAGTTTTTATGGGAAACCCAAGTCGTTTTTTCAGCGTTAGGGGTTCCCCTTAAAATCTGTACCAGACCGAAGGGCCTGGTATGCTCTGGGAGGGGGAACCCATGCCGTTTTTTTATTTAAAGTTTGGCGTTGAGTTTCCCCTCAAGATTCATTCCAAACACCGTTCCTGGTATTGGTGGGATCCAAGTCTGATCCACGTTCATTTAAAGTTGGACGCATGTCGGCTTCAAGTCGCAAGGCAAAGTCGGATCCAAAGTAGGACAGCTGTCTTGTCTTACCAGTGTTAAACCAGCCTGAGACATTTCTACAACTTGATTGAATTCAATTCAGTTGATTGAGCATGATTTGGAAAGGCACACACCTGTCTATAGAAGGTCCCACAGCTAACCGTGCATGTCGGAGCACAAACCAAGCAACGAAGTCCCAGGAATTTGTCTTTTAGACCTCCGAGACGGGATTGTGTTAAGGCACAGATCTGGGGAAGGGTACAGAAACATTTCTGCAGCATTGAAGGTGAGCACAGTGACCTCCATCATCCGTAAATGGAAGAAGTTTGGAACCACCGGGACTCTTCCTAGAGTCAGCCGCCTGACCAAACTGAGTGATTGGAGGAGGAGAAGGGCCTTAATCATGGAGGTGACCAAGAACCCGATGGTCATTCTGACAGAGCTCCAGCGTTTCCTCTGTGGAGAGAGGAGAACCTTCCAGAAGAACAACCATCTCTGCAGCACTCCGCCAATCGGACCTGTATGGTACAGTGGTCAGATGGAAGCCACTTCCCAGTAAAAGGCACATGGCAGCCCGCCTGGAGTTTGCCAAAAGGCATCTGAAGGACTCTCAGGCCATGAGAGACAAAATTCTCTTCTCTGGTCTGATGAAACAAACTCTTTGGTCTGAATAGTAAGCGTCATGTCTGGAGGAAACCAGGCACCGCTCATCACCTGACCAATACCATCCCTACAGTGAAGCATGGTGGTGGCAGCATCATGCTGTGGGAATGTTTTTCAGTGGCAGGAACTGGGAGAGACTAGTCAGGATCGAGGAAAAGATAAATGCAGCAATGTACAGAGACATCCTTTTAATGAACACCTGCTCCAGATCGTTCTGGACCTCAGACTGGGGCAAAGGTTCATCTTCAAACGGGACAACAACCCTAAGCACAACAGCCAAGATAACAAAGGAGTGACTATGGGATGACTCTGTGAATGTGCTAGAGTGGCCCAGCCAGAACCCAGACTTGAACCCGATTTGAGCATCTCTGGAGAAATCTGAACGTGGCTGTGCACTGATGCTCCCCATCCAACCTGATGGAGCTTGGGAGGTCTTGCAAAGAAGACTGGGAGAAACTGCCCAAAAATAGGTGTGCCAAGCTTCTAGCATCATACTCACAAAGACTTCAGGCTGTAATTGGTGCCAAAGGGGCTTCAACAAAGGCTGTGATACTTATGTACATGGGAATTTTTATTTTTATAAATTTTGCAAATCTTTCAAACTTCTTTCACGTTGTGATTATGGGGAATTGTTTGTAGAATTTTTGAGGAAAATAATGAATATAATCCATTTTGGAATAAGGCTGTAACATAACATAAAATGTGGATAAAGTGAAGCGCTGTGAATACTTTCCGGAATGCACTGTAGCTTAGATTAATGTATATCACTTGCCCCCTTTGTAACGATCCACAACCCATTCCTCATTGGTCACAAATATCCTGTAAAAGCAAAACATACGATCATTCTCTGGATATCATTATTTGTTTGCTTGGTGTGGGCTGGACCCACGGGTAGATGAAGTCAGGCTTAAAAGAGAAATATAGGATATTTAAAAAAAAATATATATATTTTTTTTCCCCCAAGTATCGTACTTGCCCAAGTAGATGCAGCATCTGTCCCCCGCCGCCTCCAAGGCTGAGAACTGAGCAATCAAACACTGCCGACCGCTTGGCTCTCAGAGCTCTGTGAGCTGACAACTGGTGACTGTCAGTCACTGCTCTCTGCTCACTCACTGGAGCGCCGAGCTGTGGAGTGGGCGGGAGCAGTTGGCTCAGGCTCTCAGTGGTTTACAAAGAGCCTGAGCCAGGTGCTGCTCCAGGGTGACCTGTTGGGGCGCCTTGAGGACTGGAGTTGAGAAACACTGCTTTAGAAGTTTTTATCCCTTGAGGAGTATCTCAATGAACTGAAATTCCTTTTGCAATGAGTGACAAGTCTGATTTGTATCTTAACCACTTAAGACCCGGACCAAAATGCAGGTAAAGGACCTTGCCCCTTTTTGCGATTCGGCACTGCGTCGTTTTAACTGACAATTGCGCGGTCGTGCGACGTGGCTCCCAAACAAAATTAGCGTCCTTTTCCCCCCACAAATAGAGCTTTCTTTTGGTGGTATTTTGATCACCTCTGCAGTTTTTTCCTTTTAATACTTTTTTATTGAGTTTATGGATAAGGTTACAGCAAGTACATAAGCGTCAGAAATTCCTCTGCGGTTCTTATTTTTTGCGCTATAAACAAAAATAGAGCGACAATTTTGAAAAAAATGCAATATTTTTTACTTTTTGCTATAATATCCCCCCAAAATATATATCAATTTTTTTTTTTCCCTCAGTTTATGCCGATACGTTGTTTTTTCTTCTACCTATTTTTGGTTAAAAAAATCGCAATAAGTGTTTATCGGTTGGTTTTTGCAAAATTTATAGCGTTTACAAAATAAGGGATAGTTTTATTGCATTTGTATTATTTTTTTCTTTTTTACTACTAATCAGCGATTTTTTTTTTTTTTTTTTTTTTTGTGACTGCGACATTATGGCGATTTCTGCTGCTACTTGATAGACATCTGTGTGGCTTCATACATAGCTGTCTATTTAAGTCGCACCTGAAAGCAGCAAAAGTAGTGCAGAAACTACTTTTACAAATCGCTGCCGCACCGAAAAATGGGTGTCACACTGATTTGGAACAGTGCCATTACCTCCAATAGGCTGCGACTTGTCCTGCGATTTGAGCTCTCAAATCACAAGACTAACCTAGGCTGATTCAGTTGTCAGTTTATCATCTCTTCCTTCTACTTTTTTGCTTATTTTGCACTTCCCACCTCCTGGCTGGAGGATGCCTTGCATCATTTTAGCTCTTTCCTCCCCAACCTGACTGTCCCTGGCCTGAATGAAAAAGAAAAGAAAGGAGGGCGCACCGACCTTGTGCATTACCACTTAAAGATTTTAATAAACAAGATAAAAAGCAATGGTCCTACTCACAAAACAATCAAAAGTGAACGCTTTTCAAACCGCTGAAACTGGACCTCATGGCACCTGCCAGTCATACCCTTGACATCAACGTGGCTGACGCGTTTCTTCAAAGCCTAGGTGGTCCGTGTCCCTGGCCTGCCCTTTCATTCATCGGATTTCAGTTTTTTAAGTCCTACACTCAGCATTAAAGGGGTTGCAAAGGTACAATTTTTTTCCCCCTAAATAGCTTCCTTTACCTTAGTGCAGTCCTCCTTCACTTACCTCATCCTTTGATTGATTTTGCTTTCAAATGTCCTTATTTCTTCTGAGAAATCCTCACTTCCTGTTCTTCTGTCTGTAACTCCACACAGTAATGTGAGGCTTTCTCCCTGGTGTGGAGTGTCGTGCTCGCCCCCTCCCTTGGACTACAGGAGAGTCAGGACACTCTCTCTACATCGCAGATAAAGGAGCTGTGTGTTAGTGGGCATCAGTGGCTCTAAATGAAGGTATGTAATGAAAACGGGCATTAATAAAAATGTAATGAGCATGATGATGAGAGGGAAAGAGAAGACCAGGGAAGACAAACTGGTTGCACATCGGTTTTAATGCTTGCCTGGTATGAGCCTTATTCTCTTCATTTCACATAGAATAGAAGCCTAGTCTTCATATTTCTGGGTCTTCCAGCCACTTAGGAGCAATCTTCTGGGACATTTACCAATCTGATTATATGTCTAGGGACTAATTTCTCTCCTCCTTCCTTTTCAGAGTGGTCCCTCCCTGAATAACGAGAGCCGGGTTCCCCGAGAGCAATTGGTGAGTCACAGGCAACTTCCTGTCCACTTTTCAGCATAACTGTAAAATAATTTTATTTTTCCAACAGTTTTCTTTGTGGTTTCGTATTGTGTTCCTTTTATGCATTATGCTAATTTCTTATAACTTTTTTCTTTAGCTGTACCTTCAACTATGTAGTGCAAGGGCCTGCCTGGCTGTATACAAATGGAAAGTGCTTAGGTGTGACCTCCTTTTTATATGGTTTTGGTAAATCTAAAGGAAAATCGTACAAGAAAATTGTATAATGTACTGGCCAGCCTTAAAGGATCACTAAAGGAATTTTTTTTTTTTTTTTTTTTAGCTCAATAGCTTCCTTTTAACTTACTGCAGTACTGGTTTCATGTCCTTATTGTTCGTTTTTGCTTTGAAGTTGCTGTAATTCTGCTCTGTTCTGGACACTTCCTGCTTGTCTGTTTCCTTATAACCACAGTACTGGGAGCTTTCTCACAGTGGTCTGAGCTGTCATTACTGTGTGTCTTAAACTTCCCAGAACCAATCCGATTCATTTTAAAAACAAAATACTGCCTTGGATTTGTTTGTTTTTGTTCTGTGTGTCTATTTCTGCTTCACAGAAACATGAACCCAGTTCAAAAGTGAAACTAACCTGCAGGCACATTATATGATTGATTTTTAATCATTTTGAAAAGGAATCCGTTAACTTTTATGTCTTTATACCCTGTAAACAGTCATTTCAGCAAAACATTTTTTTTCCTTTAGTGACCCTTTAAGCCTCATACACACGATCGGATTTTCCAACAACAAATGTGTGATGGCAGGGTTTTGTCGGAAAATCCGACCTTTTGTATGCTCCATCGGACAATTGTTGTCAGATTTTCCGACAACAAATGTTGGATGGCCATGCTTTCATAATTTCCGACAACAAATGTGTGATGTTGGATTAAGTCCGTCGGAAAAAAATCCAAATTACAAACATGCATGCTCAGAAGCAATGCTAACCATAGCACAACATTGACAGACGTTGCCCAAAGGGTGGCGCCAAAGAGCTGAAAAACCATGTAGTTTTGTATTTGTTGTCTGACAACGTTTTGCCATCTGTATGCAAATAGCTTCCTTTACCTTAGTGCAGTCCTCCTTCACTTACCTCATCCTTCCATTTTGCATTTAAATGTCCTTATTTCTCCTGAGAAATCCTCACTTCCTGTTCTTCTGTCTGTAACTCCACACCGTAATGCAAGGCTTTCTCCCTGGTGTGGAGTGTCGTGCTCGCCCCCTCCCTTGGACTACAGGAGAGTCAGGATGCCCACTAACACACAGCTCCTTTCTCTATCTGCAATGTAGAGAGCGTCCTGACTCTCCTGTAGTCAAAGGGAGGGGGTGAGCACGACACCCCACACCAGGGAGAAAGCCTTGCATTACGGTGTGGAGTTACAGACAGAAGAACAGGAAGTGAGGATTTCTCAGAAGAAATAAGGACATTTAAAAGCAAAATGGAAGGATGAGGTAAGTGAAGGAGGACTGCAGTAAGGCAAAGGAAGATATTTAGGAAAAAAATTACCTTTTTTTTAGACCCGTTTCAGACGGAGCGGATTCTGTTGTGATCAGCTCACAGATCCTCTGTCGATCAGAGCAGAGTGGGTGGATGACGGGTCCGTGACCGCTTGGTATCTGTAGAGCAGACACAGACAGGGCCTGCACTGCTGTATGGGTGACTGGGAGTACACAGACACGGCTGTCTGCTTACAGCCCGCTGTCCTCTGATTTGATCCATCTGAATGGAATGGGACATTTATTTTTTTCCTGTCGACCGGATTGGACATGGAGGTAGGAGGGTATAAATGGACTCGCGTCAGTTTACACCCACCTGTCTGTAGGAATGCATGGACCTTCCTATCTGATCCTCCTGAAAAGCTTTGTTAGTGGATGGAGTGTATGATAAAAGATCAAAGCCTGAAGCTGGTCATACACCAGTAGAATTTCATTCAACATTTTTCATTTGTAAGAACACGTGTTCATTTTTCCTTTTTTTTATTTTTTTATTTAAGATTTTTATTTAAATAAATGTCAATGAAATGCAAATAAAGCTCCCAGTACATTCTTGGAGCGAGTAAACAAGCAAGAAAAAATACTGATAGAGTACATACAGTGCAATTTATCCCATAAAATAAAATAGAATACTCTTCCTCGAACTCATACAAAAAGGGGGATAGCGTTATATAAATAGTAGTTAAAACAAAAGAATATAAACATATTTAAATATTGAGGAAGAGGATAAGCAGGGGACAAAGACCCCAGCCATCAGTCAGCATGAAACAGATAAACCTACCCTATCATGTATATATATTTCCATAGGAGAGAGGAAGCTTGAAACAGGCAATAAACCTAAAGTTCTGTTTCGACACCCCTATTAGGGACAAACTGTGCCGAAAGAGAACTGATATCCCAGTCTTATACCATGACCTCAAAATTCTCGGAGTATCCGCACGGTTTTCCAGAAGGACCAAAGATCCATGTGCCGTGTGGATAACCAAAGTCAAAAATAAAAAGTCAAGGCAAAGAAAAGTAGCAATCAGTCACAGTGACTGGATAAAAGTGTTCTTTTTTCTAATCATTACTGGGGTCAATTTTCAATTGTAGTGACAAGACACATTTTGAAGGAGCACAATGGAAATTTGTTCTTGAATGTTCAAATTTCCTCCATTTATTCCAAAATTAAATGTTAACCACTTAAGGACCGCCTCCTGCACATATACTTTTGGCAGAATGGCACGTGTGAGCAGATCCACGTACAGGTACGTGCTGTGCTAGTACCCAGCCGTGTCCAAAGGTCCGCGGGATTCGCGGACCTGATCGCCGCTGGAGTGCCGCGATCGGTCCCGGAGCTGAAGAACAGGGAGAGCCGTGTGTAAACTAAGCTTCCCCGTTCTTCACTGTGGCGGCGTCATCGATCGTGTGATCGCTTTTATAGGGAGACACAATCGATGATGTCACACCTACAGCCACACCCCCCTACAGTTGTAAACGCACATTAGGGAACACATAACCCCTTCAGCGCCCCCTTGTGGTTAACTCCCAAACTGCAAATGTAATTTCCACAATAAACAATGCATTTTAAATGCATTTTTTTGCTGTAAAAATTACAATTGTCCCAAAAATGTGTCAAAATTGTCCGATGTGTCCGCCATAATGTCGCAGTCACAAAAAAAAACGCTGATCGCCGCCATTAGTAGTAAAAATTTTTTTTTTTATAAAAATGCAATAAAACTATCCCCTATTTTGTAAACGCTATACATTTTGTGCAAACCAACCGATTAACGCTTATTGAGATTTTTTTTTTTTTTTTAACAAAAATAGGTAGAAGAATACGTATCGGCCTAAACTGAGGGAAAAAAATATATTATTTATATATTTTTGGGGGATATTTATTATAGCAAAAAGTAAAAAATATTTAATTTTTTTCAAAATTGTCGCTCTATTTTTGTTTATAGCGCAAAAAATAAAAACCGCAGAGGTGATCAAATACCATCAAAAGAAAGCTCTATTTGTGGGGGGAAAAAAGGGACGCCAATTTTGTTTGGGAGGCACGTCCCATGACCGCGCAATTGTCTATTAAAGCGACGCAGTGCCGAATTGCAAATCCTGGCCAGGTCCTTTAGCTGACTAAAGGTCCAGGTCTTAAGTGGTTAAACAAACAAAAAAAGCAAATTAAATCTTGACCTACTTTTTGAATGACATTAGAATGCTTTGAGAATTTTGGTACAAAGGTCTGTTCATAATTTTACTACTTTGAGTCCCGATTCACAGTGATGCAGTGCGGGATTCACAGCGGTTCCTGTGCGTTTCTGGCACCGCATCACAACACATTGCACGTGTCAATGTCAAGATAACGGCATTACTAAAATTGTTCACAAAACGTAGTGTGTGATTGGCTAAAACAAATGTGTGTGAACACCCTTGCGATCTGATTCCAGACTAAACCGAGGACTTTTTGGCTGCAATGATTGTTTCCTGTGAGGCAGTTTTCACCTCGACTTTTCATTTCATTTCCAACTTGATTTACCAAACTGATTAGCACACAAGCTTATTTATATATGTACACACAGATTTACATAATTTTTTAGTGTGTGTGTGTGTGTGTGTAATATACAGTGCGGAAAATAAGTATTTGAACACCCTGCTATTTTGCAAGTTCTCCCACTTGGAAATCATGGAGGGGTCTGAAATTGTCATCGTAGGTGCATGTCCACTGTGAGAGACATAATCAAAAATAAAAATTCCAGAAATCACAATGTATGATTTTTTTTAATTATTTATTTGTATGATACAGCTGCAAATAAGTATTTGAACACCTGAGAAAATCAATGTTAATATTTGGTACAGTCGCCTTTGTTTGCAATTACAGAGGTCAAACGTTTCTTGTAGTTTTTCACCAGGTTTGCACACACTGGAGGAGGGATTTTGGCCCACTCCTCCACACAGATCTTCTCTAGATCAGTCAGGTTTCTGGGCTGTCGCTGAGAAACACGGAGTTTGAGCTCCCTCCAAAGATTCTCTATTGGGTTTAGGTCTGGAGACTGGCTAGGCCACGCCAGAACCTTGATATGCTTCTTACAGAGCCACTCCTTGGTTATCCTGGCTGTGTGCTTCGGGTCATTGTCATGTTGGAAGACCCAGCCTCGACCCATCTTCAAAGCTCTAACTGAGGGAAGGAGGTTGTTGCCCAAAATCTCGCAATACATGGCCCCAGTCATCCTCTCCTTAATACAGTGCAGTCGCCCTGTCCCATGTGCAGAAAAACACCCCCAAAGCATGATGCTACCACCCCCATGCTTCACAGTAGGGATGGTGTTCTTGGGATGGTACTCAACATTCTTCTTCCTCCAAACACGGTTAGTGGAATTATGACCAAAAAGTTCTATTTTGGTCTCATCTGACCACATGACTTTCTCCCATGACACCTCTGGATCATCCAAATGGTCATTGGCAAACTTAAGACGGGCCTTGACATGTGCTGGTTTAAGCAGGGGAACCTTCCATGCCATGCATGATTTCAAACCATGACGTCTTAGTGTATTACCAACAGTAACCTTGGAAACGGTGGTCCCAGCTCTTTTCAGGTCATTGACCAGCTCCTCCCGTGTAGTCCTGGGCTGATTTCTCACCTTTCTTAGGATCATTGAGACCCCACGAGGTGAGATTTTGCATGGAGCCCCAGTCCGAGGGAGATTGACAGACATGTTTAGCTTCTTCCATTTTCTAATGATTGCTCCAACAGTGGACCTTTTTTCACCAAGCTGCTTGGCAATTTCCCCGTAGCCCTTTCCAGCCTTGTGGAGGTGTACAATTTTGTCTCTAGTGTCTTTGGACAGCTCTTTGGTCTTGGCCATGTTAGTAGTTAGATTCTTACTGATTGTATGGGGTGGACAGGTGTCTTTATGCAGCTAATGACCTCAAACAGGTGCATCTAATTTAGGATAATAAATGGAGTGGAGGTGGACATTTTAAAGGCAGACTAACAGGTCTTTGAGGGTCAGAATTCTAGCTGATAGACAGGTGTTCAAATACTTCTTTGCAGCTGTATCATACAAATAAATAGTTAAAAAAATCATAAATTGTGATTTCTGTAATTTTTTTTTTTTGATTATGTCTCTCACAGTGGACATGCACCTACGATGACAATTTTAGACCCCTCCATGATTTCCAAGTGGGAGAACTTGCAAAATAGCAGGGTGTTCAAATACTTATTTTCCGCACTGTATATATGTGTGTACAGCTGTGGCCAAAAGTTTTGAGACTGTCGCAAACATTCATTTTCACAAAGTCTGCTGCTTCAGTGTAAACTCAAGAATACTTACAAGTATTTCATAAGTGTCAAAGGCTTTTCCCTGTTTGTCAAAGGCTTTTATTGACCATTGCATGAAGTTTATGCCAAAAAATCTATATTTGCAGTATGGACCCCCTTTTTTTTTTTTTTTAAGGCCTCTGCGATTCTCTGACTTGCATGTTTGATCTGTCTTGATAGCTGAGTAGTGAAGCAAGGATGGGTGTGGAAACCCCAGAGCTTCTATCTCCAAAAACCAACTGATAATCCACGTCTGTCCGTCAAGACATCAAAAAAGTGTGGGGGATTTTTTTTAAAGTGTATCATCGAAAGTAGGGTTGTCCCGATTTATCACTTTTTTTTTTTCCTTTTTTTCTAAAGTGTATTTTTGTGCGTGAACTCGAGAGAGGAGCCAGACTGCAGGAGTTGGGAGTAGGCAGACCCTCCCCCCAAAGGCAATCTGCCATCCTTCTCCATGCCCCCGGATGGCAATGGCGGGTGTGAGGGGGGGCCTCCCACTCCCCCGCCCTACCTGCTCCACTTGGGAGCCCAACTGGGGCCCAATGGGACCCCAACGGGGCAGAGGGACTCCCCCCATGAGGGAGTGAGGAGGTATAGCCCACCCAGCCAGCCCCGTAGGTCCTTCGCCTCTCTTTTTTAGGAGACCGCATGGCCAAAGTGCGTTTGTGTTAAACCAATTTCGTGTGCGTGCAAGTGTGGTGATGGTTTTTGTGGGGGGGGGGGGTGTGGGTGTACTAAGCACAGGCGTACCTTGCATAGCACACCCACCGGGAGCCGGGCTGAGACCACCAAACTCAATTCACATGTAGCCGAAGCCGGGATACGAACCCTTGGCTGCAGAGGTGAATGGCTTGTCAGTGCAGTGCCAATCGCGTTGAGCCACCACGACTCCATTTATCACTTTTTTGACACCGAGTACAAGTACCGATGCATTTTTTTTTTTTTTTTTCAAGTACTCGCCGATACCGATGCTTTTTTCTTAATGTCATGTGACAGTGGCAGTATTTTTATTTATTTTTTTATAGGGGGGGGGGAGTGGATTGAGACCCCTGACATCTCCCCTTTAAGACAGAGAAAGGGACTAAGGACACAGATTCCCCAGTCCCTTTCTCAGCAGCCTCATCTAAGAATGGAGAGCAGCTCCTCTCCATTCATAAACTGAAGCATCATAAACACAGGTTACGATGCTCAGTTATATGAATGGACACTGACTGTTCATTCGGAAAAAGTAGAAGCCAGGTTTTTGCAGCTTCTACCTCTGCTCTCCATCCTGACAAATTGAGGGGGGAGAGCGGCATGGATGGGGGGAGAGAGAGAGGACTGCACGGACGGGGAGAAGATGGCACGGGGGGGAGGAGGAGGAGGCATCGGAGCATTCCCCCCCCCCCCGAGTACAAGTACTTGGGGAAATGCTTGGTATCGGTACCGATACTAGAATTGGTATTGGGACATCCCTAATCAAAAGAATAAACATACAATCCGGTATATTACAATCCAGAGTTTATTGGCACAACTCAACCAATCATCAGGTTGGTAATTTCCCTACACAAAATAAACAAAACAAAAAACATATGAATGGCTTTCAGTCTTGCATGAACAGAACCCCATAAATACAGACTTACCCCCAGCATAAACCTAAATCCCACTTAGCCCAGGTTCACACTGGGCTACGGGAATGAAGCTGTGCGACTTCAGCTGAACCCAACTTCACTCCCGCTTGTCAGTCCCGATTTCAGCCGTGATTACAGAGACATCTGTTCAGGTTTCTGCCCAGAAGTCATTGTAAATTGCGGTCCGAAATTGCAAAAAGTAATACAGAAACTACTTTTTGAATTCAATGCGGCGTGGCAACAATTAGGATGGTGGAAAAGCTGCTGATTTGACATGTCAAATCGTACCAGTGTGAACCAGGGCTTTGTCTGTTTTGGAAATGGCTGTGATTTGGCCATCCAGATGTATAGCAAACCTACAGTATACACTGTGTATTTTACATAGTAGTCAGAAAAATAGGCCGTGGAGGAGTTCTAATGTCTCAACGCGTTTCGCTGAATGCTTTATCAGGAGAAGGGTGTTCTACAGCGAAAGAGGGAAACCTAATACATGTAATAAACATACATAAAATAGCTACATATTTGATAGGATATATCTGGCTTCCAGGGCAGAACCCATCCTACAATTATGATCTGAGACCCATTTAGACATAAATGAGCCTGTTCTAAAAACGGGAGGAAAGGACAGCATGAGGGCTTTACCCAGTTTTTTTTCAGTTTTTTTGGCCTCGGGCTGTGAATATGGTTCTGGGCTTTTCCTCTGTAAGGGGGACATTTTTTACAAAGGACAGCCGGTCTGTAATTTTCAGACTAATGAACGCTTTTTTTTTTTTTTTTAAATGGGGACATATGAGGCAATCCATTGGGGCTTGTAATTATAAAAAAGTTTAAGGCCCCTTTCACACGTGCGGACCGTATCTCTGCTTTTTCATCCATTCGTTTGCAGATGAAAAAGGGACATACATTGGTCCCTATGAGATCGTGGAGGAACATCCGCTGACACCCAAACTCGCCCGCCTCCGCAATGATCAGATTCTGCAGAAGGAAGAAAACCATATTTTTCCTTCCGTCTGAGGATCGGATCAACACGGACATACGGTCTGTGTTCATCTGATTTTCCCCCCCCCCATAGGGGAAAGCCGAGAATAGACAGGACGGTCCCTGCACAGTGTGCGGGGACCGCCCTGTTATCCGCCAGCTCAGTGGGGGTTAAATGGAGCGATCCCTGCTGATCATTACTGATCCGCCCCGTCTGAAAGGGGCCTAAGAGCTCCTGATCTAGATGAAGATAATCAAAGGATGAACAAAGTTACTTTATAAAAACAAAAAAAAACACAGAAAGCTCCCTTACCTCATCTTCTAGCTGTCCCCCACCAGTACTTTCTGCTTTTTTCTTCTCCAGATGCCTCCCTGGTAAGCTGTGTGCTGAGGACACACCCGTGGCCATTGTGCACCTGAGCAGGGCTGTGTGCATCTATAAACCCACACAGCACTGATAAGCCTGCTACCTCCTCACAGGAGTTTGACAGCAGCAGGGGTCTATGGCTCCTGCTGCTCTCCATATCCTGTGAAAGTAGGAAGTGAGAGAAACGGTGCTGCGGCAGAGGCAGTGCTGACAGGAGCCAGGTATGTGCTTCAGGATGGGGGCGAGTTGGGCAAGTAGTGGGGCTTTTTTTAAATTTATGTTAAGAGAATGCGTTCATGTTAAAAAACCTTTTGACTTTAGAAGCAGTTTAATTTAAAGGAAATGTAAGTATTCTAGTCACCCCCCACCCCTCCCCGGGTATCATGCAGATTAATTAAGTTTAGTGTTTTCTAAGCCTTCGGCAGCTTTTTTCCCCCCTACACATAGACGGTTTTCCTGGCTGGAAAACTGCCATGAGAGCTTTGGCTGGAAAACCCAGCCGTGTGTACAAGGCATAGGAGTTCTGACTTTCCTCACCTGTATGCTTGTTCCAGGTCAGTTTGTCAGAAAAGTTTGAAGGTAGAGACTTTAACCACTTGCCCTTGGCCTCATTGTAAAAAGACGTCATGTTTTTAAAGATGGATATCTCGGTAACGGCAGCAGCTGCTACCACAACCGAGATATCCATCTCTTCTGTGGGCGGTTCTGTTAATGATAACGGCGGTCTCCGCCGGCGGATTCGCCGCGAGATCGCCGTTATCGGTGGCGGGAGAGGGCCCCCCCTCCCGCCACTCTCCCGTGCCCTCGGCCGCTTACCGTTGCCGTCGGTAGTGGCGGAGGCGATTGGGTCCGTTCGGCTCCTCAGCGGGGATACGAGTGAGGGAAAAATCGCCCCCACCCGTCCCCAGAGCTCTGCTGGGCGGAAGTGACGTCAAAACGTCGGTCCCGCCCAGCGTCTTAAAGAGACATATATTTTTTTATTTTTTTTTATGTTATTTGAAAAAATGACATTTTACATTTTTTTTTTTTTTTGCATTTAAGCCTAAATATGACATCTGAGGTCTTTTTGACCCCAGATCTCATATTTAAGAGGACCTGTCATGTTTTTTTCTATTACAAGGGATGTTTACATTCCTTGTAATAGGAATAAAAGTGATAATTTTTTATTTTATTTATTTCATTGTATAAAATTATAAACTAATTTTAAAATAAATAAGAAAACAAAAAAAAAGTAAAACGCCCCATCCCGACGAGCTCGCGCACAGAAGCGAACGCATACGCGAGTAGCGCCCGCATATGAAAACGGTGTTCAAACCACACAAGTGAGGTATCGCCGCGATCGTTAGAGCGAGAGCAATAATTCTAGCCCTAGACCTCCTCTGTATCTCAAAAAATGCAACCTGTAGAATTTTTTAAACGTCGCCTATCGAGATTTTTAAGGGTAAAAGTTTGACGCCATGCCACGAGCGGGCGCAATTTTTAAGCGTGACATGTTGGGTATCATTTTACTCGGCGTAACATTATCTTTCACAATATATAAAAAAATTGGGCCAAATTTATTGTGGTCTTATTTTTTATTCAAAAAAGTTAATTTTTTCCAAAAAAAGTGCGCTTGTAAGACCGCTGCGCAAATACGGTGTGACAAAAAGTATTGCAATGACTGCCATTTTATTCTCTAGGGTGTTAGAAAAAAATATATATAATGTTTGGGGCGTTTAAGTAATTTTCTAGCAAAAAAAACAGTTTGTCTCGTAAACACCGAATCTGAAAAACAGGCTTGGTGGGCAAGTGGTTAAAGGAACATTAAAGTCAAATTTTTTTTTTTTAAATAACAAACCTGTTATACTTACCTCCACTGTGCAGCTCGTTTTGCACAGAGTGTCCTCTAACCCTGTCTTCTGGGGTCCCTCGACGGCTGTCTCAGGTCCTGCTCCCAAAAGCATTCCACCTTAATGCGAGCGAGCTTGCGCGGTGGAAAGCTTTTGTGAGCGCGCTCCCGTGATACAGCGGCAGCCATAGCCGCCGACTGTATCACTCGGCCCCGCCCCCCGGCGTGCCGCGTCATCCGCTGTGGCTGCGCTGCTATCAATCCGCCCAGCCTAGCCAATCAGTGGCCAGGCTGGGAACCGAAGAGGATGACGTGGACGCACCCGGGAATTTTGAACGGTCAGGTAAGTAAAATGGGGGCTTAATGCTTAGGATGCATTAAGGTGAAAAAACATTTACAACCCCTTTAAGCCCTGTACACACGATCGGATATCTGATGGAATCTAATCCGATGGATTTTTTTTGTCGGATATCCGATGACGCTGACTTTCATCAGTCTTGCCTACACGCCATCAGTCAAAAATCCGACTGTGCCAAAACACGGTGAAAATGTTCAGTGCTTCCGAGCATGCGTCGACTTAATTCTGAGCATGCGTGGATTTTTATCCGATGGAGTTCCACACAGACGATCAGATTTTTCTATCGTTTTTTTTTTTATCCTCAGGAAAAATTTAAAACATGTTCTATTTTTAAAGACCGATGGGGCCCACACACGATCGGTTTGTCCGATGAAAAGAGTCCATTGGTCCGTTTTCATCAGAAAAACTGATCATGTGTACATGGCTATATCAAGAGTGCCTTGCTATGCCGGCTTTTTCTGCCCAGCTCTTCCGTTCATAGAAGCCATAGTACAACTTCTATGAATGAAACCGTATCTATGAAGGAAGGGGGTGGAGTTATCAGTCATCTGCCCTTTCTCCATTCATCAGTCCTGTTTCATTGATAGAAGTGATAGTACCGCTCATATAAATAGGGTGGCTGGGCAGAAAGGACGGTCATAGTCGTATTCTCTTGATGAGAGCCTGTCACCGCTCCCCTGGCTCTAACTATCCCCCCTGCACCAGATGATTATTATGGTAGGGGGTGGGATCATGAAAACTTAAGGAGTCTAGAAGCAGCACAAGTGACACACGGATCAATAGTACATCATGTCCTCCCCCCCCCCCCCCCCCCCCCCCCACAAAAAAACGTATCTTTTTAATCTGCATTCGTTTTGTACACAAAAAACAGCTTTCTTCTTTTGGGCAAGGCGTTCCCACAACCTTTAAGCTTCTCTCCCTTTTATCCCAGTGCCAGCTCCATACTGTGTTTACATTTCCTCAGGGGATCCCACTCCACCCCACCCAGCCGCACACTCCAGAGAGGACTTGGCACCAACAAGTAGCTTGTCAAACATTCACCTGAGCAAACATGGGCAGTCCATGCCAATTGTCCTAGAAGATTCTGGGGGCATGCCATGTATAGTACTCTCAGGAGTCCAGCTAAAAATAGCTCTTATTTGTCACTGTGGTGCAACACCATGACACTACTTCCAGTCCTTTAATATACACTATTCTGCCAAAAGTATTGGGACGCCTGCCTTTACACACGGACTTTAGGCTACTTTGACACTGAGGCACTCTACAGGTGCTAAAAATGGCGCCTGCGAAGCGCCCTGAAAGAGCGGCTCCTTTCACTCCAGTGTGAAAGCCAGAGGGCTTTCACACTGGAGTGGTGTGCTGGCAGGACACTCAAAAGTCCTGCCAGTTGCATCTTTGAGGTGCTGTAGGAACGATGAATACACCGCTCCTAAAGTGCCCCTGCCCATTGAAATCTGCATCCTATGATCACTTTGAAAGAAATGCAATATTTTTAACTTTTAACAGTTTAGGCCAATACGTATTTTTGGTAAAGAAAACGGCAAGAAGCGTTTTATTGATTGGTTTTCGCAAAAGTAGGGGATAGTTTTATGGCATTTTTTATTAATGTTTTTTTTTACTAGTAATGGCAGTGATCAGCGTAATAATTTTTATCATGACTGCGACAAAATATGCCGGACACATCGGACACCGTTTTGGGACCGTTGTCATTTTACAGCGATCGGTGCTATAAAATGCACGGATTACTGTAAAAATGACACTGGCAGTGAAGGGGTTAAGTGTGTCCTAGGGAGTGATTCTAACGGTTAGTGACACGTCACTGATCATTGTTCCTGGCGACAGGGAACAGACTATCAGTGACATGTCGCCAGGAAGAACGGGGAGATGTTGCGTTTACACTGACATCTCCCCGTTCTTTTGGTCTGTGACCCGATCGTGGGACACAAGCGCACATGTAGTCCGAAGGTCGTTGGCCTGTCTGTGCCATTCTGTCGTCTTGTATATGTGTGTGTACAGGTCTTTAAGCAGTTAAATCGACCCCGTCCCGGCGAGCTTGCTCAGCAAAGAAAACACATACGCAAGTTGTGCCTGCATATGTGAACGGTGTTCAAATCACACATGTGAGGTAGAGCGAGAGAAATAACTCTAGCTCTAGACCTCCTCTGCAACTCTAACCTGTAAGCGTTAATTATTTTATGGAGATTTTTAGGTACCCTTTTAGTTTGTCACCATTCCACGAGTGTGCGCAATTTTAACATGTTTGGTATCTATTTACTCGGTGTAACATCATCTTTCACATTATACCAAAAAAGTTGAGCTAACTTTACTGTTTTTTTTTTCTTTTTTTTTTTCCAATTCATGAAAGTGTCTTTTTTTTTTTTTAAAAAAAAGTATGACATAAAATATTGCTACAATCGGCATTTTATTTTCTAGATTCTCTGTTTAAAGAAATATATAGGGCCAGATTCAGTAAGAAGTTACGCGGCTTATCTCTAGATAAGCCGCGTAACTTCTTAGATGCGCTGGCGTATCTTTTTTCTGTATTCAGAAAACAAGATACGCCGGGATTGAGTTAAGATACGAGCGGCGTAATTGTATTACGCCGTCGTATTTTAACTGTATTTTTAAGATGGCCGCTAGGGGCGTTCCCGCTGATTTATACCTAGAATATGTAAATCAGCAAAAATACGCCTATTCACGAAAGTAAGCCCGGCCGACACAGTGAATTTACGTAAGGCCTTTTCCGGCTTAAGGATAAACCACCAAAAAGATGGCGCATCCTATGTTAAGTGTGGACGTCGGAACCGTGTAGAATTTTTTAGATTTCACGTAGTTTGCGTAACTCGTCCGTGAATGGGGATTTACGTCAATTGCGTTCACGTCGAAAACAATGCGTCGTAGCGTCATAATTTGGAGCATGCGCAATGGGATACATCCAAGGTCGGCACATGCGCAGTTAAAAAAAAAAAAAACGTAAAATGCGGGGTTATAACACATCATAAAACACGCCCACCTCATTCCCATTTGAATTACCCGGGCTAACGCCGGGCCATTTACGCTACACCGCCGTAACGTAGCTTGGTGAATACAGCATTTGCCTCACTAATTTATGGCGGCGTAGCGTATCAGAGCTACGTTACGCCCGTGTAATTTTAAATCGGGCTACCTGAATCTGGCACATAATGTTTAGGGGTTCTAAGTGATTTTCTAGCAAAAAATACGGATTTTATCTTGTAAGCCACAAATGTCAAAAATAGGCTTGGTTGTGAAAGGGTTATTAAAACTTTAACCGTCTGATTTTTCCTGCCCTCCAGCCACTGGGTGTGAATGAGCCCTTAGAGCAGGGGTCTCAAAGTACCATGTACGGCCCGCGGACCGGTAATAAATGGCCCGCGATCACGGCAAAAGTCCCGCGAATCCGGCCCCCCCCGCGATTACCGCGGTTCGCGGTAAATCCCCGCGATTCGTGGTAAATCCCCGCTCAACTCCAAGCCGTGGACCCGCCCCTGCTCAACAACTTTGATCTGCGAACCCCCCTTGCTCAACAACTTCGTTGGGAGGTTTGCTCATTTGTCCCTCATTCTGAAGTTGAAAAGTTGGGAGGTATGCCTGATGTGCTCTGATTGTGCCCTGATGTACCCTGAGACGCCATGTGCCCCAGGTACCCTGATGTGCTCTGATATGCCATGTGCCCCATGTACCCTGATGTGCCTCATGTACCCTGATGTGTCCCTAATGTGCGGGGCTCTGTACATCAGGGTACCCTGTGCCCTGATGTGCCATGTGCCCTGTACTGATGTGCTGTGCCTGATGTGCTCTCATGTGCCCTGATGTGCTCTCATGTGCCCTGATGTGCTCTCATGTGCCCTGATGTGCTCTCATGTGCCCTGATGTGCTCTCATGTGCCCTGATGTGCTCTCATGTGCCCTGATGTGCTCTCATGTGCCCTGATGTGCTCTCATGTGCCCTGATGTGCTCTCATGTGCCCTGATGTGCTCTCATGTGCCCTGATATGCCCCGTGTGCCCTGATATGCCCCGTGTGCCCTGATATGCCTCGTGTGCCATGTACACTGATTTGCTGGGCTTTGTACCCTGATGTGCTGTTTCATGTGCCCTGTACCCTGATGTGCCATGTGCCTTGTCCTGATATGTCCTGTCCTGATGTGCCGTGCTCTTTACCCTAATGTGGCTTGTTGTGCTGTGGTCTGATGTGCCCTGTACCCTGTTGTACCCTGATGTGCTGTGCCCTGTACCCTGATGTGCTGTGCCCTGTACCCTGATGTGATGTGCCCTGTACCCTGATGTGCGCTGTGCCCTCATGTGCGCTGTGCCCTGTACCCTGTTCCCTGATGTGTAGCAGTCTGTCGGCAGTGTAGCGGTCTGTCGGCAGTGTAGCGGTCTGTCGGCAGTGTGCAGTGCAGTGGTCCGTGTGCAGTGCAGTGGTCCGTGTGCAGTGGTCCGGGTTAATAATGTGTCCGCTGACACCAGTGGTGGGAGGTTAATAATGTGTCCGCTGACACCAGTGGTGGGGGTTAATAATGTGTCCGCTGACACCAGTGCTGGGAGGTTAATAATGTGTCCGCTGACACCAGTGCTGGGAGGTTAATAATGTGTCCGCTGACACTAGTGGTGGGGGTTAATAATGTGTCCGCTGACACCAGTGGTGGGGGTTAATAATGTGTCCGCTGACACCAGTGCTGGGAGGTTAATAATGTGTCCGCTGACACCAGTGCTGGGGGTTAATAATGTGTCCGCTGACACCAGTGCTGGGAGGTTAATAATGTGTCCGCTGACACTAGTGGTGGGGGTTAATAATGTGTCCGCTGACACCAGTGCTGGGGGTTAATAATGTGTCCGCTGACACCAGTGCTGGGGGTTAATAATGTGTCCGCTGACACCAGTGCTGGGGGTTAATAATGTGTCCGCTGACACCAGTGCTGGGGGTTAATAATGTGTCCGCTGACACCAGTGCTGGGAGGTTAATAATGTGTCCGCTGACACCAGTGCTGGGGGTTAATAATGTGTCCGCTGACACCAGTGCTGGGAGGTTAATAATGTGTCCGCTGACACCAGTGCTGGGAGGTTAATAATGTGTCCGCTGACACCAGTGCTGGGGGTTAATAATGTGTCCGCTGACACCAGTGGTGGGGGTTAATAATACGTTCGCTGACACCAGTACTGTTTTTGAAGTTTGAAAGTTTGCATGCGGCCCCCCATGGGATATGAAAACTTGTCTTGCGGCCCTCAGGTAATTTGAGTTTGAGACTTGGAGCAATGCGGCGGGTGTCACAGGACAGGTACACGTTCAATGAGTGAAGTAAGAAAAGTAGAGGTGTAACACGCGCCATCCTTCAGGTTCAGGTTCCACATCAAGATGCCCCAGTCTATGTGCAGCTTCTGGGGGGGGGGGGGGGGGGGCTGTGTGCAGTTGGATGTCTGAGACACTTTAGGCGAGATAAATAGGAAAAAATGGAATTACGTTTAAATTGCTTTTAGAGACCAGATTTCCATGTCATCAGAGCGTGCCTAATGCACAGGCTAAGTAGTTCAGCAAGCCTGTGTTTATATTGCATCAATCACGTATAGGGGGATGATATAGATATGCAGTGCAGAAGCCTCATGGACTGGGCCCTGGGGACCCCGCTCCGAGCTGCAAGATTGAATGGGCGTTTCTACTCTAAATACATCTTCTTTTCCAATTTCCACTCTTTCTCTAAATGCGGCCGACAATATTTACTGCTTACCATTTTAGAAAGGCAGAGGTTATTAAGACAACACACACGACATTAAATTAGGTCACTGCTTTTTTTTCTGCTGCAAGCCTTCAAGGGGTACCGTATATACTCGAGTATAAGCCAAGTTTTTCAGCACATTCTTTTTTTGTGCTGAAAATGCCCCCCTCGGCTTATACTCGAGTCACCTTTTTGCGCCTGATCTCCCAGATTTTGGGGACGCTTTTCCGGCCGTACACATGTAGCCCCACTCTTCCTCTACAAGTGTGCAAAGGTTTGTTATCTGGGGGACCTACGGCCGCGGAGCACCAATTCTTCAAAGCCGGGCTCCCCTTCCATAGACTCCAATGTTAAACAGTAATTTCTCTGGTGATTTTGGGGACCCAGAGGTCCCCTGGACATGAAATTTGGCACACATGTAGCCTCGTTTCTCCTCTACAAGTGTGCAAAATTAAAGGAGTTGTAAAGGAAAAATAAGTTTTGCCTAAAATTTATGTCTGCAAGGTAGACAGAATAGTGTGATGATTCTGTTTAAAAAACAAGTAAATACCTATTAAATTCCTTCATCTATATCACCTCCGGCGTTCTAGTTTCTGTTCTCTCATTCACTTCCTGGTTTGCGGCACTCGTTCATGTAAGAACTACATTTCCCAGTATGAATTGCGGCACGTCCAGTAATTCACACCTCCTTGAAGTCTCTAACACATAGAGAGCGTCCTGCCGCACAGATGTAGTTCCCAGGAGGGGGCGAGCGCGTCACTGACCACCGCAGTAAAGCCTCCCTTGACGGTGGTGAGTAACAATCAGACAACCAGGAAGTGAACAGAACAGAGAAGAAATAGAGCAACTTCTGAGCAAAAACGAACAATGAGGAAGTGAAAAGAGGAATGTCTGCAGGTAAAGGATGCTTATTATGAATTTTTTTTTTTTTCTTTACAACCCCTTTTAGGTCTTCACTCCTCCTTAATTGGTTCTAATTTTGATTAAAAGAGAAGTAAATTATTACCCCAGCTCCACTGCTAAAATAAAAGTCCACAAACTGTGATCCGTTCAGATACATTACTTAAATCAGGAAGGCTGGCAACTCGGATGCGCTTGAATAAAAGTACTTTATTGGTTAAATGGGTACACAGGTACAGGCTATGTGCTGACATGTTTTGGCTAAGAAGCCTTCATCAAAGGCTTTGCTTTTGTGAAGGCTTCTTAGACGAAACACGTCAGCATATAGCCTGTACCTGTGTACCCATTTAACCAATAAAGTACTTTTATTCAAGCGCATTCGAGTTGCCAGCCTTCCTGATTTAAGTATTTAATTTCGATTAAAATCCAATTCTGGGTTATTTAAACACCATTATTAGCAATCTACCTGCGCCCCATGTGCTTTTTTCCTCCTCTCTGGTGGCGTCGTGACTGTCTGGCCTGTTCCACGGCTTCTGTTTTCCATGGCCTTCTCTCCGGTTCCCCTTGGGTTTTTTGGGGGGCCATGCCCCGCCTCAACCCCAGGTGAGATGGCTTTGTCAGAGCCGTCGTCCTAATCCATCACAGGCAATTGCTGGGTTACACATATGGGCTATAGTATACCATAGGTAATGCATGAGTCGTTCGTTCTTTCTTTTGAAAGCATGGTTTACCCTTCAAGACCTAATTCACCCATTGACTTATTTTATTTTCTAGTCAAAATCTATGCTCCCTACTCCTGATGATTGGCTGCCATGAATTGCGTTGAGTCTTCAATGTTTACATTTTCCAATTTAATCTCTCCCTCTCCCTCCCTTGGACTACAGGAGAGTCAGGGCGCTCTCTATGTTGCAGATTAAGGAGCTGTGTGTTAGTGAGCGTCCTCACTCTCGTGTAGTCCAAGGGAGGGGGCGAGCACGACACTCCACACCAGGGAGAAAGCCTTGCAAAACTGTGTATTGCACTCTGGCACGCCCCCATACACTGCGTGCACGGGTACAGGATTTTGCTCACCCAGCCTGGTGTGACAGAAAGTATTGCAACGACCGCCATTTTTTTCTAAAAATTATATATAAAAATTGGGGGCTCCAATTGGAGGGAAGGAGATGGCAGTGAAAACATTGGGGAAACTCCATTAGAATTGCTGGTTTACTTGTCATGCCAACGCCACCTCAAGATGGCGCCAGATCACAGAAGGAAGCTTAGGCCTGCAGAAGGCCGCAAAGCCGCAGCCTCAATTACTGGCCTGCCGCGATCGCGGGGCGCACAGAGACACAGGATGGGGTATCCTGTGTCTCTGTGCACTTCCACCTCCCCCGCCGCGCCGCCCGGTAATTGAGGCCGCAGCTTTGCGGCCTTTTGCAGGCCTAAGCTTCCCTAGGTGCCAGGTAGCTAATTTTAGTCAAAATTGTGATCGGGCGCCCGGATTTTGTCGAGCTCTGGGTTAAAGTATAACTAAAGGGAATTTTTTTTTTTTCCGCTCACTATATGTCCTGTTTGTTATCGAAAGTAAAAAGAAAATTCCAAACTTTGGGTTCACATCAGAACTTTAATATAGAAGGGAAATCTTTGAATGAGGACACTAGTTCTGGTGACACCTCAGGGATTTCCTCACTCCATGTTTGGCACAGATGACAAAAACCAAAAACCCCCTCCTTTACTCTATCCAAAATTGGGGGAGAAAAAAAAAATAAGTTTTTGGTTGCATTTTAAATGTGTTGCTTCCAGAATACACTAAAACCTTCATTGTTGGGAGAACCATGTTCTGCCTGACTTCTCAGCTTCTCAGCGCCAGTAGTTGGCGCTCACCGTCCTTGAATAGAGACTTGGATTGCTCTCATGTTTGTGTTTGTTATCGGATCACATGAGCCATTATGAGTGCTTGTTATTGCCACTGGTGGCTCCTCCAGCTTGTTTTGTGAGATGCTTGTATTCTGCTGAATTTGGATGTTTTTCTAAGGCGGTATTTGCACGTGAGATGGTTTTCCTGGAAACCTAAACCCTAAACTTTGAGTGATGATCACAGCCCAAATAAATCATGGAGCACGGGTGTGTTTAACGTGGAACATTAGTCAGAAAATGGAGTCCTAGATGACTTTAGGCTGGTCCTTTTTGCAGGTATAGCTATGTAATACATTAGAAATAAGTGTCTATACTGTTTAGAACCCCGTCATCGCCCTGCACTGCACATGCTCAGTTGCTCTCTATTTTTAGGCACAGCCTTTAGGCCTTAGGCCCCTTTCTCACAGGCTGTCCAATTAGGTTTGCCTGTCAGTTTTTCAGGTGGACCTGATGGGACCTTGCAGTCTCCCCTATGGAGCGGCGGGTGTCAACGGGCACATGTCCGCTGACGTCCACGTTCTCCAATCCTGTCTGCAAAATCCAGACGGATGAAGGTCTTATTTTCCATCCGCCTGGCAGATTGGATTGGATATGATCGTATGAAAACGGAGGTTAGATGGAAATAGTGAGTACCTCAGTCCCCGTCAGGAGCCTAAAACCCCGGGGGGTCAGGGTAAGGTCCTTCCCAGTGGGGGACAGTGTAACACCCGTTGCAATTTTTCTGTCACTCTTTGTGTGTGCCCTTTTTTTTTTTTTTTTTGGCACCGGGTGGAGTTTTTGGTTGTGTTTCACATGCCACTGGCTTTTCCAAAAAAAAAAAGAAAGAACTTGCTTACTGGGCATTTGAACCCCCTTCCTGCCCAGACCAACGTTCAGATTTCAGTGCTGTCGCTCTTTGAATGACAATTGCGCAGTCATGCTACAGTGTACCCAAATTTCACACTGATGGCGAGGGGGGAAAAAAATAGATTACCGAGCTTCTGATTATATCATGTAATCAGCTGTCCTTGGCTGATGGCTGATCACGTGGTAAGGGGTCGGGATCGACCCCCATACTCGGATCTATGATCAGCCGAGTCTCATATAGCGCGCCACGCAGGGACGTGCAGACGGTGCTAGCTCGGGAGGACGTCCATGGACGCCCCCCCCCAGCAATTGAGGCCGGATCTGCAATAGACAGGATCACCACCTCAATCTAGAGACATGCCTCTCTTTGATAGAGGACTGGATGACAAAGAGTTATCTTAAACTCAATGGAGCGAAAACAGAACTTCTCCTGTTTCACGCCAAGCGCAGGAATCAACTTTCAACAGTGTGGACCCCCCCGCCTATTTTGGGCAAGCTCATCACCCCTAGCGCCAAAGTCAAAAGCCTAGGGGTCATTTTTGACTCCTTTATGACAATGGACGCACAAATAGGGTCAGTAGTCAGCGGATCTCACCATCTACTGCGCCTACTACGCAGACTCACTCCGTTCATCCCTAAAGAAGATTTAGCGGTCGTGGTGGGAACAATTGTAAACTCCAGGCTGGATTATGAAAATGCCCTTTACCTCGGACTCCCCAAGTACCAAATCGCTCGTCTGCAAGTCGTTCAGAATACGGCCGCCAGACTTGTGACTGGGAAAAAACCCTGGGAATCCATCTCACCTTCACTGAGAGCCCTTCATTGGCTGCCAGTCAAAGACAGAATTGCTTTTAAAGCTCTCTGTCTTACGCATAGATGTGTCCATGGGAATGCCCCCCTTTATTTATGCGAAATAATAAAAGCGCATAATCCCAATCACGTTTTGCGATCCACGAATCAGAACCTACTCCAGGTTCCGAAAGCAAACTTCAAGTCCAAAGGAGAAAGAAGATTCGCGATCCAAGGTCCCAGACTATGGAACGCTTTACCAACCAGCATTCGGTTGGAGGAGAATCACCTAGCATTCAGGAGAAAGATCAAGACTTTTCTCTTTTGATATCAAAGGAGACAGGAACAACAAGCGCCCAGAGGCGATTCAGTTCGCATGTGCCGCGCTATACAAGTTTTTCATTCATTCATTCATTCATTCATTCATTCAGTGCTGTAGCAGTATTTTGATTAATATTACGATCGGACTTGTCTTGTATGCACACGGTCGCACAAATGTCGGAAATTGTGAACGTCAAGAACACGGTCACGTACAACGGCACAATAAAACAGAGTTTCCATACCAATTGTGCCACCTGCTAATCTCGGGTTAGTAGAAGTTTGGCGAGAGACGATTCGCGTTTTTCAGCTTTGTGCTTTTCAGTCCGTTACAGCGTGACAAATGTGCCATCTCCATTACGAGCGCTAGTTTTACCAGACCGAGGGCTTCTGTCTCATACTTGATTCAGAGCATGCGTGTAATTTATGAGAACAGATTTTGTTGTAGGAAAATTTTGAGAACTGCCTCTCAAATTTTCTTGTCGGAAATTCTGACAGAAAATGTCTGGGGCCTACACATTTTCTTTCTTTCTTCTCCTTTCTTTCTTCTCCTTTCTTTCTTCTCCTTTCTTTCTTCTCCTTTCTTTCTTCTCCTTTCTTTCTTCTCCTTTCTTTCTTCTCCTTTCTTTCTTCTCCTTTCTTTCTTCTCCTTTCTCTCTTCTCCTTTCTCTCTTCTCCTTTTTCTCTTCTCTTTCTTCTTCTTTTTCTCTTCTCTTTCTTCTTCTTTTTCTCTTCTCTTTCTTCTTCTTTTTCTCTTCTCTTTCTTCTTCTTTTTCTCTTCTCTCTCTTCTTCTTTTTCTCTTCTCTCTCTTCTTCTTTTTCTCTTCTCTCTCTTCTTCTTTTTCTCTTCTCTCTCTTCTTCTTTTTCTCTTCTCTCTCTTCTTCTTTTTCTCTTCTCTCTCTTCTTCTTTTTCTCTTCTCTCTCTTCTTCTTTTTCTCTTCTCTCTCTTCTTCTTTTTCTCTTCTCTCTCTTCTTCTTTTTCTCTTCTCTCTCTTCTTCTTTCTTCTTCTTTTTCTCTTCTCTCTCTTCTTCTTTCTTCTTCTTTTTCTCTTCTCTCTCTTCTTCTTTTTCTCCTCTTTCTAATTATTTTTATTTATTTAATTTTAAAATAAAATCGGATGTTGAGTTGACGTACATCAAATTTTATAGTCTGCTTTTGTCAAATGAAAATTCAGAATCGGCTGTCGGAAGCACCATACTAACGATCCGAAAATTGGCCAATCGTTCGGACGAAACTTTACTTCCGGTATTCGTATTGTATGTACGGGCCTTTAGTCAATAGAAGAGCCAGCAAGCATTTTCAAAACAGGTGATCGCTATTGGCAGTCTCCCTTTTCTGGATACACAGTCAGTATGTAACGCTGCCAGCACCTAGAACTTCTCTTATTTGGCCACTTGATGGCAGCAAACGCCTGTATTTTCAATACAAACTCTCAAGCTCAACATGGGGTAATATAATTGCATTTCCAAAATCTGTCCCCTCCTTAGAAGCCATCGCATTGAAAGAAACTGTATAGCACAAGTTAGCACCCTGCAGTCCTCTCGCCGCCAGAACTCCCTGGTGGGAGTCGGTTAACTGGTTAAACTGGGAAAAGCGCCAGCACAAAAACGGCAGTACTTTAATGGAGCCATATTTCACAGCTCGGAGTGACGCTGACACCATATCCACTCTGCTGCTATTTTATGGAGAAGTATTGAAGGATGGCAAGGTGTTCGCAGGATGCTGAGCCCTGTTCTGCCATGTGATTTGTTGCACTCGGGCCCTATTGTTGTCTACAAGCCGGGAAAAGCGATCGTACATGTGTAAAGTTGGCACGATGTGCTTAATGGGTCAGAAAGGTGCTCCCAATAAATTGCACACAAATGTACAACTTGACGCTAATGAAACATATTTTAGGCTTTTACTTGAAGCTTCATGTTTGGTTAATTCAGTGTGACAAATCAGCCCCGACCATTTAAAGGTCAAGTCCATGCAGAACAGACGTCTTCGATTTGTGTGATTTGCTGACAAGTTAAATTGCCCGCTCTTGGGGACTCCAGAACTTCAATCTCTACCTCCAACCATCACTCTCTTACTAAACCGAGAACTAAAAACCTGTTTCATGGAACTTTTTTTTTTTTTTTAATGAGGTACCATTACTAAATCAGTTGCTGGGGTCATTAGGATTTTTTTTTTTTTTAAACCTAAAATCTAAAATTTATATTCACCTCCTTTAAAAAAAAATCTGCAAAAGAAGATTAGTAATACTTAAAGCGGGAGTTCACCCCCAAATCAACTTTCTGACATTAGTTCCAGCATACTGCTAACACCTGCAGTATGCTGGGTTTTTTTTCCCCGCTACTTATTGTTTTATGAGCTCTTGTTATCCGGCTCCGAGCGGGGATCGCTCCGGGTATAGGCGTTCCTAAGCGAAGAGGAGTTGATTGATGCTCGGCTAAAGCGCATCACGGCTTCCGAAAATACCCGAAGTGACACTCGGGTGTTTACGGCGCCTGCTCAGTCAGCTCTACACGGCAGGCGCAGGCGCGTTTAGCGCCGTAAACACCCGAGTGTCACTTCGGGTATTTTCGGAAGCCGTGACGCGCTTTAGCAGCCGTCAATCAACTCCTCTTCGCTTAGGAATGCCTACTCCCTGCAGGATTCCCCGCTCGGAGCCGGATAACAACGATTCATAAAACGATAAGTAGCGGAAAAAGAAAAAAAAACAAAAAACGGCATACTGCAGATGTTAGCAGTATGCTGGAACTAATGTCAGAAAGTTGATTTGGGGGTGAACTCCCGCTTTAAAGTGGTTGTAAAGGTAGAAGATTTCTTTACCCTAAGACCCCTTTCACCCTGAGACATTTAAAAAAGCGCCTGAAAGAAGCCTCATCTGCAATCCCAAGGTGAGTGCTTTCACACTGAGGCGCTGCGCTGACAGGGCGTCCAACATCTTGCAAGCAGCTTCTTTGCAGAGCTTTAGGAGTTCTGAATACACCGCTCCTAAAGCCCCCTTCCCATTGAGGGAGCTTTGCCAAAGCGCCTGAAAAAAAACCCCGGTGTGAAAGGGGTCTTAGCGTTTACCAGCATTTTTCGGGCGCTGGCAGTGTGAAAGGGCTCTGAAAGCACTCTGGCTTTCACATTGGGATTGCAAATGAGGCTTCTTTCAGGCGCTTTAGAAGTGCCTGAAAAACGCTCCAGTGTGAAAGGTGTCTTAGTGCTGTTTCACACTTGTGCGATGCGGGAACCCTGCGAATTCCCGCATCGCACTCAACTCGCACTGCAGTTCACACTGCCATGTGGGAGCTGCTGGGAGTGTCAATACATTGTTAATGACACCCCCATTTCAGCTCACATATCACCCTGCGAACTGACAGTTTAGACATGAATCGGATCACATAGGTGTGAACACCCATGCGATCAGGCTGGTGCAGTCCAAAAGAAAAGGGTCCTGTGCGAGTTTAGTGCGAATGCGATCAGAATTTAGCCATACTATCTGGCTGAAATTGCATCGCATGAACATCGCATGTGATTTGCACTGCAGTGCGGTGTGAATCGCATGCAATCTCGCACCACGCAGCGGTGTCAACCGCCCCTAAGGCTTCATGTACACTGCTGCTGGTAAACGGATGTTTAGGAGCAATTTAGTGTTTTTTTTTTTCTCGGCTGCCCCTGAACTCTATTATCTTATCAGTACGTGTACACAGGGTCGTTTTATAGTAATTTCTAGGCAGTTTAGTTTTTAAAAGCATTTTTTGGAAAGCAGAAAAAATGCCTTCAGGACGGAGGTTCTGAGGCATTCGAAACGCCTGTAACAGCTTGTAACGTGATATCTTGCGTTTAGCCGTGTTTCGTTTTTACAGCCATTTTTTTTTTGATAAGAAAATTTATACCGCCAAAAGAAGGCTCTATTTGTGTGAATTTTTTATTTTATTTCATATGAGTACAGTGCTGCATGACCGCGCAATTGTCATTTAAAATGTGAAAGAAAATTGGCCAGGGCAGGAATGGAGTGAAAGTGCCCAGTGGGCAAGTGGTTAAAGGCTTAAATATCAAAACATGTTATACTTGCTTGCTCTGTGTAATGGTTTTGCACAGAGCAGCCCCAATCCTCCGCTTCTCGACCCCCCCCCCCCCCCCCCACTGGCACTCCTGTTGGCTCCTTCCTTCTGCCAAGTGCCTCCACAGCAAGCGGCTTGCTATGGGGTCATCTGAGTAGGCTTGCTCCTGAGCCACCGCTTCATGTGTCTATTCATACACAGAACGTGGCTAAGCCCCACCCCTGCTCTCTCCCCATTGGCTCACGTACACAGTGTGGCACTTTTTATACTATTATTTATCAGGAGCTTTATTGCACTTCATGATCTATCAATTTTTGCAATGGGCTGCTTCTGACTGTGAAATGAGGGGTATCTCTGATGGGATGGGGAGACCCTTATGTGAAGTTGATTTTATTTTTATTTTTTATTTAAGGTGGTTGTGTTCCTCTTCCCATTCCCAGGCTCAGGTTTCCCATTGATCTAACTTTTTACGTTTTGGGCTGGGGAGCCATTACTACAGCAAGTAAGACTGCCACATGTTTCAGATATATATATATATATATATATGTGTGTGTATATATATATATATTATATTTTTTACGTTCTGTATAAAGTGACCCGGATGATATAGAAAACTGGCACAGTGGTATCTGCATGCACGTTTGCTCCTTTTTGTAGAGCACCCCAGAGCACCAAATTCAGAGAAGATAGGGCTCTATCACAATCACTTCAACAAGGACCTGTGGTTGTGATAATGAGGCCACCTCCTGCTCTTTAGGGGTTCACCAATCCTGGTTATAGACCAGTTGTGAGGTCCAAACTTAAAGCCAAGTTTCTGGTCAAGTTTTGCATAATCACATGGTGTAGGCTCAAGGCTCTCAAAGTGCCCTACAGTCTGTATAAGGCTTTAAGAGAAGGTCCCTTTCCCTTCTTCCTGCTATCTCCTGACGGAATAGAAGGTTTCCCATGCAATGGGGCTGGGCCTGGGCTGCACAGGTTAACTGTTCAATTTTGTCTAGGGTAAAGGAGAAAGTAGATATACTTACCTAGACTTGGCGCTCCAGCGGTGTTGAGTTTTAGACTGTTCCTGACGTCATCAAGCCTAGAGCAAGCTCCCTAGACCAGGAAACGTCCACCGTTGGACTGCTGGTGGGGGGGCTGTTTTCCAGTGGAACGAAGGATCGGGTGAGTATAAGCTTCTTCTTTACCCCTAGAGAAAACGAGCAGTTGACTCCAGCACAGGGGTAGGCAACCTCGGCCCTCCAGCTGTGATGAAACTCCAAGTCCCATGAGACATGGCAGAACCCTGACAATCTCAGGCATGACTCCTAGAGGCAGGGGCATGATGGGATTTGTAGTTTACCCACAGCTAGGGGGCCAAGGTTGCCTACCCCTGATCTAGCACTATGGCCACAGCCCCATTCTATAGAAACCATTTCTGCCCATAGTTGGGCCTCAATATCTGTTGCTAAATACTTCATTAAATGTTGGCATAGAGTCCATTAAAACAGAATGGAATTTCTCCACACTGGGGAAAATTATTCTACAAATTCTGTACACTAAAGCTCTATATAACGAATGTCATCGGTGTGAAGGGCCCCCGAAAAGGAACGTTTTTTGAAATGGGACCGCACTTGGCCTTCACACAGATATATCGCCTTCTGGATCCTTTCTCCTTGCGGCGCCTGTATGGTGGATGTGTTTATTAATCCGTCACTTGAAGAAATTTCTGTGAAAGCTGTGAAAACCACAAACGCTGCGCAGCACCAAGATGGTAATTAATAAGGGCTGCCGCATTTAACTCTCAACGTGACCCGTTCGCTGGTGGCAAATTACATCTGTGGAGGATTGTCCATGAAAGTGACAATGGATGTCTGTGATTGGCCAGGTCCTTTTTTTCTTTTACAGTTTAACCCCTTCCTCACAAAGAGGTTTGAACTTCATCACACGGGTCTTCTGGGTTCAGTTCTTTTAAAATGCAAACTTCTTTTTTTTTTTTCTTTTAATTGCCTTCTTTTTTCTTTAAAGCTTCCAAATTTTCCAGGGAAGAGTTTTTCCTGCGTGGTTTTGTGCTCTTACCATTCATTAGATGTGGTGGTGGCTGCATTTGTTTTTCTTTATCGTACATCACGGGACACAGAGCGCATAGCCATTACACTTGGGTTATTTGGGTACCTTCAGGTGTGGACACTGGTGTAATCAATTTCACAGGAAGTTTCCTCCCTATATAACCCCCTCCCACTGGGAGTGCTTCAGTTTTTTCGCCAGTGTCTTAGGTGTTGGTCACTTCTAGCTGTCCCTCGGAGGTCTCGGGATCCAGGATAGCTAGCCGGATCTGTCCGAAGTGCTTCAAAGCCAAGGTGTACGGTACCCGGGCCCTGCTGGAGTGGGGTTTTGCCTATAATGCCTCTCCTTGGAGGGCTGGATTCTGGGCTCCAGTGCCTTAGTCTCTTCCAAGAACTAAACGCTACTGATGCCAGGATGCTATATAGGTCCAGGGGTGTGGGTTCCTTAACACAGGACCCCGGTCCCTGAAGGTCCAAGACAATACCCACGGAGATGGGGGAAGGCTGGGCCTCTTGCATTTTGCAATACCCTGCGGCGTGGAGCAGGTAAGAGGGAACCTGCGGGACTTGGTTCGACAGTAGGTATCCCCCTGGGGGTTCTGGGTTGGCTAATGGTATGCTTGTGCATCAGCCACTATCTCCACTATGTCTTTTGAGGCAGGATGGGATGTACTAATGTTTACCCAGATAACATGTAGATATATATATGCTTTTAAAGATATGTATTTTGCTCCTCCCCCCAGATTTGCCTGTTAGCATGATACTGCAGCCCCACGTGTATAGAGAGGAAGTGCTGACAAAACTCCTGTTTCCTAGGAAGCCTAGGGGGACAGCTTCCTCTATGTGTGCACTACAAAGATTAGTGGCTTACCGGGTGTCTGTGTTACTAGCGCTGGTCCAGGCTTCTCCTCTGCTCTCTGCTTCCTCCATGTTGGTTTCAGCGTGGGGGGGGGGGGGGGGGGCGGGCCAGCAGCGTCAGGTCTCAGATAAAGCAAAAAAAGCATTTCCTGGCTGGTCATTCCCTCCTGAGAGCAGTGGAGAGTGAGGACACAGATCGCGCAGCTGAGCCATTTCTGGCTAACAGCGACACCCAGTGGTGGTTTGTGGATCTTCAGGTCTGGACTTAGTCCACACTGACCAGAAAAAAAAAAAAAAAAAGAAAAGTTTTTTTTTCTTAAAGGGACTCAGCCTTAGATCTGGCAGTATCTGAGTCGGTGCAACCTTGGACTCCAGCTAACGGGCATTGGTGTGGCAATACTCACAGGACTCTCCTCGGTATTGCCGCCTTCTCAGGCGTATGAAAATGTAAAAAAAAAAAAAAAAAAATTTTTTTTTACCATAGCCTGTCCTTATTAATGTTTCACTTCTAGCTACAACAGTTGGGTGTTGGCTGTAGGGGTGTCTCAAGGTTGTGCAATGGCTCCCAAGGGATCAGGACCAGCTAAGGCTGCAAAAGGTGCCAAAAAAGTAAAGGGGTCTCCAACGGGGTCAGAGGATTTGGGCCAGGCTCCAGTGGTCCCACCCTCACCAGATAGACCACCGAACAGCATCATGCAGGAGCCATTGAGGGTGCTAGGGGCAGAGGCGGCCCCCAATCAACCCATTCCCGTTTATGTTACGGAAGAAATGCTAGAATCCACCCTGGGTGGGCTAGAGAAAAGGTTAACTGCTTTAATTGCCTGCTCTTTGCCGGGTGGCAAACGGGCTAGATCCCCGTCACCTAGAACGGTGTGTTCGGATGCAGAGGTCCTCTCTTCGGAGGAATTTGACCCACAGGGGGATCAAGCGGACCTGAGTCCTGACGGGTCAGACATTGAAGATTCCACTATAGATGACATTTTTTTCGGCTTCTCAAGCAGAGAGTCTGTGGATCCAGTCTCTGACGGATATGGTTCGCACTGCTTTTAAACTTCCAGTGTCAGAACAATTAGCCCCCGCGGTATCCTCTTTAGGTTCCTTGAAGGCACCATTGAGTGGTGCGTCTTTCCCGGTTCACCCCCTTCTGGAAAGCGTGATTTTTCAGGATTGGGCTCGACCTGATAGGATTTTTATCCCTCCTAAAAGGGTCACCATTCTCTATCCTATGGAAGAAGAATTTGCAAAGAAATGGGCACTCCCTACCGTGGACGCAGCCATTTCCTGCGTAAATAAATTCCTGACCTGTCCGGTGGAAAATGTCCAGGTATTTAAAGATCCAGTCGACAAAAAATTGGAGACCCTACTGAAGGCTTCTTTTACCACAGTAGGTGCCGTGGTTCAGCCAGCAGTGGCAGCCATTGGCATTTGTCAGGCTTTAAAGGATCAGACTAAACCGATATTAAGGGACATACCGGCTCAGCAAGCTCGTGAATTGGCTGACCTCCCAAGGGCTCTCTGCTTTGCAGTAGATGCTATTAAAGGAACACTAAAGGTTCGTTTTTTATCCTCTAAAATCATTGATATATTGCAGAGCATTTAGAAGTCCCTTACCTCTTCTTTTAAATTGCCCAGCAAAGTATTGAATTACATCAGTAAAAGTTCCACTTCCTGTGCCTCCTCTCATTCCTCTCCTCCTGTGTCCCAGCCGTTTCTTATGGAGGAAAGCTTCACAAGCATGACGTGCACAACGTGCTCGCCCCCCTCTCCTGCCTACAGCTCTGCGTCTGGACGTTCTGTGTCTTTCACAGCAGAGGAGACCAGCACATGCTTGGGCGTCTCTAGGACGCTGTAGCTCCGCCTCCCTCCCATTCATTGTTTTGGGAAACAAGTCACAGCCCCGCCTTCACTCCTCCCCCAGTTCTCTGACAAGTGCAAAGTGAAACTCATTTTTCCTCCCCTAGTTCTCTGGAAATTGAAACTCGATTTCTACACAGCAGGAAAACAGCAACTAAATAGAGTATTTGCTACTCAAGATAAAGTACATCTAAATAAGATCTTATAAACTAAAAATTATGCTTATAATTAAATTAAAATATAGTCAATATATTTGTATCCATTTCTTTACCATGCTTATTCAATATCATGCATTGTATGTCTTCTGTTCCCCCATGTCCAATACAAACACTCACTCCACCACCATTTTAGCCAATTTTTTACTATCCATTTTGAATGCACACCACATATACTTTTCTCCCAATTCCATCCCTCCATCCCCTGGTATGCTCATCCATCCCTCACAGAGTGATGTAAGGGGGGGGCCCCTGCTGGGGACACCTGATGTAAAGGGGGGTCTCCGCTGGGATTGGCTTATGTAAAGGGGGGGCTCCAGTAGGGACACCTGATGTAAGGGGGGCTCTGCTGGGGACAAGTAATGTAAGAAGCTCTGCTGTGATTGTCTTATGTAAGGGGGGGGGGGCTTCACTGGGGACATCTGATGTAAGGGGGTCTCCGCTGGGATTGGCTTATGTAAAGGGGGGGGGCTCCGGTAGGGACACCTGATGTAAGGGGGGCTCTGCTGGGGACACGTAATGTAAGAAGAAGCTCTGCTGTGATTGTCTTATGTAAGGGGGGGGGGGGGGCTTCACTGGGGACATCTGATGTAAGGGGGTCTCCGCTGGGATTGGCTTATGTAAAGGGGGGCTCCGGTAGGGACACCTGATGTAAGAAGAAGCTCTGCTGTGATTGTCTTATGTAAGGGGGGGAGTCCGCTAGGGACACCTGATGTAAGGGGGTCTCTGCTGGGATTGGCTTATGTAAAGGGGGGTCTTCCGGTAGGGAAACCTGATGTAAGGGGGGGCTCCGCTGGGGACACCTGATGTAAGAAGAAGCTCTGCTGTGATTGTCTTATGTAAGGGGGGGGTCCGCTAGTGACACCTGATGTAAGGGGGAGCACCGCTGGGGACACCTGATGTAAGAAGAAGCTCTGCTGTGATTGTCTTATATAAGGGGGGGGGGGGCTACATAAAACAATCACAGCAGAGCTTCTTCTTACATCAGGTGTCCCCAGCAGAGCTCCCCCCTTACATCAGGTGTCCCCAGCGGAGCTCCCCCTTACATCAGGTGTGCCTAGCGGACCCCCCCCCCTTACATAAGACAATCACAGCAGAGCTTCTTCTTACATCAGGTGTCCCCAGCGGAGCCCCCCCTGCTGGGGACACCTGATGTAAGGGGGGCTCTGCTGGGGACACCTGATGTAAGAAGGGCCTCCGCTGGGGACACCTGATGTAGGAAGAAGCTCTGCTGTGATTGTCTTATGTTAGGGGGGGTCTCCTTTGGGGACACCTGATGTAAGAAGGGGCCTCCCATGGGGACACCTGATGTAAGAAGAAGCTCTGCTGGGATTGTCTTATGTAAGGGGGGCTCCGCTGGGGGCGCCTAATGTAAGGGGGGCCTCCGCTGGGGACACCTGATGTAAGGGGGGGCTCAGCTGGGGACACCTGATGTAAGTGGGGGCTCCTCTGGGGACACCTGATGTAAGTGGGGGCTCCTCTGGGGACACCTGATGTAAGAAGGGGCCTCCCATGGGGACACCTGATGTAAGAAGAAGCTCTGCTGTGATTGTCTTATGTAAGGGGGGGGCTCCGCTGGGGACACCTGATGTAAGGGGGGCTCCGCTGGGGACACCTGATGTAAGGGGGGCTCCACTGGGGACACCTGATGTAAGAAGAAGCTCTGCTGTGATTGTATTATGTAAGGGGGGGCTCCGCTGGGGACACCTGATGTAAGGGGGGCTCCGCTGGGGACACCTGATGTAAGAAGAAGCTCTGCTGTGATTGTATTATGTAAGGGGGGGCTCCGCTGGGGACAACTGATGTAAGGGGGGCTCCGCTGGGGACACCTGATGTAAGAAGAAGCTCTGCTGTGATTGTCTTATGTAAGGGGGGGGGCTCCGCTGGGGACACCTGATGTAAGGGGGGCCTCCGCTGGGGACACCTGATGTAAGAAGAAGCTCTGCTGTGATTGTATTATGTAAGGGGGGGGCTCCGCTGGGGACACCTGATGTAAGGGGGGCTCCGCTGGGGACACCTGATGTAAGGGGGGCTCCGCTGGGGACACCTGATGTAAGAAGAAGCTCTGCTGTGATTGTATTATGTAAGGGGGGCTCCGCTGGGGACACCTGATGTAAGGGGGGCTCCGCTGGGGACACCTGATGTAAGAAGAAGCTCTGCTGTGATTGTATTATGTAAGGGGGGGCTCCGCTGGGGACACCTGATGTAAGGGGGAGCTCCGCTGGGGACACCTGATGTAAGGGGGGAGCTCTGCTGGGGACACCTGATGTAAGAAGAAGCTCTGCTGTGATTGTTTTATGTAGCCCCCCCCCCTTATATAAGACAATCACAGCAGAGCTTCTTCTTACATCAGGTGTCCCCAGCGGAGCCCCTTCTTACATCAGGTGTCCCCAGCAGAGCCACCCCTTACATCAGGTGTCCCCAGCTGAGCCACCCCTTACATCAGGTGTCCCCAGCGGAGCCCCCCTTACATCAGGTGTCCCCAGCGGAGCCCCCCCCCTTACATAAGACAATCACAGCAGAGCTTCTTCTTACATCAGGTGTCCCCAGCGGAGGCCCCTTCTTACATCAGGTGTCCCCAAAGGAGACCCCCCCTAACATAAGACAATCACAGCAGAGCTTCTTCCTACATCAGGTGTCCCCAGCGGAGGCCCTTCTTACATCAGGTGTCCCCAGCAGAGCCCCCCTTACATCAGGTGTCCCCAGCAGGGGGGGCTCCGCTGGGGACACCTGATGTAAGAAGAAGCTCTGCTGTGATTGTCTTATGTAAGGGGGGGGGCTCCGCTGGGGACACCTGATGTAAGGGGGGCCTCCGCTGGGGACACCTGATGTAAGAAGGGGCTCCGCTGGTATTGCCTGATGTAAGGGGGGCTCCGCTGGGGACACCTGATGTAAGGGGGGGCTTCGCTGGGATTGCCTGATGTAAGGGGGGCCTCTGCTGGGTATTGCAGAGTATTGCACACGGTATTGCAGAGCATTGCACACGGTATTGCAGAGCATTGCACACGGTTACGCAGAGCATTGCACGCGGTTACGCACACGGTATTGCAGAGTATTGCACACGGTGTTGCAGAGCATTGCACGCGGTTACGCAGAGCATTGCACGCGGTTACGCAGAGCATTGCACACGGTTACGCACACGGTATTGCAGAGTATTGCCCGCGGTTACGCAGAGCATTGCCCGCGGTTACGCAGAGCATTGCACACGGTTACGCACACGGTATTGCAGAGTATTGCACGCGGTATTGCAGAGTATTGCACGCGGTATTGCAGAGCATTGCACGCGGTATTGCAGAGCATTGCACGCGGTATTACGCAGAGCATTGCACGCGGTTACGCAGAGCATTGCACGCGGTTACGCAGAGCATTGCACGCGGTTACGCACACGGTATTGCAGAGCATTGCACACGGTATTGCAGAGCATTGCACACGGTATTGCAGAGCATTGCACGCGGTATTGCAGAGCATTGCACGCGGTATTGCAGAGCATTGCACGCGGTATTGCAGAGCATTGCACGCGGTATTGCAGAGCATTGCACGCGGTATTGCAGAGCATTGCACGCGGTTACGCACACGGTATTGCAGAGTATTGCACGCGGTATTGCAGAGTATTGCACGCGGTATTGCAGAGCATTGCACCCGGTTACGCAGAGCATTGCACACGGTTACGCACACGGTATTGCAGAGCATTGCACGCGGTATTGCAGAGCATTGCACGCGGTATTGCAGAGCATTGCACGCGGTATTGCAGAGCATTGCACGCGGTTACGCAGAGCACACGGTATTGCAGAGCATTGCACGCGGTATAGCAGAGCATTGCACGCGGTTACGCAGAGCATTGCACGCGGTTACGCAGAGCATTGCACGCGGTTACGCAGAGCATTGCGCGCGGTTACGCAGAGCATTGCACGCGGTTACGCAGAGCATTGCACGCGGGTTACGCAGAGCATTGCACGCGGTTACACGGCACGCGGGTTACACAGAGCATTGCACGCGGTTACACAGAGCATTGCACACGGTATTGCAGAGTATTGCACACGGTATTGCAGAGCATTGCACACGGTTACGCAGAGCCTGGACAGCAGGGGGTTCGGAGCAGCGGGCGTGGGGGGCAATTACAGAGGATGGGGGTGCAATTACAGAGGAGGGGGGTGCAATTACAGAGGAGGTTGCAAATACAAAGAAGGGTGCAATTACAGAGGAGGAGGGTGCAATTACAGAGGAGGGGGGTGCAATTACAGAGGAGGTTGCAAATACAAAGAAGGGTGCAATTACAGAGGAGGAGGGTGCAATTACAGAAGAGACAGGGCAAACACAGAGGAGGGGGGGGCAAACACAGAGAGGACACAGAGAGGGGGGGCAAACACAGAGAGGATACAGAGAGGGGGGGGCAAACACAGAGAGGGGGGGCAAACACAGAGAGGGGGGGCAAACACAGAGAGGATACAGAGAGGGGGGGGCAAACACAGAGAGGGGGGGCAAACACAGAGAGGATACAGAGAGGGGGGGGCAATTACAGAGGATGGGGATGCAATTACAGAGGAGGGGGGTGCAATTACAGAGGAGGGGGGGAATACAGAGGGGGTTGCAAATACAAAGAAGGGTGCAATTACAGAGGAGGAGGGTGCAATTACAGAAGAGACAGGGCAAACACAGAGGAGGGGGGGCAAACACATAGAGGACACAGAGAGGGGGGGCAAACACAGAGAGGATACAGAGAGGGGGGGGCAAACACAGAGAGGGGGGGCAAACACAGAGAGGGGGGGCAAACACAGAGAGGATACAGAGAGGGGGGGGCAAACACAGAGAGGGGGGGCAAACACAGAGAGGGGGGGCAAACACAGAGAGGATACAGAGAGGGGGGGGCAATTACAGAGGATGGGGATGCAATTACAGAGGAGGGGGTGCAATTACAGAGGAGGGGGGGAATACAGAGGGGGTTGCAAATACAAAGAAGGGTGCAATTACAGAGGAGGAGGGTGCAATTACAGAAGAGACAGGGCAAACACAGAGGAGGGGGGGCAAACACATAGAGGACACAGAGAGGGGGGGCAAACACAGAGAGGATACAGAGAGGGGGGGGCAAACACAGAGAGGGGGGGCAAACACAGAGAGGGGGGGCAAACACAGAGAGGATACAGAGAGGGGGGGGCAAACACAGAGAGGGGGGGCAAACACAGAGAGGGGGGGCAAACACAGAGAGGATACAGAGAGGGGGGGGCAATTACAGAGGATGGGGATGCAATTACAGAGGAGGGGGTGCAATTACAGAGGAGGGGGGGAATACAGAGGGGGTTGCAAATACAAAGAAGGGTGCAATTACAGAGGAGGAGGGTGCAATTACAGAAGAGACAGGGCAAACACAGAGGAGGGGGGGCAAACACATAGAGGACACAGAGAGGGGGGGCAAACACAGAGAGGATACAGAGAGGGGGGGGGCAAACACAGAGAGGGGGGGGGGCAAACACAGAGAGGGGGGGGGGCAAACACAGAGAGGGGGGGGGGCAAACACAGAGAGGATACAGAGAGGGGGGGGCAAACAGAGGAGTCAAAAAGGGAGAGAGAGAGGTGACAGGCAGCTGCTGGTACGGAAGTTTTTAATAAAATAGATGCTTATAAACAATGCACTCACTCTTCATGTCAGAGCTGTAGTAGGCATGTCAGTCTGTGAAGTCGGCTGTCCCATTCTCCCCTCTGATCCACGCTGCTCTTACCACTGAATCGCTGGAGGAAACAGAGAGCCGTGGGAAACTCATGTGAACTGTCAGCCTCTGATGATGGAGGCGTGGTTAAGCCTCCAGAACGCTCTGATTGGTCACAGTATCCCAGGCTGACAGCTCACTGCAGTTTCCCCACGGCTCTGTATCCTTGGCTTCCTCCAGCGATTCAGTAAAGCAGCAGCGTCGATCGGAGGGGAGAATGGGACAGCCGACTTCACAACTGACATGCCTACTACAGCTCTAACATGGACAGTGAGTGCATTGTTTCTAAGCATCTATTTTATTAAAATCTCCTGTACCAGCAGCTGCCTGTCGCTTCTCTCTCCCTTATGTTTCTCTCCCTTATGTATTAAACAACAGGAGGAGGCGGCAATATGTGTTGGAGGAGGGAGGAGACATGAAAGGGTATAGGCAGAGGGGCGGGAAGGGGTGTATACTGGGGGAGGTAGGGGCGGAGTGTGGCTCTTAGTTCACGAGAACATTGCTCGTTCTCGTCCGGCGTTGTAAAACGAAAAACCGCTTCTGCGCATGCGCGAACCGCTAAGCCTAATGGGAACTGTAGTTCCCATTAGGCAGTGATGTTTACACTATGAACGCGCACTGCCAAACCAGGAAGTGAGGGGAAATCAGACACAGGACTGACGGAGGGGTACATTCAAGATGCTGTTTAACAGGTATAGCAATGTTTTAAAAAAAAATCATCACGTTTTTTATTCTTATATGCCTCAAGACTGCATTTGAAAAGGAAAAAAAATTTGACTTTACAACTTCTTTAAGGACTCCGTTCAACAGGCGTCCCGTTTATCTCTGCTGTTGGTTCATATGCGTCGCCTTTTGTGGCTAAAAAACTGGTCAGCAGAGGCACCCTGCAAAAAGCTTTTAGCAGGATTTCCCTCCATGGTGGGAGACTATTCGGTGAAGACCTAGATAAATATATCCAGACCATATCAAGTGGTAAAAGTTCTTTCTTGCCTATCAAGAAAAGATCGCGTGGGCCCGCATTTAAGCGACAGGCCTTCACAGGCTCGGCCCCTTCAACTTCCCGTCAGTATCGACGGCCTCCCGGGCGTTCAGCATTTAATAGCCGCCCACAAGGACAAGCCACGACAGGCAAGAGGCCATGGCCTCGCAAGCCGGTTAAACCAGTCCTCAAGTCAGATTCATGAAGGGGCGCCCCCACTCTCTTGGGTGGGGGGAAGGCTTCGGTTTTTCTCCGAAGTGTGGAAGGCCAGAATTCCCGACTCTTGGGTAAGATCCGTGGTAGCCACGGGCTACAAGCTAGAGTTTCGGGAAGTCCCCCCCTCCTCATCTTCAGGGGTCAAGTCTTCCAAGCGACCCATTAAAGAGGGCCTCTCTTGTAAAAGCATTGGATCGTCTCTTGCTCCAAGGAGTAATTGTAGAAGTACCAACCCAGGAATGGAGTCTGGGATTCTACTCCAACCTTTTCATAATACCAAAGCCCAATGGCGACGTCAGGCCTATCTTGGACCTCAAACGCCTAAATCGCTTTCTAAACATTCAGACCTTTCGTATGGAGTCCATACGTTCGGTGGCAGCCAGCCTACATCAAGACGACTTTCTAGCATCTATAGACATAAAAGATGCGTATCTGCACGTGCCGATCTACCCGGCACATCACAGGTTTCTTCGTTGTATGATAGATCACCGCCATTACCAGTTCGTAGTCCTCCCTTTCGGGTTGGCAACAGCTCCGCGGGTATTCACAAAGGTGTTAGCCCCGGTGCTAGCCGTCCTAAGGACAGAAGGCATTTTAGTCTTGGCATACTTGGACGATCTTCTGGTTATCGACAGCTCAGCTTCCAACCTCAATCAGGCAGTAGGTCGCACAGTTCAGCATCTAGAGGAATTCGGGTGGATTGTAAACCTAGAAAAATCGGTAATGAAACCCACAAAGCAGTTGGAATATCTAGGCCTTCGGCTAGATACAGACTGCCAGAGGATAAGTTTACCTCAAGCAAAGATCAGATCAATAGCTCAAGCAGTTCAAGTGATCTTAGGCAAGAAGAGGCCGACTATTCGCCTATGTATGCGACTGCTGGGGAAGATGGTGGCCGCCTTCGAGGCTGTGCCCTACGCCCAGATCCATACCAGATATCTTCAGGCAGCCATTTTCTCTGCTTGGAACAAATCCATTCAGGCGTTAGATCGTCCGTTAGTGCTCTCCCCGAAGGTCCGGCGCAGCCTGTCTTGGTGGCTGGTCTCTCAAAATTTGTCAAAAGGGAAATCCTTTTGCCCCATCACGTGGAAGATAGTATCCACGGATGCCAGCCTGTTAGGTTGGGGGGCAGTTCTAGAAGAACAGACCCAGCAAGGGCTGTGGTCGGGGGCAGAAAAACTGCTTCCCATCAATATCTTGGAGATCAGAGCTGCTCGGCTGGCCCTGATCGCCTGGACTCTCCCCCTTCAGGGTCTGCCAGTAAGGATACAGTCCGACAACGCCACTGCGGTGGCATACATAAACCACCAGGGGGGCACGAAGAGCCCAGCAGCCCAAAGAGAAGTGAACCTGATTTTCTCATGGGCCGAAGCCCATGTACCCTGCATCTCGGCGGTGTTCATCCCAGGGATAGACTATTCTCAAGCAGATTTTTTGAGTCGTCAACAGTTGCTCCCGGGGGAATGGTCTCTTCACCCCCAGGTATTCCAAGAGATTTGCCAAAGATTCGGAGTCCCAGATGTGGACATTATGGCAACGAGATCCAACAAAAAGTTGGACAAATTCATATCCCGAGCCAGGGATCCCTCGGCCTACGGGACCGATGCGTTGGTTTGCCCTTGGCACCAGTTTTCTCTTCTGTATGTGTTCCCTCCACTGCAGATGATTCCCCGCCTTCTACGTAGAATCCGGGTGGAGCGCAGGCCTGTGATCCTGGTGGCCCCAGCCTGGCCCAGGAGGGCTTGGTACGCACTCATCGTGAAGATATCAGTCGGGGCGCCGTGGCCGCTCCCCCTGCGCCCAGATCTGCTGTCTCAGGGCCCAATCTGCCATCCTGCTTCACAGCAGCTAAATTTGACGGCTTGGCGGCTGAATCCCTAATTCTTAAGGGCAGAGGCCTCTCAGATCAGGTCATATCTACGTTGATTCAGGCTAGGAAACCGGTCTCCAGAAATATTTATTACAGAGTCTGGAAAACCTATGTGGAGTGGTGCGAGTCTCAAAAATGGCATCCTCGAAAGTTTTTTATTGACAGGATCTTGCGATTCCTCCAGGTTGGCGTTGACAAAGGGTTGGCTCTTAGTACTCTAAAGGGGCAGGTGTCGGCTTTATCAATATGGTTTCAAAGACCCTTGGCCACCCATTCGCTTATGAAAACCTTCTTGCAGGGGGTCTTGCATGTGAATCCCCCTATTAGAGCTCCCCTCTGCCCCTGGAATTTAAATCTGGTCTTGTCAGCTTTACAAAGGCAGCCGTTTGAACCTCTGACAGAAATCCCTCTTGTGCTACTAACCCGAAAGTTGGTTTTCTTGGTGGCTATGGCTTCGGCCAGAAGGGTTTCCGAGCTGGCAGCCTTGTCATGCAGGGAGCCATACCTTATTCTGCATAAGGACAGAGTGGTTCTGCGGCCTCAACCTTCTTTCCTTCCTAAGGTCATATCCAGTTTTCACTTGAATCAGGACCTAGTCCTACCATCCTTCTTTCCTACTCCCCAGTCCAGAGAGGAAAGACGGCTTCATACTTTGGACGTGGTTCGAGCCATGAGGGTTTATCTCAAGGCTACAGAGAAGATTCGGAAAACAGATGTGCTTTTTGTTCTCCCGGATGGCCCCAAGAAGGGTCAGCCGGCTGCCAAGTCTTCCTTGGCTAGGTGGATTAAGCAGCTGATTTTTCAGGCCTATGGTCTGAAGCGCGTTCCACCTCCCTTATCAGTTAAAGCCCATTCTACGAGGGCCATGAGTGCCTCCTGGGCGGCACACCATCAGATCTCTATGGCACAGGTTTGCAAGGCGGCAACCTGGTCTTCCGTACATACGTTTACTAAATTTTATAAGTTGGACGTTGCAAAGAGTACGGACGCAGCTTTTGGGCAGGCGGTCCTACGGGCAGCAGTATAGAATCCTCTGGCCCGGTTCACGCCCCCTTGTTTTTCTGTTGATGGAGCCATGTTTTCTCCTGACAATGTTTTTATTTGGCTATTCTTGGCCTTACAGTCTCCCTCCCTTCATAGAGCATTGCTTTAGGACATCCCAAGTGTAATGGCTATGGGCTCTGTGTCCCGTGATGTACGATAAAGAAAAAAAGATTTTTAATAATCAGCTTACCTGTAAAATCCTTTTCTTGAAGTACATCACGGGACACAGAGCTCCCACCCCTCTTTTGGGGAACATTGTATAACCTCGGGAGAATTGCTTGCTACAAAACTGAAGCACTCCCAGTGGGAGGGGGTTATATAGGGAGGAAACTTCCTGTGAAATTGATTACACCAGTGTCCACACCTGAAGGTACCCATATAACCCAAGTGTAATGGCTATGCGCTCTGTGTCCCGTGATGTACTTCAAGAAAAGGATTTTACAGGTAAGCTGTTTATTAAAAATCCTTTTTTTTGGGGGCTTTTTTTCCCCCTGGTGATATGGTCCATAACACACCTCCTTATTGTTGAGACACAACTCTGGAGAATTGAGCACAGGAGGCTGTACTTTAGGTGGAATTATTGTCTATAGGCCTCAAGTTTACACAGGTTTTCCTTAAAATCACGGCAGAATTGCGTGACTTTTAAGTCGCAGAAGTGTGAAAGGAGCCATACATGGTTCTGCACACGTGATCAGTTCAGTCACCAGACATTTGATGGCTTAACAAGTTTGGTTGAGAGGACAAGCAACTTTGACAGTTGGGGCCCTTTCTCACTGGTGCGTTTTTGCAGTAAAATAGCGATATCAAAACGCTCATAAAACGCTCCCCATGCCCCTCTCCATTGAAATGAATTAAAAAAACGTGGTAAAATCGCAGTGTTTTGCCGCGATTTTAATCGCAGCAAAAAACATCGTTTTTACCATGTTTTTAATTCATTTCAATGGAGAGGGGCATGGGGGGCGTTTTTAATAGCGCTATTTTTACTGCAAAAACGCAGGAAAAACGCACCAGTGTGAACGGGCCCTTATTCACAGCATGTAATTGTTTTGGAAACTGTCAAAGTGGTTGTAAACCCTTACATACACCCAGTGAAGTGACTGGCCTCAGGTGATACACCGAGATGAAAGAAATGGTTCTATCTGTCTATCTGCAGTATCCTCAACTGTTCAAAGACATGAATTTTATAAAGCTTGTCTGAGAGTTCAGAAGAAAGGGGGTTGATAGCTGACTTTACACTTTGCGGAGCTCAGTGAGGAAAGCTCTGAGAGGTGATTAAAGGGAATGGACACACCGGCCTTCATACAGCACAGAGCTGAGGCTGTCAATCAGCTGGAGGTCTTTCCCCTGTCTCCTTTTTTCTCTTGGTGTCAGGTAAACTGGTCAGAGGAGTGACTCATGCTGGTAGCAGAGGAATGAGGTAGCAGACAGAAATTTCACTTAATGCTTTTAATCTAGAGATGTACACACTATAGAACTCTTGATATTTCCACCCCATTCACCAACCAGTTTCAAACTATACCCCAACTGTAATTTTTCAGGATATTGGATTTTAATCCAATTGGTGGCCAAGGAACAGTCTGTGAATGATGACTTACTGATTACAAAAAACTTTTTGTCGGGGCCACAAGTGACCGATTTTACCATGTGTTGTGCCAGTGAAAAGGGGGGGGGGGGGACATGGTGTCACCGATTCCTCGTACCCTGGAACCACATAACAGAATGACAATTGTGGCAGGAAAGTGGTTTCCCTTTTGCATAAGGGGCGAGCAAAATAAAACTCCAAAAAAAGTTCCTGTATGCTGAGTGACCCTGAAGATGACTGGCCTAGTTAGAATTCGAGCTGCCGCTGGACAATATTGTAGGGATGACTTATTCATTCAATAATAGACTTGTAATTAAAGTCCAGTAATTTCAGCCCACGTATTTTGTTTATATTGAGAAAAGTAGTTTTGCTCTTCAAAAGTGCTGGGTGCGTACAATTCATATGTGGGGGAACTTGGATTTTACGTGAGCGGTTTCTTCGTTATTATAGTGTTAGGAGTGGTGATTATTTATATACACACACTGTAGGTTTAACTTAGTAATTGTGAAGTGTTCTAGATTAGGTATGGAGTAAAATAATCAATATATCTGTTATACTCTCAATGTAAACCACATAACCATCGCACTTCTTACCCCTTTTATCTCTGAAAGCTGAGCTTTACCCTACCTTCTCATTTTATTTATTTTTCCCCGTTGCTTACCTGATTCAATGTTTTGCAGCAGAAAGGCTGCTCACCTACTCGGTGGATCCGGCATGGTCCTGCAGCGCTCCCATTCTCTGTATGCGACACTCGAGTCCGGAGCTGCCATCTTCTGGGATGTTATCAGGGTGCACACCTCCCATTGAAGGGCTACTGAGCCCACCCCTTCCTGCTTTGGTGAATGGATGCTTCCGGTGCCTCCTGGGATATTCACATCATATATCCCAAGAAGCACTAGGGGGTGCTAAGGTCTTTCACCTAGGTGAGGGGTTCTCAACCTTTCTAGTGTCGTGACCCCTTGATAACATTTCACAAATTGTGGGGACCCCTAACCGTAAAATTATTTTCGTAGCGTGTGTCTCGCAGCAGTGACGCCTATGCTGAAATCAGGAGATAGGGTCTCCTTCAGCCCCTCCCACTTCACTTTCCTCACCAGTCAGCTGACTTTTAGTGTCTGCCCCCCAGCCATGCTGTGAACTGAATGGGTGGCTGCAAAGAGGCTGAGTGGGCGGCCATGGGCTCTAGGAAAAGCCCAGCTGGGCATCCAAGAAAAGGCTGGGAGAGCGGTATGGGCTTCAGAAACGAGCCAGGATTTGGTGACCCGACCCCAAGGTTGAGAACCACGGACAGTGGTTCTCAACCTTTCTAGTGCTGTGACCCCTTGATAAAATTTCCCAAGTTGCGGGACCCCCAACAGTAAAATTATTTTCGTAGCGTGGGTTGTCCGCACCCAAGGCAAGGTGTTGGGATGAATGGCAGTGCTGGCGGGGAGTTCTGATCAGCCGGCTCGGGTGCTCTTGATAAAGCTGATCTGAGAACTGTAGTGGGGACTTTTAATGGCAACTATAATCACAGGTTGTGTTGCTTACTGTGTCTCCGACTTTGTGGTATCTCGTAGCAGTGACACCTATGCCAGAATCAAGAGATGGGGTCTCCAGCTCCTCCCATTTCACATTCCTCGCCAGTCAGCTAACCTCTAGTTTGTTACCCAACCAATGCCGTGAACTGAATGGGCGGCTGTGATGAGGCTGAGTGGGCAGCCGTAGGCCCCAGGAACAGCCCTGCTGGGTGACCGCAAAAAGGCTGGGAGAGCGGTGCAGACTTCAGGAACAGCCCACGATTTGGTGACCCCTGGCAAATCCCTATTCGACCCCCAGGTTGAGAACCACTGCTCTAAAGCCTCCCTGCTTATTTTCCTTTAATATTTTTTTTTTCCACACTGATTTTAAATAAAAATCTTTTGCCCTTGTAACGTTCTTCACAATGTAGTTCAAGAGCCTGTAGAACTACTGGTTGGAATTATTATGTGCTCACTACAAGCAACCTGCCAGAAAGTTGTCGCGGACCTTTCAGCTTGTTATTTAGAGGAGTTTTTCGCACTGACATCTTGGTTCCAACCAGCGCTCTTCGGGTGATCTACGAAAGCATTCGCCTCGGCGGCTCCTCGTTGCCAGAGATGGAAGGGGGGCAGGTTGTTTTAAAGTAAATAACCCGGAGAAAGGGGAAGCGTAACTCAGCATTAGAGGCAATCGGATCTCCCTGGCTGGATATTAATACTAATTCATTGCTGGCCCCCCGCTGTGCGCGTTATTTGTTTAAATTGGGAGAATCCCACTGCGCAGTTATATCCTCACCACGGAGCCGCTCGTGCTGGCTAATTATTTAACGTTACAGGCTGATAGGAGCGGGAACCATTAAAGAATGGTAATGAGAAGCAAAACAGCACTAGATTAACCTTAGAAAGGGCTGTGTCAGCCTTCGGAGGAACTCGCTGTGTTGTGATCCGAGCCGTTTCCCCCTCCCGCGTACAGTAGGACAGACGCAGGCCGAAGGTCACCCAAAGAGGCCACTTCATAGGCTAAGATGCTAGACTGTTCATTGAGGTAAAACAATGCTAGGAACTGAAAAAGAAGAATAAATTGTAAAACCGACAAACAAGCATACCTGTCTCCTGCTCCCGTCCTCCACCCAGATAGAAATCAGCAAGCCCCCCACCCCACCAATCAATCGAACTACAGGTCAACTATTGACATTTTATAGATTTTGGGAAATCTTAATAGAGTGACTTTGCTGTTTCCACCTTTTAAAGGGGTTGTAAAGGTACAATTTATTTTCCCCTAAATATCTTCCTTTACCTTAGTGCAGTCCTCCTTCACTTACCTCATCCTTCCATTTTGCTTTTAAATGTCCTTATTTCTTCTGAGAAATTCTCACTTCCTGTTCTTCTGTCTGTAACTACACACTGTAATGCAAGGCTTTTTCCCTGGTGTGGAGTGTCGTGCTCGCCCCCCTCCCTTGGACTACAGGAGAGTCAGGATACCCCACTAACACACAGCTCCTTTCTCTATCTGTAACGTAGAGAGCGTCCTGACTCTACTGTAGTCCAAGGGAGGGGGCGAGCACGACACTCCACACCAGGGAGAAAGCCTTGCATTACGGTGTGGAGTTACAGACAGAAGAACAGGAAGTGAGGAATTCTCAGAAGAAATAAGGACATTTAAAAGCAAAATGGAAGGATGAGGTAAGTGAAGGAGGACTGCACTAAGGTAAAGGACGCTTTTTAGGGAAAAATAAAATTGTACCTTTACATCCCCTTTAAAGCGGAAGTAAACCCATCTTTAAAAAAAAACAGTTACATTCAGGGGCGGACTGACAACTCATGGGGCCCCCGGGCAATAGAAGATTATGGGGCCCCTGGGCTTACAGGTGGTCACCACGCCAGGAGGCAGTGCAGAGGTGGAAAAGCTAAAATCTGTGGATTTTCACATCAAAAGCATGTCAGTTTCGGACATATCATGGATAGATGTAAAAAAAACACATTTTTACATATTGTCCCTGGTTTTACCTGAGCCTGGCAACCCTGATGGGGCCCCCTAGTGGCATGGGGCCCTCGGGCAATGCCCGAGGGCCTCAATGGTCAGTTCGCCCCTGGTTACATTTCCGGCACTTGCTGTAAATGTAACACTTACATTGGTTGTGCTTTCAACCAAACCGTCAAAATATCCAATGGCTGGTGTCATCACTGATCACATGTGCAGCACCATAAAAGTTTATGATTAAACCGAGGCCAAGATGGCAGCTCCCTTGGCTGAAAATGATAGGAGGGTTTACTTCCACTTTAAGAATTTCAGGTATGTATATTTGGTACATGGCCCAGCTTAGACCAAGGTAACGATGTATATAGTGTACCTGGGCGATTTCCCAAGTGTCCCAAAGTGTCCTTTGATTGGATAATGTGAATAGCGTAACATCACTGCGCCACCTCTCCACCTAGTCAATTTAGAAGAATGTTTTCATCAATTCAGGAAGAATGCAAAGCATCCTCTGAATGGCGCCTGTGAAGAGCAACTGAACTCCTGTGATGAGAATGCAGCAGGGCACCTGCTTGGCACGGGACCTGGAAACAAGTGTAGATCACTGGAGTAGTGGTGCCTACTTCGGTGATTTCCAGCTTTGGCCAGTTATAATATGTAACATTATACCATACTTTGAATTCTTCTTTTGGGTCCATGCACACTGGGCTTTAAAAAAAAACCTTGCTTTGTGCACTGGTGTGCAGTCATGTTGGAACAGGAAGGAGTCATCCCCAAATTGTTCCCACAAAGTTGGGAGCGTGAAATTGTCCAAAGTGTCTTTGTATGCCGACACCTTAAGGCCTCATTCACACTATGATCCGTTCGGGTCCACCTGTCAGTTTTTCAGGTGTACCTGAACGGCCGCTCCATGCATCGCTATGGAGCGTCGGATGTCAGCGGAGACATGTCCCCATCCGTCCATGCGGATCGGATCGGGTAAGATCGCTCCATAGGACACAGCGGTGCTGACAAGCCCCTCCCCGCTCAGTGAGCAAAGAGGAGCTTGTCATCCATCGGCTCAGCGGAGATCTACAGACGGATCTCCCGCTGAGCTGGCGGGAGCAGGCGGACTCCGTCGCGACGGATTGCGACGGAGTCCGCCAAGTGTGAATGAAGCCTAAGGCCTCGTACACACGATTAAATGTGTCTGTTCAAATCGGTCGGACCGACCGATTTGAACAGATCTGTCTGCTGGGATTTTGGTTTGCTCGCCTGTACACACGAGCAAACCAAAATCCCCGCCAGCAGACAGCGCGACATTAAACTTACCTTGGATTGGAGTGCGGCTGTCCTGATCATCGCGTGTGTGTGTGTGTGTGTGTGTGTATATATGTGTGTGTGTGTGTGTGTGTGTGTGTATGTGTGTATATATATATATATATATATATATAAAATTTAGGGCCGAAACAACTAATCGATTATGAAATTAATCGATTAGAATTTTCATAATCGATTAATTGGCCAGTAACATAATGGGGTTAAAAAAAATTTAATTAGCCCTTTATAGTACAAAAAAGCAAATCGCTACTGTAAATATTACTTTCACTGTCCCACAGTAAAATAATGAACCCCTTACAGTAGCGATTATTTGCTCTTTTTGTACTTTTTTTTTTCTTCTTTTTTTTAAGCCTATTATGTTACTAAACATCTCAGTCTGGGGTCACACCTCTGTGTTTTTGGTGCTTTTCACATGTTTACCTATGGGACACATTCACATCCATCATTTTTTTTCGGCTGCTACGTATTTTTGGAAAGGGCGAGGACTTTTGAACTCAAAACGGTGCTATTTTTTTTTGGTTCAATATACTTCAATGTAGAAGCTGCAGAAAAAGCATGTGATGTGTTTTTGAGGCAATTTGTGTTTTGTAATCTGCCCAACAACAAACTGGGCCAAAAAAATGTAAAATGCATTTTTTTTTATTTTTTTTTAAGGCTATTATCTGATTAATCGGCCAACTAATCAATTATGAAAATAATTGTTAGTTGCAGCCCTTATAATATATCATGTAGCAGAATAAATATTGGCTTAAAATTGATGGAGGCATTTTGAGTTTTTACAAAAAAAAAGAAAAGTTATTGAATGTGTTTTATAGCAGAACGTAAAAAAAATATAGGTGTGTTGTTTTTTTTTTTTTTTTTTCTTAAAATATATATATATATTTTTTTTGCGCAAACAGAGTTGATCAAATACCACCAATAGAAAGCACTATTTGTGGGGGAAAAAGACATGCATTTTATTTGGGTACGTTGTCACACGACTGCTCAATTGTCAGTTAAAGCGACACATTGCTGTATTGCAAAAAATGGCCTGGTCAGGAAGGGGGTAAATATTCTGCAGCTGAAGTGGTTAAAATGATGGCTCTAGAACAGCCTTTCCCATCATTTTAAACACAGGAATCCTTGAAATAAAATGTCGAGTAGCGGGGAACCCCTGCTAAAAATGTTATCTACAAGCCTTAATACATTGGTGTGATGGTCAGTGGGAAGAATGCTCCTTACACTTGTGGTCGTTGGGAAGATTTACCACCTTACAGATATCTGGAAAAAGATCAATGGTGTCAGAGGGAACTTATCTGAGAGGCAGAAATTTTTCCTTGCTCAAGGAACCGCTGGCAACATCTGAAGGACCCCTCGGGCTCCATGGACCCTGGTTGATAATCCCTGCTCTGGACACTTGATTGGCTGCATTTTTCAATGTATCCCACAAAAGAAGTTGTTGCTTTTTATGTATTTGACAGGTGCCCTTTTGCATGGCGTCCACTTTTCCTAGACTCCCGTACAAACGGTGCATCCGTTTCAATGATTATTATTTTTTTTTCTGTTTTGCTCACGGCCTCCCAGGGACTAACCTGGACCTTGGCCAGATTTCACCACAATTCATTCCATGTCAGTTTAATAAATGCTCTACTTAAATTATGAAATTACAAAAGAAAAAAAAGAGAATGCACTTATTCAGACTCTAATACATTAAAAATAAGGCATTAAAAGTCCAGCGTCGTTTTTTTTTTGTTCCAGAATCAATAATGAACAGGAAGAGTTGCAGACATTAACAGCCGCGGACATCCAACGTCTAAGACATAAATTATCCCAGAAAAATGCACATAAGCCTTGAATAATGTAAATACATTAATGCATTTAATAATTTAAACATTAAGATGCAGGCAGGGGCTTATCTGTCAAAGCTGCCCGTCAGGCTCATGTGACTTTGGGGGCCAAAGGTGGTGCTTCTTTTTTTTTTTTTGTGAGGGTTCGGGGGCGTTAATTGTGCTCAGTCAGCGGTACTGTCCTGCAAGGCAGACAGGGCGATGCCTGATTTCAACATTAGGCGCTTTAAAAACCCTTTTGTGTAATTCCAGATTGGTGAACGTCGATCACATATGAATATGCTAAACTGTTCCCAACGTTTTAGAGAGGATTACATTTCCTGTTTGACCCTGACCCATAGCTAAAACACCTTTGCTATATCCTCCCAAATACTCTAAATTATTTATACAGGGGAACCGTTTTGTTCTGTAATTCAGAATCCATTATGTAGCATGTTAAAGCTGTATTCCCAGGCACTCCCTATACCCTCGCTGCCCCCCCACCACCTCCACCCCATTAAATAGCTAGGCTTGTTTGGGGAGAAATTGTAAATGCCCAAAATGGCTTAGATGGAAGGAGAAGAATTTTTTTTTAAAGGGGTTGTAAGTAAAGGTAAAAAAATATTTCCCCTAAATAGCTTCCTTTACCTTAGTGCAGTCCTCCTTCACTTACCTCATCCTTCCATTTTGCTTTTAAATGTTCTTATTTCTTCTGAGAAATCCTCACTTCCTGTTCTTCTGTCTGTAACTACACACAGTAATGCGAGGCTTTCTCCCTGGTGTGGCAAAAGCCTCTTGAGGGGGGAGGGGGCGAGCAGGAGGGTCAGGACGTTCTCTACTTTGCAGATAGAGAAAGGAGCTGCATGTTAGTGGGCATTGACATTGCGGCCGCGGGGCACGCGCACCGGGTCCCGAGCAGTGCGGCTGGTGCCCCTTAGCCGCCTGGGAAGCCAAGGACGTCATATGACGTCCACCCAGAGGGAGGATTCCCGCCGACGGCATTTTACAATGACTCGGTAGGGAAAGGGTTAAACACAGAAGAGGCAAGTTTTTTTTGGTGTGTGGCTTACATTTTTTTACATTTACTTGTACTTGCGAAAATGTAAGCCACACTCCAAAACTTAGATCGTCTTTCTGTGTTGAATTAATTGTCCAAGGAAAGACTTCATACAATAGTGTCTCCATCCAAAACCTACCTTCCTGGATGCATGTCGCCGCTGTTGGCTTTCTCACAAGGATAGGGAAAGTCGAGAAATGCGTCAAAGAAGGTTGGTTTCAGATGGAGGTATTATAGGCAGTTTTATTAACCACTTGAGGACCGCCGCACGACGATATACATTGACAGAATGGCACGGCTGGGCACATGGACGTACAGGTACATCCCCTTTAAGAGCCCAGCCGTGGGTCGCAAGCGCTTTTGTGACCCAGTCCGAAGCTCCGTGACCGCGGGACCCGCGGACCTGATCGCTGCCGGTGTCCCGCAATCGGGTCACAGGAGCTGAAGAACGGGGAGAGGTGAGTGTGAACAAACCTTTCCCATTCTTCTCTGTGGCAGTGACACTGATCGTCTGTTCCCTGTCATAGGGAATGACGATCAGTGACATCACACGTCCAGCCACGCCCCCCTACAGTTAGAAAAAACACATAAGTAACACACTTAACACTTTAAAGCCCCCTAGTGGTTAACCCCTACACTGCCATTGTCATTTTCACAGTAATCAGTGCATTTTTATAGCACTTTTCGCTGTGAAAATGACAATAGTCCCAGAAATGTGTCAAAAGTGTCCGATGTGTCCGCCATAATGTCGCAGTCACGGAAAAAATCGCTGTTTGCCGCCATTACTAGTAACAATTTTTTTTTATTTTTTAATAAAAATGCCATAAAACTATCCCCTATTTTTTATGTTTATAGCGCAAAAAATAAAAACCGCAGAGGTGATCAATACCACCAAAAGAAAGCTCTATTTGTGGGGGAAAAAGGACGCCAATTTTATTTGGGAGCCACGTCGCAGGACCGCGCAATTGTCAGTTAAAGCGACGCAGTGCCGAATCGCAAAAAATGTGGTAGGTCATCTGACTTCTCATATCTGTCGGGGACTGTGGTGGGATGCGAGATCTATCCTCACTCTGCTGTAGGCTGTTCTAGAAAGGAATGAAGATGGTCAGTGTCGCGCTAAGAGAAGGATGTAGTAAATCACAGGAGGTCAGAGCTTTTTTTAAACCCGGACATCTCAACATATCTTTTATTGAATGTTTTAAAGACACCTTTGTGTCTTGATGTGGAAGTGAAAGGTCTGCTTGTTCTTTCTTTCTGTGTGAAGAATCATTGCTAAGTTTTATAAAGACGCTTTTTTTTTTTTTTTACTATCTCCCAAAACCTTTATACTCAATGTGTACTTTTCTGTTTTGGGAATTAAGAGTGATGACTACTTTGCTAAAAAAAAAAAAGCAAAAAAACAACTGATCTTTAGCTCTGCTTGCATCTATTTGATGCAAATGGTAGACAGCTGTCTCGTGTGTCATGCATGTCTGCCTTTTACCCTAAATCTGCAGCTGTTAGAGGAGGTACAGTACATGGAATAACGAGCGCTATCGGTGAAATGTTCTCTGTTTAGCAAAGAGTTAATAATAACGGCGTTCAGGAAAGAGGAAGAGTGATGCTAAACCCCAGGACCACTATATCTGGTCTCCCACAGTACACAGAACAGGGAAATGCAAATATATTAGTAAATATAAACGGCTAAATACTTTTTCTCATCAGCACTGTGTAGCAGTCTTGTGATTTTCTCTGTGTCTAGCTATAGCTTGTAGGAAGAGTTTTCATTCTCCTCTGACTGTCCTATGAGGCTGCAGGACCCCTGACCCCCTGTCTGGACCATGCTAATTGGCCTTGTGCTGATCACATGCACCCTCCCAAGCAAAAAATACCTCTTTAGCAATGCACACTAAACTGAGCATGTGCATCTTTTCCCCGAGGCTCTGTTCTATCGGGAGATGGACAGTGGAAGAAGGGGAGGATCAGAGAAGACAGGATCAAGCAGCCTTTTTACACAATGCGCTGGATGAAAACCCTTCCACAATGAGTATAACAAGCATGCTTTATTGCATATATACACTTTAAAATAAAATGGAACTTGCATTTTTATGCCAAGGTCCGTGAATTTAAACCCTTTTCACACTGGGTCTTTTTGTAGGAGTAGGTGAATACCGCTGCTCCTGCCCATTGAAGTCAATGGGAAACCACGGCTATACCCCCGGCAAAGCGCCTCTGCAGAGGCGCTTCGCGGTAGTTTTTAACCCCTTCTCGGCCGCTAGCGGGGTAAAACTGCCCTTCTAGCGGCAGAATAGCGCCGCAAATCCGACGGTAAAGCGCAGCTAAAAAAAGCGGTGCTTTACCACTGAAGCCACTCCTGCCCCAGTGTGAAAGGGGCCTTGTTGAGAGTCCCCTCCCCTTGCTAAATGGAAAAAAATACCCTGGGAGAGATTTAATTTCCTTACTTTTCCCCAGGTTCTGCCTGTGGCCCTTAGGTGAAGGTGGCATCCTCCTTGCAAGATCCTGAGGGTGTACTGAGTACTCACAATTTCACACATAGACACTGTTTTTGCATTGTGCTGGGTGGTATACTTAGAAGATTTGGGGTACTTGGCATTCTTCTGGACCAGCTGCCGTACAAAAGCCAGGCAAAGGGGCCCGTGCTTGGAGTGAAGGGTCCACTTTGCAGCCCCACTCTAGGCAAAAACTAATGTTCTACTGATCCTTTCTTACTCATCTGGTCAGGATTGTTTCTCTCATCGCGAGAAGCCAGCTACACTCTTCTAAGTCGTCCCCCCCCCCCCCTTTCTTCCAGGTCCCTTTGTAGCCCCTGTTTCCAGAGAGGGACTTTAAAGTGGTATGGAACCCAATACCAAAAATATAGTATATTGAAGCTTACCAGTTCTTAAAGTGCTAGTGAACTCTGCTTTTGTCATGTTTACAGGTAAGGTTATATTATATAATATACATTATATATAATAAAGCTATCCTGTAGGTGAAATAATTACCTCCTAGACGTGATGCCATCGGCACATGCATACTGAACTCTGAAAGGACGGCATACTCAAGTGTGCCACTTATTGGGAATGCGAGCGTGACTGCTGCGCACAGTGACTGATATCCTCGCTGCTCGGCCATTCAAATGGCCAGAGCCTGCGTACCCAGGAAGAAAAACTGGTGAAGTTGGAACCCCTGGCAGCGGTGACCGCGCACTGCTGGAGGGCTTCGCTTTAAGGCAAGTTTTTTTTTATTTTTTATAATGTGCTAGTATGTGACGAATACTAGCACTGCATGACATTAACTTGCAGGGGACCGCAGGTGCCTCCATAGAAAGCTGCTTTCTATGGGGGCACTTGTGCAGGCTAGCTTCCAAGCCACCCTGCCTATGTCTATAGATATAAACAGCATGGCTTGGCCCTGCCCCGCCTCCTCTTCCTAATTTTATTGACAGCAGAGAGAACCGATGGCACTCCATCAATCTGCCCTGTGAGTAGGGAGAGAGTGGAGAGAGCCGTTGCTCTCGGGCACATCGCTGAATTGAGATTGGGCTCAGTTAAGTATAAGGGGGAGGCTGGAGGAGGATCCAGTAGCAGTGAAGGTATTTTATTTTAATGCAGAGAATGAAAACTTGAGCCTTTGGAGCCACTTTAAAGTGGATGTTAACAATGTAGAGTATAAGATTGCCTATCATCTGTGCCCAGTCTTACCACACAGAGTTAATCCAGCGCTGAGTAATCCTCTTTTATTGTTCAGTGAAAATTAACAGCCTTCCAGATAAAAACCTGCCTAAATAAAGTCAGTTTCCTCTCTTCTTGCTTTGAGTGACAGGTTATATACATATCTAGCTTGGACATGCTTATCATATGTTATGTTTATCATAACATGAGGTATAAAAAGTGAGAAATCCACCCCTCCCCCACATAACACATCCTGGTAATAACATTTCCAACTTTGGATCACCTCATGTTATTATTAACATAACATATGATAAACATGTCCAAGCTAGATTTGTAAATAACCTGTCACTGAAAGCAAAAACAGAGAAGCAGACTTTATAATTTGGCAAGTTTTTATCTGGAATTCTGTTAATTTGCACTGAACAATAAAAGAGGATTACTCAGCGCTGGAATAACTCTGTGTGGCAAGACTGGGCACAGATGATAGGAAATCGTATACTCTTTTGATGTACACATATCCCTGTATATTGTACTCAACAAGGAAGCCATCTGGAAGAATTTTTTATTTTGTCATTGCTCCTAACTGATACCACTTCCTGGGGAAGAGAAATCCACGTTTGTGGTGCTATGACCATAAGGAACCTCCTCTGCAATTTAATATTAAACCCTATTTTCTCCAACTTTTGAAGCGGAACTTCACTCTCCCAATCAACTTTGACTATTTTTAATCCTCATGCTGCTAGTGTTCATAAATAAATAACAAGGTATATTGTACTTCTTTTTTTCCTAGTTTCTTCCTGGTTTCCATTCCTAGGCAAATGGTGTCATACATCCCAGGCGTCTTCAAAAGTGCAGGAGGGACTTTCTCAGCTAAGTGTGTTGTACTGGCTTTATGCCTGAGCTAAGGGAAGATGGATTTCAGGAAGTAAATTCTACAGGAATCACCTGCCTTTACTCAAGGTGGCCATGGGCAGAAATGCTAGGGGGTGTTTTTCAAAGTGATCGGGTAGAACCGTCTGGATTAGTAAATCGTGAGTAATAAGTAAATCCTTTGAAGTCGCCTACGCGTTTCGCCGTGGGGCTTCTTCAGGACGAGACAAGCAGGATTTTCTGATAATAAATAAATATTGTTTCATGATCTAGTACATCCCAGTGGATATGACCATCCAAAGAACTCCAAGCATTCAGAGGATGCCACAATAATGGGTAGTTAATCGAATGTCAGTCTTAATGGTGCCAAAGAAAATGATCATCAAAAGTCCAAGCTTATAGCATCTATGGTGATAATTCCATGATGTCAAGGATTGGATAATCAAATCCGGAACCAAAGAAAAATGCGTAGGGGATATGCCAAGAAGTCGATAGACGAGAAGCAACGGAAAACCCCTACTCTGAACAATCCTATGTCAGAATTGGAACTGGGGCAATTTTTTTACAGGGACAACTGCCGGTGTACATGAGATGCAATGGCATTCCGCACGTTCAATGGGAACCGTGCCACCAACCTCTTTATCGTAGGATATAGTGTGTACATACCCCAGGGTCACAGCCTTCCAAAGGTGAACTTATTTTTATGACTTTCTGACCACCCACAGTAAATATACGTCATTACTTTGACATTAAATGGCAGCAGCTAGCTTCTCAGTCGTTTCCGAGCTTACCGGAGCCGTCGGTAAACCTGGAAGCAAACCAATGCAACAGTTTGCTGGGCAGGAAGTCAATTGAGGGTGAGATGACCCCCACTTGTCTCCATGCCCTTGGAGGACTGGCGCGATCTGTAACAACACAGCTGGTTCTCTGTTTTAATTTATATATATTTTTTCTCTGTTTTTAATTTAATTTTATATATTTTTTTAAATTCAAATGAGAGATATATGGTGTTTTGACCCCAGGTCTCTTAATAAAGCTGACCTTTCATGCTTATTTATATTACAAGGGATGTGTAGATTCCTTGTAATAGGAATAAAAGTGATCATAAAAATAAAGGGACAGTGTAAAAAAGCGAACGCATACGTGGGTCGCGCCCACATATGTGTTCACACCACATATGTGAGGAATCACCACTAGCGCCGAAACAACAAATCGATTATGAAATTAATCGATTACAATTTTCATAATCGATTAATCAGCCAGTAACATAATGGGGTTAAAATAACTAACATTAGCCCTTTATAGTACAAAAGAGCAAATCACTACTGTAAATATCACTTTCACTGTCCCACAGTAAAAAAAATGAACCCCTTACAGTAGCGATTATTTGCTCTTTTTGTACTTATTTTTTTTTTTAACCCCATTATGTTACTAAACATCTCAGGCCGGGTCACACCTCTGTGTGTTTTTTGGTGCTTTTTGCAGAAACACACTACAGTTCATTTACATGTTTTCCTATGGGACACATTCACATCCAGGATTTTTTTTCAGCTGCTGCGTATTTGGAAAGGGCAAGGACTTTTTAACGCAAAGCGGTGCCATTTTTTTTTTTTGGTTCAATATACTTCAATGGAGAAGCTGCAGAAAAGCATGGAATGTGTGCGGCAATTTGTGTTTTGCAATCTGCCCAACAACAAATTGGCCCAAAAAAAAATCATTTTTTTAAGGCTTTTATCCGATTAATCGAAACAATAGGGCAACTAATCGATTATGAAAATAATCGTTAGTTGCAGCCCTAATCGCCACTATCAATAGAGTGAGAGCAATAATTCTAGCACAAGACCTCCTCTGTAACTCTGAACAGGTAACCTGTAAGAAATAATAAAGGGTCGCCTATGGAGATTTTTATGTACTGTAGGTTGTCGTCATTCCACGAGCGTGCGCAATTTTAAAGCATGACATGTTCTGTATCTGTTTACTCGGTCAACATTTTATTCTCCAGGGTCTCTGCTAAAAAAAAAAAAATCATGTTGGGTGGTTCTAAGCAAAATATTTTAATTTTTAAACTTGTAAACAAAAAGTTCCAGAAGAGGCCTGGTCAACAAGTGGAATTTAACTACAGCGGTTTTCAATATTTCTCTAGTGAATGTAAATTGCGCAGCTCACAGGTGGATGTCTTCCATGTAGTTTTAGCCCAGGTTGACACTGGGTACGATTTGCTTCGATTTGACATGCGATTTCACATGTGAAATCGCATCTCAAATCGGCGGCAATTGTCGGCAATGAGACCGTCCTAATCGGTGCGGTGCTGCACCGATTTCAAAAAGTAGTTCCTGTACTACTTTTTGCGATTTCGGGCTGCGATTTACATTGACATCTGGGCAGAAACCCGCACAGATGTCTCTTAAATCGCGGCCGAAATCGGGACTGCCAGTGGGAGTGAAATTGTGCGAGTTGAGCTGAACTCGCACGATTTCACTCCCGCAGCCCAGTGTGAACCAGGGATTGGACCCGATTTCAAATCATGATCTAAATGAATTTGTTTTAAACATGAAGAGATCCTCCGTGCCATGCACATTTTATTTTCTTAACCATTTATCCGTGAAAATAGCAGTATTTGTGTCTTTCATTTGTATGTTTTTTTACTTTTTTTTTATTTTTTTTACACAATCATACCCTGCCTGGATCTTTTTGGAGCTGATTAGCAGCAGACTAAAACTCTGTTAGCAACTTTTTATTTGAGTGTTTAATCATCTTCTAAAAGGAGAAAAAAAAACAGCTTTTTGGTTAAAATGATTAAAAGTCTCCCAGAAGCTGATTGAAAATGGATAAAGAAGTGCGAAACAAATGTGTCTGCCGCTGTTAAGAAATGCCAGCCACGTACAGCAACACCGACATCTACAGAGCGCTCTCACCCGATCACCGGTGTCATGTTTATCAGGGAGCGAAGGGTTAACCCCGCTGAGCGCACACCGCCACGCAACATCCCCCAAAGCCACTTCTGATGAAATCCTTCCAAAGGGAGAGGGAAGCTGGACTTGTTAATTAAATTAATCTGGCACTGGGTGCTCTGTAATTATAGGTGCTAAAAACCTGCGTTTAACAGACGGCTGCAGCTGCAGTTTGAAAAATGATAGGTGGCACGGAGGAGAGCCTACCGTGGGCAAGGAATGCGGGAGAACCTGCTCCCATTAATTGAAGAGTTGGCACTGTTCCTTCCAGAATGGTGTATATTTATTTTTTAGACTTTTTTTTTTATTTTATGTATATATACGGGAGAAGTTGAGGACATGCAGTATTTTTTTTTTTTTTTAAGTAGTGCTACACCCTGTGACGTCCACAAAGGAAAATAGGACAGGGTGCAGTACTGGCTGTCTTGGCACAGGGTGGCAAGGAAGGTTTTTAATATCTGACCTGAAAAGTGATTTATTTGTTTCGGTTGTTCTTGTTTTTCTTTTAAAGGAACATTACGTGTCCCCTGTGTTTGCCTGATGCGGTGAGCTCTCCGTGTTTTGGTTCTCAAGTTTGCCAACTAAAGGGGTTTCCTTGCTCCTCTTTGGGTTTTAAATTTCATATTACCGTATTTATTGGCGTATAACACGCACCCTAACTTTAAGAGGGAAGTTTCAGGAAATAAACTTTCCACAGCTCCCTGCGTATAACACGCAGGCACAGTTTACCCTCTATGTTCAGGTTAAAAAAGTGAGTGTTATACGCCAGTAAATACAGTATTTAGCACTCGATGGGAAGAGCTCATTCACACTTCACCATTTTTGTTGCTCGCTTTTCAAAGTGCGACAGTGCTCAAGTTGAAAAACTCTATTTTAAAGCTGGGGTCTTCAAACTTTCTAAACAACGAGCTGTTTTACTTTACTTTCTGACTTTAGGGGGGGGACAGGAGTGGCCAGTGGAAGTAGAAACTACCCCAGTGTCAGGGGGGTAGTCAGTTGAAGTTAAAATGGTGCCCCATCATTTAGTATTAGAGGGGAGGAATAGTGTCCCATCCCATCTCAAAATTGGCCCAATTAGCCATTTTGTCTTCCTGTTATGTGACTCATTAGTGTTACAAGGTCTCAGGTGTGAATGGAGAGCTTGTGTGTTAAATTTGGTGTTATCGCTCTCGCTCTCCCATACTGGTCACTGAAAGTTCAACATGGCGCCTCATGGCAAAGAACTCTGAGGATCTGAACAAAGGAATGGTTGCTCTACATAAAGATTATATTTATATAGACTATAAGAAGATTGCCAAGACCCTGAAACGGAGCTGCAGCACGGTGCCCAAGACCATACAGCGGTTTAACAGGACAGGTCCCACTCGGAACAGGCCTCACCATGGTCAACCAAAGTAGTTAAGCGCATGTGCTCAGCGTCATGTCCAGAGGTTGTCTTTGGAAAATAGACGTATGAGTGCTGCCAGCATTGCTGCAGAGGTTGAGGAGGTGGGGGGTCAGCCTGTCAGTGCTCAGACCATTCACCATCACGCATTAAATTGGTCTGCATGGCTGTTGTCCCAGAAGGAAGCCTCTTCTAAAGATGATGCACAAGAAAGCATGCAAACAGTTTGCTGAAGACAAGCAGACTAAGGACATGGATTACTGGAACCGTATCCTGTTGTCTTATGAGACCAAGATAAACTTATTTGGTTCAGATGGTGTGAAGCGTGTGTGGTGGCAACCAGGTGAGGAGGACAAAGACAAGTGTGTCTTGTCTACAGACAAGCATGGTGGTGGGAGTGTCTTGGTCTGGGGCTGCATGAGTGCTGGGGGCACTGGGGAGCTACAGATCACTGAGGGGACCATGAATGCCAACATGTACCGTGACATACTGTAGCAGAGCATGATCCCCTTCCTTCGGAGACTGGGCCGCATGGCAGTATTCCAATACAACGATCTCAAACACGCCTCAGAGACGACCACTACCTTGCTAAAGAAGCTGAGGATAAAGGTGATGGACTGGCCAAGCATGTCTCCAGACCTAAACCCTATTGAGCATCTGTGGGGCATCCTCAAATGGACAGTGGAGGAGCGCAAGGTCTCTAATATCCACCAGCTCTGTGATGTCGTCATGGAGGAGGGGACGAGGACTTCAGTGACAACCTGTGAAGCTCTGGTGAACTCCCTGCCCAAGAGGGTTAAGGCAGTGCTGAAAATAATGGTGGCCACACAAAATATTGACACTTTGGGCCCAATTTGACATTTTCACTTTGGGGTGTACTCGCTTTTGTTGCCAGCGGTTTAGACATTAATGGCGGTGTGTTGCGTTATTTTGAGGGGACAGCAACACAAGCTGTACACTCACTACACAACATTGTAGCAAAGTGTAATTTCTTCAGTGTTGTCACATGAAAAGATAGAAGAAAATATTTACAGAAATGTGAGGGGTCACGGGTGTACACACTTTTGTGTCAAATTTCATGAATCGGGTTTACATCCACTTTAAGGTGTTAGTAAACCCAACAGCCTACATTCTCACTATATCTGGTCTCCCACAATACACAGAACATGGAAATGCAATTGTTTTATTAATTATATACTGCTGAATACCTTTTTCTTATCAGCAGTGAAAGCAGTCTTGTAACTGCTTAGCTTGTAGGAGGAGTTTTCATTCTGCACTGACCTATCAGGATGCAGGACCCCTGGCCCTTTGTCTGGACAGTGCTGATTGGCCCTGTGCTGATCACATGCACCCTCCCATAAAAAAAGAAGAAAAACACTGTAGCAATACACCCCAAACTGAGCATGTGCAGCCTGTCCCCTGGCTCTGTATTATCAGGAAATACTGTATATTGGGGACAGTGGAAGAAGGGGAAGATCAGAGGAGATGGAATGAAAAAGCCGTTTTACAGAGGATTAACCCCTTAGGTTCCACAGTGAATATAACAAGCATAATATGCATATACAGACTGATTTTACTGTTGCAAACTGTAAACTGTTGACTGGGTTTAAGTAGCATATTATATATGATATACATATTTAAATGTAAGTATGATCTACATTCCTGTTTTGCTAATGCTAGCAACATAAGGATTAAAAATAGTTCATATTGCTTAAGAGAGTGAAGTTCTACTTTGAAGACGGAACATTCAGATTCCTGCTTCTGCCCAACAAAACGGGTTCTTTTTTAAGCAGAACTGGTACACACAAGGAGTCATCTGGGTGTATGTCTTAGGAGATCGGATCGTTTTCACATTAGAATGTGGGATCATCTTCTTACATTCAGAAACTGAGACACAATTGTTAATCGGTCACACTGGCAGATCTGATCAGTTTTTCCACTAAAAACTATAGTAAAAAAAGAGTAGAGTAGTCCAAACAGAAGATAGTCGGCAAAACCCAAGTCCACATACCGTATATACTCGAGTACAAGCCGAGATTTTCAGCCCTTTTTTTGGGGGGCTGAAAATGTCCCCCTCGGCTTATACTCGAGTCAGTGTACCTGGAAATATTGAAAGGCTGCGGGCGTCCATCGTTTAAAACTTGCAGTCTCCGGGGCGTGGCCTGGCAAGCGATGGAGTAAGACGCGAGGTGATTGAGCTCCTCTTGCAATAGATCCTGTGTAACAGCCTGCGGGACCATCCCGGGTTTAACTTGACACTAAAACCGGTCGTAAGACTCCAGGAACGGAGTGGACCATGTCGCCACCAAAGAAATCGTCTTGCAGCGGTAGATAAGTTGGCTAAATACCGGCATGACGGCAACGAGGTGCAGACCAAAGATGGCGCCGGTAAAAATCGGGGGGAGAATCGCCACGCTGCTGAGACGGCAAAGGTGCTGGAAGCTATAGCTGCACTACAGGGCACCCTCACAGCCAAGATAGACGAAGTAAAGATTGATATCTCGCTTATGCGACAAGATCTGTCTACAGTGCGGGACAGGGTCACCGAGGCGGAGACCCGAATAGGCACTGCGGAGGACATTTTGCACCCCTTACAGCAGGGGTGCCCAACCTTTTGAAGAGCGAGGGCCACTTAAGCGGCTTGGTAACAGTTCACGGGCCACAGGTCGCAGGTAACTGTTTGCGGGCTACACTCCACATTTGCAGAACTGACACGGACACAGCCCATTCGACTCTCGGATCTGCCCCTTCTGTGTTTTTTTTTTATTTATTTTTTTGCGGATCGGATTAAAGGAAGGGACACATGTCTGTTTACATTTGCAGCTCCATAGAGGTGAATGGAGGGTCTGATTAGGTTTTCACACTGATGCGCTGTGGTTTACCGACATCGTGGGTGCAGAGCAGTGCACTTGTGGATTTCCTGCAGGTTAGCTGCACTTTGCCATAGACTTCTATTATATCCTGCAGGTGTGGTGCACTTTCTAAAAGTGCACCAAACCATAGGCAATAACAGAGGTCTATGGCTTAACCGGCCATCCCAGAGCAGGAGGTCGAAGGCCACTGGTTGGTCACCCCTGCCTTACAGCATGCCACGGATGATCTACAGCGCCAAGTTCATCAACTTCATTCCCACCAGGACGAAATGGAGAACAGGCTTTGCCACTGTAACCTGCCGTTTATTGGATTGCCGGAGCGAGTAGAGGGCAGAGACCCGACTGACTACTTGGAAAACCTCCTTATTACCACATACGGTAGGGAGGCATTTTCGGTTATGTTTTACCGAATACCAGCGAAGCCTTCACCCGAGGGTGCCCCCCCCCCCCCGCATGTTTATTGCCAAATTCCTCAACTTCAGAGACGGGGACACCATCATGCGTCTCTGCATAGAAAAAGGGAATACAAAGATGGGAAATGGGCACGTGGCGGTGTTACCGGACTTCTCTAACGAAGTTCAGAAGAGATCACAATTCCAGGATGTGAAGCGTCGCCTTCGAGTGCTGCCCCTAAGTGTTCAATGCTGTTCCCAGCTCGACTCAGGGTGGAAAAAGATGGCAGGGCCCAGTTTTTCCACACCCCCGTAGCGGCGGCAGCGTGGCTGGATCGTAAGGGAAGGCAGGAGTAGAAGTATACTGAACCAAAAAAAAAAAAAATAGCACTGTTTTGTGTTAACTCCTCAGCCTTTCCAAATACGCAGCAGCTGAAAAAAAATCCTGGATGTGAACGTGTCCCATAGGAAAAAATGTAAGTGAACTGTAGTGTGTTTCTGCAAAAAGCACCAAAATACACACAGAGGTGTGACCCGGCCTGAGATGTTTACTAACATGATGGGGTTAGAAAAAAACTTAAAAAAAGTACAAAAAGAGCAAATAATCGCTGCTGTAAGGGGTTCATTATTTTACTGTAGGACAGTGAAAGTAATATTTACAGTAGCGATGTACAGGAATCATTCCAATCTTAACAGAAGTTCTTTTCCTTTCCCACTTTTCTTAAAAGGTGCCTTTTTGATGTGTTTTTTTGCAGTTGGGTTTCGGCTTTAGTCAATTCTTAACTCCACTCCAGTAACTCCACTGTTGTGAAGAAAAAAGCATTTCCCTCCTACCTTTTTTTTTGTTATTATGTTGCAATTGTATACGCTAGATTTTTTTTTTTTTTTTCTATTTGCTCATTTATTTTCCAACAACAAGTTGCTCTTTTAAAGCTGAGCTATAGCTTTCCATGTTATACTTACCTGCTCTGTGCAGCGGTTTTGCACAGAGCAGCCCAGATCCTCCTCCTCTCGGGTCCCCTGCCAAGTGCCCCCAGGGCAAGCAGCTTGCAATAGGGGCTCCCCAGCAAGCTCACCCCTGAGCTGCAGCTCTGCGTGTCCATTCCCACAATAGAGCCTCAACTCGGCCCGCCCCCTCTCTCACCTGATTGACTGACTGACTGACTGACTGTGATTGACTGCTGTCTCGGCCAATGAGGAGGCAGAATCCCCAGAGAGCCGAGGCACTTTCGCTAGATTTTTTCACATCGCTAGATCAAGAAGAGGCTCGGGTAAATACTAGGGTTAATATAATAAACATTTTATTTTATTTATCGTACATCACGGGACACAGAGCGCATAGCCATTACACTTGGCTTATATGGGTACTGTCAGGTGTGGACACTGGTGTAATCAATTTCACAGGAAGTTTCCCCCCTATATAACCCCCTCCCACTGGGAGTGCTTCAGTTTTTTCGCCAGTGTCTTAGGTGTTGGTCACTTCTAGCTGTCCCTCGGAGGTCTCGGGACCCAGGATAGCTAGCCGGATCCGTCCGAAGTGCTTCAAAGCCAAGGTGTACGGTACCCGGGCCCTGCTGGAGTGGGGTTTTGCCTATAATGCCTCTCCTTGGAGGGCTGGATTCTGGGCTCCAGTGCCTTAGTCTCTTCCAAGAACTAAACGCTACTGATGCCAGGATGCTATATAGGTCCAGGGGTGTGGGTTCCTTAACACAGGACCCCGGTCCCTGAAGGTCCAAGACAATACCCACGGAGATGGGGGAAGGCTGGGCCTCTTGCATTTTGCAATACCCTGCGGCGTGGAGCAGGTAAGAGGGAACCTGCGGGACTTGGTTCGACAGTAGGTATCCCCCTGGGGGTTCTGGGTTGGCTAATGGTATGCTTGTGCATCAGCCACTATCTCCACTATGTCTTTTGAGGCAGGATGGGATGTACTAATGTTTACCCAGATAACATGTAGATATATATATGCTTTTAAAGATATGTATTTTGCTACTCCCCCCCAGATTTGCCTGTTAGCATGATACTGCAGCCCCACGTGTATAGAGAGGAAGTGCTGACAAAACTCCTGTTTCCTAGGAAGCCTAGGGGGACAGCTTCCTCTATGTGTGCACTACAAAGATTAGTGGCTTACCGGGTGTCTGTGTTACTAGCGCTGGTCCAGGCTTCTCCTCTGCTCTCTGCTTCCTCCATGTTGGTTTCAGCGTGGGGGGGCGGGGGCGCGCGCGCGCCGCCTTTTACAGCGTCAGCGTGCGTGGGGGGGGCGGGCCAGCAGCGTCAGGTCTCAGATAAAGCAAAAAAGCATTTCCTGGCTGGTCATTCCCTCCTGAGAGCAGTGGAGAGTGAGGACATAGAGCGCGCAGCTGAGCCAGTTCTGGCTAACAGAGACACCCAGTGGTGGTTTGTGGATCTTCAGGTCTGGACTTAGTCCACACTGACCAGAAAAAAAAAAAAGTTTTTTTTCTTAAAGGGACTCAGCCTTAGATCTGGCAGTATCTGAGTCGGTGCAACCTTGGACTCCAGCTAACGGGCATTGGTGTGGCAATACTCACAGGACTTTCCTCGGTATTGCCGCCTTCTCAGGCGTATGAAAATTTAGATTTTTTTTTACCATAGCCTGTCCTTATTAATGTTTCACTTCTAGCTACAACAGTTGGATGTTGGCTGTAGGGGTGTCTCAAGGTTGTGCAATGGCTCCCAAGGGATCAGGACCAGCTAAGGCTGCAAAAGGTGCCAAAAAAGTAAAGGGGTCTCCAACGGGGTCAGAGGATTTGGGCCAGGCTCCAGTGGTCCCACCCTCACCAGATAGACCACCGAACAGCATCGTGTAGGAGCCATTGAGGGTGCTAGGGGCAGAGGCGGCCCCCAATCAACCCATTCCCGTTTATGTTACGGAAGAAATTTTAGAATCCACCCTGGGTGGGCTAGAGAAAAGGTTAACTGCTTTAAATTGCCCGCTCTTTGCCGGGTGGCAAACGGGCTAGATCCCCGTCACCTAGAATGGTGTGTTCGGATGCAGAGGTCCTCTCTTCGGAGGAATTGGACCCACAGGGGGATCAAGCGGACCTGAGTCCTGACGGGTCAGACATTGAAGATTCCACTATAGATGAAATTTTTTCGGCTTCTCAAGCAGAGAGTCTGTGGATATGGTTCGCACTGCTTTTAAACTTCCAGTGTCAGAACAATTAGCCCCCGTGGTATCCTCTTTAGGTTCCTTGAAGGCACCATTGAGTGGTGCGTCTTTCCCGGTTCACCCCCTTCTGGAGAGCGTGATTTTTCAGGATTGGGCTCGACCTGATAGGATTTTTATCCCTCCTAAAAGGTTCACCATTCTCTATCCTATGGAAGAAGAATTTGCAAAGAAATGGGCACTCCCTACCGTGGACGCAGCCATTTCCTGCGTAAATAAATCCCTGACCTGTCCGGTGGAAAATGTCCAGGTGTTTAAAGATCCAGTCGACAAAAAATTGGAGACCCTACTGAAGGCTTCTTTTACCACAGTAGGTGCCGTGGTTCAGCCAGCGGTGGCAGCCATTGGCGTTTGTCAGGCTTTAAAGGATCAGACTAAACAGATATTAAGGGACATACCGGCTCAGCAAGCTCGTGAATTGGCTGACCTCCCAAGAGCTCTCTGCTTTGCAGTAGATGCTATTAAGGACTCCGTTCAACAGGCGTCCCGTTTATCTCTGCTGTTGGTTCATATGCGTCGCCTTTTGGGGCTAAAAAACTGGTCAGCAGAGGCACCCTGCAAAAAGCTTTTAGCAGGATTTCCCTTTCATGGTGGGAGACTATTCGGTGAAGACCTAGATAAATATATCCAGACCATATCAAGTGGTAAAAGTTCTTTCTTGCCTGTCAAGAAAAGATCGCGTGGGCCCGCATTTAAGCGACAGGCCTTCGCAGGCTCGGCCCCTTCAACTTCCCGTCAGTATCGACGGCCTCCCGGGCGTTCAGCATTTAATAGCCGCCCACAAGGACAAGCCACGACAGGCAAGAGGCCATGGTCTCGCAAGCCGGTTAAACCAGTCCTCAAGTCAGATTCATGAAGGGGCGCCCCCACTCTCTTGGGTGGGGGGAGGGCTTCGGTTTTTCTCCGAAGTGTGGAAGGCCAGAATTCCCGACTCTTGGGTAAGATCCGTGGTAACCACGGGCTACAAGCTAGAGTTTCGGGAAGTCCCCCCTCCTCATTTTCAGGGGTCAAGTCTTCCAAGCGACCCATTAAAGAGGGCCTCTCTTGTAAAAGCATTGGATCGTCTCTTGCTCCAAGGGGTAATTGTAGAAGTACCAACCCAGGAATGGGGTCTGGGATTCTACTCCAACCTTTTCATAATACCAAAGCCCAATGGCGACGTCAGGCCTATCTTGGACCTCAAACGCCTAAATCGCTTTCTAAACATTCAGACCTTTCGTATGGAGTCCATACGTTCGGTGGCAGCCAGCCTACATCAAGACGACTTGCTAGCATCTATAGACATAAAAGATGCGTATCTGCACGTGCCGATCTACCCGGCACATCACAGGTTTCTTCGTTTTATGATAGATCACCGCCATTACCAGTTCGTAGCCCTCCCTTTCGGGTTGGCAACAGCTCCGCGGGTATTCACAAAGGTGTTAGCCCCGGTGCTAGCCGTCCTAAGGACAGAAGGCATTTTAGTCTTGGCATACTTGGACGATCTTCTGGTTATCGACAGCTCAGCTTCCAACCTCAATCAGGCAGTAGGTCGCACAGTTCAGCATCTAGAGGAATTCGGGTGGATTGTAAACCTAGAAAAATCGGTATTGAAACCCACAAAGCAGTTGGAATATCTAGGCCTTCGGCTAGATACAGACTGCCAGAGGATAATTTTACCTCAAGCAAAGATCAGATCAATAGCTCAAGCAGTTCAAGTGATCTTAGGCAAGAAGAGGCCGACTATTCGCCTATGTATGCGACTGCTGGGGAAGATGGTGGCTGCCTTCGAGGCTGTGCCCTACGCCCAGATGCATACCAGATATCTTCAGGCAGCCATTCTCTCTGCTTGGAACAAGTTCATTCAGGCGTTAGATCGTCCGTTAGTGCTCTACCCGAAGGTCCGGCGCAGCCTGTCTTGGTGGCTGGTCTCTCAAAATTTGTCAAAAGGGAAATCCTTTTGCCCCATCACGTGGAAGATAGTATCCACGGATGCCAGCCTGTCAGGTTGGGGGGCAGTTCTAGAAGAACAGACCCAGCAAGGGCAGTGGTCGGAGGCAGAAAAACTGCTTCCCATCAATATCTTGGAGATCAGAGCTGCTCGGCTGGCCCTGATCGCCTGGACTCTCCCCCTTCAGGGTCTGCCAGTAAGGATACAGTCCGACAACGCCACTGCGGCGGCATACATAAACCACCAGGGGGGCACGAAGAGCCCAGCAGCCCAAAGAGAAGTAAACCTGATTTTCTCATGGGCCGAAGCCCATGTACCCTGCATCTCGGCGGTGTTCATCCCAGGGATAGACAATTCTCAAGCAGATTTTTTGAGTCGTCAACAGTTGCTCCCGGGGGAGTGGTCTCTTCACCCCCAGGTATTCCAAGAGATTTGCCAAAGATTCGGAGTCCCAGATGTGGACATTATGGCAACGAGATCCAACAAAAAGTTGGACAAATTCATATCCCGAGCCAGGGATCCCTCGGCCTACGGGACCGATGCCTTGGTTTGTCCTTGGCACCAGTTTTCTCTTCTGTATGCGTTCCCTCCACTGCAGATGAGCGCAGGCCTGTGATCCTGGTGGCCCCAGCCTGGCCCAGGAGGGCTTGGTACGCACTCATCGTGAAGATGTCAGTCGGGGCGCCGTGGCCGCTCCCCCTGCGCCCAGATCTGCTGTCTCAGGGCCCAATCTGCCATCCTGCTTCACAGCAGCTAAATTTGACGGCTCGGCGGCTGAATCCCTAATTCTTAAGGGCAGAGGCCTCTCAGATCAGGTCATATCTACGTTGATTCAGGCTAGGAAACCGGTCTCCAGAAATATTTATTACAGAGTCTGGAGTGGTGCGAGTCTCAAAAATGGCATCCTCGAAAGTTTTTTATTGACAGGATCTTGCGATTCCTCCAGGTTGGCGTTGACAAAGGGTTGGCTCTTAGTACTCTAAAGGGGCAGGTGTCGGCTTTATCAATATGGTTTCAAAGACCCTTGGCCACCCATTCGCTTATGAAAACCTTCTTGCAGGGGGTCTTGCATGTGAATCCCCCTATTAGAGCTCCCCTCTGCCCCTGGAATTTAAATCTGGTCTTGTCAGCTTTACAAAGGCAGCCGTTTGAACCTCTGGCAGAAATCCCTCTTGTGCTACTAACCCAAAAGTTGGTTTTCTTGGTGGCTATGGCTTCAGCCAGAAGGGTTTCCGAGCTGGCAGCCTTATCATGCAGGGAGCCATACCTTATTCTGCATAAGGACAGAGTTGTTCTGCGGCCTCAACCTTCTTTCCTTCCTAAGGTCATATCCAGTTTTCACTTGAATCAGGACCTAGTCCTACCATCCTTCTTTCCTACTCCCCAGTCCAGAGAGGAAAGACGGCTTCATACTTTGGACGTGGTTCGAGCCATGAGGGTCTATCTCAAGGCTACAGAGAAGATTCGGAAAACAGATGTGCTTTTTGTTCTTCCGGATGGCCCCAAGAAGGGTCAGCCGGCTGCCAAGTCTTCCTTGGCTAGGTGGATTAAGCAGCTGATTTTTCAGGCATATGGTCTGAAGCGCGTTCCACCTCCCTTATCAGTTAAAGCCCATTCTACGAGGGCCATGAGTGCCTCCTGGGCGGCACACCATCAGATCTCTATGGCACAGGTTTGCAAGGCGGCAACCTGGTCTTCCATACATACGTTTACTAAATTTTATAAGTTGGACGTTGCAAAGGGTACGGACGCAGCTTTTGGGCAGGCGGTCCTACGGGCAGCAGTATAGAATCCTCTGGCCCGGTTCACGCCCCCTTGTTTTTCTGTTGGTGGAGCCATGTTTTCTCCTGACAATGTTTTTATTTGGCTATTCTTGGCCTTACGGTCTCCCTCCCTTCATAGAGCATTGCTTTAGGACATCCCAAGTGTAATGGCTATGCGCGCTGTGTCCCGTGATGTACGATAAAGAAAAAAGGATTTTTAATAAACAGCTTACCTGTAAAATCCTTTTCTTGAAGTACATCACGGGACACAGAGCTCCCACCCCTCTTTTGGGGAACATTGTGTAACCTCGAGAATTGCTTGCTACAAAACTGAAGCACTCCCAGTGGGAGGGGGTTATATAGGGAGGAAACTTCCTGTGAAATTGATTACACCAGTGTCCACACCTGAAGGTACCCATATAACCCAAGTGTAATGGCTATGCGCTCTGTGTCCCGTGATGTACTTCAAGAAAAGGATTTTACAGGTAAGCTGTTTATTAAAAATCCTTTTTTTTCTGGGTTTCGCTGGCTTTGCTGGGGTACCAGAAGCCATTTGCCCCCAATGCGGTCAATCAAAGGCAGTGATGAGGGAGCGGCTGTCTGTGTCAATGGGTGCAGCAGCGGGGCTTGAGTGCAAGCATGCACGAGTGCCCCCATGGGAAGTAGTTTCCCATGGGGGCACTGGACAGAATGGAGGGGCCAGGAGCGTCGGCGGGAGACTCGAAAAGAGGAGGTTTGTGGCCACTGTGTGCCATTCCATTGCACAGAGCAGGTAAGCAAAGACATGATTTTTATTTATGATTTTTAATAATTTTTTTAGTTTAGCACAACATTAGCATGGCTGGGCGGAACAACGTTGTGTTATGTCGCTTCACCCTGTGGCTACTAGGGGCGCACACCTGCGATCGTTCGTGACACGGTAAGAACCGTGATCTGTGTGTGTGTGTAAACACACAGATGCTGTTTCTTTCTGGGGAGAAATGACTGCAAGGCCTATTAATGCTTTTTTTGATGCATTTTGCAGAAATGCAGGGAAATTTTTTAACATGGTTTCCTATGGAACATGTTCACCTCAATGCTTTTTTGTGCCTCTGCATTTTTAGAAAGGGTCAGGGACTTTTTTTCCTGCAAAAAGCAGCAATTTGCATGCAATGCAATTCAATGGACCCGCATCCAAAACGCAAGTACCGCAATTTTTTTATTTTTTTTTAACCTGTTTATAGCTGGTTGTTAAAGCACCGCAAAAAGCACTGCAAAAACACTCAAAAGCAACATGCATAGGTGTGAATCGAGCTTAAGTCCCACCCCCCCTTCAGCACTCAGGCTTTCACATTCGAGCGGCATGGGAGGCAGTTTTCAGTTTTCAGCGCTAAAACACCTGAAAACTGCCTCCGTGGGAAAGGGATCTTGCTCAAAAGTAGAGGGTTGTATTTTATTTCTGGACGCTGACCCTGGAGGAGGTGCAACTTTAAATAAAATCAATAAAATCTGCGCTTATCCTTTAAGTATGAATGACGGTTGCATACGATTACCCGGTCACTTCCCAGTGCAGCTAATTAAAACGGAGCTTCATTTTTCCTCAGCCATTGTTTGGCAGGGCTTGGAAGTGATTGTAACCCAATTTCTGTATGTTTATGAGCGATTATTACATCAGAGATACTTTTCTGTAAATGTACAGGGCAATGGGGACTGCATTGATCGTTCCTGCAAGGCTCCTAATGATTTCATCTTGGAGTGCCTGTGAAAGCTTTAGACCCGCTCGCCCCTCTCCACCTGTCTGTCTCTCTTCCTCCATTCCCATTTTTATTTATGTTAATGTTATCCTAGAAATAGGAAAGTGTTGGGAGTCCTTCTAACAAACCTCCCGTTCTGAAACTGGGCCACAGGTTCCGACTAGTTTTTTTGTGTGTGTCGGTTTGAATTTAGATCAAGGCTTATGTACACATAAGAAGTGGCTTAAACTAGGCAGACCTATGATGGACATGAAGCCCCGATCTTACAACCCAGATGTGTGTTTTTGTTTTATAAGATGTGTACGCTCAGCTTACCCGAGCATGCATGCTTATGTGAATAGAGAGTGAGGAAGCGCCACGGCTAGAGCTGGCTTATCTTCAGTGAAATAACTTTAACGCTGGCTTATGTCTTATGCCTCGTACACACGGCCAGTTTTCCCGTCGGAAAAACTGCGATGAGAGCTTTTGGCCAGGAATTCAGACCGTGTGTATGCTCCATCGTAGTTTTTCAGATTGAAAACTGCCGGAAAAAAAAAGAGAGCAGGATTTTTTTTTTTTTTCGTCAGGAAAAAATCCTAGCAGGAAAACCGTTGATCTGTATGCTTTTTCCGACGGGGAAAAAAAACGTGCATGCTCAGAATTCGACACATGCTTGGATGCATAGCACTTAATTTTGTCAGCTCGTCGTAGTATTTTACACCACTGCGTTCTTGGCAGACAAAGGTTCACCGGACTTTTGTGTGACCGTGTGTATGCAAGGAAGGCTTGAGAGGAAGAATTTGGTCGGGAAAACCATAGTTTTATTTTTTTACGGGAAAATCGGTCATGTGTACGGGGCATTAGCCCTGTTCACGCTCGAGCAGGAGCATTTTCAGCATCTGGTATTTTTGGTTTGGCCAATGGAAAACAATATCCCCTGTGACATCATATGTCCAAGTTGTCCTTCAACCTGCTTCCCGGTTTTTCTGTGAGGTGTTGTGGAGTCTTGTGCCGTCGAAGCTCTGGAGCTTTGTCCACTGTGGCAATTTCTTCCCAGGCCCTCTCCTGATTGCCAGTTGCGTTATGCCGATTAAAAGAAAATAAGGTCCCACTTTCTTTTTCAATAGTTTTTATTAAAAATTATACAGATCAAATTTTCAAGGCAAAATATTGTTTCCAAGAGAGTCATTTCCGTATACAAAATAACATCTTAAATAATAGAGGTACAGCGGAACCTCAGGTTGCGAACAACGCAGTTAACGAGCGTTTTGCAAAACGAGCACTGTTTTTAAAAAAAACCTAACTCGGTTTGCGAGTGTTGTCTGGCAAAATGAGTAGGGTTCAGGCCAAAGAGGTGTGCAGTACCACGTGTGGCCTGAGATGGGGATGGGGGGGGGGGGGGCGCTGGAGCCGAATGGCACAGATTGCAGCCGATCTGCGTTGTTCAGAGGACAGTTCGGCTAACTTCGGAAAACCTTGGGGACGGAGTCTTTCCAAGGTTTGCGGAGGTTAGCCGAGGTGTCCCCTTTCCGGCTGTTTCCGAGGCTCTCCAGTCCCCCCCACCTCCAGTCCCCCCCACATTGAAGTCAATGCGGAACAAATTATTTTTGTTTCCATTGACTTTAATGGGTTAAACTCGCTTTGATATGCAAGTACTTTGGATTACGAGCATTCTCCTGGAACGGATTATACTCGTAATCCGAGGTTGCACTGTATTAGAAAAATGTTATACCCTATCATGAGTGCTCGTGGTATCTCTTATCTCTTTATACTTCAATTTAATGAATTACATGAGAAACTTGTAACAAATAAAAATAAAAGACAAAAAACAGAAAAGGGAGGAAAGAATAAGCGCTTTCTTGGGTCCCTGTCATTCCTTTAGGCTTCATAAAAATGAAAAGGAGGAATTTATATCATGTGACCAAGTGGTCTGTGTCCGCTTACTGGTCACTCAAACAGGATGCAGAGGAAGAGGAACGCAGTGCAGCTCAGGAGCGAGCCTGCATGAGTGCCCCCATAGCAAGCGACTTTCTATGGGTGCACTCAGCAGGAGGGAGGAGCCAGGAGTGCTGGCTGGGGACCCGAGAAGTGGAGGATTGGGGCTGCTTTGTGCAAAGCTAGTGGACAGAACAGATAAGTATAACATATCGGTTTATTTAAAAAAATAAAAAAAAGACTTGTATAATCACTTTAGCTAAGTTGCACTCCCCTACTGTTAAATTGCTTCATCAGTACAGCCACAAAATACCTGCTGCCTCAAGATAAGGAGAACTGTATAGTGCTCGGAATCTACAGGCCTAATACATGGTCAGGTGATGATGGGCATGATATCATCCAACACAGAGCTTACACAGGGTTTGGACTGCAGAACGACATAGGATTGTGGGAAAAGAATGTAAGGCCTCATGCAAACTGGGTTTGCCCAGCTCTTCTGCACTCAACGTAAAAACAACTTGCCTAATGCTGCGCTTTTCTCATGCTTTTTGGGCGAGTTTAGCATAGAGCTGCACAATTAATCGTTTGAAAATAGTGATCTCGATTCCACCCCACTGACGATCTCCAATGCAAAGTTTGCCGATTCTTTTATATTACAAGTGGAGAGACTTGTCAGCTGTCAAAGAAAATATCCAGGCAGTCTGCCAAGTTTTTAACAGGAAACATTGCAACTAAAGCTTCCTTCTAAAGCCCCGTACACACGTCCGAGGTTCTCGGCAGAAACTTTATTTAAAGATTTTTGGTTGGACAAAAAAAAGGGGGGGACTCCACTTTAAGGTCTAAATCCTTTTTCTGACACTTGTTTCTTAACCACTTAAAGACCGGACCAATATGCTGCTAAATGCCCAGAGGCGTTTTTACAATTCGGCACTGCGTTGCTTTAACAGACAATTGCGCGGTCGTGCGACGTGGCTCCCAAACAAAATTTGCGTCCTTTTCTTCCCACAAATAGAGCTTTCTTTTAATGGCATTTGATCACCTCTGCGATTTTTGAATTTTTTGCGCTATATACAAAAATAGAGCGACATTTTTGAAAAAAATGTCTTTAGTAAATAAAAGAAAAATCGCAATAAAAAAAAAAATAGCTACCTAGCGGCAACAGCGACACTAATACAGCGATCTGAAAAATGATCGCTTAGTGACACTGGCAATAGGGGGTGAAAGGGTTAACTAGGGCAGTGATCAAGGGGTTAAAACTTTATTAGGGGGGTACGGGGGCAACCCTGAACCTAACACTAACTGCCTGTCACAGTAACTGTCACACTGACACTAAATGCAGTGATCAGTAAATATATGATCACTGCAATCTGTGACAGGGGGGTGGGGGAGAGGTGATCGGGGGGGGGGGTTTATGTGCCTGTGTGTTACTGTGTATGTGTAGTGTTGGTGCAGACTCACTTGTGATGTCTTCTCTCCTCAGTGGCGGTTGAAAATACCGCCGAGAGGAGAGGTTACATCACTTCCCCCTTCCTGTTTACACAGGCAGAGGGCGGGGGAGGACGCGCATTGGCTGGGAGTGATCCGGAGGGGGCGGACAAAAATGAACAGCCGCCCCCTCATCCCGGATCGCTCGCGCAGCCACGGGGACCACTGCAAGTACCGGGGGGGGGGGGGTCATGATCAGACCCCCGACCCACGTCTAGGCAGGGATGTACAGGTACGCCAATGTGCCTGTACGTGCCATTCTGCCGACGTATATGTACATGCGGCGGTCCTTAACCGGTTAAGTTGAAATCAATATTTCCCTAGTTCGTCTTTCAGGACAGCACCTTAGAGAGATCCCGGCTCCTCCCCTTCTAGGAAACACCGCCTTCTTTAGATCTTTAAAGCCTCATCCTCCCACTGGCCCTTCAGTTATGGTGTTTCCTCCGGTGGGGAGACACTGCTGTGGAACCAGGGCTGTTAGCTGGGGAGGCTAAGGCTATGTTTCAGAGAAGGGCAGGACCCGGGAGTTGCCTGGTGTTCCTTGTGCTCTTTTTTATGTTTGTATTTGGCGCCAGGTAAAAAAACGAGCGCGTTTTAATTTACCTGTGGAGGCGCCGTGCATCTCAAGCGCTCCTTGGCGAAAGGATGGCAGCTGGGAGGTCCGCTCTTTCGTGCGCCTAGGGTGGCGCTGTGTATCGAATCGATTTCCCCTCCACTTCAGCCTGGAGACTCAGTGGCTGCGTCGGACGGGCGGGTGACGTCAGTTCCGGCGGAAGGGGCGGATTCGATACACGAGGCCGCGTCTTCCGGTTCCGGACGCGGCCTAGAAGGCGGAACCAGCACTCGGCTGGTGCGGTCACCTATTCAGCTGTAGAGACAGCACTTTTTGGGACCAGAGGCCACCGCTACCGTGCGGGAGGATGTCGGAGGCAGCAGAGGCTTCTAAAACCGCTCCCGGAGAGAAGGACACCAGCCAAGCAAAGGTCAGTGGAACCCTGGGGTGGTGTTCCCTGACTCACAAAACCCCTGTTAGCTCCACGGGTGTGTTTTCCCTACCAGGTGGTCGGTAGGAGAGGAGTGGGTCCCTGGTGGTGGTCATTCCTGGGGATTAGGCACTCCTGGTGATCCCTGTTTTATTCAGCTGGGGGGTTCTGACTAATACTGCTGCTCTTTATGTTTTCTGTTTGTTTCAGAAATACACAAGCAAATCGCTCCATGGCTCTAAGAGAAAGTGCCCTGTCTGCAGGTCCACATTAGGGGAGACTTGGGACAAGACTCTCTGTAGGGGTTGTATGGATGCGTAGTAGTGAGAGAGCAGACAGCAGAACAGGGGGTAGATCTGGCAGCATCTGTTAAGGAGCTTTCAAGCACTTTCCAATCATTTAAAACGCTGTTTGCTAACTTTCAGTTGCCCCAGGCCAGAGCACCCCTCCCCCAGTACAACAGGCGGTTTCACCTGATCCACCGGTACCCCTCGCTATTGGTGCAGAGAGACCGGTAGGATCAGCAGAGGAAATTGAGGTAGAAGCAGGAAGCACTCCCTCTGATTCTCAAGGAGAATCTGATGAAGAGGGGTTGGACGGGGAGTCCACTAAACCCTCACGTTACAAACTCTCTCTAGAGGAGGTTGAGGAGCTTTTAGGGGCTATCCACACCACCCTAGGGATTCAAGAGGAGAGGAAGCCGCTGTCCCTGCACGACCAAATGTACAGAGGCTTAGGGGAACAGAAAAGGAAAGTTTTCCCAGTCCATGACGTTCTGGTCGATGCCATCAAAAGAGAATGGCAGGATCCGGAAAGGAAACCTTTTTCTCTCAAAGGCATTGAAAAGAAGATTTCCTTTTGAGGAGGGAGAAAATTTAGTTTGGAATAAGACGCCTAAACTTGACGCGGCTTTTTCCCAAGTTTCCAGACACACAGACCTAGCCTTTGAGGACATGGGGGTACTTTCTGATCCCATGGATAAAAGGATGGATTCCCTGTTAAAGAAAACCTGGGATTCCTCCCAGGGTAATCTTAGGCCAGCAATGGCGGCTACAGTGGTAGCCCGCAACTTGGAGTACTGGCTGACTCAGATCAGATCCCATATAGAGGCGGGTACAGCAAAGGAGACAATCCTCTCCTCTTTCCCCATGCTACTGAAGGGGGTAGCTTTCTTGGCAGACGCCTCAGCGGAGTCTATTCATATGTCCGCAAGGTCTGCAGCATTGTGCAACTCAGCCAGAAGGGCCTTGTGGCTCAAGACGTGGCAGGGAGACAGTGCGTCCAAGGCAAAACTTTGTAGTATCCCGCTTACGGGGGATTTGTTGTTTGGTCCTGGTTTAGAAGCAGTCCTAGACCGGACCGCCGACAAAAAGAAGGCGTTCCCCGTTAAGAAGAAGTTTGGGGAGCAGCCAAAAAAGGAAGGTTTCGATTTCGTGGGAAATCAGGAAACAGACACCCAGGTCAGGTTCCCAGAAGAAAAGTTGGGGACAGAAGGGGAAGGGTCGAGGGGGAGCAATTTTTCGCCCTCCTGAACCCCCCAGAAAGACCAATTGACTCCAAAACAGTGGGAGGAAGATTGGGGGTCTTCCTACCACAGTGGGAGATGATTACCTCCAACCATTACATCTTGGAGATCATCCGAAGGGGTTACAAGCTAGAATTCTCAACCCCTCCCCCCCCTCAGGCGGTTAATTACCAACCTTCCGAAGTGTGTGGAGAGGTCTTGTGCCCTCCTATCCTCACTTCAGGAATTGGAGGAGCAGCGGGTCATTGTTCAGGTCCCAACCAGGGAGATAGGTGGGGGTTTTTACTCCCACATCTTTGTGGTCCGCAAGCCGTCGGGAAAGTTCAGGCTTATCCTCAACCTAAAACCTTTAAATGCCTCGGTCAGGTACAAGAGGTTCAGAATGGATTCGATCCATTCCGTAAAAGCCCTTCTACCTCCAAATTGCTTTATGGCTTCGATCGACCTAAAAGACGCTTACCTACATATCCCTATAGCGGAGGAACATCAGAAGTTCCTGAGGCTAGCAATAAACACCGGGGATCAGGTACTGCACCTACAATTCAGAGCCCTTCCTTTCGGCTTGTCATCTTCCCCCCCGCATATTCACAAAGGTAATGGCAGAGGTCTTGGCTTTCCTGCGACTCAGGGGAATTCTGATAGTCGCATACCTGGACGACCTTCTATTGTTCGCCCCCTCCCCGGAACAATTGAGTCAGGACTTACAGTCAGCCAGAAACATTCTGGAAAGTTTGGGTTGGCTCATAAATCCAGAAAAGTCCAACCTAATCCGTCACAGAGGGTGTCCTTCCTGGGGTTTATTCTGGACTCAACAGTCCAAAGGGTCTTCCTTCCCCCAGAAAAGGTGCAAAAGGTGGACAAGGCCATGCTGTTTCTGCAGGGCAGTGGCCAGGTCTCTATAAGAAAGGCCATGTCCGCTCTGGGGTTGCTGACCTCCACCCTTCCAGCAGTACAGTGGGCGGGCCTTCATTTCCGTCCCCTTCAACTCTTCATCCTGAAGGTGTGGGACCACAGCCAGGGGTCATTGGATTCCCTAGTCTCTGTCCCAAGTCAAGTAAAACGGTGGTGGAGAAGGGGGGCAAACTTGTCTCAAGGCCTAGAGTGGGTCCTACCCATATCCAAGACGGTCACAACCGACGCCAGCAACACAGGTTGGGGAGCACATTTGGGTTCTCGCTGGGTGCAGGGCACCTGGGCCTTAGTGGATGCAGCAAAGTCCTCCAATTGGAGGGAATTGAGGGCAGTGTCACTGGCCCTTGTCTCATTCCAAGAAGATCTGCGGGGTCACCATGTTCGAGTCCGAACAGACAACTAGTCGGCAGTGGCTTATATCAACAAGCAGGGGGGCACAAGGTGCGGCCCCCTCTGGCTGTTGACAGAGGCCATTTTCAGATGGGCCGAGATCAATGTCCTGTCCCTGTCAGCCTTACATCTGAAGGGGGATCAGAACTGCTTAGCAGACTTCCTCAGCAGAACAACGCTGAGGGGAGGGCGATGTGGTCTCTGAGTCAGGAGGTCTTCAGGATGATAGCCCAGAGATGGGGGCCGCCATGCGTGGACCTCTTTGCCTCCAGGCAGAACGCCAAGGCGGACAGGTTCTTTTTCTCTAAGCAGATACGATGGAGCTTTAGGGATAGATGCACTAGCTCAGAAATGGGAATTTTCCAGGTGTTATGCCTTCCCCCCTCCGGTCCTGATCCCTGCGGTGTTGAGGAAATTTCAACAAGAGAGCACAACCTTAATTCTAATTGCCCCGTATTGGCCCAGGAAGACCGTGGTTTTCAATCCTAAAGAACCTGGCTGTAGAGCCCCCCTGGCTTCTACCAGCTCGGAGCAACCTTCTCACTCAAGGTCCAGTCTGCTGCCCTCACGTGGACAGGTGGAAACTTGCAGCCTGGTTTCTGAGGAGGAGTTACTAAGGGGAAAAGGGTTTTCAGATCGCTTGGTTGCGACCCTCCTAAATTGTAGGAAAAAGGAAACGCAAACCATCTACCACAAAGTGTGGAGACGTTTCAATTCATGGTGCTCTGAAAGCTCCTTCAGTGTACGCAGTTCCATAGCAGTACTAGAGTTCCTACAGGCGGGGGCAGATAAGGGATTGGCTCTCAGCACTTTGAAGGGGCAGGTGTCAGCCCTGAGTGTATTTTTAGAGAAAAATCTAGCAGGGGATCCCTGGATAGTAAGATTTTTTAAATCTTTGAGTAGGCAGAGGCCAGTTGGTGTGACCCCTTTTCCCGTGTGGGATCTTTCCTTAGTTTTGCAGGCCCTTACAGGAGATCCCTTTGAACCATTGGGGTCATGCTCTTTGAGGTTAATCACTCTCAAAACAGTTTTTTTGGTAGCGATTACGACGGCACGTTGAGTAAGTGAACTCGAGGCCCTCTCAATTAAAACTCCTTTTTTTCAAGTTTTTCCGGATCGTTTTGTTTTTAAGACCGATCCGGCCTTTTTGCCAAAGGTGGCTTCAAAGTTTCACAGAGGCCAGGAAATTATTCTGCCAACATTTTGTTCAAACCCGGTGAGGGAAAAAGAATTTATTTTTCACAACCTAGATGTAAGGAGGTGCGTCCTTCAGTATTTGGAATGCACCAAACAGTTTAGAAAATCAGATTCCCTTTTTGTTTTATTTTCAGGGGCTAGGAAAGGTTCTAGAGCCTCCAGGCGTACTATAGCGAGCTGGATTAGGGCAGCTATTAGGCAAGCTTATGTGTTAAAAGGGATGGAGCCTCCAGTGGGAATCAGGGCACATTCTACTAGAGCAGTGGCGACGTCACAAGCAGAATGGGCTGGTGCTTCTCCGGAGCAGATCTGTAGAGCAGCGACTTGGTCGAGTTTTGCTACCTTCGTAAAGCACTACAGACTAGACCTGCTGTCAGCACAGGACCAAGCCTTTGGTCGTAAGGTGCTACAGGCAGTAGTCCCACCCTAAGGTAAGGTACTCGCTTATCCTCTCTAAGGTGCTGTCCTGAAAGACGAACTAGGGAAAAATGGGAGTTACTTACCGGTAACATCCTTTTCCAGGAGTCTTTCAGGACAGCACCGCTACCCACCCAGGGTCTGAAGATTGGAAGACTCATCACATGAGGACGTCAGGTAAGATAAAGTATTCTTGTATAACGTTGTCTTGTGTCTCCCCAGTTGGCCGGAGGTACTCTGTAAGAACTGAAGGGCCAGTGGGAGGATGAGGCTTTAAAGATCTAAAGAAGGCGGTGTTTCCTAGAAGGGGAGGAGCCGGGATCTCTCTAAGGTGCTGTCCTGAAAGACTCCTGGAAAAGGATGTTACCGGTAAGTAACTCCATTTTTTTTGCTAGAAAATTACTTGGAACCCCAAAACATTATATATATTTTAGCAGAAGCCCTAGGGAATAAAATGGCAATTGCTGCAATTATTTATGTCACACTGTATTTGCCCAGCGGCCTTTCAAATGCAATTTTTTGGAAAAAAAATACACTTCAATGATCAAAAACGAAACCGTAAAGTTAGCCCAATTTATTTTTTGTTTTAATGTGAAAGATGATGTTACGCCGCGAGAATTGTGATCTATCTTATAAACAAAAAATTGTGATTCTCATTTTAGCCAGAATTGTGTAGCACTAGTTTAGTATTTGGGCATTCTTTCCCTTGGGCACCTTTCACACGGGCGCCTCCATGAAGTGGAATCCGCTTGCTCAGCGGGGGATCTCTTCAGACATTGACATAGTCCTGCTATGGGGTAATCGGATGGAAATGGAACCACCTGTCCATTTCCATCCAATCACCAGACAAATGGGGAAAAGGACCACCTTGCATCTGTTTTGGGTGGACAGGATTGGACGGCGGCGTGTGCCAGCAGACATGTGTCCGCTGACATCCGCCGCTCCATAAAGGAGACTGGAGGGTCCTATCAGGTCCGCTTGAAAAACTGACAGGTGGGACCTGATTGGATTGCCTGTGTGAAGGGCGCCTGGTGAATGGTTAAATCGACAGGTTTAGTTCCATTCCAACACTTGTACCTCTTTTTTTCTTCACACCTGATTGTTGGATCCAGGGGGGATTTCATAAACGGTAAGTAAAGTTTGCTTTTAGAAACGCCCGGAGTTGTCACATGACCAGGTTACACCTAAATGGCTCTTAGCGGATTTCTATAAACTCTAAAACATCCAAACAAAAGGCCAAAACGAGTTAAAGACCATTTTCTTCATGGTAGGCATTAAATACAATACCTTTCTGCCAATATATAATGAAATCTTCCGTTAAGAGATCGTTTAAGACCTGAACATTCCAGGTTAATGTTTGTGCATTATATTTATTGGATTTTAAGCAATTTTCTGCATGGCTCAGGTCCCCGATGTCCTAATCGGGTTTTCAAAGATTGAAAGATCTGCTGAATTTTCTTTACTGCTTCCTGCTGTTTAATGGGGTCTGCAAAGGGTGGGCTTGGTTTTTTCCGTGATTCATATGGAATAATTATTGAGCAATTTGCTACGAAGACGAGGAGAGTTTGTTTATGAACGGGCCTTGTGGAAAGAAAATACGGTTGTAGGTAAATAGAATGCGATTATTACTAGTAATGATGGTTTTTAGTATATAAATTATTTTTTTATTGCACATTTTTTTTTTTTCTTTTTTATTATTGTATTTTTCTCCACATTTCCGCGCAGGTCAAACTGTTTAGCAAGTTTTTTTTTTTCCTTTGCAGGGAAAAAAGGTTTAAATGATATGAATGCATGCTGACCGTTGCACGCACCCTACGCCCAATTTGACATGGGCACTGATTTGTATAATGGCTGCCTTTACCCACTTCAGACCATTTTGCTGATCAATGACCAGGCCACTCTTTGCGATTCGGCAGTGCTTCACTTGAACAGACAATTGCACATGCGACGTGGCTCCCAAACAAAATTGGTGTCCTTTTTTTCCCCCCACAAATAGGTTTCTTTTGGTGGTATTTGATCACCTCTGCGGTTTTTATTTTTTTGCTCTATAAACAAAAATAGAGCGACAATTAAAAAAAAAAAAAAAAATTTTTTTTTTTACTTTTTGCTATAACAAGTATCCCCCAAAAAGACATCATTTTTTTTTTCCCTCAGTTTAGGCCGATACGTATTCTTCTACATATTTTTCGTAAAAAAATTGCAATAACCGTTTATTGATTGGTTTGTGCAAAAGTTATAGTATCTACAAAATAGGGGGTAGTTTTATGGCATTTTTATTATTATTTTTTTTTTACTAGTAATGGCTGCAATCTGCAATTTTTTTTTTTTATTGGGACTGCGACCTTATGGCGGACACTTTTGACACATTTTCAGGACCATTGGCATTTTTATACCGATCAGTGCTATAAAAATGCATTGATTACTGTAAAAATGTCACTGGCAGGGAAGGGGTTAACAGTAGGGGGCGAGGAAGTGGTTAATTACCGTTCAGGCTTGCACACTCGTCCCCACCCCCTTCCTGACCTGCCAGGCTGCCTGCTCTGATAAGGGTCTGGTGTGGATTTTGGGGGGACCCCATGCTGTTTCTTTCGGCGTAGGGGTTCCCCTTAAAATCCATACCAGACCGAAGGGGGGGAACCTATGCCGTTTTTTTTTTTTGTTTTTAACTTGGCGTGCAGCTCCCCCTAAAGATTAATACCAGACACAGTACCTGATATTGTCTGAGATCAAAGTCGGATCTCTGTTCATTGAAGTCGGACGACTTCAAGTCGCAGGGCAAAGTCGGATCCAAAGTAGTATGACTGTCGTGTGGTACTGGTATGAACCCAACCTAATACTTGGACTGACAGCGGAAATAATGTGCAATGGACCCACTTTATAGGACATTAAAAAAAGTGAATTTAGTTATCTGTACAACTTCAGGGTTAACCTATAACATCCTAAAGTGTACTTGGTCCTGTCAAGAAATTCTCATTGTGAATGGATAGGGGTACATTTTTCCCCTACCCATTCAACCAAAAAAGCAGAGAAGTGTTAAACAAACAAAAAAAAAGATGGTTTTTGACCAGTCCAGTATTAAAAATAAAAATGTCCCCTGTCATTGCTCCAATGGCCTTCTTTCTCTGGTACGGATGTCGTCTGCCTACAGTGTTAAAACTGGAAAAATAAAAAACAAAACGCATAAAAAATCGCATTACAAACACAACACTTTTTGGTGTGATTCCATTGAAGCAAAACTCAGAAAAGAAAAATTCCCCGACCCTGGCTGCAAAATGCATAGATGTGACCGTGTACCATAGGAATCCATGTTAAATGGACTGTAGTGCATTTCTGAAAACCACAAAATGCACTAAAAAAGGGCATAGGTACCGTGTTTCCCCGAAAATAAGCCCTACCCCGAATATAAGACCTAGCATGATTATTGGGGAGGGCTGCAATATAAGCCCTACCCTGAAAATAAGCCCTAGTAAAGTAAATGAAAAACCTGTGGTCTGTTTTGTAGGATGATCGTACTGTATGGAGTGCAGTGTGTCTCCCCTTGTGACTGAATTATAAAATACTTCATTAGCAGCCGCTGCTGACCCACCGGAGGTTTTCGTCTTTCCTCCATGCTGACATCTGCGGCCCCTCCCTCTTCAGTGTACGGAGCGGGCTGACGTCACTGGGGATCTCGGGTCTTCCCCCTTCTCTTCTCCTCCCAGCTGACGTCCGTGGCCCCTCCCTCTTTAGTGCACATAGCAGGCTGACGTCACTGGGGATCTCAGGTCTTCCCCCTTCTCTTCTCCTCCCAGCTGACGTCCGTGGCCCCTCCCTCTTTAGTGCACATAGCGGGCTGATGTCACTGGGGATCTCAGACATTCCCCCTTCTCTTCTCCTCCCAGCTGACGTCCGTGGCCCCTCCCTCTTTAGTGCACATAGCGGGCTGACGTCACTGGGGATCTCAGACATTCCCCCTTCTCTTCTCCTCCCAGCTGACGTCCGTGGCCCCTCCCTCTTTAGTGCACGGAGCGGGCTGACGTCACTGGGGATCTCAGGTCTTCCCCCTTCTCTTCTCCTCTCAGCTGACGTCCGTGGCCCCTCCCTCTTCAGTGCATGGAGCGGGCTGACATCAGCAGGGATCTCAGCATGGAGAAGAGCAGATCAAGTGTGTGACCAGGGGAGCTGTAAAAAGGTATTCTCCATGAGACAATGGGAGACACACTGCACCTTATACCAGTGTGATCCTTTTTATAAAACGGATTACATAAATTTTAAAAGGACTTTAACCAAGATGTTTTTTAAAACGATGTTGAAAATGTACTCCTGACCTGACATGGGGAGGTGGGGAGAGAGAGAACACAAGGGACACAGGAACTTTAAAAAAAACATTTTATTGTTTTATTCCAGGATTTTTAGAACATACTGTAGAGAGGGGTAAATGACACAGCACAAGCATTGTGCTTTAAAGGAACAGGTTTTTTTTATGGTTACAACTACTTCAAGATTGTCATTGAACATACCGTAAATAAATAAGCCCTACCCTGAAAATAAGCCCTAGTGTGTTTTTTGTAGACAAAATTAATATAAGACCCGGTCTTTTTTTCGGGGAAACATGGTATGAACCTTGGGGTTGGATACTTTAACTACGTCCAAACAGGGCACTTATACACCTTCCTGCCCAGACCAATTTTCAGCGCTGTTGCACTTTGAATGACAATTGCGCGGTCATGCTACGCTGTACCCAAACTACATTTTTATCAGTTTGTTCCCACAAATAGAGCTTTCTGTTGGTGGTATTTGATCGCCTCTGGGATTTTTATTTTCTGCTAAAAAAATGAAAAAAGACCAAAAATGTTGAATAACAAATGCTTTTTTATTTTTTTTCCCATTACAAAACTTTGTTAATAAGTACGTTTTCTCCTCCACTGACGGGCACTGATAAGGCGGCACCTTTGAGGTGGCACTCATGAGGTGGAATTGATGGACACTGATGATGGGCACTGATGGGGCACTGATAGGTGGCACTGATAGGCATCACGGATGGGCACTGATAGGTGACATGGATGGGCACTGATAGGTGGCACAGATAGGTGGCACTGATGGGCATGTATGGGCACTGATAGGTGGCACAGATGTACTGTAATATATTGTACTGATGGATGCCAATCAGTGCCAAACAATAATGCCTGCCAATCAGTGATGCCCATTGTGGGCACTAATTGGCATCCATTGTAGGCACTAATTGACTGATCCCTGGTCTAGGGTGCCATACCTGGTGGTCTGGTGGCATTCCTGGTGGTCTAGTGTGGGCATCCTTGGGGGGGGGGGCTGCGCTGATAATCGATCAGCACAAACCCCCCCCTGTCAGAGGAGCAGCCAATCGGCTCTCTTCTACTCGCATCTGACAGATGCGAGTGAGGAAAAGCCGAACACTGGCTCTTCTTGTTTACATCGTGATCAGCCGTGATTGGACACGGCTGAACGCGTCGTAAATAAGGATGAGCCCTGGCGTGTTCGCATGGTACACGTGCAGAGCCCGCCAGAAAGTGTGCATGGCGCTGCGCTAATCACAGCCAGGGAGACATTTCCCAACGCTCGGCTGCAGAGATCGGGAAATGTCTCCCTGGCTGTGAATAGCACAGCGCCGTCCACTTCCTGGCGGGCTCTGCACGTGTACCATGTGAACACGCCAGGGCTCATCCTTATTTACGACGCGTTCAGCCGTGTCCAATCACGGCTGATCACGATGTAAACAAGAAGAGCCAGTGTTCGGCTTTTCCTCACTCGCATCTGTCAGATGCGAGTAGAAGAGAGCCGGTTGGCTGCTCCTCTGACAGGGGGGGGGGTTTGTGCTGATCGAGTTCATCCTTAGTCGTAAAGAGTCTCCGTCGGAGACTCTTTACGTAGATCGATGTTGCGGGGTGTCAGTCTGACACGATCACCACGATGTGCGCCCTGGCTCAATTTCCTGATGACGTTGGGTCAGGATATTAAAACCACTTTACTGCCGTCATTTTGTAATAGGGCGGGCGGCAAGTGCTTAACCTGATATCTTTCACATGCACATGTAAAAGAAAATTAAAAGAATATGGTTGCCTGGATCATGCAAGGAGACTGTTTTGCCTAAAGGAAAAAAAAATATGTTTTTAATAATTAACTTTACAAATTGATTTACAAAACTACCCAAACAGAGAACTCTCTGAATGCCACTTCAAACCCACATTCCAGAAGCCTTTATCAGTAGGCCCAGAAATGTTCCTTTCCCGAAGTGCTGGTTCTCTCTGACACTTCCCTCCGCTTATGTTACATGGCAGGTATAAATGCGAAGCGCGCTTTCCACGGTTCTTTAATGTACGGAGTGTGCGGAAATCTGCCGTTGTATCTTTTTAGCAGGAGGATGCAGGTTTCAAACACGGCCTAACAACTCCCAAGACGACAAAGCACTTCTTACGGATGGCTTTAGGCACCTGTCCTTTTCACCTGCAGCTTTAGACTAAGCAGCCATATCTGCCACATTGATGGCTTTGAAATTCGAGCTGAACAGGAAGCTGTCTGATGTGTGTTTATATTAGGCGCTGCGGGCAAGACGAGAAGAGAGGATGGCGGAGAAACACCGTGTTAAATAAAAACAAAACAAAAAAAACTACAAAACAGAAGCTGACTGTAATAAAACACATCTTTAGTCACATAAGCTTTGCTAGGTGCAGCTGTAATCCGTGTATATAAAGAAGACAAAATGGTAAAAAAAAACGACATAAAAAAACAAGGCCTTGTTTAAAAGGGTTTTTATTTTATTTATTTTTTTATTGCAAGTGTGAAATGGTCCTTATTTATATTCAGTAGCTCATAAATCCAGCACAGGTATGCCACAGTCTGCTGTCAGAAAAGTGAATGGCAAGTATGTCACAAAAGTGAGATCTGTCCGTTTCTACTCAAAAAGTTCATTCTTGGGTCCTTTAGCACAGGTGTCTTAAAGCGGAGGTCCACCCGAAATTATTTATATTTTTTTTAAATGCCAGCAGCTACAAATACGGCAGCTGCTGACTTTTAATAAATGGACACTTACCTGTCCAGCGCGCCTACAATGTGGGCAGCCGAGACCGAGCAATCCCTCGTATTTAGGCGCCATCCTCAGTGAGGGAATCGAGAAGTGAAGTGTTGCGGCTTGTAAAACAAAAGAAAAGATGCGCCAATCTAAGTGCAGTAAACGAAAATGTAATATGTAATTTGTCATAGATAATAAAATGGCTACTCACAAAAGGAGTACTAGCAGAGGCAAAAGAAATAATGATGCGGGCCCGGAATCGCTAGGCGTCAACAGCAGATTCGATCCAGATCCTGGTTAATCGTGCGCCATAAACAATTTTTTGCAAGTGTTGCGGCTTTACTGCCTGGTTCCCTACTGCGCATGTGCGAGACGTCACTGGTCCCCGCTGTCTCCTGGGACCAGTGTGTTTCCCAGAAAACAGCGGGGGGTGACCACGAAGGGGCGGGACTCCCGTGGGAGTCTATTCCCGGAAGTGGGTGCAAATACCTGTATTATACAGGTATCTGCACCCCCCTCCCTCCCTGAAAGGTGACACATGTGACACCGGGGGAGGGGGGGGGGGGGGTTTGAAAAGCGAAGGTTCACCTTTTGTGTGGATCTCCGCTTAAAGTTCAGTGATTTTTTTTGCTAAGAAAAATATATTGAACACTGATTCTGGTCACATCCGTATTTGTATTTTTTTATATTTAACATGCCCCCCCCCTCTTTTTATGGCCCTTTGCACATGGGCGCTTTCCATTCCAGTCCGCAGGTAATCTGTGAGCTGATCAGAGCACAGTGGGGTGGATGATAGGTCTGTGTCTGCTCAGCTTCTGCGGAGTGGACACGGACAGACCCCCCTCTGCTCTATGGGCAGCTAAGTGTAGACGGACTCCACTGACAGTTTACCCCTGGCTGCCTTCAATCTGGTACACCCAAATGGAAAAGGATGCAGTCCTCGCAGGAATAAGTCTATTGCCCCCCCGATCCATAGGAATGCATGGACCTTCCGATCAGGGCCGCCTGAAAAACTGACAGGTGGACCTGATTGGATCGCTTTTATGTAAGGGGCCTTAGCCCAGGTACACACTGGGCTGCAGGAGTGAAGCCGTGCGAGTTCAGCTGATTTCATTTTCGCTTGTCAGTCTTTATTTTGGCCAGGAATACAGAGACATCTGTGCAGAAACAATGCACAGATGTCAATGTAAATCACGGCCCGAAATCGCAAAAAGTAGTACAGCAACGACTTCTTGAAATCGGTGCATCGCTGCAGATGCGTCATCAAACCAATTAGGACGGTGTCATTTCTGGCAAATGCCGCCAATTTGACATGTAAAAATTGCAACAGTGTGAACCAGCTCTTAGTTGTTGAAGAAACTAGTCCTAGGTGACAAAAGTATAAACAAAATATGTTTTTTGCCTAAAAAACTGTCATTTGAGTCTCAATTTACCCTTGTGCGACTTGACATGTGACTTTGGACACATAAACTTGCATGACAAGTCTCAGCCTTTTGCTTTCAATGGCACCCGTTCATATCAGTGCAACTTACAAAAAAAGGTGCCTGCAGTACTTTGATGCAAGAGAGTGTAAAGTCTAATCAAAGTCGCACTTAAAGTCAGGCAAGTGTAAATGGAGCTAATGGAACTGATGTAAACAGACTGTTTACATCTGTTTGCAAAAAACAATGAATGGGCTCAAATCGCACTGCAAGGAATCACATGCAATTTGAACTTGAATGCAGGAGATTCCTGTTTGAATTGCACATGGTTTTGTGCATTGGATATATGTGGTATGACCACGCTACCAAGGTGTGGGGGAGAGGGGGATACGGCTGCCTTGCTCCTGTGTGAACCCAGGTTGAAGTCATTGACGAACCTGGGTTCACACAGGAGAGGTTGGGGGAACCACATTCGATTGGGACAGAAAACGCACCACATTTTTGTTCAAATTGCTTGAGATTTGCAGTGGGATTCAGCCCAGGTTTACACTGGGTACGATTTAGTTTGATTTGAGATGCGATTTCACATGTGAAATCGCATCTCAAATTGGCGGCAATTGTCGGCAACGACACCGTCCTAATCGGTGCTACGCTGCATCTGCGGCGCTGCACCGATTTCAAAAAGTAGTTCCTGTACTACTTTTTGCGATTTCAGGACGCGATTTACATTGACATCTGTGCAGAAACCTGCACAGATGTCTCTTAAATCGCGGCCGAAATCGGGACTGCCAGCGGGAGTGAAATCGTGCGAGTTCAGCTAAACGCGCACGGCTTCACTCCCGCAGCCCAGTGTGAACCAGGGATTAGACCCATTAATTTTGTATGGACTGCAATCCCACTGTAAAGGTATTGGTACTCGGTATCAGTATGTACCTGACCGAAAGTATCGATACTAGTCGTTAACAAAAAAACGGTATTGGTGCAGCCCGAACGCAGGCCTTTTATTATTGGTGAACGTAAGTCGATATCCCACAGTCCATCCACACCTGCCTACTAGGGTGACCACGTGTTTTGGATTTCCCGGGTCAGTCCGGCATTTTGCAGGTCTGTCCCAGGCACCTTCATTCCAGGACAATACAGTGTCCCAGAATTAAACTGACACAGCCCCCCCCCCCTCCCGGGCCAATCTGATGCCCCCAAAAAAGGACGTTGCATCACCGCTTTACTCACTGACAGTACTTGCCCTGGCCTGGAATGCCTGGAGGAGCACAATCCCCGCCCCCTGCTTGTGATTGGAGAAATCGTAAATCCGCCTCTTGTGTCCAATCACTGTGCTGTGATTCGTTACAACACAAGCTAATTTTTGGGAAGGGGGGGGGAGGGGTGTCCCTGAACTGTAGTTTGGAAATGTGGTCACCCTACTGCCCACCCATACATTGTGGCTCAGTCTTCTGATACCCTGATCCAGACTGAACGTCTATGTAAAAGGGACATCTAAGGTTTGTTTTGCCTTTTAGCTCTGCTCCAACCACGAGTCGGCAAGGCTCTCATTGACAGCCCATTAATTTCAATGTCTGGCAAATGAGGCAATTGCCAAAAAGAGGTTAAAATCACTTATTAGCGTGAGATTGGAATGATCTGTTGTCATTGGATCAATATTCGGAATGGTTGCTGCAGGCAATACATACACCTTCCACGGTTTTAGATTCCGTAGATTGATTCCGACTACATTTACAAATCAAAGTCCATTCTGCCACCTTGTAACACGTTTTTCTGTTGGTTAGGTGTTTAATTTTTTGTTTTTTTGTTACCTAAACCTTGCATCAATTATAACCTCAAAGTGACTTTCGTTGGGTTTGTTTTTACAAGACAAATCCATTGTCCTGCACTTCTCTGTGTTTGGTGCGATTCCCTGCCAACGGACTGAATTACCCACCTCTCCCGAGTCCTCGTTTCCAAGTTTGCTGACTCTGTAAACAAAATTCTCGATTTCAGACAAAGCGTAAGGGCTGGGCGGCCGGCTCTGTCGCAACGATTGTCACAGAACTTGGCCATGGCAATTGAGCATTTTTCTTTTTTTTTTATCTAAACGGCTTTACATAGTTGTCATAGCAGAGTTTCGGGGACTGCCTAAAGTATAACATGGCTGTGTCGTCAGTTGTCAGGCTTAAAGAACTCTAATCTAATTAAAAAGTAGGATATTGTTTTAAAATGGGCTGACTAAACACGAGCAACTAAAGCGGAGTTCCACCCTTAAAATCACTTTGTTTCATTACATCCAGCATACTGGCGTCAGCGCCAGTATGCTGTTTTTTTTTTTAATGCACGTACTTACTTTATATAAAATCATTGAATTTCTGGCGCACCGCGGAATGTCGCCGCTATAAGGCGTCACGCCTTCCGGAAACAGCCGATTAGCATTCGGCTTTTCTCGGCGCCTGCGCACAGACCCAGGAGCTGACTGCGCAGGCGCCGTATATAGCCGCGTCACGCCCTCCGAAAAAACCCGAAACTAGGACCGGCTATTTTCGGCGCCTGCGCAGTCAGCTCCTGGTCTGTGCGCAGGCGCCGAGAAAAGCCGAATGCTAATCGGCTGTTTCCGGAAGGCGTGACGCCTTATAGCGGCGACATTCCGCGGTGCGCCAGAAATTCAATGATTTTATATAAAGTAAGTACGTGCATTAAAAAAAAAAACAGCATACTGGCGCTGACGCCAGTATGCTGGATGTAATGAAACAAAGTGATTTTAAGGGTGGAACTCCGCTTTAATACTTGTAAATACTTTTCTACAATGACACAGGAGTTGACATACAGTAAAAGCAGAAAACCGCAAGCTGGCGCGTCCTCCAGAGGAGCGTGTACAGTGGGGAAAATTATTATTTGATCCGATGCAGATTTTGTAAGTTTGCCCCGCTTACAAAAAATGAAAGGTCTATCATTTTTACTAGGGTTGTCCCGATACCACTTTTTTAGGACCGAGTACAAGTACCGATAATTTTTTTCAAGTAGTAGTAGCCGATACCGAATACCGATACTTTTTTTAAATGTCCCCCACATATGCAGCCATGTCCCCCCACACATGCAGCCATGTCCCCCCACACATGCAGCCATGTCCCCCCACACATGCAGCCATGTCCCCCCACACATGCAGCCATGTCCCCCCACACATGCAGCCATGTCCCCCCCACACATGCAGCCATGTCCCCCCCCCCACACATGCAGCCATGTCCCCCCCCCACACAGCCATGTCCCCCCCCCACACAGCCATGTCTCCCCACACATGCAGCCATGTCCTCCCCACACATGCAGCCATGTCCTCCCCACACATGCAGCCATGTCCCCCACACATGCAGCCATGTCCCCCCCCCACACATGCAGCCATGTCCCCCCACACATGCAGCCATGTCCCCCCCACACATGCAGCCATGTCCCCCCCCCCCACACATGCAGCCATGTCCCCCCCCCCCCCACCCCCCCCACACATGCAGCCATGTCCCCCCCCCCCCACACATGCAGCCATGTCCCCCCCCCCACACATGCAGCCATGTCCCCCCCCACACACATGCAGCCATGTCCCCCCCCCCACACATGCAGCCATGTCCCCCCCCCCACACATGCAGCCATGTCCCCCCCCCACACATGCAGCCATGCCCCCCCCCCCCCACATATGCAGCCATGTCCCTCCAGCCATGTCCCCCATACCTAGCCGCCGCACGGAGATCATCGCAGCATTCATTTAAATAGCTGTTTTGCCCGCGCGTATAGACACTCCCCCTTGCTCGGGATTGGACAGATCACGATCACCCATCCAATCCCGAGCAAGGGGGAGTGTCTAAAAGTGCGGGAACACTACAGCTATTCAAATAGCTGTGATGTTCCTGTTTAACCCATGCGGCGCGGCTTTCGATTCGGCGACGGGGGACGGGGGGAGTATTCTATTTAGGCATCGGGGGTATTTGCCGGAGTACAAGTACTCCGGCAAATACTCGGTATCGGTCCCGATACCGATACTGGTACTGGTATCGGTATCGGGACAACCCTAATTTTTACCATTGGTGTATTGTAATTCGGGGGTCTCCAAACTTTTCAAACAAAGGGCCAGTTTATTGTCCTTCAGACTTTTGGAGGGCCAGATTGTGGCCAGCCGGGGCAGAAAATGTCCCGGGCCCAGCACCAGTGAGAATAAATATGGCCTTAGGGTTGGTGGTCAGTAGGAGGAGGAGGAGTAGTGCCCCTATCAGTAGGAGGAATAGTATCCCATCATTGATATCCGTAGAAAAAACTGTGCCCCCTTGTAGGTGTCAGTGGGAGGAATAGTGGCTCATATCAGTTGGAGGAATAGTGCCCCAAGGGCCGGATAAAGGCTAGCAAAGGGCCACAGTTTGCAGACCCCTGTTGTAAATGATAGAGACAGAATATCAACCAAAAATACAGAAAAGAACACATGATACAAATGTTCTAAATTGAGTTGCAGTTCAGTGAGTAAAATACGTATTTGATCCCCAAGTAAAACATGTCTTGGTATTAGCCTTGTGAAGTTGGCACCCCATGTTGGTAAAACCTGATGGCGTGCCAACTTCGCACAGCTCTTTGTGCTTACCAACAAGGGCTTCTCCAGCAAGTACTGAGTCCAGATGTTTCTTGTAGTTGGTGATCAGGTTTGCACACATTTAGGAGGGATTTTGGTCCACTCTTCTTTACAGATCTTCTCTAAATCCTTAAGGTTTCTTGGCTGTCGCTTGTTGAAGTTTCAGCTCTCTTCATAAACTTTCTATAGGATTAAGGTCTGGAGACTGGCTCGGCCACTCCATTATCTTAATGCGCTTCTTCTTGAGCCACTCCTTTGTTGCCTTGGCTGTATGTTTTGGGTCCTTGTCATGCTAAAAGACCCATCCATGGCCATCTTTAGTGTTCTGGCTGAGGGAAGAAGGTTGTCACCCAAGATTTTACAATACATGGCCCCATCCATTGGCCCCTTGGCAAAGTTGGCCTGTACCTTTAGCAGAGAAACGGCCCCACAGCATAATGTTTCCAGCTCCAGTGCTTGACTGTAGGGATAGTGTTCTTAGGGTCATAGTCTGCTCCCCCTCCCCATTCCGCTCAAGCACAGTCATCCCAATGAACATCTAAATGATTTAGAGAAGGATTGGGAATGTGCTGTGGTCAGATGAGACCAAAATGAAGCTCTTTGGCATTAACTCAACTTGCAGTGTTTGGAGGAAGAACAATTCTGACTATGACCCCAAAAACACCATCCCTACAGTCAAGCACGAATGTGGAAACATGATGGTTTGGGGCACCTTCTTCCATATGTTTGCTGTGACCCCCACATGGCTTCTCGCAAACTGCAAACGGACTTCTTATGGCTTTCTTTCAACAATGACTTTCTTCTTACCACTCTTCCATAAAGGCCAGATATGTGTAGTGTACCACTAATAGTTGTCCGGTGGACAGATTCTCCCACCTGAGCTGTGGGCCTCTTGGCTCTGATTAATGTTCTGCTTGTCCGGCCCATCAGTTCAGGTGGACAGCCATGTCTTAGGTTTGCAGTTGCGCCATACTCTTTCCATTTTTGGATCAAGGATTGGACAGTGCTCTGTAAGATGTTCAAAGCTTGGGATATGTATTTATAACCAAACCCTGCTTTAAACTTCACAACTTCATCCCGGACCTGTCTGGTGTGTTCCTTGGCCTTCATGATACTGTTTGTTCACTAAGGTTCTCTAGCAAACCTCTGAGGGCTTCACAGAACCAGCTTTATTTATACTGAGATTAAAGTGGTTGTAAACCACTTTTTTTAACTTTTACCTACAGGTAAGCCTATAATAAGGCTTACCTGTAGGTATAAAGAATATCTCCTAAACCTGTACGGTTTAGGAGATATTCCCCTCGCAATGCGCCACTGATTGCAGCGGCGAATGCCCAGGGGGAATCCACGGCGAAAGGACCGGCATCTGCCGGACCTGGCCGGATTTAAATCTCCCGCGCGCACAGCGCTGGAGCGGCGATACCCGGAAGACACACAGAGTCAAGATGAGATCTCGCTCGGCGTGGACCAGGTAAGTTCCCTACACCTCGTTCCGAGGTAAGTATTTCATAATGAGCTAATATGCGGTGCATACTAGCTCATTATGACTTTTGCCTTGCAGGTCTAAAAAAAAACAACCGCTTTAAATTACACCCAGGTGGACTTTAGGTGACTTCTGAAGGCAACTGATTTAACTATAATACAAATGCACACCACACTTTTCAGATATTTATTTGTAAAACATTTTGAAAACCATTTTTAGTTTTTCTTCCACTTCACAATTATGTGCCACTTTGTATGAATCTATCACATAAAATCCCAATAAAATACATTTACGTTTTTGGTTGTAACGTGACAAAATGTGGAAAATTTCAAGGATTATGAATACTTTTTTAAGGCACTGTATATCACAACTGCAAGCATTGTTCTATATTTTTGAGGTTTCTTGTGGGCAGCAGCTGCAGGTCATTTGTAACATAGCGCTAATATTTATTGGTTGAATAATTTATGCATATATACATTTAAACGTTTGCAGTAACGTTTACACGTGCAGCACAAAACCACTCTATTAGAGCCGCCTGCAAGCTATCAACTGAAGGACACTATGTGGTTTCATTGAGAAGCTGCCTACATCCCAGCAACTAAAGGATGCTAGGCGTCTTCATTGAGAATTTACCCAGAACATTAGGCAGCTTCATTTAGAAGGTGCCAGTGTCCTAGCTACAGGAGGACAATAGGTGGCTTCATTTAGACGCTGCCAGTGTCTTAGCAACAGGAGGATGATAGGTGGCTTCATTGAGAAGCTGCCTGCGTCCTATTAACAGAAGAACTCTCTGGCTTCATTGAGAAGCTGCTTGTGTGTCTGAGCGACAGAACACCAGGCAGCTTCATTTAGAATCTTTCTGCGTACTAGCAACAGACACTAGGTGGGTCCTAGCAACAAAGGAACACCAGGTGGCTTAATTTGGAAGCTGCCTGTGTCCTAGCAGCAGGGCCATGTACGCTGTATGAATTTAAATGTTGCATGCATTGTATACAGAGCACTTTTTATGCAGGATCTGGCTGACATCTTCACCAAGTCATTACTACTCACCCCCACAAGAGAGAGTGACCCCTCACATGTGAGGTCCTCCCATATCCTCTGTGGTCCTCCCATCTCCTCTGTGGTCCTCCCATCTCCTCTGTGGTCCTCCCATCTCCTCTGTGGTCCTCCCATCTCCTCTGTGGTCCTCCCATCTCCTCTGTGGTCCTCCCATCTCCTCTGTGGTCCTCCCATCTCCTCTGTGGTCCTCCCATCTCCTCTCCTCTGTGGTCCTCCCATCTCCTCTCCTCTGTGGTCCTCCCATCTCCTCTCCTCTGTGGTCCTCCCATCTCCTCTCCTCTGTGGTCCTCCCATCTCCTCTCCTCTGTGGTCCTCCCATCTCCTCTCCTCTGTGGTCCTCCCATCTCCTCTCCTCTGTGGTCCTCCCATCTCCTCTCCTCTGTGGTCCTCCCATCTCCTCTCCTCTGTGGTCCTCCCATCTCCTCTCCTCTGTGGTCCTCCCATGTCCTCTGTGCCTGAGCTCAGAGCTACTGTGACAGGGTAGAGAGAAGCACATGCAAGGGGGTTTAAGTTGGCTCAGAATACCATAGCAACATCCTAGTGAAAAGGAAGGACAGGACGATGTCATCTCCTTGAAATTTTTTGGCCAGTCTTTAGAAAGTATGTAAATGGCCTACACCTATGGCAAAGGTTATTCGCCAACTTTAGTCAAAGCGGCACAGCTTGTTTTTATCTACAGACACTCCTTATTCTGCATGTGCAGTTTTCTGGTAAAGGTGAACTAACCTTTTAAAGTAGAGCTAAAATAAGTCATGACCCCATTCCTCGTCTTGCCTTCTATAATTAATAATATGCCGCAAATTTAGGACTAGACACGACATTCACCCAACTTTGGTTCTAATGAAAGCCAATGCTAGGACCTGGTTGGGGGTGAAGGCCACATTCTGGCCTGAGGTTTATACACATTCAGGACAGTGATTTGGAGCGTGGGGTGAAGAGGAAAGGAAAGGAAAGACGGGGAAACTTTCTACTGAATTTTTTCAGTTCACCTGCAAGGTGATCTGTGAATGGCGCCTACACCATCCACAATTGGGAACACCAAAAAGACATGGACAACCAAAACGGTACAATTCTCTTTCACATGGCGCTGCACTCCAGACGCTACGCGCCGACTCGTTAGTGGGACCAGACCGTAACTCGTTCAGCATGGCGTTAGGTTGCGGAGTGCCCATTTGTGTCCCCCCCCCCCCCTTCCCCCACCTGCCTCAAGGAGACGGATCCCACTCTGTGACATTGATCTTTTTATGTCATTTGGCTGGCGATCATGCCTTTTTATATCATACGTGAGGCCGTGCCGGCGATAAACACAGACAGCGCTGATTTAGAGAGTGCTTGAAGAGTGCTGGAAAATTGCACGGCCCGGGCCGCACTCCGTGATCTTGGAGATGTCGCTCTATCTCCTTGACGCGGAGAATCACCGTCAGTGGAGATTTATTCTTTGCTATGATAAGGAGGCAGCATATTGAACGGCGTTGCAGTAATGGTGATTCACGGGATTGGCTCCCGAGCACCTTCATTGTGAAACGCTCTGGTGAGCCCTTTTTAGAAATGAAGGTTAAAAACGTTGCCGAGAGTCGGGGCCACGTCCACTAAGCTGTGTTCTGCCAGGGAATGTCAGAGCCTGTGTTTTGTACAGAAGGGGGGGACATGCATATTATTCTGAGATTTAGATGCACATAAAAGCCCACCATAGTAAGAAATATTTTATTCTGATAACTGTATAAGGTCAATTACTGTAGTAATAATAATAATATTGCGTATATAAACGTTTTTTTTTTTTTTTTTTCCGTGTCTTTTATATATCCTCCACAGAGGTTAAGCTGTCCAGCAAACACTTATAAGCTGGCCATACATGGATCTAAAAATCTTTCATCAAAAACAGACATGGATAATAAAATAAAATCTGTTGAACGTGCATGCAATAACACCATCATTGTATCTACAGATATCGCCCAATTATCTGCATGTTATCGGTCGATAAAATGGTAGATTTTTTTTTCCTGGCTATCGCTTACATGATCTAGGATTAAAGGGGTTGTAAAGGTAAAAGTTTTTTTCACCTTAACCACTTCAGCCCCGGACCATATTGCTGGTCAATGACCGGGCCACTTTTTGCGATTTGGCATTGCGTCGCTTTAACTGACAATTGCGCGGTCCTGCGACATGGCTCCCTAACAAAATTAGTGTCCTTTTTATCAACACAAATAGAGCTTTCTTTTGGTGGTATTTGATCACCTTTGCGGTTTTTATTTTTTGCGCTATAAACAAAAATAGATCGACAATTGTGAAAAAAAAAATGAATATTTTTTACTTTTTTGCTATAATAAATATCCCCAAATAATATATAAAAAAAACAATTTATTTCCTCAGTTTAGGCCGATACGTATTCTTCTACATATGTTTCGTAAAAAAAATCGTTCATTGATTGGTTTGCGCAAAAGTTATAGCGTCTACAAAATAGGGGATAGTTTTATCGTATTTTTAATTTAATTTTTTTTACTAGTAATGGCGGCGATCAGCAATTTTTATCGGTACTGCGACATTATGGCGGACACTTTTGACACATTTTTGGGACCATTGGCATTTTTATAGCGATCAGTGTTATAAAAATGCATTGATTACTATAAAAATGCCACTGGCAGGGAGGGGGTTAACACTAGGGGGCGAGGAAGGGGTTAAGTATGTTCCCTGGGTGTGTTCTAACTGAAGGGGGGTGGGACTGACATGGGAAAATTACTGATCTTCTGTTCATACAGTGTATGAACAGTGAACAGTCATTTCTCCCCCTGTAACGAGCGATCGCGGGTGCCCGGCGGTGATCGCGCCCGCCAGGCACACGCATCGGGACCAGGGGCCAGTGGCGGGGGTGCGAACGCGCCCCTATTGGCTGCATAGCGAGATGACGTATAGCTACGTAATGTGTATATATATTTCCTTTACATACCCTTTATTATTCTAAGGTGCCGTACACACGGCAGAGAACCTCGACGGGCAGAACACATCGTTCCGCCCGTCGAGGTTCTCTCCCGGCCGTCGAATTCGGCGACCCGCCCGTCGGGAATGGCAACCAGCCATTCTTCCAGGCGGGCCGTCGAGGAAATAGAGAGCGTGCTCTCTATTTCGGCTCGACGGGCTTCCCGACGGGAAGCTCGCTGAGACCGTACACACGGCCGAGGTCCTCGCTGGAATGTGCATTCCAGCGAGGTTCTCGCTGATTTTCAGCGAGAACCTCGGCCGTGTGTACGCCGCCTAACACGTGCATGCTCTGTAGGTTTGTTCGAACTGTTTTCGATCGATTCCACTACTAAAGTTTCTAAAATTGTTTGTTTGTTTTGGCGCAAAAAAATAAAATAAAAAATCAAACCTGTTTTTTTTTTTTTGGCATACAATTTACATTTCTAGAATCTATATTTTGCCCACGGTCGGGCATATCGAACGCTTTTTCGAACTATTTTCTAACCGTGTATGGGCAGCATTACAGGTTAGGACATGAAATGATCTCTACAGCCTATTCAACCTTTCAGTCCACAATGTCCTTTATATAGTTACTGTGCTTTATGTGACATATTGTTGCACCCCCCCCCCCCCAGTATACAGTTTTAATCCACCCCTGTACCCCCCCCCCCTTGTTCTGTTCTTTCAATTACAGGGGTTAGATCAAGCCATATAGCACTGTCAGGAAAGGGTCACCTTTTTATTTGTGCTTTAGAACTATTGCTGCTGTAAAGCCCCCAGGTCACACTGCTGCCACATTTCGTGCGACACAGTCGCATGGCAAGTCAAAAACCCAATCATTTCAAAATTTCAAATGGGTGTCGTTTTAATCGATCTGACTCGAGTTGCGACTTGAGTGCCATAGATTGCAATGTTAACTACTTGGCGATACTAAATCACCAAAAGTATTAGGACACCTTCCTTTACACGCACATGAACTTTAACCACCTGCCATCCGGCGGCCGACTATTTACGGCCACAAGGTGGCTCTAATCTCCCGGGGGGCCGTCAATATACGGCCTCTGGGTGCCGATGCGCGTGCCTGGCGGCCGCGATGTCGACCAGGCGCCCACGATTGGCAGTCACAGAGACAGGGATGTGGATCTCTGTGTGTAAACACAGAGATCCACGTCCTGTTAGGCCACGTACACACGATCAGACATGTCCAACAGACCGTTTTCATCGGACCACGCTGAAGTTGTCTGTTGGTCTGATGTGCGTACACACCATCGGACTAAAATCCCCTTGGACCAGAACGCGGTGACGTAGAACACGACGATGTGATGAAAAAAACGAAGTTCAATGCTTCCAAGCATGCGTCGACTTGATTCTGAGCATGCGCGGGATTTTAGTCCGATGATTTTGTGTACTAATTGTACCTTTCCAGAGGACCGGTTTCTAAGCATGTTTGGAAACTTTGGTCTGCTGGAAAACGGTCCGATAGGCCATACACACGATCGAACATGTCCGCTGAAACTGGTCTGTGGACCAGTTTCAGCGGACATGTTCGATCGGGTGTATAAGGCCTTAGGGAGAGGAGACCGATGATGTGTCCCTTGTACATAGGGGCAACCATCGGTCCCCTCCCCCAGTCAGTCCCCTCCCCCTACAGTTAGAATCGCTCACTAGGATTCACATTTAACTCCTTGATCGCCCCCTAGTGTTAACCCCTTCCCTGTCAGTCACATTTCTACAGTAATCAGTGCATTTTTATAGCACTGTTCGCTGTATAAATGTGAATGGTGCCAAAAATGTGTTAAATGTGTTAAGTGCCGTAATATCACAGTAGTGACAAAAATCACAGACCGCCGCCATTACTAGTAAAATTATTACTTTTTTTTTTTTTATCTCCTATTTTGTAAGCGTTATAACGTTTGCGCAAACCAATCACTATACGCTTATTTTACCAAAAATATGTAGAAGAATACGTATCGGACTAAACTGAAAAAATATTTTATTTTTTTTAATGGATATTATCGCAAAAAGTAAAAAATATTGTATTTTTTTAAAATTGTCGCTCTATTTTTGTTTATAGCGCAAAAAATAAAAACTGCAGAGGTGATAAAATGCCACCAAAAGAAAGATCTATTTGTGGGGAAAAAAGGACGTCAATTTTGTTTGGGAGCCACGTCGCACGACCGCGCAATTGTCATTCAAAGCGACGCAGCGCCGAAAGCTGAAATTTCGCCTGGGCAGGAAGGGGGTATATGTGCCCAGTAAGCAAGTGGTTAATGGCATCCCAGTCCGTAGGTTTTTTTTTTATTAATTTTTTTGTTTCTCCCCTCGCTGTATATGGGTCCGAAAAAAAACAGAACACAGTCCAGTGTGGGGGTCTCTTTGTGTTTGTTCTGGCCTGGGGACTTATCAAGAAATGAAGGAAGGATGAGAGCTCAGGGGCAGGCAGCGGCAAAATAACCTTTTTAGTGGCAGCTCCCTTTTTTTTATGTTCACAAGTTCCCTCTCATTTTTTGTACTGAAAGCAGTTTGTTTTTATTTTTTACTTTTTCCGGGAACAGAAGAGTCCATGTTTTTCGCTCCTGGAAAGTCATTGAAGTCAGACTTGCTGTATGTGCTTCTTGTTTCCACTAGGGGGAGACCTGGAGCTGTGCTCCTTCTCTTCTCAGTCCATTTCACGCCTAACCCTTTAAAGGTCATTGAAGTGAGTTTTGTTAGCTGTTATTCAATTCATTAGATCTGTTTAAGGTATGGGTGCAGAGCCTAATACTCCGCTAACAAGAAAACATACCAAGATAGCGAGCCCAACTTCTCCTTGCTCAAAGAAAGATAAACACCCGGTGTATTCATAATTACAACAATAAGGAGTCTGGTGTTATTTGTCATGAAGCTCCTGGTTTGTCTACATGCAACACTTTTAAAGTGGGAATAAACCCGCTTTTTTTCTTTTTCTTTTTACACCTGTAAGGGAAAAGGCATAATGAGCTAGTATGCACCACATACTAGCTCATTATGAAATGCTTACCTTAGAACGAGGCGTCGGTGTCCCTCACCTTCTTCACCGAGGCTGACGAGCTGACATTTCGCCTCGGAGTGTCTTTCGGGTATTGCAGCTCCAGAGCTGTGAGTGGCTGGAGCCGCGATGTCGTCACTCCCACGCATGCGCGCGGGAGACTTCTTTCCGGCAAGGTCTGGCGGCTGCCGGGCCTTAAGCCATGAACCCGCTGTGCGCCTGCGCCGCTGCATTTAGCTGCTCATTGCAAGTGGAATATCTCCTAAACCGTAAACTCTGTCGAAGTAATCCCTTCTCTCCAAATCACGTTCTCTACCAGCATAGGGAATCCAGCACTGTCCCGCTGCGATCCTTCCTTGGGGCGACATACAGCGGGTTCTTGTGCCGCCATCTTGGCTGCCCCTTCCGGGTGCGGGCCAGCACGCCACCAGGCCCCAGCTACTCTGCAGGCCCTCAGCCCTACTGAGGCCCCATTGCTCCAGCCCAGTCACCCAATCTGTGTGCACCAGTATCCCCGGACCAGGGACATGTCGTTGTGGTCAGGACGAGAATGGTGGTGAAGGTTGGGTCCAAATATAACAAAAAACAAAACCTCACAATTCTGCTCCGGGAGGGGGAGGGGAACATTTAAAGGGAACAAACACCCTTTTGGTTTTTGGCTTTTAGTTCTGCTTTAAACTTTTTTTTATTTATTTTTTTCCTTTCCTTTTTTTATTCCTTTGGTATATATCGAACTCTAATACCGCGTACACACGACCATTTTTAATGGTTTAGAACAGGGGTCTCCAAACTGCAGCCCAAGGACCAGATGTGGCCCTTTGCTAGCCTCTTATCCTCTGGGCACCCCCTCCACTGTCCGCCACAAACAATGGCACAACGGGCCATGTGTTTCCACTGATACCAGATGGGGATACTATTCCTCCTACTAAATACCAATAGGGAACTCCTCCTCTCCTACTGAACCACCACCCTGAGGCCCATATATTCTTCACTGATCATGATGCTGGGCTTGGCACATTTTCTACCCCTGCTGGCCACAATCCGGCCCTCTAAAATCTGAACGACAGTAGACTGGCCCTTTGTTTGAAAAGTTTGGAGACCCCTGGTCTAGAAAAAGGTGGACGTGATTCTTGTCAAGCCTGCCTTGCCTACACACGATCATAAAAAAAATCAAACGCGGTGACGTACTGACTACTGACAACACGCACTATAAAGGGGGACGTTCACATTCAGGAGGAGGTTCCCACTTATTGGCCTCCACCCTTTGTGCAGATTTTGTTGTTGTAAAATTTTGTGGGCGTTTAGCGTAAAAGTGTGTTATTAGCGCGTTTGTTCAGTGCTTGTTACACAACGGGACGAGTGTGCGCATCTCCGTTCCGAACGCTACTTTTACCAGAATGAGCGCTCCCGTCTCATAACTTGGTTCTGAGCATGCGCGTTGTTGTTTTTTCACGTCGTCCAAGCCTACACACGACCGTGAAAAACTACGCAAAATAATAGAGCAGAATAATAGAGCAGGTTCAAAATTTTGTATGCCCATTTTTCACGTCATGAAAAATGCTCTGGAGCCCACACACGATCTTTTTTAATGACCATTTTAAAAAATGTCATTTGTCACGTCATGAAAAACGTTCGTGTGTACGCGGCATCAGGGCAATTTTGTTTGTTGCAGAAAAGTGTTTGTTTTCTTTTTGTTTGTTTTTTTGCTTAATAAAAATAGTGTTCTTGATTATAGTGTAATGTTATGCCCATTGTACTTGGAATAGTTCTTCAAAGAAAACACCTAACAAGCCCAGGTATGTAGGGTAAAATAATAAGCGGCCCCCATGTTTGTCAATGAATTGGAGCGGTGAGACAGCGGTATGATGAAACATGCGGTCTGATTACTTCTCCTCCAGCGTGACACGATGACTACTACTAATGTGGTGGTTTTTTTTTTTTTTCTGTTTTGTTTTTTCCATGAATTACAGATCACTATCTATAACTACTTGAGGCCCGCGCTATAGCCAAATGACGGCTACAGCGTGGACCTGAAAATCCAACTGGACGTCAATTGACGTCGGCCCCTTTGGGCGTTCCCCGCGCGCGCTCCAGAGCACGCAGCAGGGAAACTCTGTGTTGGCCATGTTCCTTGGACACAGCCAATTACAGATCGCCGCGAACAGCCAATCAGAGTGGCCATTTGCGATGCGATCTGTGTGGCCAATGAGAGATCTCAAATTAGATCATCTCTCATTGCCGGCTCACACCGAGACGGCGCCCTGTCTCTGGAGAGGAGACCGATCTGTGTCCCTTGTACATAGGGACACAGATCGGTCACCTCCCCAGTCACCCCCCCTCCACCTACAGTTCGAACACTATGCAGGAATACATTTAACCCCTTTCTCAACCCCCTAGTGTTTAACCCCTCAATACCAGTCACATTTATACAGTATTTAGTGCATATTTATAGCACTGATCGCAGTATATATAAATGTGAATGGCGCCAAAAAATGTGTCAGATGTGTCCGCCATAATGTATGTCAGTCAGTCCATAGTATAAAAATCGCAGATCGCCCGCCATTTCTAGTAAAAAAAATAAATAAAAAAAATAATTCCCCCCTATTTTGTAGGTGTTATAACTTTTTGCTTATTGCATTTTTTTTTTTTTTTACCAAAAATATGTAGAAGAATACGTATCGCCCTAAACTGAGAAAAAAATGTTTTTTTTTTTAATTGGGATATTTATTATAGCAACAAGTAAAAAATATTGTATATTTTTTCAAATTGTCGCACTTTTTTGTTTATAGCGCAAAAAATAAAAAACCGCACAGGCGATCAATACCAACCACCAAAAGAAAGCTCTACTTGTGGGGAAAAAAGGACGCCAATTTTGTTTGGGAGCCACGTCGCACGACCGCGCAATTGTCAGTTAAAGCGACGCAGTGCGAAAGCTGAAATTTCATCTGGGCAGGAGGGGGGTATATATGCCCAGTAAGCAAGTGGTTAAAGGGGTTGTAAAGGTACATTTTTTTTTTTTTTACCCCATAAATAGCTTCCTTTACCTTAGTGCAGTCCTCCTTCACTTACCTCATCCTCCCATTTTGCTTTTAAATGTCCTTATTTCTTCTGAGAAATCCTCACTTCCTGTTCTTCTGTCTGTAACTCCACACAGTAATGTGAGGCTTTCTCCCTGGTGTGGAGTGTCGTGCTCGCCCCCTCCCTTGGACTACAGGAGAGTCTGCAAGCTCTCTACGTTGCAGATAGAGACTGTGAGGATTTCTCAGAAGAAATAAGGACATTTAAAAGCAAAATGGAAGGATGAGGTAAGTGAAGGAGGACTGCACTAAGGTAAAGGAAGTTATTTAGGGGAGAAAAAAAAATTGTACCTTTGCAACCCCTTTAACCCTGCCTGTGCCAATATTCATCGCTCATAAAAATAACGTGTAAGCTTCCATTGCTGACCCCGGGATATGCGCCTCCTCGGCTGTCTGTCCTCCCCCTTATGCTTTTAGAAGTTTGAGTTGCTGACCTGACACAAATCCAAAGGTCTGAAGTGTATACTTGTACCTGATCTACAACTCAGAAAGTATAGCAACAAACCCCCCCCACCCCCCCCCACCCCCCCCACCCCCACCCCACAAAAAAAAAGCTAGGTGATTGGCTTTTACCAGTGAAGGCGTCCATATTTTTATTATCACAGGGGTACTTTTAAGCTGAACCTCTGCTTTGTCCAGAAGTTTCCTTCAGCGTCAAAAGATTTATCCCCCCCCCCTTCATGACCAGGCCATTTTTTGTGATACAGCACTGCATTATTTTAAATGAGAATTGCGCGGTCATGCGACACTGTGTACAAATGTATGTCTTTTTTTTTTTTTTTCCACAAATAGCTTTTTTTTGGTATTTGATTTCCTCAGTTTTTTTTACGCTATAAACAAGAAAAGACTGACCACTTTGAAAAAAAATCCATATATTTTACCTTCTGCTATAAAACATATCCAATAAAAAATGAAAAAAAATCGAATTTCTTCATTAATTTAGACAAATATGTATTCTGTTACATATTTTTGGTGAAAAAAAACTTGAATGGGTAAAAAGGAAAAATTTGCGCTAGGTGAATAAAGGAAAATTAAATCTAAAACTAGTGAAAGGTTCTGCTGCTAAACACAAAAGGTAGATACAAAGCAAAAAACAAATGTGGATAAATAATGTGTAGCGCTACACATTTTTTATCCACATTGGTGAAAAAAAACTGCCAGGCGTTATTTCACCTTAAAGGGGAGTTCCGGCCTTTTTTATGTTTTTATTAAAAGTCAGCAGCTACAAAAAGCGTAGCTGTTGGCTTTTAATAAACAGACAGTTACCTGCGCCACTGTCCAGCGTCGTGGCCGCCCGGAGTGTCGCTCCTCTCACCCCCCCCCCCTCCGCCAGCGCCTCCATTCTGACTGTGGGCACCCGGCCGTGACCGCTTTAAGGTTTACGGCCGGGCACTCGCTGCGCATGCATCGTCTGTAACCTGTCACGTGTCCCAGGTGATCGCCTACAGGGAGGCGATATGACGAGTCGCCTAAGCGGTCCCTGGGTGGGAGGAGGAGGTGGGATAGGATGTCCCACTCCTACCAAAGCCCCCACTCCCCCTCCAAAAAAATTACAAGGGTGGGGCAACTCAATATTGAACCCTACCGTCTAAGGGCTCTTTAACGGACCTCAATGCTTCCCTATTGGTTAGCGTCCGTTAGCGGGTGAGCATCCGCTAACGTCCGTTAACATCCATCTGCGGTAAGCTCCGTTTTTTTTTGGACGGAAGAAAACCCTATTTTTCTTCCGTCAAAAAAAAACGGACGTTAGCGGATGATCCGTTTACCATCCGATCCGCTAACGTCAGTTTTTCATCAAAATATGTTCTAAAAAAAAAAAAATAACGGATGAAAAAACGGATGGAAAAAACTGATGAAAAACGGAATAGAAATGGATGTAAACAGACGGAAAACGGACGAAAAACGGATGAAAAAACGGATCAACTGAAGGGGGAAAAAACTGATCTAAAAAACTGAATGGACGTGTGAAAGAGCCCTAAGACTGGGATGTCATTAAAGTTCATGTGCGTGTAAAGGCAGGTGTCCCAATACTTTTGGTAATATCGTGTATATCTATGTGTGTGTTGTACTATAGCTGATATCCCCCGCACACCTCTGGGACAGGCACTTGACCCAAAACTGAGCTCCTCCAGGCCAGGTTACCATTTACTGATTAAAAAAAAAAAATGTAAAGCTGTTGACTGATTTGTGTGGAATGAGAGCCAGCGTTGTCTGGTACAGATCACCCCGTCCCCAATTCTATTTCTGGTCATTTATATGGCCCCTCCGATATGCGATCCTCCGCACTCTCCCTTCTATCTTTAGATCACATTTTGTTGTAGAAATCACATTTTGTACAAGCGGCGGCGGGAGCTGGGAGGCAAACTGAACTTCCAGAGATACAAGTGTCTTCTTTTGTTTTATGGTATGTCTTAAAGGAAATCCCCCACCCCCTCCCCCACCACCCAAACAAGCCCTTCCACCTGCGAAAGATCACCTATTAAAGTAACGTATTTGAAACTCTTCTTATTTTTTATTCTATTATTTGGACTTTCACCTTCTCAATGGATCGGGTCCTCCTGAAGATCCACACCATGGAGTCTGATATTAAGATGAAATGGCCCGGATTCACAAAGGCTTTACGCCGGCGTATCAAAAGATACGCCGTCGTAAGTATAAATGTGCGCCGTCGCATCTTTGCGCAGATTCACAAAGCAAGATACGCCGAAAAACATGGCTTCAGTCGTCCGACGTAACTTGCCTACGCCGGAGTATCGTGGGAGCATAGTTACGCTGGACGCATTCGGCGTTCCCATTATAAATATGCAAATGAGTAAGATACGCCGATTCATCACGAACGTAGATGCGCCTGGCCGCATCATATACGTGATTTGCTTAAAGGATCACTAAAGGAAATTTTTTTTTTTTTAGCTAAATAGCTTCCTTTACCTTACTGCAGTCCTGGTTTCATGTCCTTATTGTTCGTTTTTGCTTTGAAGTTGCTGTAATCCTGCTCTGATCTCCACACTTCCTGCTTGTCTGTTTCCTTATAACCACAGTGCTGGGAGCTTTCTCACCGTGGTCTAAGCTGTCATTACTGTGTGTCTAAAACTTCCCAGAACCAATCAGATTCATTTTAAAAACAAAACACTGCCCTGGATTTGTTTGTTTTTGTTTTGTGTGTCTCTTTCTACTTTACAAAAACATGAAGCCAGTTCAAAAGTGAAACTAACCTGCAAGCACATTATATGATTGATTTTTATCTATTTTTAATCATTTTGAAAAAGAATCGGTTAACTTTTATGTCTCTATACCCTGTAAACACACATTTCAGCAAAAAATTTGTTTTCCTTTAGTGACCCTTTAAGGCTTACGTCCGGTGTAAAGTTACCCCTGCTATATAAGGCGCAGCTAATGCAAAGGTATGGGCCAGGGAACGACGCCGTCAAATTTTACGCCGTTTACGTAGTACGTGAATAGGGCTGGGCGTAGGTTACGTTCACACATCGTAGGCATTGCGCCAACGTCTCTTTAGGGATTATATGTGACGTAATTCTGAGCATGCGCGCCCAGTTCGACTGGCCATTCATTAGCATGGGGTCACGCTTAATTTAAATAGATGCCGCCCACCTCCTTCCAACTTTGAATTAGGCGGGCTTACGCCGGCCAGTTTACGCTACACCGCCGCAACTTACGGAGCAAGTGTTTTGTGAATACAGCACTTGCCTCTCTAAGTTGCGGTGGTGTAGCATAAAGAAGATACGCTACGCCTGCACAAAGATACGCCTCTTTACGTGAATTCGGGCCAAGGTGTCAGATCCTTGGAAAACTGGTCGCTGGCGGCACAAGTGGCGCTTCACGCTGCCGCGACTCGAGAGTTCAAAGTCGTGTGACAAGTCGCACCCCATTTACAGCAATGGAACTGATCTAATTGAGTCACACCAGTTTAGAAAAAGGTACCTGCACTACTTTTTGGGCAATTTCATCGGGACTTGCATTGACTTCAAAAGAGCCTGACTCTGAAGCCGCCCTGTACAGCACCACTTCAGAGCGGCTTGCAAAATGACTTCTTGTGAGCCGCTGTCTTGTCACATTCGGCTCCCCATCACAGAATGCTCCGGAAGTAACGTTCCGTCACCGCCATCTTGCTACACCCCACACCATTGCACAGTAATGATAGCGTGTGAAGGGGGCAGGCGGACATCTTATTGCACCCATCACAGTTTTAGATTTCACACTTATTTTCAACCCAAAACGGAGCTTATGTGCTTAATTACAGTGTTTTTTAATCCGACGGACTGTTTACATGTTAAATGCGAAAATCAGAGGTGTTCTGTCACATGAGCAACCATGTAAGGTCACCATGTAAGGTAATGCTGCTTTTAAAATTCAACATTTAAACAGTCTGTCGGATTTCCAAATACGGTCTGTAAGAAATGAGCTCCGTTTTGTGTTGAAGTGTCAAAGCTAAAACTCTGGTGGGTGTAACAAGATGTCCGCTTGCCCCCTTCACACTCTATCATTACTGTGCAGGAGTGTGGGGTGGAGCAAGATGGCGGTGAAAAAATTTCACTTCCGGAGCATTCTGTGATAGGGAGTGGAATGTGACAAGACATCGGCTCTAAATATGAACTGGGAAAGCAGCATCTACATTGTTCCACAATTAGATTTTTTTACAGCATTCAGCATTTTATTAGAGGTGCGCCAAAATTAAAAAAAAATTGTTTTTGTCGATAATCGCGTGAGCGAAACCGCACGTGATTTTTGCCACGATTTTACCATGATTTTTCTGTGCTTGTGTATTGTTCATAGGTCATATGACTCAAAAACCACATAAAAAATGTAACACGATTGCGTTCTTGCTGCATTTCAACAGAAAGGTGTTTTTTTTTTAATTAATTTTTTTTTAACACCATAAAGGAAGTGCAACAGACCAATGTGAAGACGTACAGAGAATTTAAAGGGATGTCGTTTTTCTTGAACTTTTCTTGTGCTAAAGCTGCCAATGATGGCCAACAATTAATTTTAAATTCATTTTTATAATAAAAAAGTTGAATATAATACAATTTTATATATATATATATATATATATATATATATATATATATATATATATATATATATAAAATTAAAAAATATATATTATGAGTTATTTTTTAACTGTCCTTTTTGGTTTCGGCCACGTGCATCTTTTTTTTTTTTTTTTTTTTCAAGGCCCCTTTTCGCATGAAGGGTCCAATCAGGACAGCTTGTCACTTTTTGAGGCGGACCTGATCAGACCCTCCATCCACCCCTATGGACCGGCGGGTATAAAAGGACTTATTTTCAGTGAAAGGAATAGGACTTGGCTGATGCTGCCTCAGTTTACATGTCGTCCATATCTAAAACCATGTATACCCGAGTACTGCTGTTCTCGGCTAATGTGTTTTTTGCATTTTGGATATACCTCCAACCCCCTTCCTCTTCAAAATGGTTGTAAACCTCAGACATTCAATATGAACAAAGCATTTGCCTCTATACAGGGAGTGCAGAATTATTAGGCAAATGAGTATTTTGACCACATCATCCTCTTTATGCATGTTGTCTTACTCCAAGCTGTATAGGCTCCAAAGCCTACTACCAATTAAGCATTTTAGGTGATGTGCATCTCTGTAATGAGAAGGGGTGTGGTCTAATGACATCAACACCCTATATCAGGTGTGCATAATTATTGGTCAACTTCCTTTCCTTTGGCAAAATGGGTCAAAAGAAGGACTTGACAGGCTCAGAAAAGTAAAAAATAGTGAGATATCTTGCAGAGGGATGCAGCACTCTTAAAATTGCAAAGCTTCTGAAGCGTGATCATCGAACAATCAAGCGTTTCATTCAAAATAGTCAACAGGGTCGCAAGAAGCGTGTGGAAAAACCAAGGCGCAAAATAACTGCCCATGAACTGAGAAAAGTCAAGCGTGCCGTTGCCAAGATGCCACTTGCCACCAGTTTGGCCATATTTCAGAGCTGCAACATCACTGGAGTGCCCAAAAGCACAAGGTGTGCAATACTCAGAGACATGGCCAAGGTAAGAAAGGCTGAAAGACGACCACCACTGAACAAGACACACAAGCTGAAATGTCAAGACTGGGCCAAGAAATATCTCAAGACTGATTTTTCTAAGGTTTTATGGACTGATGAAATGAGAATGAGTCTTGATGGGCCAGATGGATGGGCCCGTGGCTGGATTGGTAAAGGGCAGAGAGCTCCAGTCCGACTCAGACGCCAGCAAGGTGGAGGTGGAGTACTGGTTTGGGCTGGTATCATCAAAGATGAGCTTGTGGGGCCTTTTCGGGTTGAGGATGGAGTCAAGCTCAACTCCCAGTCCTACTGCCAGTTTCTGGAAGACACCTTCTTCAAGCAGTGGTACAGGAAGAAGTCTGCATCCTTCAAGAAAAACATGATTTTCATGCAGGACAATGCTCCATCACCGCGTCCAAGTACTCACACAGCGAAAAAAAATGCTGGCAAGAAAGGGTTATAAAAGAAGAAAAACTAATGACATGGCCTCCTCTGTTCACCTGATCTGAACCCCCATTGAGAACCTGTGGTCCATCATCAAATGTGAGATTTACAATGAGGGAAAACAGTACACCTCTCTGAACAGTGTCTGGGAGGCTGTGGTTGCTGCTGCACGCAATGTTGATGGTGAACAGATGAAAACACTGACAGAATCCATGGATGGCAGGCTGCATGAGTGTCCTTGCAAAGAAAGGTGGCTATATCGGTCACTGATTTGTTTTTGTTTTGTTTTTGAATGTCAGAAATGTATATTTGTGAATGTTGAGATGTTATATTGGTTTCACTGGTAAAAATAAATAATTGAAATGGGTATATATTTGTTTTTTGTTAAGTTGCCTAATAATTATGCACAGTAATAGTCACCTGCACACACAGATATCCCCCTAAAATAGCTAAAACTAAAAACAAACTAAAAACTACTTCCAAAAATATTCAGCTTTGATATTAATGAGTTTTTTGGGTTCATTGAGAACATGGTTGTTGTTTAATAATAAAATTAATCCTCAAAAATACAACTTGCCTAATAATTCTGCACTCCCTGTAGTGTGTACTTGTCTCAGTCCAGAGCCCTAAGTGTCATCTCTGCTGTCTCCTTTCTGTGCTATCAGCATGAGTCACTTCTGACAAGTTTTCCTGACACCAAGAGAAAAATGGTGGTCTCTCTCTTCTTATTTTTTTCTCTTTTCTTCACGTTTTCTATTTTTTTTTTTCTTTTTTTTTTTCTTCTCTTTTATCTTCTCTTTTCTCTTTTCTACTTTTCTCTTTTTTATTTTTTATTTATTTTCTTCTCTTTTCTCTTCCTTTCTTCTCTTTTTTCTTTTCTTTTCTCTTTTTTTCTCTTCTTCTTTTCTCTTCTCGTTTCTCTTTTCTTCTCCTTTCTCTTCTCTTTTCTCTTCCTTTCTTCTGTTTTCCCTTCATTTTTTCATTTTTTTTTTCCCCCCTTCTCTTTTTTGCCTTCTCTTTTCTCCTTCTCTTTTCTCCTTCTCTTTTCTCCTTCTCTTTTCTCCTTCTCTTTTCTCCTTCTCTTTTCTCCTTCTCTTTTCGCCTTCTCTTTTCGCCTTCTCTTTTCGCCTTCTCTTTTCGCCTTCTCTTTTCGCCTCTTTTCTCCTTCTCTTTTCTCCTTTTGCCTTCTTCTCTCTTCTCCTTTTGCCTTCTTCTCTCTTCTCCTTTTGCCTTCTTCTCTCTTCTCCTTTTGCCTTCTTCTCTCTTCTCCTTTTGCCTTCTTCTCTCTTCTCCTTTTGCCTTCTTCTCTCTTCTCCTTTTGCCTTCTTCTCTCTTCTCCTTTTGCCTTCTTCTCTCTTCTCCTTTTGCCTTCTTCTCTCCTCTCCTTTTGCCTTCTTCTCTCCTCTCCTTTCTCTCCTTTTGCCTTCTTCTCTCCTCTCCTTTTGCCTTCTTCTCTCCTCTCCTTCTTCTTTTTTTTCCTTCTCCTTTCTGTTTTGCCTTCTCTTCCCTTCTTTTCCCTTTTTCTTTAATTTTCTTTCCGTCCCATCCCTCCTAAGCTCTCCTCACTGAGCTCTGCGTGTAATGTCAGCCCTCCACCCCCCTGTTTTCTGACATATCAGACAAGCTTTATAAATTCTAGATTTTGAACAGATGTAGAAAAGAGAAGAAATGCAGATAAACGGATACAACTTGTGTAGGAGGATTTGTTTCATCTGTGTGTATCATCTGAGGCTGGTCTCCTCACTGGGTATATGGAAGGGTCTACAACCTTGCTCTGTATTTTAGTGGAGCCCCCTGAACCTTGGCCATGTATGCAGAGTAGAGGTCCCCCCCCCCCCCATGCACTGTTGTATCTAAGAGAACCCCAATTATCTCATTACTATTTTATAAATTCTACACCTCTTTTTGCAAAACATCCCATCTTTCCGTGTCCATGTGACCGGCGCCAACATGAGAGGTTGTCAGATGCTGGATTTGCATAGATAACAGGATTTATATTACAGATGCCTTCATCAAGTTTCACCCTGCGGCCTCCAAAAAAAAAAAAAGACGTAAGTCCGCTGTCCTGTCCCTTCACCTACATAACCCCCCCCCCCCCCCCCCATTCATTCAGCTTCCATCTTCTGCTGCCGCACAGGAAACCCCTCCAGGCCGTCCCTGAGCTTCCCATTCACAAAAGGAGGACTCTGCTGTCTCTCATATACTTAGAGATCCCAATAGGAAAAGTTCTATAATGTGATTTGCTTTATTATTATTGAGGCTGCAGGGAGAAGTTTCATTAAAAGATCTCAACTCAACTGAATTAAAGCTGAAGTTTTTAATCTGCTTATATGGTTCCCCCCCCCCTCCCCCATCATCAACATGTTAATGATATTTTTAAATAGAACCTTTCATCTGTCAAAACATATTTTTATTTTTAGAGCCAGTGGTGTCATCACCGGGTCTCTGTGCTTGTCTATGCAATGCAGGCAGATCATGGCTGGTGGAAGGGGCCATCAGAGTGCTGTAATACCTTCCTGAAAATCACAGCACCCTGCCTCGGTACTCCCGTACTAATGTCTCGGGTTGTTTTGTGTAAAAATAACAAATATATATCATACTTGTCTGCTCTGTGCAGTGGTTTTGCACAGAGCAGCCCCGATCCTCCTCTTCTCGGATCCCTCTTCGGTGCCTCTGGCTCCTCCCTCCTGCTAAGTGCCCCCAAAGCAAGTAGATTGCAATGGGGGGCAGCCGAGCAGAGCCGCTGCTCCCTGTGTCCATACAGAAACGGAGCTCCGCCCCGTCCCCTTTCTCTTCTCATTGACTTTGATTGACAGCCGCGGGAGCCAATGGCGCCACCGCCGGTGTCTTAGCCAATCAAAAGGAGAGTCCTGGATGGCCAAGGCACTCGTGGACATTGCTGGATGGAGATGGGGCTCAGGTAAGTATTAAGGAGGGACTGCTGCACACAGAAGGTTTTTTATCTTCATGCGTTATCCTAAAAAACCTTCTGCCATTAGAATCACTTTAAAGAGAAGTTCCACCCAGAAATGGAATTTCAGCTTTTTGGAACACATTTGGCGCCTTTCAGGGGGAGCAGAAATCTGTGTAATCCAGGTATTTTCTCCCAATTCCGGGCTTAGTTCACCGTGGTGACCTACGCCACGTGCAGCACCTGCTCCAGCCCCCCCCCTCCGACAAACACAGGGACCAGTGGGATTGCGCAGCGCCACTCACGCATGCGCAGTAGTGAACCAGGAAGTGAAGCCACAAGGCTGCATGGGCACCCTGTACGGTCTGTGGCTACACAACAAAACTAAACTGCGATGCCCGTTTTTTCAGTTTATATCACCTCAACTTCAGAGACAACATGTTCGCTTCCTGCCTAATGTATCCTGCCGCCTTTCAGATGCCATTGTAACAAGATAATCCGTGTTCTTCACTTAACCTGTCAGTTGTCACAATGTTATGGCAGATCAGTGTATGTTATTGAGAACACATGCCGTATGGAAAACCCACCTCTAGGAGGGGCATTACTGTGGGTGCCAAAACCCTACATCGGGGAGGTGCATCCAGAAATTCATACTACAGACACAAGCCCCACATAGGATACTGGCCTAGGGTTGCAACCTCATCCCTTTAAAACCAAAGACATATGAATTATACAGGTTCTGTGGCTGATTAAGGTGATAATTAAACTCTGTGCCTTATCTGCATTAAATCAGCCCCAGAACCTGTGTAATTCATATGTGTTCAGGTTTAAAGGGTTGAGGTGGCAACTCCAGATACTTCACCCCTAAGGCTACCAAACAGTTCATTATTATTATTGGACTTAAAAATCTACAATACAGTGTTTGCCCTCTATTCACCCAGTGGGTGGTTTCCGTATCTCCCCCAACACCCCCCCCCAGGGAAACCCCATTCCGCCCCCTCCTGAGATCACCTACAACCTGCAATTCCTAATGACGCCTAAGTATGTTTCGCTTCTACTGACCAGGGCTTCCTCAGGGCTTCCTCAGGACGCCCTGAGGAAGCCCCGATTAGTAAGAACTGGTGAAACCTGTAGGTGGAAGGGGATAGACGTCACGCCTGGGTACCCAGAAGTAAGCAAAGCTGCAATTGTGGCTGAAAGCATGAGATTGGTGATTTTTTTTTTTTTTCCCGATCTCATGCTTTCCAGCCTGGAGGAGAGATGTGGGGTCTTATTGACCCCGCCTCTCTCCATAAAGAGTGCCTGTCACACACAATTCCTATTACAAGGGATGTTTACATTCCTTGTAATAGGAATAAAAGTGATAAAAAAAAGTGTAAAAATTAAAAAAATTAAGTAAAAATAATTCTACCACTAGACCTCCTCTGTAACTCTAAGGGCCCTTTCACACGTGCGGACCGTTGGTCCGTTTTTTTGCGGATGAAAAACGGACCGCAATGCATCCCTATGGGATAGCGGACGTTAGCGGATGAGCATCCGCTAACGTCCGTTTCCATCCGTCTCCGTTAAGCTCAGTTTTTTTGAACGGAAGAAAACCCTATTTTTCTTCCGTCAAAAAAACGGAACGGACGAAAAACGGATGTTAGCGGACGATCCGTTTAACATCCGATCCGCTAACATCCGTTTTTCATCAAAATATGTAATAAAAAAAAAGTTTAAAAAAAAAAAAAAAATAAAAAAAAACGGATGGAAAAACGGATAAAAAACGGACGAAAAAACTGATCAACTGATGAAAAAAAACGGACCTAAAAAACTGTCCGCACGTGTGAAAGGGCCCTAATTTGTAAAAAAAAATGTAAACGTCGCCTATGGAGATTTTAAAGTACCGAAGTTTGGCGCCATTCCATGAGTTTATTTTATGGCTGTTACTGATTAAAAATTTCGCGTTCGGTTAATCGATTAATCATAACGCACATACATTTTTCAGATCGCCACCATATATACGGTAGTCCCCACTGTAATATCCACAGACATCCCCCCCCCCCCACTGTAATATCCACAGACATCCCCCCCCACTGTAATGTCCACAGACATCTCCCCCCCCCCCCACTGTAATGTCCACAGACATCTCCCCCCCCCCCCACTGTAATGTCCACAGACATCTCCCCCCCCCACTGTAATGTCCACAGACATCTCCCCCCCCCCACTGTAATGTCCACAGACATCTCCCCCCCCCACTGTAATGTCCACAGACATCTCCCCCCCCCCACTGTAATGTCCACAGACATCTCCCCCCCCCCCCCACTGTAATGTCCAGACATCTCCCCCCCCCCCACTGTAATGTCCAGACATCTCCCCCCCCCCCCCCCACTGTAATGTCCAGACATCTCCCCCCCCACTGTAATGCCCACAGACACCCCCCCCCACTGTAATGTCCACAGACATCTCCCCCCCCCCCACTGTAATGTCCACAGACATCTCCCCCCCACTGTAATATCCACAGACATCTCCCCCCCCCCCCCACTGTAATATCCACAGACATCTCCCCCCCCCACTGTAATATCCACAGACATCTCCCCCCCCACTGTAATATCCACAGACATCTCCCCCCCCACTGTAATATCCACAGACATCCCCCCCCCCACTGTAATATCCACAGACATCTCCCCCCCCCCCACTGTAATATCCACAGACATCTCCCCCCCCCCCCACTGTAATATCCACAGACATCTCCCCCCCCCCACTGTAATATCCACAGGCTTCCCCCCCCACTGTAATATCCACAGGCTTCCCCCCCCACTGTAATATCCACAGGCTTCCCCCCCCACTGTAATATCCACAGGCTTCCCCCCCCCCACTGTAATATCCACAGGCTTCCCCCCCCCCCCACTGTAATATCCACAGACATCTCCCCCCCACTGTAATATCCACAGGCTTCCCCCCCCCCACTGTAATATCCACAGACATCTCCCCCCCCCCCACTGTAATATCCACAGGCTTCCCCCCCCCCCACTGTAATATCCACAGACATCTCCCCCCCACTGTAGAGGAAGATTAGTGCTTGCTTAGTCTTACCAGAGAAGCTGACTGAACACGAGCAGTTGAGGCCGGGTGATGACGTCGGCGCGCCGCTCTAGGCTTACCTAGGCCTCCGCCGGGTGGACCAGGATGGCCGCCGCTCTGGGAGGTAGGCCGAAGCCATGGCTTTTCCTATGGCCCAGGCAGCAGCAGCAGAGCTCTGCGGATCACGTGGTGTGCAGATCCGCATATGTTGACCCGTTCAGATCACAGATCATTTATGATCCACTGCACCACTAGTACCGATCAATAGAATTTTGATCGATCAAAAAAATGTACGAGGACGTAATCTTTAATTTCCACAGCCCTAGAACTTTATTTATCATCTGATAAAAAGAAAACTGATCCAAGGATGTTTTTATCATATATTACTATGCCTGGTAAAGTATTATTTTTTTCTTATATTTGCCCGGCGGCGGCACCTCTGTCCTTGCCGATCCATCCCGGGCCGCGTTGTCTAGTTTGCAGAAAGCCTGAGATCGCACATATCGCAGGCTTCCCCCCGTACCTGGCTGCCGCTGCTGGCATGATGTAGCCCGAGCCAGGCGTCTTTAGCGAGATATACAGCCTCATAATTAGCCTCCTGCTTTTCTCCCTGAGTGCTGGCATCAGCAGTGTGTGATGGCTGCCTCTGATTAACGGCCGCTGTGCAGCCATTTCCTTGTGCCACCGATGACCAAATTTGTCACTTCAGTTTTGACACAGACCTGATTTCTTGCTAAAACTTTGCTCTGCGGCTGCTGGCACCATCCCTTAATGTCTCGCAGCGCTCGTGGCGGTGGGGGCCAAAAGCCTCTCATTAAGGCTCCTTTTATTTTATTCTTACACGCACCCCCTTTTCCTGCCTGTGTGCCTGACTTAATCCTGAGGCTGAAATATAGATAACTTCCCTTCTCTGCCACGGCGTCCCCAGTGTAGCTGTCCAAACCCCTGCGTCTTGCTAATTGTTTCCTGCATCTATTGTCATAACTTTTGACCTCGGCCTGCGTCTGGGGTTAATGTGTATCGTCTCCCATCAGACATTACCCATCGCTGCTCAAATAATCCCGTCCCAGCCGTCTGCCGGGCTACGCAAATTGCTATGTCAGTCCTTCCAATGGCAATTTTTGGATGGTTTCAGACGATCGGTTTGTCAGATTAAAACAGACCGATGGGCGGTTTTCATCGGACAAACCGATCGTGTGTGGGCCCCATCGTTTTTTTTTTTTTTTTTTTTTTTCATCGGTGTTAAAAAAAAAAAAATAGAACATGTTTTACATTTTTCCTATGGATAAAAAACTGATAGAAAAATCCGATCGTCTGTGTGGAACGCCATCGGAGAAAAATCCACACATGCTCAGAATCAAGTAGGGTTGTCCAGATACCGATACTAGTATCGGTATCGGGACCGATACAGAGTATTTGCGGGAGTACTTGTACTCGCGCAAATGCTCCCGATACCTAAATAGAATACTTTTTTTTTGTATTTATCAACATGTTCTGTGAAAATTCTTTGCGTTTTTTACTACTGCGTGACAAGAAAATAAAACATTTTTATTCATTTTTACTAATTTGTATTCTTTTATAATGTCTTGAGTTAGAGTTCTTCATAATTCTAAAGAAAATATCCTTAGTCTGTATTGTGGTTTGAAAACTGTCACATGACATTTAAAAAAAAGTATCGGTATTCGGTATCGGCAAGTACATGAAAAAAAGTATCGGTACTTGTACTCGGGCCTAAAAAAGTGGTATCGGGACAACCCTAGTCAAGTGAACGCATGCTCGGAAGCATTCTTTTCGGCTCGTCGTAGTGTTTTACGTCAACGCGTTTTGGCATGGTCGGATTTTTGACTGATGGTGTGTAGGCAAGACTGATGAAAGTCAGCTTCATCGCATATCCGACAAAAAAATCCATCGGAGTAGATTCCATCAGATATCCGATCGTGTGTACAGGGCTTTAGAGGAGTTCCAACCGCTATTTATTTTTATTTAAAGTGAACAGGTACAGTATTTGTAGCTGCTGACTTTAAATAAAAATAAAAATAAATAGCAGTCGGAACTCCTCTAAAGCCCTGTACACACGATCGGATATCTGATGGAATCTACTCCGATGGATTTTTTTAATATAAGGACACTTACCTGTCCCCCCCCCCCCCAAAGCTGATCCATTTGGCTTGGGTGCAGGCATCCGCATTGCAAGTAAGGGAAACCAGCAGTGAAGCCTTTAAGCCCAGTTCAAGTCGCGATGCAAGAAACCTGCGAATCCAGTGCGGGTTCCCGCATCGCACCTGAATTGCACAGTGGTACACACCGAGACCTGCGAACCGCTGCGGGTGTCAATGTAAAGTTAACACCGCTTTTTAAAAGAAAAATTGAAATTGAAAATTCTAGGGTTGTCCCGATACCGATAGCAGTATGGGTATCGGGACCGATACCGAGTATTCGCGGGAGTACTTGTACTTGTGCAAATACCCCCGATACCTAAATAGAATACTCCCCACCCCCCGCCGCATCGCGCCGCCGCATGGGTTAAACGGCGTGCGGGAACATCACAGCTTTCATTTGAATAGCTGTAGTGTTCCCGCGTGTATAGACACTCCCCCTTGCTCGGGATTGGATGGGTTATAGTAATCTGTCCAATCACGAGCAAGGGGGAGTGTCTCTACGCGTGGGAAAAACAGCTATTCAAATGAATGCTGTGATTTTCTCCATGCGGCGGCGGCAAAGGTATGGGGGAAATGGCTGGAGGGACATGGCTGCATATGTGAGGGACATGGCTAGAGGGACATGGCTGTATATGTGAGGGACATGGCTGGAGGGACATGGCTGCATATGTGGGGGACACGGCTGCATTTGGGGACACATTTAAAAAAAGTATCGGTATTCGGTATCGGCGACTACTTGGAAAAAAAGTATCGGTACTTGTACTCGGTCCTAAAAAAGTGGTATCTGGACAACCCTAGAAAATTTGTATGTTATTAAAATAAATAAAGAATGAATATTAAAAAAAAAAAAAAAAGTTAACAACACCAAGAGATCAGTGCGAACTGTGAAATGGTGCAGGAATCGGATCGCTTAAGCGTGAACACCCATGTGATTCGATTCCAGTGCGGACCAAAAAAAAAAAGGGGTCCTGCAGAATTTTGGTACGAATGCGTTGTGATTTCAGCCATAGGGTTTGTTTCGCGGAGACATCGCATGTGATATGCACAGCAATGCGGTGCTAATCACACGCAGTGTCTGGCATCGTATCAATGTGAACCGGGCCTGACAGCCGGTTTTCTTCTGTGCATGTGCGAGTCGCACTGAGCTTTCTTACTGGTCCCGCCGTCTTCTGGGGGACACACGGGTCCAAGAAGGCAGCGGTGGGGGAAGGAGGAGGGGCCGATGCAAACGTGGAAATGACATACCTCGCGACGGTAGGAAGGAAGTGCCCTATTGTTCAAGACCTACTTTCATTGCAACCTGCAACTCCACTTTAAGCCTAGGGTTGCAGGAAAGAAAATCGCTCAATTCCCCCATCAACACAGTCAGTGTGGACAGGTGAATCTCTCCCATGGAGCCGTTGTGTTCTTCTGGCAGCAAAAGCCGTCCCCACCAGGAGAACACCGTGATTAATCGCATGTAAAATCCAGCAGGCAGGTTGTAGCCAAGTTGATCGTTCAACTTCAGTACATTTAGCATGTATACTAAATGGTTTGAATCGCCAGGAATCGGCCGATAACTTAAAGCTGAACTAACGCAGTTAAAATCAATATATGCAACAAATATATGCACATTTTAGGGGGGACGGGGGACGTGTAGCTGTTTTTTCCAGGTACCCCCCCCCCCCCCCTCTGTGAGACTCCGCTGCGGCATGGTCCCTTTGAAGTTCGCCCCCCCCCCCTCTTCCTTCCCAAGGAACAGGGGCCAGTTAGAAAGTGCAGCATGCTTTGCGTATGCGCTGTAGTGAACAGGCTGTGAAGCCGAAAGGCCTCACTGCTGGTTTCCTCCAACCACGAATGGGGGGCGGCAGCACCTGATAACCGACATGAAAATCGGCTGGGTTGCCGACATTGTGGGATCCCTGTACAGGTAAGTATCCAAATATTAAAAGTCAGCAGCTACAGTATTTTTTCGTGGAGGGGCGGGACTTCCGCTTTAAAGTGGTTCTAGAGGCTGAAGGTTTTTTTTTTCCCCCCTACCTTCATATATTCTATGCATGAAGGTAAAATACCTTCACTGTCCAGCTTCCCCAATACTTAAAATGCCCATCCTAATCACAGCAGCCCTTTACCACTGATCCCAGCTGTATATGTCCCCCTCTACCTTTCAAATCGAGAACTGAGCGATCAAACACCGCTGATCACTCAGTTCTCAGCCTACAGAGAGCTGGTTACTGTCAGTCTCCAGCTCTCTGCTCTGTGTTTGTAGCTGCTGACTTTTTTCTGAAGGAGCCCGAAGCACCTCTTTAACATTTCCCAGCACGATTCTCTGTGCCAGGAATACTCTATTAAACTTCTTCCCCTTTGAGAGGGGACACTACGTGTGGCTGCTGGCTCTTATGCCGCGTACACACGATCATTTTTCGGCATTAAAAAAACAACGTTTTTCATCATTAAAACTACGTTGCCTACACACGATCGTTTTAAAAAAAAAATGCTGTAGCAAAGCGCGGTGACGTACAACACGTGCGATGGCACTATAAAGGGGAAGTTCCATGCGGATGAGGCCACCTTTGGGTCTGCTTTAGCTGATTCCATGTTCGTAAAAGACGATTGGCGCTTTTCTGTCGCAGCGTGATGAATGCGCTACAGCGTGATGAATGCGCTATCTCCATTACGTAGTTTTACCAGAACGAGCGCTCCCGTCTCATAACTTCTGAGCATGCGCAGGTTTTTAACGTCGTTTTAGCCCACACACGATGATTTTTTTTTTAACCCGACAACATTGTTTAAAACGTCGTGAAAAAATGAAGCATGTTCAAATTTTTTTTTTTTTACGTTTTTCAGAACCCGAAAAATGATGTGTAGCCCACACATAATCATTTTAAATGAAATTTTATAAAAACTATTTTTTTTTCATGCTGAAAAATGATCGTGTGTACGCGGCATTATTCCCGGATGTCACTAGTAGAATGGTTCCTGATCGTGTGATCCTCGTGTCTGAGATGACAAAGTGGTGTCTTCATTGATCACAATGAAAGCCTTCAGGTTGGAGTGTTCCTCTGTCATGCCATCTATTTAATAGTGTAACTGTCAGATACATTTACATTATTTGCAAAATAGTAATACATTTTTATATATATATATTATATAAAATGTTTTGGCTTTATTTTACTTTTATAATAAAATCAGAGCAGTTTATTTGAATTAAAACAACACTTTACATACAAATCTGCTAAAATAAAAATGTAAAGGATTTTTCATAAAAGAAAAATGCCTGGTAGTCATGTATAAATATTTGACTGGCCATAACCTGGACACAGTTTTACTTTATTATGTTTATTGGCATTTGAAGGATAGCTATATCTTTCAGCAGATGTGTTTCATTTTCTTGGAGTTCTTCTTTCAGATTCTCCGCTCTCCTTTCTCGCTTCTTTCCATCTCTTCTTGGTCTCCTCGCGGCTTCCTTCCCGCTCGCATGTAAATTCACTTATCATGCTTTTTTAAGATGCCTCCCCTCCTTCTACCTGACATCTAAATTGCTTTCAGTCACTTGCTCCTTCTCCTGTTTTCCCTTAAATGAATTACTAATGACATCTAGCTCAATCATCCCCTCACTGCAGGCACTTTGAGAGTAATGTGCCCCATCCGAACCTTTTAACCTATTACTGAACGTATTTCCCAATTGAATCAGCTCCACCACAGGTGTAATAACTAATCATTTGACATACACCTGCTCTGATGTACTTAGCACTCGGGATCTGTGTTGGATGGCGGTAATTTCCTGTTTATTGCGTTTGTCCGATGGATCCGTTGTGCCTGCGTTTGCCGCGATTAGCGTATTTAGAGAAACAAGAGATGTTAAGGCGAGGGCCGTGTCATGGTGGACCCTGGGCAAGCCGTTGGATGCCAAGGTATAGTGTAACTATTTTCTCTCCAATGTAATTCTAAAACAATGCCCATCACTACTGGGCCTGTGCAAAGTGTCTGCGTATACCATAATAACTTGTAATTGGTGTGCCTATTGTAGTGTATATCGTTTTTAGGGCCAAAACAACAAATTAATCGACAACGAATTGATTTTAATCGATTTACTATTTTCATAATCTAATTATTCGGCCAGTAACATACCGTATATACTCGAGTCTAATCCGAGGCACCTAATTTTACTACAAAAAAAACGGGAAAACCTATTGACTTGAGTATAAGCCTAGGGTGTCCATGTGCCCATGCCTCACTGTGCCCATGACTAGACTTGCGTTTAACATGGGAGTAGGCTGTATAAGGAAACAGGGAGTGGGCTGTATAAGGAAACAGGGAGTGGGCTGTATAAGGAAACAGGGAGTGGGCTGTATAAGGAAACAGGAAGTGGGCTGTATAAGGAAACAGGAAGTGGGCTGTATAAGGAAACAGGAAGTGGGCTGTATAAGGAAACAGGAAGTGGGGTGTATAAGGAAACAGGAAGTGGGCTGTATAAGGTATTTTTTTTTTTACTATCCATCGTTAAAACAAGAAGAGCAGAAGATTTAATTGATGGAAAGCTGAAAAAAGGACTGAAGTTTCGCTTTAACCACTTTTTAGTCCCTTTTGAGAATTGCAACTTAATCCCTATAAAATTGCAAATTAAAAAGTAAATAATAAAAACTATTTAGACGGTATACTAAAGCAGAATTTCACCCTAAGGCTCCATTCAGACCTAGGCGTTTTGTCGCCCTACGCCCGACGCTGAAGCAGCCCTAGATACGCTGGAGGGGCGAATTAACATTGTCGGCTATGGAGATGGTTCACATCTCCACGCCGAACGCCCAAACGCCCGTACGCCTGAAGCTCAAACAAGTCCCGGACCCTTTTTTTCAGGCGTATCGGGCGTACGGGCATAGCCGGCAATGTTAATTCACCTCTTCTGCAAAAAATCAATAGGCGTTTTTTCGCCGCAAATCCAGGGGACGAAACGCCTATTGATTTGTCGCCGCAATACGCCGCTGCAGCGTACGCCCAGGTCTGAATGGAGCCTTAAAGGGAAGTTCAGCTTTAACGCCTCATTTCCACCCCCACCCCATTCTTCCACTTTTTCTGTGGGGGGAGCAGTTTCCTAGTTGTAGCAAGTACCCGCTCTAGTCCTACTGCACTTTTTTTTGCCTAATATGATGGACCTCTTCTTCCATATGGAGAAACCCCTTTTTACAACCAACCCAACACATACCGTAGGGTGGGCTTTAACACCCAACAAATCGCAGAGATGTGTCTCTGGGCGGCCATTGTTTACATGCTGAGAGCCTCGTCACTACACACTCTCTCAGCACAAAGGCCAAACTACACTAAAAACACAAAAAGCACCCAGCGATTTACAACCACTTTAATCTACCAGCATTTCTTTGGAGTGTGGGAGGAAACCCACCCAGGGAGAACATGGAAATTCCCGACAGGTTGTGCCGTGGTCGGGAACAATGACCCTAGTGCTGCTAGGCAGAAGTGCTAACCACTTAGCCACTGTGCTGCCCATTATATTGTTTTTTTTTTTTTGTGTGTGTTTAATTTCAGAAGATGGAATGACTTTATTCAGAATGTCGTTCTCGTGTGTTTTTTTTTTTTTTTTTGAGTTTACTAAGCACATGTTTGATCGCTCCATGGATCCTCCAGAAAGTCATAAAACTGACTGATGGAGGGACAAGTATAGTCTCTAATCGGTGGCATGTTAATCGTCTTGTAACTAACGTTAACTAGGGAAGAAAAAGCTCAAAGTAAGAAGTAAAATGTAATTAAATATAATGTATGTAATGTCATAACCGTATATACTCGAGTATAAGCCAAGCTTTTCAGCACATTTTTTGTTCTGAAAATGCCCCCCTCGGCTTATACTCGAGTCACCTTTTCGTGCCTGATCTCCCAGGCTTTTGGGACCGGGTACTGGCCGGCCGTAGGTCCCCTGGACCCCAAACTTGGCACACATGTAGCCCCACTCCTCTTCCTCTACAATTGTGTAAAGTCTATCTGGGGGACCTACGGTTGGGAGCACCAATTTTTCAAAGCTGGGCACCCCTTCCATAGACTCCCATGTAAAGGTAAAAACAATCCCTAAATAGCTTCCTTTACCTTAGTGCAGTCCTCCTTCACTTATCTCATCCTCCCATTTTGCTTTTAAATGTCCTTATTTCTTCTGAGAAATCCTCACTTCCTGTTCTTCTGTCTGTAACTACACACAGTAATGCAAGGCTTTCTCCCTGGTGTGGAGAAATCCTCTTGAGGAGGGAGCGAGCAGTAGTGTCAGGACGCCCACTAACACACAGCTCCTTTCTCTATCTGCAAAGTAGAGAGCATCCTGACTTGCCTGGTCGCCCCCCTCCCCCCTAAAGAGGCTTTCTTCACACCAGGGAGAAAGCCTCACATTACTGTGTGGAGTTACAGACAGAAGAACAGGAAGTGAGGATTTCTCAGAAGAAATGAGGACATTTAAAACCAAAATCTAGCCTATTTCATTCATTGTCTTAAGATCTATTATATGCATTTAATTTATTTGATTATATTTAATAAAACAAAATAAAAGGATGAGGTAAGTGAAGGACTGCACTAAGGTAAAGGAAGCCATTTAAGGATTTTTTTTTTTTTTACCTTTACAACCCCTTTAAACGTCAGTCTAGTCATGGGCACAGTGAGGCATGCACATGGGCACAGTGAGGCATGCACATGGACACCCTAGGCTTATACTCGAGTCAGTACGTTTTCCCAGTTTTTTGTGGTAAAATTAGGTGCCTCGGCTTATACCCGAGTATATATGGAAAATATAAAAAATTTAAATAAAAAATGGATTTGCATGTAAGAAATGTTGCTTGTGTGTTTGATTCTGACAAATGCTAACCTCTGTTTTTGCAGATTGCGACTGCAGTGAAGTTTTTGCAGAACCCCCGAGTGCGCCAGAGCCCCGTTGCCACCCGGAAGGACTTTTTAAAGAGGAAAGGTATGAATTGCCCTGTTTCGGGACACGTTGGTTAATGTATGCACAATCCTCTTCATAGAGTGCTGTTATGGCTGCGAGTGGTGTGTGTGTTTACATTGCTGCTCCATGGGAAGCCTAGGACCCCTGATGGGAAATGATTCACACTTGGCTATACAGGGGAAAGGGAGGTAATGAGCGGCATTTGCCAGTTAGTCGTCTTTTGTAAAATCTTGTAATAATGGGCTTATTAATTCACTAAACTCTTGTAGAAAAAACGGTGCCCTCGCTGATTGCAGCAAATTGGCATCTCTTTGAACCTTCTGATCCTTTCTGAAATCTGGTTGATGTGGGGGAATATGGATGTTTTCTTTAACCTGATTTCCAGTGCGCATACAAAATTATTATAGCTGATACCTACACCAGGCTATCATCTGAGCAAGTAATAGGGTGTCATAGGGCTATCTCATGGGGTGTAGCAGCTATCAAAGCAGGCCAGAATCAGCCTGGTAGATTGACCATTTCCTCAAGAACAATTGGCCTGGAGCGTCCTGTTTAAAGCCAGTCATAGACAGAGTGATTTTTCTTTCTTGCAACCACGGGTTGCAGGAAAAAAAAAATCGCTCTATTCCCTCATAAACACAGTTAGACCCCTGTCACACTGAGGAGATTTTCAGGCGTTTAAGTGCTAAAATACCGCCTGAAAAACTGCTGCCCTGCAGTCTCAGTGTGAAAGCCCGAGGGCTTTTACACTGGAGCGGTGCACTAGCAGGGCCGCTCTAAAAGTCCTGCTAGCAGCATCTTTGGAGCGGTGTGTTTACCGCTCCTTCCCATTGAAAGTAATGGGAAACCGCGGTAATACCGCCTCTGCAGAGACGCATTGCCGGCGGTATTAACCCTTTTTCGGCCGCTAGCGAGGGGTTAAAACCACACCGCTAGCGGCTGAATACCGCGGCAATTCCGATGGTCAGCGCACCTCCCACCCTGTGTGAAAGGGGCCTTAGTTTTGATTAGGAAATTCCTTCCACTGAGCTATTGTCTTCTCACAACAAGGGTGCCATGTTGGGGCGCGGGATCCTCGGGAGTCATGTCATGGGGTGCGGGATCCTCGGGAGTCCATGTCATGGAGTGCCATGCTGGGGTAAGAGATCCTCGGGAGTCCATGTCATGGAGTGCCATGCTGGGGTAAGAGATCCTTGGGAGTCCATGTCATGGAGTGCCATGCTGGGGTAAGAGATCCTCGGGAGTCCATGTCATGGAGTGCCATGCTGGGGTAAGAGATCCTCGGGAGTCCATGTCATGGAGTGCCATGCTGGGGTAAGAGATCCTTGGGAGTCCATGTCATGGAGTGCCATGCTGGGGTAAGAGATCCTCGGGAGTAAGAGTGCCATGCGGTAAGTGCCATGTCATGGGGTGCGGGATGTAGTCCATGTCATGGAGTGCCATGCTGGGGTAAGAGATCCTCGGGGAGTCCATGTCATGGGAGTGCATGCGGGTAAGAGATCCTCGGGAGTCCATGTCATGGAGTGCCATGCAATGTGGGGTAAGAGATCCTCGGGAGTCCATGTCATGGATGTGTCAGCTGAGTCCACAGTCATCGGAGTGCCATGCTGGGGTAAAGATCCTGGGTCACATGTACATGGGGTAGGAAATCCTCGGGAGTCCATGTCATGGAGTGCCATGCTGTGAGGTAAGAGATCCTCGGGAGTGCCATGCATGGTAAGAGATCCTCGGGAGTCCATGTCATGGAGTGCCATGCTGGGGTAAGAGATCCTCGGGAGTCCATGTCATGGGGTGCGGGATCCTCGGGAGTCCATGTCATGGAGTGCCATGCTGGGGTAAGAGATCCTCGGGAGTCCATGTCATGGAGTGAGTGCCATGCTGGGGTAAGAGATCCTCGGGAGTCCATGTCATGGAGTGATCCTGTAAGAGATCCTCGGGAGTATGTGGAGTGCCATGCTGGGGTAAGAGATCCTCGGGAGTCCATGTCATGGAGTGAGTGCCATGCTGGGGTAAGAGATCCTCGGGAGTCCATGTCATGGAGTGAGTGCAATGCTGGGGTAAGAGATCCTCGGGAGTCCATGTCATGGAGTGAGTGCAATGCTGGGGTAAGAGATCCTCGTAGTGAATCGTCATGGAGTGAGTGCAATGCTGGGGGTAAGAGATCCTCGGGACCATGTCAGAGTGAGTGCAATGTCATGGCATGGGAGTGCAATGCTGGGGTAAGAGATCCTCGGGAGTCCATGTCATGGAGTGAGTGCAATGCTGGGGTAAGAGATCCTCGGGAGTCCATGTCATGGAGTGCCATGCTGGGGTAAGAGATCCTCGGGAGTCCATGTCATGGAGTGCCATGCTGGGGTAAGAGATCCTCGGGAGTCCATGTCATGGAGTGCCATGCTGGGGTTGCGGGATCCTCGGGAGACCCAGACTCACAGACTGAGTCCTTGTTCGGGGGAGTATCTCCTATGGCTTTACTGTGTCTGAGTAGTCTTGCATATGGGATTTCGTATGCCATTGTTGTCTGCTGAATATGACAGAATTTATCTATACATGGAAATTGTTGGATCTCTCAGATACCTTTTTTTTTTTGGATGAGATTCAACCAGTGTTGTAATTTTTGGCATCTACTTTTTTCTCAAGGGATGACCTCCATGTCTTACATTTTTTTTTTCTTTCAATCGTTTATTAAGATTATTCCGACTTTACAAACAAATAAATATGTATAAATACATAAACACATTGAACACACATACATATGTGTATGTATACACACATACAGACTATGTTTGGTATGTATATACATAGTATCAGTTTACATAATCAGGGTATTGTCTGTAATAGTTATGGTTCAATTTCCACTTGTCTCAGACCTTTTCTTCCAATCCTATACCTGGCCGATCTGACCAAATGTAGTAAGCTAGATATATAGATGCAGGCCACAAAGACATACTGGAGAGATGGATTTGGATAACAGAATACGCCGGAAAACAAAGAGAAGAAAAGAGAAAGCTATATTAATTACTTATAATATATCTAAGATATTAACAGTGTTCTCTAGGTGTATAAACGTTAATCTGGGGCAAATAAGTGGGGTGAAAAACTATATATATATATTATATATATATATATATATATATATATATATATATTATATAATATATATATATATACACACACACACCCCCTTTTATATATGTGTATGTATGTATATATGTATGTGTGTGTATATGTATATATATAATATGTATGTATGTGTTAGGATCTAAATACTAAAAGAGAAGAGTTTTTTTTTTTTTTTACTATCTATTGTGATATATCTAGGATATTAAATCAGTGTTCTCTAAATGTATAAAGATTACCCTGGGGTAAATAAGTGGGGTGAAAAACTATATATATACATATACACACCCCAAAAGTCTTACATTTTGGAGACACTGTCCATACTGCATGGACCCTTCCCATGGCATGTCCTATCTCTTTGGTCTCCCCTTAGTCAGGACGCCTCAGACGGCTTTTAGACTTTGATTAAATTACGCTGCAACCAAGCCTTGAAGAAGTGTGTGTGTGTGTGTATATATCTCAATATATATCAGCTATCACTTGCTTTTATGTTGTATACTTTGTATATGTATTACGGTCTTTTGCTACATACAGTAATGAACATCCAGTGGATATCCTGGTGCATAAGACGACCTCCTGATTTTTGGGGGGATTTTTTTTTTAAGTGTAAAAGGTTGTCTTATACGCCGGAAAATACGGTATTTGTATATATTCACTGTGTATAATTTTTTATTTTTTTTTGTATGTTGTGTTTTTTTTTTTTTTATATATATTAATATAAAATGTACATATATATATATTTTTTTCTACTTTTGTGTAATAATATATATGTTTGGAGTTGTGTATATATTTTGAGAAAACAGGGAATTCTTTTACGCTTTTCTTGCCTTTTGTATTGAAATTAATGATTTGCCCTTCAGGTGACGAGTGGGAATGCGCTTGCTCACACTTGGTCGCGCCTGCAGGTGTGAACCAAACCTTACTGCGCGCATAGAGAGAAATCAGGTCTCCTAACCTGTCAGACGGGGCAATGCTGTGTGGCATGGCAGGGCTGTGTAACTTTCAGAACTGGATGGACAGAAATGCAAATGATTGCCCACAACTAAGAACGTAAAAACGTGAGAAAGTTGTGGGTCCCACCGTCCCATAAAACAGTTTAATGGTCCTTCACCTACATTTTTTCTTCTATAGATTGCGGAAGAAATTTCACTTTTTAGGATATATTAGCGCCAGTCCTGCCATGGTCTGCGCTCTTCTTGTAATTAAACGCCTCTTTGTCACGAATGGACATCTCGAGATTCTGTTGATCAATTAGTGACAAAGTCGCCCTCGCTGCCACTGGATAAATGTCATCCACTGCCGGCCGTACAGTACAGATGGAGAGAGCGAGCTGGAAAATCACCGTAAGGTCACCAAGCAGTCATGCTCAGGGTCAGGGGAAGTCTTCCTACGATTGGTCTAATTAGCGAGCAATTGATCTGACTTCACCGTGCGCTTTAATGTAAGCGTACATTGAGTGGCTCAAGTCGTAGCGTGATCTATACGGAGTATCGCTGTGGGCACATTACAGTCTTTTTTTCCTCATTAACTCTCATTTAAAGCTCATAGAGGGAAGGCAAAAAAAAAAGATAAGATGGATTTTTCTTGGCTTTCGCACCGCCATACCTATTTACGATGTAACTGTCTGATCACGTTATCTGTACAATGCGACGGCCTAGTAGAAAAATCTATGCCTTCAATATTACCGCCTTTTACGGAACACCTTGGGCATCGTTTATTAAACGTCAGCAGGAAATGTTCTTCCTTACACAAAGCAAGCGATCCGATGTGTTCTGTGATTATTATTTTTTTAAAGTGGAATTCCAGCTTCATCCAACTACACTTAAAGGATCACTAAAATAATTTTTTTTTTTTTTAGCTAAATAGCTTCCTTTACCTTACTGCAGTCCTGGTTTCATGTCCTCATTGTTTGTTTTTTGCTTTGAAGTTGCTGTAATTCTGCTCTGATCTCCACACTTCCTGCTTGTCTGGCCCCTTATGAAAGATCTCATGGCAGCTTTTCGCTGTGGTCCAAGCTGTCATTACTGTGTGTCTAAAAATCCTCAACCAATCAGATTCATTTTAAAAACAAAACGCTGCCCTGGATTTGTTTGTTTTTGTTCTGTGTGTCTCTCTACTTCACAGAAACATGAAACCAGTTTAAAAGTGAATCTGAACCTGCAGGCACATTATATGACTGATGTGTACCTATTTTTAATATTTTTTAAAAGGAATCCGTTAACTTTTATGTCTCTATACCCTGTAAACAGTAATTTCAGCAAAAAAAAATGTTTTCCTTTAGTGACCCTTTAAAGCTGAGTTCTGCCTAAAAAAAAATTAGAAGTCAGCAGCTACAAATGCTGTACCTGCTGACTTTTAAAATAAAGGACACTTATCTGTCCAGGGCACCACAATGTCCTCACCCGAAGCCGATTCATCCTTCAGCTCTGGGTGCAGGCGCCGGCATTGCTAGTAAGGGAATCGGGAAGGGAAGCCTTGCAGCTTCACAGCCTGGTTCCCTACTGCGCATGCGCAAGTCGCGCTGCATGTTCTGAGTGGTCCCTGCTGTCTTTTGGGACGAGACAGCAGGGGGGCCCAGACATGGCGTAGTTCAATTTTTGGGTGGAACTCCGCTTTTAAAACCAGGGCTTGAAGCTGCCCCTCATTCTGTGGCATGTATCAACAGTGGTGGAGGGGGTCCCCAGCCAGCGCTGGAACAGAGCGGAGCCTTGGGGACAAGCTGCACATGCTCAGTTTGGTGTGTCTTGCTAAAGAGTTTTATTTTTTTTCCTGGGAGAATGCATGTGATCAGCACAAAATACGTAGTAAGAGTTTTGCATATTTGGAAAGGGATAATTCCCCAAAGATTCCCAGGAGACAATTTTTTGGATTGAGGACATTAAGAAGTCCCAACGTAAAAGAGATACAGAAACCTACTAGCATTTAGGTGCATTTAGATGCGTTTAGCAGCATTTGCTGTATTTTATGCCCAATGGCTCCTCTTCTGATCGCAATTAATTCTTCTGCATTAAGGAGGAGCATATTACTGCCTCTAAACTCTGGTAAAAGCCTATGTGTGTATGAAGACATAGGCTTTTATTGAATTTAGGGGCTGTTGGCAAAAGTGTTATGGTGGAGATAAAAAAAACCTGCAAGGCAATAGCATGAAGTGCTAGTATGCATCGCATACTGGCACATTATGAAATACTCACCTTGGAAGGAGGCCCTCCAGCGCTATAAAGTCACCACAGAGAGGATGGACATGTTCCCATGTCTGTCTTCTGAGTTTGCAAACGCTGACGCTGTGACTGGCCGGAGCCGCGATGACGTCGATCTCAAGCGCGGGAGCCCTTAGTTTCGGCAGGAAGCTCTGAAGTTCTGGCAAGAGATGCCGGAACTTGAGAGCGCATGCGCCAGTGATGTCACTGGCTGCAGGCAGGTTGAATTTCTCTATGGGATTAAGGTTCTTCTAGCCACTTGTTTATCACTTTTGCCATATGACAAGGTGCTCCATCATGCTGGAAAAGGCATTGTACCCCACCAGACTGTTCTTGGATGGTTAGGAGAAGTTGCTTTCGGAAGATGTTTTTGTCCCATTCTTTATTCATGGTTGTGTTCTTAGGCAAAATTGTGAGCCCCCCACTCCCTTGGCTGAGAAGCGACCCCACACATGAACGGTCCCAGGATGCTTTACTTTTGGCATGACACAGGACTGATGTTGGCTCTCACCTTTTCTTCTCCAGACAAGGTTTTTTCTGGATGCCCCAAACATTCAGAATGGGGATTCATCAGAGAAAATTACTCCCCCCCCCCCCCCCCCCCCCCCCCAGTCTTCAGCAGTCCAATCCCTGTACTATTTTCAGAATATCAGTCTGTCCCTGATGGTTTTTCTGGAGAGAAGTGGCTTCTTTGCTGCCCTTCTTGACACCAAACCATCCTACAAAAGTCTTCTCCTCACTGTGCGCCAATGTCCTCACACCTGTCTGATGCCATTCTTGAGAAAGTTCTGCACTGGAGATGCCCCAATCCATGAATGAGCCGGTCCTGGTGCTTGCTGGGCTTTCTTGGGCGCCCTGAAGCCTTCTTAACAAATGCAGTGGAAAAGTTTATGGGATTATGTTAATTTTCATGGCAAAAGAGGAACTTTGTAATTAATTACTCTTCATAACATTCTAGAGCATATGCAAATTGTCATCATAGAAACTGAGGCAGTGCGGTCCTTCAGGGGGATTTCCCTTTGTTTTCCATCCCAAAGACAAAACGGTAAGTTAGAGGTAATTCTTCCAAAGTGAGGGGAAAGGTAGACAGACAGAATATTGTAACGATTCTGTTAAACGAGTAAATCCCTATTAAATTCCTTCATCTGTATCACCTCCGGCGTTCTAGTTTCTATTCTCTCATTCACTTCCTGGTGTGCGGTGCTCGTTCACGTAAGAACTACGTTTCCCAGTATGCATTGCGGCACGCCCAGTAATTCACACCTCCTTGAAGTCTCTAACACGTAGAGAGCGTCCTGCCGCACAGATGTAGTTCCCAGGAGGGGGCGAGCACGTCACTGACCACCGGAGTAAAGCCTCCCTTCACGGTGGTCAGTAACAATCAGACAAGCAAGCAGGAATTGAACAGAACAGAGAAGAAATAGAGCAACTTCTGAGCAAAAACGAACCATGAGGAAGTGAAAAGAGGAATGTCTGCAGGTAAAGGATGCTTATTATGAAAAACATTTTTTTTCCTTTAAAACCCCTTTAAATTAATGTCACCGGAACAAGGGTGCCTATTGGAAGGTTTTTCATCACCTCCTGGTTCTGATAGCCCTGACGTTTTAGATTTGGCTTATTTTACTTATGACAACCCTGAAACCCTACAAGGTTGAATCTGATGCCGCGTACACACCAGCGTTTTTAATTTCATGGCAAAAACAAAGTTTTGCTCGACGTGATTCTTGTCAAGCCTGCCTTACATACACACGATCGTGAAAAAAAAAAAATGCCCAACAACACGTACGACGGCACTATAAAGTTCCATTCGGATGGCGCCACCCTTTGGGCTGCTTTTGCTGCTTTCGTGTTAGTTAAAGTTTGGTGAGAGACGATTTGCGCTTATTAGTCTTTGTGCTTTTCAGTTACAGCATGATGAATGTGCTATCTCCATTACAAACGCTAGTTTTACCAGAACGAGCGCTCCCGTCTCATAACTTCCTTTGAGCACGCACGTTTTTTCCCGTCATTAAAGCCTACACACGACCGTTCTTCACGCCGTCGAAAAAAATGAGCCGGAATCTACATACGATCGTTTTAATGACCAATTTAAAAAAAGTAGTTTTTCTCGCCATGAAAAACAGTCGTGTGTACGCGGCATCTGGGTTTTCGCACCACACACTCAAAACCTAAAAAAAATAAAAATAAATAAATAATAAAGTTTGGCCTGTACACTTGAAAGGCTCTTTATTACCATTTGCTTCACTTCTTTTTTTTTTTTTTTATCTCATTAGTTCTCTAATAATTTTAAAGTAAAATTGAAAGTCAATATTTTTATTTTTTAAAGGAACACGCCAAGTAAAGGATATGTTTGGGGTGTTGAAAGCCACAAAAAAAAATCTGTTGTTTTCGTAATGTCTTTTGTGGGATGTTACCGTGGTAACGTTATAGACTTCCAACGTCTCTGGAGAGTCATCCATTTTGTATCTCCCCTCCCTTCATACTTAATATTTCAGCTGCTCATAAAAAGCACCAGAAAGGGCAAGAGGAAATTATTTAAATTAAATAGAAAAAATGGTGATTAGTGCGGGTTACCAATTTAACCCTTTTTTTTCTTTTTTTTGTCGCTGGCGAGGTTTGTGGCTCTTTTTTCTGGAAACGTCTTCCTTGGTATAATATGGCCTGGGAGTTTAACAGAACAGCTGTTTTTTAAGGGAGGACTTGATTAAATAAGAATTGTTTTACTGGTTATTCAATATTTTATATAAAGGGATTACTATTGATATCATTTCGGCTCTTTGACTGCAATGATAACTGTCATAGAAAGATAAAAATTGGCCTTATTGTGCTCACAATATGAGATTACAATGGAAACTGATGAACTTTTGGTTCAAAGGTAAAGGGGCAATGCAATAAATTTGAAACCTATTTCACTTGCCAGTTGGTACCAGCAGACGTGAGCGGCCTGGCGGATTTATTTCTCTCAAAGGCTCAAGGTTCAAGATGTCTCCAATTAATGTAAGAGAACCTGTCACTTTGGGCTGGACCTTTTTTTATAAGCCCAACCTGACCCACTTTTACCACCTTTTCCTGCCACTTCAGTGGAGCCACTGCAGATATCCAGTGGAGGAATAATGGCAAGATGGGTATAAAAAGGGTTGAGGGATGGAATTTACCCTGAACAACAAAGCAATTGAACAATATGGCAAAATTGGAAGCTACTTTCATCTAAGGCCAAATTGGTCGTTTTGCTGAAATCACTTTTTTTTTTTCTTGCTAATGAGGAGTAATGAGAGGTGTGTTGCATTTTATGAACTGCAGACTACAATGCTGCAAGGGGTCCTCCCTAGTGATTTGGTTAGGAGAAGTGTTAGTACTGAATCCCCCGTCATGGCGGCATGGTCTGTGTCTGGCTACCGGTTCTGGCTCTCGACATTCACCTTGGTAACTATATACTTTTAAATCAATGTCTGTAATAATGACTGTATTGATAATGGTACAATACCTATATGTTCGTTTTTTGTTTCTTTCAACAAATCTCATCATTATGTACATGTATATATCTCTTTTATAGAACTTATGCCTGCAAACTTTCTTCCCCCTGAAGAAGACCCATACCAGCAAAAGGGTTGAAACGCGTTTGGTTCTCTGCGCATTAGTTAAACCACTAAATTGCTCTATCTGCATTTACCCATTGTATTCTAATGTTCGAATGACATTTTTGAGTCCATGTTTCCTATATGTATTAGATAGGTGCTCCCATCCTGTTATTTGTTTTTTAATAAATTACAATATTTTTCCATATTTTGATTGAATTATTAGCTGCACCACAAAGCCCCTAGGGGTAGTCTTCCTTTTTTTTCAAAAATCTATTCAGGGGTGTGCAGGACCTTTTATCCACAATATGTATCGCCATTTCTTTGCTAGTACTAAATCCTCAGTTTTTTTTTTTTTTTTTCGTGGTTCTAAAGCCCTTTATTTTTTTTCTTAACCTTAAAGTGGAGTTCCACCCAAAATTGTGACTTCCGCGCACTGGAACACCCCCCCCCCCCTTCCGGTGCCACAATTGGCACCTTTCAGTTGGAGGGGGGACAGGATATCTGTCTATCTTTGACAGGTATCCTTTCCCACTTCCGTGAGCCCAGTGACGTCAGCGCAGAGCTCCCTCCTCCTCTCCTGGCCAGTATGAGAGAGGAGCGGGTCCTCGTGCATGTTGCAGTAGGGTTCCCGGCGTGAAGCCGAAATGCTACAGTGCCGGGTTCCCTTACCTGCAATGGCAGCGGCAGCACCCGACCGCTGATGGAAACATCAGCTGCCGTGCCGACATCGCTGGACTCCAGGACAGGTAAGTGTCCATTTATTAAAAGGCAGCAGCTGCAGAATGTGTAGCTGTTGGTTTTCTTTCTTTTTTTGGGCGGAACACCATTTTAATGCATTCCTTGCATTAAGCTCCATTCACACCAATGCGATTTTTCATGCTTTTTGCAGAAATGCAGGGAATTTTTTTTAACATGGGTTTCTATGGAACATGTTGCATTTTTGTGCCTCGCCGTTTTTGGAAAGGGTCATGGACCTTTTAAACCACTGGTGGACCACCGCATGTACATATACGTCGGCAGAATGGCACGTACAGGCACATTGGCGTCCCTGCCTAGACGTGGATCGGGACCCCCCCCGGTACATGCGGCAGTCCCCGTGGCTGTCCAAGCGATCCAGGATGAGGGGGCGGCTGTTGTTTTTTTTACGCCCCGCCCCCCCCCCCCCCCCGGATCGCTCCCAGCCAATCCGCACACTCCCCCGTGTGTCACTTCCTCTGCCTGTGTAAACACAGGAAGGGGGAAGTGATGTAATCTCTCCTCTCGGTGGTATTTTCAACCGCCGCTGAGGAGAGAAGACATCACACAGTGAGTCTGCACCACAACACTACACTGACACCAGTACACACAGGCACATTAACCCCTTGCGATCACCCCCCCCCCCTCGTCACAGTGTCACTGATTGCAGTGATCATATATTTACTGATCACTGCATTTCGTGTCAGTGTGACAGGCAGTTAGTGTTGGATTCAGGGTAGACCCCGTACCCCCCCCCCTGATAAAGTTTTAACCCCTTGATCACCGCCCTAGTTAACCCTTTCACTATTGCCAGTGTCACTAAGCGATCATTTTTCTGATCGCTGTATTAGTGTCGCTGTTCCCGCTAGGTAGCTATTTTTTTTTTTATTGCAATTCTTTTTTTTTTTTTTTTACTAAAGACATGTGGCTGAATAAATTTTGGCCTAGATGTTTGACTAAAATTTTGTTTATTTGATTTTTCTTATAACAAAAAGTAAAAAATATTTTTTTTTTTTCAAAATTGTCACTTTATTTTTGTTTATAGTGCAAAAAATAAAAATCGCAGAGGCGATCAAATACCACCAAAAGAAAGCTCTATTTGTGGGAAGAAAAGGACGCAAATTTTGTTTGGGAGCCTCGTCACACGACAATTGTCTGTTAAAGCGACGCAGTGCCGAATTGTAAAAACCCCTTGGGTCATTTAGCAGCATATTGGTCCGGTCCTTAAGTGGTTAAATGCAAAACACAGCTTTTTTTTTTTTTTTGGTTCAATAGATTTTAATGGAGGAGTTGCAGAAAAGCATGTAGTGCGTTTTTACCACGTTTTTTCCACAATTTGCGTTTTTAAATCTGCCTAACGTGTCCCCCCCCCCACCAAAAAAAGGCAAATCGCAGCAATAAACGCAGTGTTTTTGGTCCCTATGCAGAAGACTAAAGGCCTCCCTGCTGAGTCAAATTTGTAGCACTGTAACCAGTAAAATGTGTGCTTCCCTACTGATTGAGCATGTTGGTCCTCTGCTGAGAGACCACTGTTTCCGCACACAGAGCAATGGTCTGTTTCTTTCTAAAGAAAGTGAACTGTAGGACTTTAAACACTATATATATATATATATATATATATATATATATATATAAATATATTCTGTAATTTAGCTCATTTAAATGGAAAGTTTCAGTTGGATTTGAACTTCTGTTCTGCTTCACCCACAGCTACATCTAAGCGTATTCTTGTCCTTCCTAATATTTTTTACGGAAAGGTCCTCTTTAAAGTTGCGTGTTCTCAGTCTCTTTTATTGTTTCTCTGTTTTGCCAGTTTTAGTCCCATTATTTTTCATATCGGTTTTGCTGTGTTTTCTTCCCTCCTAGGCAGCTCTGCTGGGAACAATCCTTTTTAAAAGCTTTGTGATTTCAGCAGCTGGGTGAAAAACGTCAACACAAACCTAAAAGCCATGTTGATTACCCGGAGTAACTCGAGACCAGGAGCTATGGCTGCCAAGCTCTCGTCGGCACCAGTTTTTTTTTTTCCCCCTACAATATTATAAGAGCTTGGCAATGCCAGCATGTGAAGCTGCTCGCTCCTTTCTCAGATATAGCAGAAATCTTTTTCCGTTTGCCCTGCAGAGAGGTAAAAGGTACCCATAAAGTTTTGTCTGGTAAGTGTTGAAATAAAAGTTCCACTCGTTTTTCGGTTTATTAAAATCCGCAGTTACTGCTGACTTTCAATAAACACACTCCCCTGTCCCTGGATCCAGTGAGGCGGCCATTTTTTTTTTTACCTTTTATAACACCTTTAAATCTTGATCCGTTTGAGAGTGCTGTCTCGCAAAACTGATATGGCATGCAATTCCGCATGTGGCCAGAGGTGTGGGGTGGCGCCGCTGATACTCGGAACGGTTCAGAGCCACTCGGAAATGCTCCATTCCCAAGTGTTTGTGCAAACCTTTCCAAGGGTTTTTTGAGATCAGCCGAGCTGTCCTCGAGTGTTTCCGGGTGCTTACCCAACACCTCTGGCCAAATGCGGAATTGCATGCCATAGAAGTCAATGCGGAATGAATTGTCTTAGTTTCCATTGACTTCTATGGGGAAATTCGCTTTGATATGTGAGTGCTTTGAATTACAAACATTCTTCTTTAACGATTATGCTTGTAATCCAAGGTTCGATTCCAAATCAATGTTTTATAACTTATTTTTAGCCACAGCAAATGACAGCTGTCTTATGCAGGACCCCCTGGGGAACTGCTGATTGGTCGGCTTATTGTACCATTTGTTGCTGTTTTCTGCCAGAGCAGCTTCAGTTTCTCCTCCATTGTATATTTGTGAACCCGGTTTTCACCATTTTTTTTTTTTTCCCTCTGTTAGGTCATTCAGTTGTTCTCCACTTTTAGGACCTTTAATAAGGAAACGTTGATTTAGTCCTCAAAAGTGTTGCGTTTTCTGCAAATGACAGGTGCTCTTCACTAAATCCTAACACAGAAAAATGAGGGAACTAGGCCCTAATCTTTGCATTTAGCCTGATTAATCCTCATTCTCCCTGCCAAACAGTGAAGACGTTGCTCCACAATACCTCTTAATCCAACAAATCCATTTAATAAACTAATGAATTAATGCTATTTTTTTCTTCTATTAAAAACAAATTACTGTCAGTTATTTTTTCAGCACACACGCCTCGGTGATATACGACTGTGGTTACAAATGGACTGATCAGCCCTCTACGTCAAACCGCAATTTATTTATTTTTTTCCCTTTTTAACACATCAAATTAGTACTTGTTTTTTCCCTACGATACACTAAAGTGGCGTCTTCTGTTACTGGCTGTATATCCATTCAAATTACTACTGTAAATAGAATTATGCAGGTATTCCCAAAATATTTCTCTCCATTAAAAAAAAAAATGTGGCTAGTGGTAAAATGGCTGGGATAAACGCAAATCCGTTTTTCTGAAAAGATTATAAGCCGTGGCAGGCCAGTAAAAATAATAATTTGTGTCGGCGGCATTTATCATCTGCCTTGGCCTATTAAACTCATAAAGGCTTTAGCAGTATCAGCACTGCCCAGTTCAAATGTTTATTTTCTATTCGTTACTGTGGACAGTAGAGATGTGCATGGTGAAAAAAATAGTTTCCTTTTGGATTAATTTGTTAAGTTACCGTATATACTCGAGTATAAGCCGACCCGAATATAAGCCGAGGCACCTAATTTTTCCACAAAAAACTGGGAAAACATATTGACTCGAGTATAAGCCTAGGGTGTCCATCTGCATGCCTCACTGTGCTTCACTTTGCCTTTACTGTGTCCATCTCCATGCCTCGCTGTGTCCATGCCTCGCTGTGTCCATGCCTCGCTGTGTCCATGCCTCGCTGTGTCCATGCCTCGCTGTGTCCATGCCTCGCTGTGTCCATGCCTCGCTGTGTCCATGCCTCGCTGTGTCCATGCCTGTGCTCACTTGTATATCGAAGCAAATTTCCTTATAAGGAGTAATGGAAACTCAAATTATATTTATAGATTATAGCAATGTGACCAGGTTGTGTAACCACAAAATGTCCATCCACAAGGTTATTGGCAAAATCCAGCAGGAGCTACAGAGTATCAAAGAGACGCCTCTAAATGTAGCAATATGTTGCTAAATGTTGTTCAATAACCACTTTAGCCCCGGACCATATTGCTGTCCAATGACCAGAGCACTTTTTGTGATTCGGCACTGCGTCGCTTTAACTGACAATTGCGCGGTCGTGCGACGTGGCTCCCAAACAAAATTGGCGTCCTTTTTTTCCCACAAATAGAGCTTTCTTTTGGTGGTATTTGATCACCTCTGCGGTTTTTCGTTTTTGCGCTATAAACAAAAATAGAGCAACAATTTTGAAAAAAATGCAATATTTTTTACTTTTTGCTATAATAAATATCCCCCAAAAATATATAAAAAAAACGTTTTTTTCCCTTCAGTTTAGGTCGATACGTATTCTTCTTCATATTTTTCGTTAAAAAAAAACGCAATAAGAGTTTGGTTTGCGCAAAAGTTATAGCGTTTACAAAATAGGGGGTCGTTTTATGGCATCTTTATTAATATTTTTTTACTAGTAATGGCGACGATCAGCATTTTTTTTCAGTACTGCGACATTATGGCGGGCACTTCGGAAACTTTTGACACATTTTTGGGACCATTGGCATTTTTATAGCGATCAATGCTATAAAAATGCATTGGATTACTATAAAAATGCCATTGGCAGTGAAGGGGTTAACACTAGTGGGCGAGGAAGGGGTTAAGTGTGTTCCTGGGTGTGTTCTAACTGTATGGGGGGTGGCCTCGCTAGGGAAAATTACTGATCTTCTGTTCATACATTGTATGAACAGAAAATCAGCGTTTCCTCCGCTGACAGGAGCGGGAGCTGTGTGTTTACACACATAGCTCCCGGTCCCCGCTCTGTAACGAGCAATGAATGAATGAATGAAAAACATATATAGCGCGGCACATGCGAACTAAATCGCCTCTGGGCGCTTGTTGTTCCTGTCTCCTTTGATATCAAAAGAGATGAGTCTTGATCTTTCTCCTGAACGCTAAGTGATTCTCCTCCAACCGAATGCTGATTGGTAAAGCGTTCCATAGTCTGGGACCTTGGATCGCGAATCTTCTTTCTCCTTCTTTCTCCTGGCAGCGATCGTACCCGCCGGGCATGCGTGCGGCCACTTTAGAGTGGACGTATAGCTATGGGCTCTCGCCCAGCAGTGCCGACTTCCCGCAGTAAAATGACGGCGGGCGGTCAGCATGTGGTTAAATGTAACCATATTGCTACACTTGGAGGCGCCTCTCTTCTCTGTTATACTCGGATGTGACATGACCCTACTTGTAAATCAAGTCAAAAGTTATAAAACGTTTTTGCTCATCTTGCAATACGCTCTCAAACCAAGGTTTTACTGTATTCATTGTGTTAGGTGTCAAACGTAAGGCCTGCGGGCCGAATCATTCCCTCCAGGCCATTTCATGTGGCCCTCGCACCTCTCCTGCAGCTGCGGTAGAGCTCCAGCCCTCCTCTGGTCCTACTCCAGACCCTTACTTTTAGCTTTCAAGCAATGCATCCATCTTCTTCCCACCATCAGAATAAGGAAAGGGGGGTGCACTGTGATGTAAGGGAGAGTGGGGGACTTCTGATGGTGAGGTGGCTCTTGGCATCTAATGTAAAGGGGAGGGGATGCGCTGGACATCTAATCTTACAGATACAACCGGCCCTTTTGAGAACAATCCTAATGCTGATGAGGCCCACAATGATATTGAGTTTGACACCCCTGTGATTTGTTTTCGTAATTTGTTTTATATATTCAGATTTTCTTTTGTAAATTCAGGTTCATTTGGCGTAGTTGGACTTGGTTTTGGCGTAGTTGGACTTGGTTTTGGCGTAGTTGGACTTGGTTTTGGCGTAGTTGGACTTGGTTTTGGCGTAGTTGGACTTGGTTTTGGCGTAGTTGGACTTGGTTTTGGCGTAGTTGGACTTGGTTTTGGCGTAGTTGGGCTTGGTTTTGGCGTAGTTGGGCTTGGTTTTGGCATAGTTGGACTTGGTTTTGGCGTAGTTGGACTTGGTTTTGGCGTAGTTGGATTGGTTTTGGCGTAGATGGAGTTGGTTTTGGCGTAGTTGGACTTGGTTTTGGCGTAGTTGGACTTGGTTTTGGCGTAGTTGGACTTGGTTTTGGCGTAGTTGGACTTGGTTTTGGCATAGTTGGACTTGGTTTTGGCGTAGTTGGACTTGGTTTTGGCGTAGTTGGATTGGTTTTGGCGTAGATGGACTTGGTTTTGGCGTAGTTGGACTTGGTTTTGGCGTAGTTGGACTTGGTTTTGGCGTAGTTGGATTGGTTTTGGCAGAGATGGACTTGGTTTGGGCGTAGTTGGACTTGGTTTTGGCGTAGTTGGATTGGTTTAATGTATGAGGATTTCCAGAAGATGTTTTGGAAGAGTTGGCAATATTTGTTATTTCAGGGGATTACTTATGCACTCTGGGTTGGATGGAGGTGGATCCATCAGAATCTCTGAATACCATAACGAATAGAACAGCATTTATTTAGTAATCATTCCGTTATGATTCTGAGATTCTGATGGATCCGCCTCCATCCAACCCAAACACAAGAAGTAGGAATCATCATCTTATTTCACTTTTATACCTCACTGTATTTATTGCAATATGTTTCCATTTCATATGTAGTGCATTTTTTATAATATTGAAAAATGTTAATGCATCATAAAAACTAAATGGGTCTGAATCATTCGTTATGTCCTTACTAGGGCTGAAACAACTAATCAATGAATCGACAACTAATCGATTATAAAAGTAATCGATTACTATTTTCATAATCGATTAATCGTGCAGTAACATAATGGGTTAAAAATAAATAAATGAAAATTAGCCCTATAAAGGTACACGGGTATATAAATAGTACACAAAGAGCAAATAATCACTACTGTTAATATTATATTAATAGGAAAAATCTTTGTACATTCGCTAAATGAAAGAATGTTGTTTGAAATTTTCATTTGCTTTTAACATTTAGTTTTTAAAATGAATGTCATTTCTGAAAGAAAACCACATACACTCTCTGAAAATTTCTTTTGACCAAGAAGCTTTCTATTATTTCTAAACTTCCCCATCACTGTGGTTGAAAACGAACATCGATTTGAACCGACTGACAATTAGAAAATCAAACAAACAAACATTCTTAAAATATATCATTTTTTGAAGGAAGTATGTATGGCCTCACTTTTTTTTTAAGGTTATTCACTGATTAATCGAAACAATAATCGGCCAACTAATCGATTATGAAAATAATAGTTAGTTGCAGCCCTAGTCCTTACATAATTTCGGATGCTTTGAACATTAACAAAAGACCTGAATGAAACAAATGAATTTATAATTTTACAATTTATGTTGGTTACTTTTGTGATAATGAAGATAACCAAAATGTTGTCTGAAATTCAGTGCGTAACAAGATGAGTGGCACATGCCTAACGGAGGGATCTTGGAGGTGGGGGGTCAGAGAGCTAGATAGAGATGGATAGAAGGATAGATGAGTGGATTGATGGGTGGAAGAATAGATGGTTGCGCGGATGGAATGATAGATTGCTAAATAGATGGAAGGGTACTGTGGCTAGAACTTGAGTGGGGTGTCAGAGAGATAGAGATGGATGAATGGAAGGATAGATGGGTGGATAGATGGATGGAAGAATAGGTAGTTGCGTGGATGGAATGATAGCTGAATAGATAGGATAGATAGAATACTGTGGATTTTGGGAGTGGGGTGTCAGATAGAGTTGGCTGGATTCAAAGAGAGGTGGATGGTTGGAAGGAGAGGTGGATATGTTGGATATGTTGAAGGATAAATAGGTGAATTGAAGCATAGATGGATGGAAGGATAACGGAGACAGATCTTGGGAGTGGGGGTTCCGATGGATAGAGGTGAGTGGATGGAAAGATAGACGAGTGGGTTAACCACTTGACAACCGCCCACTGTAAAAATACGTCCTGTTTTTAATGGTGGTTATCTCGGTAACGGCAGCTCTTCAGTGGGCGGTCCTGTCAATGATAACGGTGGTCTCCGCGGCAGAGGGCCCCCCCTCCTGATGCTCTCCCGCACCCTCCGCCGCTTACCGGAGCCGTCGGTAGCGGTGGAGGCGATCGGGTCCTCTTGCTGGCTGTGTGGGGATGTGAGTGAGGGCAAAATGGCCCCCACCCGTCCCCATAGGTTTGCTGGGCGGAAGTGACGTCAAAAGGTCAGTCCCGTCCATGCGTCTTAAAGAAACATTTTTTTTTGTCATTTGAAAAAATGACAGTTTCCATTTTTTTTTCTTTTTTTGCATTTAAGTCTAAATATGAGATCTGAGGTCTTTTTGACCCCAGATCTCATATTTAAGAGGACCTGTCATGCTTTTTTCTATTACAAGGGATGTTTACATTCCTTGTAATAGGAATAAAAGTGATCAATTTTATTTTATTTTTTTATTTCAGTGTAAAAAATTATAAAATAAATAAAAATAAGTAAGAAAACAAAAAAAAGTTTTAAAGCGCCGCGTCCCGAAGAGCTCGTGCACAGAAGCGAACGCATACGCGAGTAGCGCCCGCATATGAAAACTGTGTTTAAACCACACAAGTGAGGTATCGCCGCAATCGTTCGAGCGAGAGCAATAATTCTAGCCCTAGACCTCCTCTGTAACTCAAAAAATGCAACCTATAGAATTTTTTAAACGTCGCCTATCGATATTTTTAAGGGTAAAAGTTTGACGCCATGCCACGAGCAGGCGCAATTTTTAAGCGTGACATGTTGGGTATCATTTTACTCGGCCTAACATTTTCTTTCACAATATATAAAAAGATTGGGCAAAATTTATTGTTGTCTTATTTTTTAATTCAAAATAGTGTTTTTTTTTCCAAAAAAAGTGCACTTGTAAGACTGCTGCGCAAATACGGTGTGACAAAAAGTATTGTAATGACCGCCATTTTATTCTCTAGGGTGTTAGAAAAAAAAAATAATATATAATGTTTGGGGGTTTTAAGTAATTTTCTAGCAAAAAAAAACTGTTTTAGTCTCTTAAACACCGAATCTGAAAAACAGGCTCGGTGATAAAGTGGTTAAAGGATACACTAGTGGATTGAAGGATGAATGGAAAGATAGATGAAAGAATTGATGGCTGCATGGATGTCACAACCCTCTAGCCCATGGGTCTTCAAACTACGGCCCTCCAGGTGTTCAGGAACTACAATTCCCATCATGCCTAGTCATGTCTGTGAATGTCAGAGTTTTACAATGCCTCATGGGAAGTGTAGTTCCGCAACAACTGGAGGGCCGTAGTTTGAGGATCCCTGCTCTAGCCTATGTCTTAGAATTAGAGGGAGGTCATTCCTCCATTAATCTACATGTAATATTCCAACCCAATTGTGTTTTGGCTGGTTAGTGGGCATAGAGGAGGAGGAGGGAGGGAGTGGGCTGTTATTTACCACTGTATATACGCCCAAATGTGTATAGTCACATGGGCTGTTCAGAAGTGATAGGAAATGCTCAGCATAGAAACTCACTGAAAGCATGTGCAGAGTTGTCACCACAGCTGCAAAATTCCTAGATGAATTGGGGACTTGGACAGAAGGGGGAGATGCGAGCAACATGATCGACTACAGAAAACAAATCTCATAGTGACTGAGTATAAACCGCATGTAATACATCATGTAATGGATCGTTTTCTTATGATGTGGGTTTAGTGACACTTTAAGACCAGATCTAAAAACACACGTAAATCAGTTGCAAGTGGTTTCTACAGTTCCCTTGTAACTGCAGTAACAATTTCTAGGTAGATATAATCACTTTTATTATAACATTATTTGTACGGCTCCATCATCTCCCGTGGTAAGAGCACCTGTATAAAATCTCAAATATACGCAATTTATTCTTTTTTCGATGTGTCCCACTGAATGGATATTTTTCTTTCTTTTTTTAATGGGAGATCATCTGAACGTTGCTTCTGTGCATAGATATGAATGGTTTGCGTACATGAAATGATTTGAGAGTTTCTGCCGTGATGTATGCGTTCACAAGAGACCGTAGATTGGCTCCTTATGGAAGGGGTGGCACTGAATGGGTTAAGAGGATGGGCCCGTCCTTGAATGGAATCTCGTTACCATGAAAGCCTTTTTAGCATTGATTTCATAACAGTCTTAATTTAATAGATCCGTCATTACCGAGAAGTCCTGGGAGTCGGGCCTAGCTTTCCAGGTCACCGACCTTTTAATTACAAACCTTGCTCTGATGGTCAGGTTATCGACTGGATGGCTTCCAGCCTGCCTGCCCCCGGGATGTGCAAATGCTAGCTCTGCTCACTCCCCACTCCCTCCACTTTAAGAAACCAGGAAAATTATAGGTCTCCTGACTTGCCAGGCCTAATGCACCGCTTCCCCCTAATAATTCCACAGCTGCTGACTTGCAGTCACTGCTTTCTGTGTGTCACCATCTAATGTCACAATGACTGGTTGGGATGGAGCACTGTACAGCGCTGCCACTGTGACTCGTGCACTGAAATGAGTCGGTGTTCCAAATTTTATATATAGGGAGCCCTGCAATGCCTGGTAATAGTGGATAAAGGTCTGTTGGTAGATCGGTCCTTTTAAAACCCAATGGGCCCGTGTGACATCTGTAGCTCTTTAGGCTTATTCACATGGGCCCCGTGGCCCATACAGCATGGATGAGTGTCTTGTTTTTGCGGCTAGAGCACATGCAGGCAGCCTGTGTTTCTCTATTGCAGGGGTCTCCAAACTTTCTAAACAAAGGGCCACTTTACGGTCCTTTAGACTTTAGGGGGGCCAGACTAGAGCCATTGGGAGTAAAAAAATTTCCAGTGGGAGTAAATAATACCATATCTTTGACAGTGGGAGGACTAGTGCCCCATCATTGGTGTTAATGGAAAGAGTTGATGGTGTCTGTTGGAGGAATAGTGCCCCATTGGTGTCGGCAACAAGAATTATGCCCCACAAGGGCCGCATTAAGGCAAGCAAAGGGCCACATCTGGCCCCAGGGCCGCAGTTTGGAAACCCCCTGCTCTATTGGAACTCAGCAGCTGTACGCACATACAGTGGGGAAAATAATTCATCCTTTGCATATTTTAAATGTTTGCCCACTTACAAAGAAATGAAGGGTCTATCATCTTTATCATAGGTGTATTTCAAATGATAGAGGCCGAATATCAACTAAAAATCTAGAAAAAAAGATGATACAAATGGTAAAAATGCAATTGCAGTTCAGTGGGTAAAATAAGTATTTGATCCCCAAACAAAACATGACTTCTAGTGGAGAAACCCTTGTTTGCAAGCACAGAGGTAGTTTATCAGGTTTGCACAAATCTCAGGAGGGTTTTTACTCCACTCTTCTTTACAGATCTTCTCTAAATCCGTAAGGTTTCTTGGCTGTCTCTTGGCAAGTCGAAGTTCCAGCTCCCTCCCTAAATTTTCTATAGGATTAAGGTCTGGCTAGGACACTCCATGACTTTAATGTGCTTCTTCTTTAGCCACTCTTTTGTTGCCTTGGTTGGCATGTTTTGGGCCATTGTCATGCTGGAAGACCCATTCATGACCCATCTTCAGTGTTCTGGCTGAGGGAAGAAGGTTCTCACCCAAGATTTTACAATACATATTACCACCTCGATGCTTGACTGTAGGGATGGTGTTCTTGGAGTCATAGTCAGTAATTTTTCCTCCTTCAAACGTGGTGAGTCGAGTTATTGACAAAGGGCTCAATTGTGGTCTCATCTGACCACAGCACGTTCTCCCAATCCTTCTCTGAATCATTTAGATGTTCATTGGTAAACTTCAGATGGGCCTGTACATGTGCCTTCTTGAAGAGGAGGACCCTGCGGGTGCTGCAGGTTTTTAGTCCATTGTGTAACCAATGGTTTGTTTGGTGACTGTGGTCCCAACTGCATTGAGATCATTTACAAGCTCCTCCCGTGTAGTTCTGGGGGGATCCCTGACTTTTCTCATGATCATCCTCACCCCATGAGGCAAAGTCTTGCATGGAGCTCCCATTCTAGCCTTGTGGAGGTCTACAATCTTGTTCCCGATGTCCTTTGACAGCTCCATGGTCTTGCCCATGATAGTGAGGTTTGACTAGTAGTACGATTCTGTGGACAGGTCTCTTTTTATACACATAACGAGTTGTCGTTAGGAGCATCTTCTTAAATTGACAGGACTAATCTGTGTACCACATAAAGTGCATACTGCAGCCAGTTTGTGGGAGCCAATATTATTGTTGGTTGATAAGGGATCAAATACTTATTTTACTCACTGAACCGCCACTCAATTTATGGACAATCTGTGTCTGTATACCTACTTCCACCCCATAGAGAAATCTGGGCTACCTGCTTGCAGATCCAGCCACATAAACAAGGTGTTATTTCACGCTGTACAGGCCACTGCGCCCATGTGACCGATTCTATATAGGGTCGAATTTCGCACCATTAGTGGGCTGCAGCAACAGCCGATTTTTTTTTTTCTGCGGCCATCGAATTTTGAGTAATCAGTCATGTTGGAAATTTTTGGAAAAACAAATTATTCTCTAATTGATGATTGGAGAATCGTGCAAGAAATGTAATCGAAACATAAATGCGCATGTGCAAGAAAAGAAGATTTCAAGCCTCAAATATTAATTTCTGTAGCAATACTAGCTGAAATTAAAGGCTTGGTTGGTCGAATTTTGAAATCAATGGTGGCAATCAGATCACAAAACGCACAACATTTCTGATTTTCTAAAGGAAATTCTTTGGAAATTCGGCCATGTGTGGCGAGCCTGACACTCTGGTTATATTTTATTTACAAGAGGAAAAATAATATCCAACGTATTTCATGGACTTTTTCGGGTGTGCATGTGCTCATCACCTACCAACCTGTGCTGTGATTGGACACAGCACAAGTTTGGCAGCAGATTCCAGCTAGTGATTTCTCCTGAAACTGCTGATCGCCTGTACACACAGAACTCTGTATAAAGGGAACAGCGATCTGGCCTTTTCTTTTCCCTAAAAAGCAGGGAGAAAAAACAGCCAGATACAGTAAAGTCATTAAAAGCCACACACATTACACTGATTAGGCACCCAGTTAAACGCCTTGATTACCCCTAGATGTTAATCCCTTCCCTGGCCGTGTCATTAGAACAGCATTAGCAGTGATCACTGTATTAGTGTCGCTAGCGACGTCTTTGTCAGTGACCCTCCCAGCCAGTGTCTGTTAGCGCCAGATTTTCCGCCACCTTATGACAGTCACATTATAGGTCGCTGATCACTACAATTATGGTAGTGTTATCTCATAGTTTGTAGACGCCATAACTTTTACACAAACCAATTAATATACACTTATTGGGATTTATTTTTTATTACCAAAGACATACATTTGTGAGGAAATACGTTTTTTTTTTTTTATGGATATGTTTTATAACAGAAATTGGAAAATATTGGCCCGGATTCACATACATCAGCGCATATATGCCGCCGTAGCGTATGACTTTTTCGCTACGTCGGCGCAGCGCGGAGAGGAAAGCATTGAATTCACAAAGGAAATGCTCCAAACTCTGCGCCGGCGTATCATTTATTCGTAGGCGTAAGCCAGCGTAGGTGGAAGTGGGCGTGATCCATGGTAATGAAGAATGACCCCATGCAAATGATGTGCTGAGTGCCAGACAAGTACTTGGGACAAACTGCGCATGCGTCGTGTCGTGGCCGTATCCCAGTGCGCATGCTCCCAATCACGTTGAAACAACTGCCTAAGATACGTCGAATCACTGCCTACAGTGTCCATACCTTTTGCATGGGTTGCGCCTCCTTTATGGGGAATAACTTTATGCCGGACGTAAAAGTTACACAAACCGATTAAATCATGCGCCGGGCGCACGTACGTTCATCGGCGTATCTCCCTCTGTTGCATATTTGAATCAAAATCAATGGGAAAGCCATATGCGCCCACTCTACGCCGGCGTAGGCAAGTTACGTTGGCGGGATGAAGTCAGTTTTTAGGCGTATCTATGTTTGTGGGTACAGCGCACAGATACGGCGGCGCATATTTGTACTTACGCGGCATATCTGGAGATACGTCGGTGTAAGTGCTTTGTGAATCCGCGCCTGCGCCTGCGTGTGCGTCTGCGTCTGCGTGTGCGTGTTTTTTCAGTCCTTTTCTCATTTAGGTTGGTTTTGATTTGTTGGCCATTTTTCAGAGTAAATGAATCGTAACATAAAAACTTTTCTTTCACTCATGTTTAGTGTTTGACTGAAGCCATTTATTACTCAATCAACTGTGTTTATTTATTTTTTAATTATAATACCAACAGAAATTACCCAAATAACCCTGATCAAAAGTATGCATACCCCAGTTCTTAATACTGTGTATTGCCCCCTTTAACATCAATGACAACTTGAAGGCTTTTGTGGTATTTGTGAATGAGGCTCTTTATCTTCTCAGATGGTAAAGCTGCCCATTCCTCTTGGCAGAAAGCCTCCAGTTCCTGTAAATTCTTGGACTGTCTTGCATGAACGGCATGTTTGAGATCTCCCCAGAGGGGCTCAATGATATTGAGGTCAGGAGACTGAGATGGCCACTCCAGAACCTTCACCTTATTCTGCTGTAGCCAATGACAGGTGGACTTGACCTTGTGTTTTGGATCATTGTCATGTTGGAATGTCCGTCCCATGCGCAGCTTCCTGGCTGATGAATACAAATGTTCTTTGATAACATACTGCATTCAGCTTGCCATCAATTTTGACCAAATTTCCTGTGTGTTTGTAGTTCACACATCCCCAAAACATCCTCCGTGTTTCACAGTAGGGATGGTGTACCTTTCATCATAGGCCTTGTTGGCTCCTTTCCAAATGTAGTGTTTGTGGTTGTGGCCAAAAAGCTAAATTTTGGTCTCGTCACTCCAAATGTTTTTGTGCCAGAAGGTTTGAGTCTTGTCTCTGTGCTGTTTGGCGTATTGTAAGCGGGATACTTTGCGACATTTGTGTAGTAATGACTTTATTCTGGCGACTCGACCATGCAGCCCATTTTTCTTCAAGCGCCTCCTTATTGTGTATCTTGAAACAGCCAGACCACATGTTTTCAGAGAGTCCTGTATTTCACCTGAAGTTATTTGTTTGCAACTGAACACTTTTCCTGGCAGTTGTGGCTGAAAATTTAGTTGGTCTACCTAACCGTGGTTTGGTTTCAACAGAACCCCCCATTTTCAACTTCTTGATTAGTTTGAAGACTACTACTGGTTGACATTCTCAATGCCTTGGATATCTTTTTATATCCTTTTCCTGTTTTATACAGTTCAACTACCTTTTCTTGCAGATCCTTTGACAATTCTTTTGCTTTCCCTATGATTCAGAATCCAGAAACGTCAGTGCAGCACTGGATAAAAGATGCAAGGGTCTGTCAGGAGTCCAGAAACTCATTGACCTTTTATACACACACACACACACACACACACACTAATTACAAGCAAACCGATCACAGGTGAAGAGGGTTACCTTTAATAGCCATTCAAACCCCTTTGTGTCAAATCACCAAGGTGTATAAACTTTTTGTTCAGGGTAATTTTGGTAGTTTCTGTTGTCATTATGATTAAAAAGAGTAAACACTGTTTGTTTATTGATACCGTGTTTCCCCAAAAATAAGACCTAGTGTTATTTTCCAGGAGGGCTGCAATATAAGCCCTACCTTGAAAATAAGCCCTAGTTTAAAATGCTTGTAAAATCCTATAATCCACTCTATTACAGTAGTATATATTGTACAATGTGTGTTTCTGTAACATAATTGCGGGGAAGAGAGCTCTGGCGGGTCACAGAAGCGCAGAGCGGCACTATAACGAAGGTATTTTTCACAATTATATTACAGAAACACACACATTGTACATTATATACTGTAATATAGTAAATTATTGAATTTTACAAGCATTTTAACTTCTTTCACACTGGGGATTCCCATCAGGCAGGGAGGAAGAGGGGGAGAGAAGAGAGCATATTACATGGTAAGACCTCCCCCGAAAATAAGCCCTACTGTGTTCTTTTGTTGCAAAAATTAATACAAGACCCAGGCTTATTTTTTGGGGAAACACAGTAATAAATGGCATCAGCCAAAAACACTAACCAGGAGTGAAAGAAAAGTTTTCTGTGTTATCAACTTATGAGCACAAATGTATATGCGGGGTGGGGGGGTTTCTGTGCAGAGTCCGATCGGTTCCAATGCAAATTTCCCGGGCCGTGTCATTAGAACAGCATTAGCAGTGATCACTGTATTCGTGTCAGTGACCCTCACAGCCAGTGTCTGTTAGCGCCAGATTTCCCACCACCTTATCACAGTCACATTATAGGTCGCTGATCACTACCATTATGGTAGAGTGTTATGTCATAGTTTGTAGACGCTATAACTTTCACTTAAACCAATTAATATACACTTATTGGGATTTTTTTTTCTTTGCCCAAAAAAATCATAACTTCTGCCAGGGTATATAAACTTATGAGCACAACTGTATATGGGGGGGGGGGGGGGGGTTCTGTGCAGAGTCCGAGGCGGTTCCAATGCAAATTTGACACTAAGGCCCCTATCACACTGGGGCGTTTTTCGAGTGTTATTCGAGTGAAGCCTCATCTGCAATCCCAATGTGCTGGTAAAGCACCGCTAAGACCCTAAAGTTTTAGGGCGTTTTTGCAGTGCCTCAGTGTGAAAGGGTAAGGTGTTTTTACAGCGCTTTCAATTCATTTCAATAGAGAGGGGCGTTTTTGGAGTGGTTTTTTTTCAGCACCTGAAAGCTGCTCCAAAGATGCTGCTTGCAGAACTCCGTGTGAAAGGGTCTATTGAGATGCATGGAGAGCGTTTCATGAGCGTTTTAATAGTGCTATTTTTAACGCTAAAACTCTGTAAAAATGCTTCAGTGTGAAAGGGGTCTTAAGCTGAACCGGACTGAAAAAACGCACAGGCAGGGCTTTTTTTCTGTGGGAACTTGGGGGAACTCAGTTCCACCACCTTTGGCTCAGACCCTTTGGTGCCCGCTCACCACAATCACTTGTAACACAGAAGTCTGGTTTCTGTGTTTACAAGTGACTGCTTTGTAACCCCCTGAACTCTGCACACTGTATGTAATGCAATTCTGGTATTTAATGCCCCTTTAAGACCCTTCTACTGTTTGAGTTCCTGCACCTATTTTCTGAGAAAAAAAGCTCTGCGCACAGGACCCTTTTTTATTTCACACCGCAACCAGCCCACAGATATGTAAACCGGCTCCATTGAAAGCCAGGCTGATTCACATGTTATCAGGTTCAAAACGCATATAATAATGTTATTATACAGGATTTATATGGTGCCGAAAGTTTGCGCAGCGCTTTACAACAGTAGGGCAGACCAAGCCTTGTATGGTATAAACTGCATACAGTATTTACGTATTTGATGCATCTTGTAACTCCCTATAGACATGAATGGACCCCTAACAGTAGTGACACGGGGCGTATGGCACCAATGCAGTTAATTGGCGGTGTCGGGTCAGAGGCCAGCAGCGCGGCAGCCTCCATATATCCCAGTCTGGGTCGTCTTGGTTGAAGATCAGACAACGGTGATCTGGTTCTAACCCTGTGTCTTCATGAAATTGCCGTATAGATTGCATGTTTGACTGATCTTTCCTTTTTTGCTTATAAGCACTCTGCATCCCATGATATCACCAACTACACTGCCCCCCCCTTTTCTTTGACAGCCCACCACACAGGAGGTGTCCCCCCCCCCCAGTCACAGATTTTCCTTATCTTGCCACTTCTTTTGGAAAAAAAAAACACACTTCTAATTTGAAGCTCTTGCTGGAAGATTCGCCTTTCCCAGCGGAAGGCAAGAATGATAAATCATTTGTTTTTTTAAATGATAGAGAAGATTAGCTTGTCACTGCAGGGGGGGGGGGGGGCAGCCCCCCCCCACCCCCGGAGACTCTTATTTACACTCTTTACATACAGATCCCCGCTCGGCTCTCGCTCTCTATTAGGATGAGAATAGGTACACAGACTCAGCTGGGCTCTGGGTGTTGCATCAGGACCAGCGGAGCTCACCTGGTCTAGGTGTTGCATCAGGATGGTAGGACTCCTCAGTGGGATGACATTGCTTCATGCTCTGCTCCGAGGGGACGCCGCACAGACCTTCTGCTACGAGCGCTGAATTCAGAAACACTCACCGAGCCCTCGGATTAACTCATTGCATCCTCTAATAGAGGGAATTAGTCAGAGATCTTCATCTTTTATGTCATCCTCTGTGCAGTATGGGGGGGGGCTGTGAATTCCCAGATGGGGAGGTGATGTCATTGATGACATAAAAGTAGATGTAAAGCCTAACTGATCTACTAAAGCTGAACTCCAGCCCTCCCTTTGTGCCGGCTGCTCTCCTGCCTACTCTGATTCCACTGCACACTGTCAGCTTTTTACAGTGTGCTTTGGAAGCTGCAGCAAGTACCGTATTTATCGGCGTATACCGTGCACCCCAAGCCTAGAAGGGAAGTTTAAGGAAAAAAAAATACTTACATTTTGAATGCCCCTCATCGGTGTCTTGCCCGGCGTCCATCGGCGGCCTTGTCCGGCATCCGTCTGCGGCCTTGGTGGTGTCCTCCCAGCTTCTCTCGGCTCAGAGCGCGATGTCTCTGAGCGCCGTCGACATAGACTGAGCCGAGTGTACCCGAGTGTACTGCGCACCCGGCTAGGCTCGGCCACGCTCGGCTCCTCTCGCATAAAGGCTAGGAGGTGGGACAGGGCATGACCATGAGCAGAGTTTAGTGTGGCCGAGCCTAGCCGAGTGCGCAGTACACTCGGGTACACTCGGCTCGGTCTATGTCAGTGGAGCTCGGAGACGGCGCGGATCGGCGTATAACGCGCACCCACGATTTCCACCTGAATTTAAGGGGAAAAAAGTGCGCGTTATATGCCGATTAAATACGGTAATAGACCTTTTTGCCTGGCTGGAGAACGTCTAGTTTAGGGGTCTCAAACTTGTGGCCCTCCAGCTGTTGCAAAATGACAAGTCTCATAAGGCATTGCAAGGCTGACAGTTACAAGCATGATGGGAATATTGGTTTTACAACAGCTGGAGGGTCGCCAGTTTGAGACCCCCTGGTCTAGTGTCATCTAGCGCTTTCCTCCCCAGACTGACTGGCCCTATCCTCTGCCCATTTCATTTATTGGAGATCTGTTCTTTAATTTACAGAGTCTCGGCTTCACATGTGGGTGTTATCTAGGGTGGTCTGTAGCCTACTTAGAAAGGCTTAAAGCAGAGGTTCACTCAAAATGGAACCTCTGCTACAGGTATTTGCACCACTTCCAGGTATAGACTCCTGCGGGAGTCCGGCCCCTTCGCGTCACCCCTACATCCCCCCCCCCCCCGTTGTTTTCTGGGAAACACACGGCTCCCAGAACACAGCAGGGACCAGTGAGAATGGCGCAGCGCGACATGCGCAGTAGGGAACCGGGCACTAAAGCCGCAGCGCTTCACGTCTCGATTCCCTCACCGAGGATGGCAGCGAGGGAAGCCGAGAGCCGAGCGGTAGCGGGGACCTGGACAGGTAAGGGTCCATTTTTTAAAAGCAAGCAGCTGCAGTATTTGTAGCTGCTGGCTTTAACCGCTTCTATACCGGGGCTATTTTGGCACTTCTCCTACATGCATAAATCATAATTTTTTTTGTTAGAAAATTACTCAGAACCCCCAAACACTATATATGTTTTTTTAGCAGACACCATAGGGAATAAAATGCCGGCCATTGAAACTTTTTATCTCGCACATTATTTGCGCAATCATTTTTCAAACGCCTTTTTTTGGGGGAAAAAACGGTTTTGTGAATTAAAAAATAACAAAAAAGTAAAGTTAGCCCAATTTTTTGGTATAATGTGAAAGATGAAGTTACGCCGAGTAAATAGATACCTAACATGTCACGCTTTAAAACTGCGCATACTCATGGAATGGCGCCAAACGTCAGTACTTAAAAATCTCCATAGGTGACGCTTATTTTTTTTTTACAAGTTACAAATTTAGAGTTCCAGAGGAGGTCTAGTGCTAGAATTGTTGCTGGTGCACGCACGCGGCGATACCTCACATGTGTGGTTTGAACGGCGTTTACATATGTGGGCGGGACTTGCGTGTGTGTTCGCTTCTGAGCGCGAGCTACCGGGGGTAGGGGCGTTTAAAAAATTTTTTTAAATTATTTTATTTTTTATTTTACACAATTTATTTTATTTTTAAACTTTTTTTGTCATTTTTTTTTTTTTTGATCACTTTTATTCCTATTACAAGGAATGTAAACATCCCTTGTAATAGGAATGTGTGTGACAGGTACTCTTTATGGAGAGATGCGGGGTCAATAAGACCCCACATCTCTCCTCCAGGCTGGAAAGCATTAGATTGTGAAAAAAAATTCACTGATCTAATGCATTCAGCCGCTATTGCGGCTGTGTTTACATTCCAGGACCCGGGCGTGACGTCATAACATCGCGCCCGGGCCTCCAACGATCATAGAGATGACTGGTGACCATCTGGTCACCAGTCTTCTCTATGGTTTACAGCAGACGGCGGCAGATCGTTTCTCCGGGTCTCCGATAGCAAAGGAGAGCCCGGAGAAGCACTGGATGGCGGCGGGAGGGAGGGGCATCCCCTCCCGCCGCCTATAAAAACGATCAAGCGGCGGAACCGCCACTATGATCGTTCTTATGGTGCAGGGATTCTCCGCCTGAAGAGATGGGTATCTGAATGATGCCTGTGGCTGCAGGCATCATTCAGATATCCCCACTGAAAGCTAGGACGTCAATTGACGTCCTTGGTATTAAAGTGGTTAAAGAAAAAAATAATAATAATTCGGTGAACCTCCGCTTTAAGGAGGAACTGCAGTCTGCTTACATAATTTGCAATAAAAACATCTTTGCCAGTCTGAAGCTTCCCTCCAACCACTTTGCATATTATTTTATATATACTGTGATTCTGTACTTGCCAAATATGCTGCAGAAATCTCCCTCCACGGAGTCTGGCTGCAGCCATTTTAACTGTGGGCAGCTGAAGCTGTTGCCTGTTCACTTCCTGGATTTACACAGAGGCACACCTCCAGCTGTGCAGCTCTCATTGGCCCTCTTATGACTCAGAGAGAGCTGTCCTTGATGCCATAAGCTTAGGCTAATGACCAGACGGGAAGTGGGCTGTACAAGGTAATTACTGGCAGAAAAAAAATTACTATCCAACGTTAAAACAACAACAAGGGCAGAAGATTTAATAAATGGAAAGATGAAAAAAAATTACTGGAGTTTCTGCTTTAAAGGGGTTGTAAAGGTAAAACATTTTTTTCCTAAATAGCTTCCTTTACCTCAGTGCAGTCCTCCTTCACTTACCTCATCCTTCCATTTTGCTTTTAAATGTCCTTATTTCTTCTGAGAAATCCTCACTTCCTGTTCTTCTGTCTGTAACTACACACAGTAATCCGAGGCTTTCTCCCTGGTGTGGAGTGTCGTGCTCGCCCCCTCCCTTGGACTACAGGAGAGTCAGGATGCTCTCTACTTTGCAGCTAGAGAAAGGAGCTGTGTGTTAGTGGGCGTTGCTGACTCTCCTGTATTCCAAGGGAGGGGGCGAGCATGACACCCCACACCAGGGAGAAAGCCTTGCATTACTGTGTGGAGTTACAGACAGAAGAACAGGAAGTGAGGATGTCTCAGAAGAAATGAGGACATTTAAAAGCAAAATGGAAAGTGAAGGAGGACTGCACCAAGGTAAAGGAAGCTATTTAGGAAAAAAAATTGTACCTTTACAACCCCTTTAAGTAGCATTTTATCTGAAGGTAGGTGATTATAAGTTGAGCTCTCAGGAGCCCCCATCTCTGGGTGGGAGATTTCTCGGCTACACTTCCAGGCTTCTTCAGTGGACAGGTAATTACATTTTCAAGGAACCTTCCAACTCTGATCAGCCATGGGGGGGGAATGAGGCTGCATGCGGACAGAAGCTGGGGACAGAGAGACCCTATATTATAGGACGAGATTATAGAGAGCCTTCAACATCTCTCTGAGCAGAGGATTCTGGGACAGCGCGGTGTCAGTATGGTAAGCTTATTTTATTATTTGTGGTGAATTCTCCGGGGAGGAGCTGATGACACTACGGCGAGGTGTTGCACTTCTATCTCAGCACATGCATTGCCATCTCCAGCTGTTCCTCCCAGGAGACTTCTCTTCATGTCCCTCCTGAGACCCGGAGGGATCACTCAACACGTTCCTCAGCATTTTCCTCCTCCTCCTGCATATACATGGAAAGGAGAATTACACAAGGAGGCCCCCGCCATGATGTGTGCTGTATAGGTTCTGCAAGAATGTCACCAATACATTGCTACAGAGACTATCCACTCACCTAAAGTGGTGGCAACTCAACTCGCAGTTTAGTCGTTGTGTTCAGAGCACATATTTCATGTTTTATTACATTAATATCATCATTTTAAACCCACCTGAATGGTTACAGATGGTACACAGCTGAACCTTTTAGGTCCTGAATACATTGAGTAAATTCTTTGTTTAGTATTCCATAGTTTGTGTGCTTTTCAAATGAGGATGAATATAAGTACACAATGATACATCCGTATAAAATACTTCATTAGGGGCGGGCGTGAGAACTGGAGGCACCTGAGAAACTTCAAATGATGAATTACTATTTTATTAGCATATACTGTGTGTTTATATGTACTCTATATTGTACTATGCCATGCGAGTACCACTACTATATACTATACTAGTACCACTATACTATATCTTACTATGCCATGCTAGTTCCAATACTCTACGCTATACTACACCTTACTAGACCGTACTAGTTCCACTACTCTATACTATACTAGTACTACACTCTACTAGTGCCACTATACTATATCTTACTATGCCATGCTAGTTCCACTACTCTACGCTATACTATACCTTACTAGACCGTACTAGTTCCACTACTCTATACTATACTAGTACTACACTCTACTAGTGCCACTATACTATATCTTACTATGCCATGCTAGTTCCACTACTCTACGCTATACTATACCTTACTAGACCGTACTAGTTCCACTACTCTATACTATACTAGTACTACATTCTACTAGTGCCACTATACTATATCTTACTATGCCATGCTAGTACCACTACTCTATACTATACTATTATTACACTATACTATAGCTTACTAGGCCGTACTCGTTCCACTACTCTGTTATACTAGTACTACACTCTACTAGTGCCACTATACTATATCTTACTATGCCATGCTAGTACCACTACTCTAGCTATACTATACTATTACTACACTATACTATAGCTTGCTAGGCCGTACTAGTGCCACTACGCTATACTAGTGCCCTTTACTGTATGCTATACTATTGCCACTATACCATATCTTTCTTTGCCATACTAGTTCCACTACTCTATACTATACTATAGCTTACTAGGCCGTACTCGTTCCACTGCTCTACTAGTACTACACTATACTAGTGCCACTATACTATAGCTTACTTACTATGCCATACTAGTTCCAGTACTCTCTACTATACCAGTGGTCTCAAGTTTCCAGCTTACGGTCCTTCAGACTTTAGGGGGGCCGGACTGTGGCCCTTGGGAGTAGAAAATGTCCCAACATCAGGGGAGGGGGGGAAATGCCCTATCATTTGTTTCAGTGGAAGTAATTGTGCCTCAACATTTGTGTCAGTCGGAATTGTGCCCTATTCTTGGTGTAATTGGGAGAAATTGTGCCCCATCATTGGCCCCAATTGTTGACATCATTGGGAGGAATTATAGCTCTAAGGGCCGGGTAAAGGCAAGCAAAGGGCCGTATCTGGCCCCCGGGCCATAGTTTGGAGACCACTGTACTTTACTATACCATACTATATTGTACTATGCCGTACTAGAGTCACTATACTAGGGCCGAAAAAAATAATGGATTAATCGACAACTAATCGATTATGAAATGAATCGATTACCATTTTCATAATCAATTAATCGACCAGTAACATAATGGGGTTAAAACAACTAAAATTATCCCTTTATAGTACAAAAAAGCAAATCACTACTGTAAATATCACTTTCCCTGTCCCACGGTAAAAAAATGAACCCCTTACAGTAGCGATTATTTGCTCTTTTTGTGCTTCTTTTTGTTTTTTTAACCCCATTATTACTAAACATCTCAGGCCGGGTCACACCTCTGTGTGGTTTTTTTATGCTTTTTGCAGAAGCACACTACAGTTCATTTACATGTTTTTCTATAGGACACGTTCACATCCATGATTTTTTTTAGCTGCTGCGTGTTTGGTAAGGGCAAGGACTTTTTAACGCAAAACGGTGCTATTTTATTTTTTATTTTTTGGTTCAATATACTTCAATGGAGAAGCTGCAGAAAAGCATGTAATGTGTTTTTGCGGCAATTTGTGTTTTGTAATCTGCCCAACAACAAACTGGCCCAAAAGGCTATTATCCGATTAATCGGCCAACTAATTGATTATGAAAATAATTGTTGGTTTCAGCCCTACACTATAATATATTGAACTACACCATACTAGTAGTACTGTACTTATGCTAGGTCCACAATACTATACTGTACTATGCTTTACTAGTGCCACTATATTACATTGTACTATGCCTTACTAATACTACTCTATACTATACTAGAATTACGATACAGCCCTGTGCTAGACTATTAAGACTATACTGTACTATACCATTCTGTGTGATGTTATGCTAGTACCACTATACTGTAGTATGCTATACTAGTAATACTATACTGTACAGTGTTGTGCTAGTACCACTATTCTATGCTTACTAGTAGCACTATGTGGTACTGTACTATAACAGTACTACTATACTATGCTAGTACTATTATACTATTATACTCTTCTATGCTACATACTATTCTAGTGGTACTATACTGTACTATGTCATACAAGTACTACTGTAGTCTAGAGGCTATACTGGTACTGCTATGCTGTACTATGATATTACTACTATACTTTACTATGCTATGCTATACTAGCTATACTAGTACCACGATACTACCACAATACTATACTACCATGATACTATACTGTACTATGCTATACAGATACTAAGCAGTATGTACAAGAGAGGAGTGTGTGAGTAACTTCTATAGCGCAACAAATGCAAACTTAATCGCCTCAAGGCGCTTTGACTTCAGTGTCGTCCTGATCCTTTAGAAGAGATGGGTCTTTCGTTTTTTCCTAAAAGCCGATGGTTTCCTTCCAAGCGGATGGTCGTGGGTAGAGCATTCCAAAACCGGGGTCCTTGGACTACAAATCTACGCTCCCCTTTAGATTTGTAGGAGTGTGGAGGGCAAGACGGTGGGCAGTATGTACAGGAGAGGAGTGTATGACAGTGAGCACTATGTATAGGAGAGGAGTGTGGAGGGTATAACAGAGGGCACTATGTATAGGAGAGAAGTGTGGAGGGTATGACAGTGAGCAGTATGTACAGGAGAGGAGTGTGGCTTAGTATACCAAAAAAAAGTGCTAACTTTAGTGTTTAATTTTTAATGAAAGAAACAGTTTCATAAATAAAAAAAATAAAAAACACAGTTGAAAAATTGCTGCACAAATACTGTGCAACATAAAAAGTTGCAAAGACCATCATTTTATTCCCTAGTGTGTCTGCTAAAAACAATATATACAATGTTTGGAGGTTCTGAGTAATTTTGTAGAAAAAAAAAATTGTTCTTGTGGCCAAATGGGCACAAATTTCCACAGACACGCTTGACAAAATCTTGTGGAAAGCCTTGGAAGAGAAAAGGACACCGTTAAAGGTGAGTGGTCACTCCATATTTAAAGAAGTACAGCCAGCGCTCGTTTGGCTGTACTTCTCCTGTGGCTTACAGGATTGCAGTTCGTGGTGCACTTGTGTAACCCATTTTCAGCAGACAGCGGGCTGAAGTCAGCTGACATAACAGGGCCCCTACCAGGCTCAGGCAAGATTGTGAACAATAACGTTGGGATGCACCCACATGCCTGGACCGACACCTGTCCAGCCTATTAGGGAGCAGCTGAGAGCCTGAGCTAGCCGCTCCTGTGAGCATGTGGGTGGGGGGCAGAGCAGAGAGCGCTGACTGTAGTAGGTCACCAGCTCTCAACTCACGTAGCTTTGAGACCTGAGCGATCAGCTGTCTTTGATCGCTCAGCTCTCAGTCTTGGAGCCGACACGGGGGGGGGGGGGGGGGGGTATGATTTAAAAAAAAAAAAAGACCCTAAAGTCTATTTTAATAGGCATGGTTTTGAAATGGGATGTCCAACAAGCTTGTATAGTGTGATGGTCAGGTGTCAACAATCTTTAGCTATATAAATATTAGACATACACCAACACATTCAGTTTAGAAACAAACTTCTGGACTATATGGCATCATCATTTTTTTTTTAAATGATTCCTTTCAGAATTGATGTATTTACAGCATTAGGCCAAGAATCATTAAAAGCTCTTCTGAACTAAAAGTGAAATGGGAATTCCAAAGGATTTGGACAGCCGCACTTCGAAATAACTTGAAAAGTTGTCTTTATTGTAAAAAATACAGATAGTATACAGTAGCATGCAGCCAGGAGGGGACAGCCGACGCGTTTCACACTAATACTAGTGTTTAATCATGGCTAAAAGTGAAATGGCCTTGGAATGATTGGTTAAGACCGACCCATGTACATTTTTATTTTTATAGAATCCACAGAGTACCGTATATACTCGAGTATAAGCCGAGTTTCCAGCACATTTTTTGGTGCTGAAAATGCCCCCCCTCGGCTTATACTCAAGTCACCATTTCTGATCACCCAGGCTTTGGGTACCTGGTACCGGCTGGCTGTGGGTCCACTGGACCCCAATCTTGGCACACACGTAGCCCTATTATTCATCTACAATTGTGCAAAGTTTGTTGTGTGGGGGACCTACGGCCGGGGAGCACCGATTTTTCAAAGCCGGCCACCCCTTCCAAACACTCCCA